>OX451735.1:832469339-833069339 GCA_948472305.1 Vicia faba | reverse complement strand
CCGAGTATGAAGATGACGAAGGTTGTGAAGTACCCGAGGAACTAGCCAGACTTCTGCAACAGGAGGAAAGGGCCATCTTACCGCATGAAGAGCCATTGGAAACTGTTAACTTGGGAACCGAGGAAGACCGGAAGGAGGTGCAAGTGGGTGCCAATCTGAAACCGAGTGTCAAGGAACGCCTGATACAGTTGTTGAATGAGTATGTTGAAATCTTCGCTTGGTCTTATGAAGACATGCCGGGTTTAGACACAGACATCGTGGTACACCGTCTCCCCACAAGAGAGGATTTTCCGCCGATCAAGCAAAAAGTTCGCCGAATGAGGCCTGACATGTCTGAGAAGATCAAGGAAGAAGTAATGAAGCAATTCGATGCTGGCTTTCTGGCTGTTACGTCCTATCCTCAATGGGTCGCTAACATTGTGCCGGTACCTAAGAAAGATGGCAAAGTCAGGATGTGTGTGGACTACCGGGATTTGAATAGGGCCAATCCCAAAGATGATTTCCCGCTACCTCACATTGATATCTTGATCGACAATACAGCTCAACATAAAGTGTTTTCCTTCATGGATGGATTCTCGGGCTACAATCAAATCAAAATGGCCCCCGAGGATATGGAGAAAACTACTTTTGTCACACAATGGGGCACTTTCTGTTACAAGGTGATGCCGTTCGGGCTGAAGAACGCAGGGGCAACTTATCAACGCGCCATGGTAGCTTTGTTCCATGATATGATACATCATGAGATTGAAGTTTACGTAGACGATATGATAGCACGATCACAAACAGAGGAAGAGCACCTTGAACATCTAGAAAAGCTGTTTGCCAGATTGAAAGAATACAAGCTCAGGCTGAATCCAAGTAAATGTATTTTTGGAGTTAGGTCTGGTAAACTCCTGGGATTCATTGTAAGCAACAAAGGCATTGAAGTCGATCCCGCAAAAGTGAAAGCAATACAAGAAATGCCTGCTCCCCGTACTGAAAAGGAGGTTAGAGGGTTCTTGGGGAGCTTAAACTATATTGCCAGATTCATCTCACATCTGACTTCTACCTGTGAACCAATTTTCAAACTCTTGAAGAAAGATCAGGTAGTCGAATGGAACGACGATTGCCAAGCTGCTTTTGATAGAATCAAGGAGTATTTGCTAGAACCTCCTATTTTGATGCCACCCGCCGAAGGAAGACCATTGATCATGTATTTGACCGTCTTGGATAATTCAATGGGGTGTGTTTTGGGCCAGCATGACGAGTCTGGTCGAAAAGAGCATGCTATTTATTACCTTAGCAAAAAGTTTACCGACTGTGAGACTCGCTACTCACTGCTCGAGAAAACTTGCTGCGCTTTGGTATGGGCTGCTCGCCGACTAAGACAGTATATGTTGACTCATACTACCTTGTTGATTTCCAAAATGGATCCTATCAAGTATATCTTCGAAAAGCCCGCTTTATCTGGAAGGATAGCTAGATGGCAAATGATCTTAACCGAGTATGACATTCAGTACACCACCCAAAAAGCTATAAAAGGGAGTGTACTAGCTGACCATCTGGCTCATCAGGCTATCGAAGACTATCAACCCATGAGATTTGACTTCCCATACGAGGACATCATGAATTTGGACAACATTAAAGGCGACAGACCGTATGACGGACCCGAAAAGGGATCCCGATGGACTCTATACTTTAATGGTGCTTCAAATGCGCTTGGAAACGGTATCGACGCGGTACTCATTTCTCCGGAAGGTTGTCACACACCTTTCACGGCCCGACTTTGCTTCAGCTGCACAAACAACATGGCTGAGTATGGAGCCTGCATCTTTGGTCTCAAGGCTGCTATAGACTTGGGGATCAAATCTTTGATCGTATTTGGGGACTCGGCTTTGGTTATCAGTCAAATCAAAGGAGAGTGGGATACCAAGCATCCTAATCTTATCCCATACAAAGAACATGTCCTGACATTGTTGCCTCATTTCGAGCAAATTACCTTCGAGCATTTTCCACGAGAAGAGAATCAGCTAGCAGATGCTCTAGCCACAATGTCCTCCATGTTTAAACTCAACTGGGATAACGAGGCTCCCCAAATCACCATCGAGCGAATGGATGAACCTGCGCATTGTCACGAGATTAATACCGAAAAAGTAATGGAACAACCTTGGTTTCATGAAATCAAAAGGTATCTCGAGACTAGAGATTATCCTGAAGGAGCTTCAGTAAATGACAAGAAGTTCTTAAGGAAATTTGCTGCTAAGTTCTTCCTGAGCAACAACATCCTTTACAAACGAAGCCATGATTGCGTGTTACTCCGATGCGTAGACAAAGCTGAAGCAGAGTTGATCATGATTGATATACACAGCGGCACATTTGGCACTCACTTGAGCGGGCATACAATGGCTAAGAAGATCCTAAGGGCAGGCTATTACTGGTCTACTATGGAGGCTGACTGCCATCAACATTCCCGTACTTGCCACAAGTGTCAAGTCTATGCTGACAAAGTTCATATTCCTCCGGTTCCTCTCAACGTCCTGACTGCTCCGTGGCCCTTTGCAATGTGGGGGATTGATATGATTGGAGAGATCAAGCCCACGGCTTCCAACGGACATCGCTTCATCCTGGTTGCCATTGACTACTTCACTAAATGGGTTGAAGCAGCTTCCTTCGCCTCTGTCACTAAAAGTGTGGTTGCCCGCTTTATCAAGCAAAATCTCATATGTCGGTATGGTGTTCCAGACAGGATCATCACAGACAACGGTACAAATCTGAATAACACAATGATCACTGCATTGTGCGAACAGTTCAAGATTTATCATCACAATTCATCTCCCTATCGGCCGAAGATGAACGGTGCTGTTGAAGCTGCGAACAAAAACATTAAGAAGATCATTCAGAAAATGACAGTCACTTACAAAGACTGGCATGAGATATTACCGTTTGCTCTGCATGGATACCGTACGACGACACGTACTTCAACTGGGGCAACCCCATTTTCTTTGGTTTATGGCATGGAAGCTGTTTTGCCTATGGAAGTCCAGATCCCTTCCCTAAGGATTATGAAGGATGCATGTTTGAATGAAGATGATTGGATGCAGACCCGACTTGATCAACTCAATCTGATCGACGAAAAGCGACTTGCTACTATATGCCATGGTCAGACGTATCAAAAGCGAATGATCAAGGCCTTCAATAAGAAAGTCAGACGTCAAGTGTATCAAGTCGGAGACCTCGTAATCAAGCGGATTATCTTGCCGCAAAGTGATCCCAGGGGCAAATGGACTCCTACATATGAAGGACCATTTGTGATCAAGAGCATATTTTCTGGTGGTGCAATGATTCTGACCACCATGGACGACGACGATTTGCCGCACCCTGCGAACGTAGACATAGTCAAAAGATACTACGCATAAAATAACCCGACAAGTCGAAAACCCGAAAGGGCGGCTTGGGCAAAAATGGGCATCCCGGTGAACCGAAAACCCGAAAGGGCGGTTCAGGAAAAAGTTAGGGATAAAAATAAAAAAATCTGTACACCCGGCAAGTCGAAAACCCGAAAGGGCGGCTTGGGCAAAAATGGGCATCCCGGTGAACCGAAAACCCGAAAGGGCGATTCAGGCAAAAGTTAGGGAATTAAAGCGTATGACTATGTCTCGTCGGATCACTTCAAAGACAATCTCTTCATCAACCGGTTCCCGGCTTCTGATCAATCCAGTCATCGTCAAGCGAAGCATTGAATGGACAGATATTCAGAGTTGTGAAAGCTATAGCGGAATGGAATCCCATGGAATTATTTCACATAGCCGTCCTTGTTTTGTATAAAACTTTCAAATATTTACGAAAAAATCCTCTTACTAGGATGATTGTCTCCTTTGTACAAATATACTCATAGAAAATCAATACAAATACTTTTCCCAGAAATTTGTATCATTTCCCTTTCTTTTCTCTTGCACTATTTGTTTTATTTTGAGAAACGTCCAATGTTTTGTTAAATAGGCATATGCATTTGAAACATAATCATTTCCTTATGAACCAAGAAAGAGGATTACTGATAGGTCGAAGGTACAGTTGGAGAACCCGATACCCTTTTAAAAGAAACCCCCGGGAGATTTGGAATCCATATCCCTAGCAAGTTTAGGAGCTTACCCCCAGTAGATTCTGGAAGCTTATCCCCTGCAGAGTATGGACGTCTCTCCCGAGTTTTTATTCAAAGTTATTCCTCACAAGGGCTTATAACTGGGTTATCCTCAGCTTATTGCCACGGAAGATCGCGTTCGCTAAAATTCTTCCTATCCCCAGCGGAGTTCATCAAAGTTCCCCAGCAATAACTTATCTTTACAATCCCCCAGCCAGAGGATCTTCAGGAATCCAATTTCCCTCAGAGTTTAAGTGTCGGAATCCCCAGCGGAGCCAGACTAATGAACCTTTTCCCCACAGAGTTTCAGGAAGGAAAATCTTGAGTTCCCCAGTGAAGTCGCCAGAGATACTTCCCGCCAAACTGAAGATTCTCAGTCTTGCATCCCCGGCATAAGTCTACTAGATTGGTACTCCCCAGTAGAAGTCATCAGGATTTCCCCAGAGGTTTGGTATGCAACCCAAGCTCTTTGTTCCCCAGCAAGACAGCTCATCAGTTTACATACACATTCATTGCATTCATATCATAAACATTCATATAACATATATTGCATCATGCATTTCATGCAACATAATTCTGTGTTTAGCTAACATTTTGTCCGAACAGGATAAGAATAAAAGGCTATCATTAACAGTTTCAGATGCAGTTTTACACGGACCCCCCGTCAAGCAACCCTACGCCGTTGCTTATTCAACTTCAAGATTTCTGAAAACAGTTTACGGGTTCTCCAAGTAACGGATGTTAACCTATCGCTTGTTCAGTTTCTTCTCCAGACTTCTGAAAATAGTCTATGGATTCTTCCCAACAACGGATGTCAATCTATCACTTGTTCAGATGCAACATTTTGAAAACAGTTTACGGACGCTTCCCAACAACGGATGCTGCTCCATTGCTTATTCAACTTCAAGATTTCCGAAAACAGTTTATGGGTTCTCCAAGTAACGGATGTTAACCTATCGCTTGTTCAGTTTCTTCTCCAGACTTCTGAAAACAGTCTATGGATTCTTCCCAACAACGGATGTCAATCTATCACTTATTCAGATGCAACATTTTGAAAACAGTTTACGGACGCTTCCCAACAACGGATGCTGCTCCATTGCTTATTCAACTTCAAGATTTCTGAAAACAGTTCACGGGATCTCCAAGTAACGGATGTTAACCTATCGCTTGTTCAGACTCTTCTCAAACTTCTGAAAACAGTTTACGGATTACTCCCAACAACGGATGTCAATCTATTGCTTATTCAGACCCTCAGTTCAGAAATGGTCCAAAGCATGGACACCTTCCTGATACTCATTCCAGATGGCATCTCTAAGCCCATCCCCGACAAGTCTCTGTCACTCTTCCAGATGGCATCATTAAGCCCATCTCCAAATGGCATCTCTAAGCCCATTCCCACATCCATTGCTTCGACGAGTGCAAATTTCCGGGCACTCTAGTGTCCAATCTCCTTTTACCCTCGAGTCACGAAAGGCAAACTTGCCAATCTAACTCTTCGGATTCAAGAAGATTGAACAGGGGTGTTTCACCCCAAAATTTTCCCTCCCATATTCTCCAAGAAACTGCCAAGCCAAGTCACAAAATTCCCCATGGGTTGTGCAGCTCAACAGCTTCCCATACAGTCAAAATTAGGGTTTGTGTTATGATCAAAGAAAGGAAGTTTTCAAGGACCCAATCAAGTCTCATATGCCTACAAAGATGGTCAAGTATCCTCATATCAAGTTTCAAGGCATGCAGCTCAAAATTGCACAGTCAAAACCCTAGATTGCACTACAGTCAACTGTAGGGGCAAAATGGTCATTTGACAGTCAAAAGTTCAAATTTTTGGTCAACATATCATTTTGAAGCCACAAACATCATTTGATCAATGCTTGATCATGATTCTCAAAATTTGGCTCAGAAAATCATCAAGATGCAAAAGTTACTATATTTGGACAGCTGAAAAAGTCAACTGAAATTGACCAGGGCATAACTTTCACATGGATTATCAGAAAAATTCCATCCAAAGCTCATTTTGAAGAGAAAGACATTTCCTACAACCCATCTTCATACTTCAAGTCCAAGAAATGCTCTCACAAAAAGTTATCAATTTCAACATTATAGGTCATTTTCAAAAGTCAACAAAAAGGGACTTTAAGTCAAAGGCCATAACTTGAGATTGGTAAATCAAAATGACATGGGACCAAAGGCATTGGTTAGAGGACTCAAAGACCTTTCCAAAATGTCCAAGAACATGTGAAAAGCTTAAAAATTGAGCAAGTTATGCCTTGTGGAAGTTGGGAAATTTTTGGGAATTTTGAAAAGTCAACTTTACTTCAAATGACCTAAAATTGCTAATGGGCCCATTTTTCTTCCAAGATTCATCATTCCAAGCCTATGCACGACCACTTGGCCCAAAGGGAAGTATTTTCTCATTTTTTATTTATTTATTTGAATTATTATTTATATAAATTCATTTAAATTATTTAAATACATGAAAAATATCAAACTTGACCTAAAAAATCTTTTCATGCATGTTTTACTCTCAATATCACGTGCACATCCTAATTAGGCAAGTTTTGGTTGGATTTGAGCTAATTGACACCAAATGCACATGAAAAGATATGGAAAAGATCTTAAGGAAATCAAATATGCAAATCATTGAATGCCATGGATATTATTCAATTTTGTTGACCTAAAAGCTTTGCTACATATTCAGAATCACAAACCTAATGGCATTGGACAAAAAGCTGCGCCCAAGAACACTTTGCAAACTTGAATTTTTTTCCATAAAACCCAAAACTGAAATCAACTTTTGAGGTCCATTCAAATCCTAATACTCATTCCAAAAGCTTCCTTGTGGTTCACTGAGCATATTCCAATTGATAACACTCATCAAAAGGCAAAGAATCGCTGTACAGAACTCGAAATTTTCTCACAAAATTGCATACACGCATCTTGATTTTAAAGCATTTTCATGACATTTGGTTTACATATTCTTGTTCAATGATGCTTGCTGATGCTTATCATGTGATTTAATTATGTTTTTACGCGTTATATACAAAAATGCCATACTTGATTTTTAGGGTTTTCAGGACTCAGAATTAGGGCTTCTCAAACAAAGCAAAATTGAGGCTTGGGACCTTGGCCATCAGAACAAGCGCCTTTGGACGGACAGAAACCGACCCTCGCGCTCAATTTATGAGCGACTGAGGGCTAGTCGTTATTTTCTGGAAACAAGCCTAAGAGAACGGCTTCAAAACCGTGGCCTATGAGTCTTTGTTTCAGAAAAATAAAAAGCTGGGCGAAGAAGATAATGTGTTGGCGAAGCATGATTCGCTAGTTTGAAATTTCGCGCGTTTAACCACTACGCGTTGTTTTTTTTCTTTTGTTATTTATTTACTATAATATGTTAATTGAAACGTTGTAGCTCAGCTGGCAGGTGTATGTGCGTGTGACCTTCATGACCTGGGTTCAAGTCCCAGGTCTGTACACTTTCAAATATTATTTTTCTCTAATTATTCCTATGCAGCACTTGTGGTGGAGTGCATGATATGCCACCATCATCCAGACGTCCACGTACTTAGTGAAACCAGATCAATGGACAAGAATCAAAGAACACGCTACACTCAGGTCAACTGTTCCATACGCTTAGACAAAAGTCAAACAGGCCATGTTTTATTGGGCCAGAATTTCACCACCAACACCTCACAAATTGGGACTACACCCCCACCCTGGTTTGCAAATGTTTTATTTTTCTCATATCTTTTTTTAATTATTATTTTTATTTATTTTATTGTTTTAGTTTAATTCATTATTTTTACAATACATAAAAAAAATACAGAAAAATCAGAAAAAGATAAAAATATAATAGATTATTTTATTTTATTTTATTTTAATATTCTCATAAATAAATTAATATGTAATTATTTAGTTTAATTAGGTTACAACATTAATTCTTTTTTATAAAAAAAATCCAAAAATATGTAGAATTAGGTTTGATGAATTCTTTTTATTCCTTTTTAATTTTCCCCTTGTTTACAATAATAATGTTTAGTTTGTTTATTTTCTATAATTAAATTTGGCATGTAAATTAACTTAGATTTAAATTAGGTTAAAACTTAATATTTTCACAATAAACTTAAAGAAACATTAGAATTAGGGTTAGTCAATTTTAATTAATTCCTTCTTAAATCTAAAAAACACAAAAATACCAAAAACATTTGATTTTAATTTTAAATTCCTTATTAATTTTAATTGTTTGCAAAAGGGTCCAACGCCCATATTTTTTATTGTTAATTTCGCGCATTTATTTTATGTCGCTTATTATAATTATGTAATTCTCCCAAAGCGTTGTAACGATTTTATTTCTCGCCCTTTTCCTTTGCTTTATTTATTTTCCGTCAAATCGGGTCCGGTTTAATTTTGGCGATGTGGACCCGCGCCATTTGTAATAGTTTAGATTTATTTTTCCCGCAACTTTTAACTGTTAAATAAGCATGCAAGAATGAATGGCCCTAATTAAAATCAAGCGTAGATCACAACAAACATGACAAGACAAATATCAGTGAAAACGACACACGAATCGCGCACACCACCCCTAGGGTACGCCTCACTGTTGCCTTTCGAAAGGTGATCGTCGAGTAGAGGATGTCTTAGTAAGTCCTCATGATCCGGGAACCTGGCATGAGGGTAGCTTCTAAGGTGTCTTCCCATTGCTCTGGTGATCACCATGTCCCTACAAACTCGAATTGACCCGAACACCTCCAACGGTGGTGCTACCTACCTCTCAATGGTGGGATGGCACTACTTTAAAGGACATTTACACAGACGAATTCCTTAGGGTAGGTAGGTTCTCAAGGATACTTGCTCTCTTCAAAAACAAACAAAAAAATCTTTTCACACCAACACTTCTTCCAGGAAAGTCTTTCAGGGACTCACCTCGAATGGTTCTATCAGCTAGATGGGACCAAGGTTCGTAACTGGGAGGAGTTGGCTACTGCTTTCTACAAGCAGTATCAGTATAATGCCGACCTTGCTCCTACGCGTACCCAACTCCAGGGTATGTCGTTAGGATCAAGTGAAGGTTTTAAAGAATATGTGCAGAAATGGAGGGATCTTGCTGGAAGGGTACAACCACCTCTGACTGATCGGGAACTTGTTGATATGTTCTTGGGGACCCTGTCTGGTCCGTTCTACAACCACCTAATTGGGAATTCGTCTGCTGGATTCACAGATCTTATCTTGACTGGAGAGCGAATAGAAGCTGGCATCCGGTCTGGGAAAATTCAAGAGGCTGCACCTTCTGATAAAAAGCCTCATCATGGAAAGAAAGAATCCAATGCTGTGCACGGTAAAAAGAGCCGTCATGAGGCAGGGGCAATCCAGATTTCCAATCCCGGACCTGCTCAACAAGGACAGGGGCAGCATCGCAAGGAGAAACGACAGTATACCAAACTCAACATGTCGTTGGATCAAGCACTACAACAAATGTTGAAGGCAGGGCTGATCACCTTAAGGGCTCCTCTTCGGAATCCGAACACTTCTGCACCCAACTATCATCCCAACGATAGGTGCGCATATCATTCAGATAGCCCGGGGCATACTACAGACAACTGCTTGCCTCTCAAGAACAAGATCCAAGATATGATTGACGCCGGAGAGATTCAGTTTGAAGTGCCAGAGACTCCGAACATAATCACTGCTCCGTTGCCCAATCATTAAAGACTTTTGTTTATTTGAATTTTTGAGCTGTATTTTTCTTTGCTTATACAAACAATTACTGTCATAGCAAACTCTTTTATTCTATTAATGCATCGCATACGTCTGTTTTGGAAATTAATACAATTGTTTTCATTATATTCAAAATTCTTTTCATATTTTTTCTGATGTCAACTCTCGGTTAATAATTCTAAGTCTCTTGAGGGAGGATGACGAAAACGATACCACGATCTACAGTATGCTTTTGAATAGACCCCGCTGATGAGGTACAGGCATTGTTTCAAATCCTAAACACTGGAGTTATAAGGAAGATAATCCCTCGTCAACCCCTCTGAGCCAAAGAAGTAGGAGTTTTTATTTTCGAAAATTGAAACCCTTAATCATAACCCGGGGCAGGGTAGTCTTCTCAGTTGATCCAAGTGCATGACGAATGGCACCAAAGAGATCTTTACAAAACGAACAAAGACAGTGATGGTTCAGAACAATCAAAAGGACAGGCAGTCATCATCAAAATTCATAAATGAAAAGCCCAAAAAGTCTAAACCTACAAAGGGGACTTATGAAACTGGGGCATCCCGCTGACTGTAATTCCAAAAAAGGAAACAGTTCAGGCAAAAAAAGAAAGGGATAACAAAAATCAAGAAAGAGGTCTCACAAACCCTCAACCAAAGCAAAAAATGACTGCCTATTCAAAATAAGTTATCAACATCCGAATCATCACCAGAAAATCAGAGCAAAGACTCAAACAAGGTCTAACGTATGATCAACTGAGTTTAGGTTTGGAGAACATCACGAAGAGCGGGTGGGTACAAATAATTTGAGCCTTTATCCTTTGTTTCTTAAACCGTGAACCAGGCCACGTTATAACCCTCAAAAGTCCTAGCTGAAGCATGGGTTAGTTCGAAAGCATACTGTCACGAAAGGTATCCTAACTCCTTAAGGCTTACGGTAAAATACGGAGTTGACATCACGTTTTACAAACATTCACTTGTTTTATGAAAAAAGAATGCATTTTCAAAATCTTCGAGACAAACATAAGCTTTGCATTTTTAACATAACTTTGTTTGCATATGACTTTTTGTTTGAACAGCATAGAAATTCGCACGACGAAAGTCTAATGAACAAGAGTATCTCCAATCAAGGGGCATGACATGACCATGGTCCATCATCTGGGGCAATCCAGTCAAGATTCGGAGAATCTCTCAAAGGCAAAAATGGCCTGGGGCAAATCTCCGCCTGAGTCACTTGGGGCATCGCAAGCAACGAATCTTGCACGATCAGACACCTTCTGGTAATATGGCAACACAAGCAGCCAGGGGCACCTACCTGCATTCTAAGAGCATGGACATAGTCGAAAAAATACTACGCATAATCAAAGACCCGCTAGGTCGACGTGCCTAGGCAAAAATAAGGGCTTCCCGGCGAACCAAAAGGGTTCGGGCAAGATGAAGGGATGAAATGAGAAAAAATCTATACACCCGGCAAGTCGAAAACCTGAAAAGGCGGCTTGGGCAAAAATGGGTATCCCGATGGACTGAAAACCCGAAAGGGCGGTCCAGGCAAAAGTTAGGGATTAAAGCGTACGACTATGTCCTGCTATCTGTCTACCAGAAGAAGGTTTGTCCACCAACAACTATCCGCTCCCATATCAGAAACAGGGGCAATAATGGGTGGTCTAAGCAATCGGATTGCTCTGTCCTCTAAGGTGTCAAGGTGGGGTCCGTTGAAAAACATAACCAATACAGTTCAATACTCCCCCAAGAGAATCCAATCTAGTTCCCAGGAAAGTGGAATCCATCTCCCCAAGCAGTAAGCTTATACCCAGAAGATTCTGGAAGCTTATCCCCTCGCAGAACACGAACGCGTCTCCCGGCTTTATTCAAAGAGTTATTTCCATAACAGGATATAACTGGGTTATCCTCAGCCAAAAGCCACGGAAAGAGCGTCCTCGACGAAGTCTTCTATCCCCAGCGAAGTCTATTCACACTTCCAACAACAAGACATCCTCAGCGAGTTACTATCAACAACTCAGCAAGGCATCCCTCTTCCCACAGAGTATTGCTTCCCAGCATGGTCGTAGAGTATCTTTTCTCCCCGCAGAATCTATTCGCCAAGTTCATTCCGCAACGGAGTCATCTTCTCCTACCGGTATTCTTGCAACTATCATCCCCAGCGGAAGTAAAAGCTTATTCTCCAACATCAGCCCAGGATACGACTTCCCGGCATCCGTCAAGGATTTACATTCCTAGACGAAAACATCCATAAAACGTCACATACATCATTATAGCATGCATAGACGCATCATATCACCCCAATCTCATTTATTTTTGAGAATATCTTAAAATCATGCAATTCACGCATTTTGACATTGCATACAACTAATTCGTTACTTTTTCAGGAAAGAACGATCAACAGATAAAAGTCTTTTCCCGTTGAGGTAGTAATCGTCCCAGATTCCTTCACCACCCGTTGAGGTAGTAATCGTCCCAGATTCCTTCATCATATATTTGGAGTAGCAATCGTCCCAGATTCCTTCATCATCCTGCTGAGGTAGTAATCGTCTCAGATTCCTTCATCATCCCGCTGAGGTAGTAATCATCCCAGATTCCTTCATCATATATTTGGAGTAGTAATCGTCTCAGATTCCTTCATCATCCCGCTGAGGTAGTAATCATCCCAGATTCCTTCATCATATATTTGGAGTAGTAATCGTCTCAGATTCCTTCATCATCCTGTTGAGGTAGTAATCGTCCCAGATTCCTTCATCATTCTGCTGAGGTAGTAATCGTCCCAGATTCCTTCATCATCCTGCTGAGGTAGTAATCATCCCAGATTCCTTCATCATCCTGCTGAGGTAGTAATCGTCCCAGATTCCTTCGTCACCCGTTGAGGTAGTAATTGTCCCGGATTCCTTCATCATTCTGCCGAGGTAGTAATCGTCCCAGATTCCTTCATCATAGATTTGGAGTAGCAATCGTCTCAGATTCCTTCATCACATCCTTATCAAACAAAAAAGCCTTCTCTAGTCCAGCTAAATCGACTCCCAACAGATTTTCCTGATGAAGACTCCGTAGAAGTTATCCTATGGTCCCCTCTCCGGCAAGTGCGTGAGGCGGTAATTCCTTTTTCAGATGTTGCCCTCTCCGACGATGAGTGTGAGGTGATAATCTCTTATGGTCCCCTCTCCGGCAAGTGCGTGAGGTGGTAATTCCTTCTTTAGATGTTTCCCTCTCCGACGATGAGTGTGAGGTGATAGTCTTCTATGGTCCCCTCTCCGGCAAGTGCGTGAGGCGGTAATTCCTTTTTCAGATGTTTCCCTCTCCGACGATGAGTGTGAGGTGATAGTCTTCTATGGTCCCCTCTCCGGCAAGTGCGTGAGGTGGTAATTCCTTTTTCAGATGTTTCCCTCTCCGACGATGAGTGTGAGGTGATAGTCTTCTATGGTCCCCTCTCCGGCAAGTGCGTGAGGTGGTAATTCCTTTTTCAGATGTTTCCCTCTCCGACGATGAGTGTGAGTTGATAGTCTCTTATGGTCCCCTCTCCGACGGTGTGTGAGGCGACAATTCCTTTTCCTATGATTCCCTCTCCAACAGCGAGTGAGGTGATTCCCTTTTAGATTATAATTTTCTATGGTTCTCTTCCCGATATTGCAAAGATGGTAATTCCCGCCAAGATTTTTCTCAACGAGCGTTGTTGAAGTTAAAATCACACAAGATTCTCTTACCATTCATGCTAAGGCAGTAACCATCTCTGGTTCATTCATCGCTGTTTGAAGCTCCAGACTCAGCTCCTGTAACCAGTCAGGACACATCTATACCAAGCATCTAAAATCAGCTCCTGCAACGTGTCAGGTACTCATTTTTCTTTTGCAGGTATGCAGGTTCTCGCTAAGGAATCTCCTACGCGATCAACATCCAGATGGCATCTATAAGCCCATCATCCTATCCAGCAATCACCAAATGGCATCTGTAATCCCATTCCACCATCACTGCTAACATGTGAGCGCAAATTTCTGGGCACTCTAGTGTTCAATCATCTTCCACCTTCGGATTACGGAAGGCACGTCAGCCAATCTGCATCCTCAGGTCTAAGAAGATTGAACAGGGGCAACTGTTGCACCCCAAAATTTGCCCTCCCATATTCTCCAAGAAACTGCCAAGCCAAGTCACAAAATTCCCCAAGGGTTGTGCAGCTCAACAGCTTCCCATACAGTCAAAATTAGGGTTTGTGTTCTGATCAAAGAAAGGAAGTTTTCAAGGACCCAATCAAGTCTCATATGCCTACAAAGATGGTCAAGTATCCTCATATCAAGTTTCAAGGCATGCAGCTCAAAATTGCACAGTCAAAACCCTAGATTGCACTACAGTCAACTGTAGGGGCAAAATGGTCATTTGACAGTCAAAAGTTCAAATTTTTGGTCAACATATCATTTTGAAGCCACAAACATCATTTGATCAATGCTTGATCATGATTCTCAAAATTTGGCTCAGAAAATCATCAAGATGCAAAAGTTACTATATTTGGACAGCTGAAAAAGTCAACTGAAATTGACCAGGGCATAACTTTCACATGGATTATCAGAAAAATTCCATCCAAAGCTCATTTTGAAGAGAAAGACATTTCCTACAACCCATCTTCATACTTCAAGTCCAAGAAATGCTCTCACAAAAAGTTATCAATTTCAACATTATAGGTCATTTTCAAAAGTCAACAAAAAGGGACTTTAAGTCAAAGGCCATAACTTGAGATTGGTAAATCAAAATGACATGGGACCAAAGGCATTGGTTAGAGGACTCAAAGACCTTTCCAAAATGTCCAAGAACATGTGAAAAGCTTAAAAATTGAGCAAGTTATGCCTTGTGGAAGTTGGGAAATTTTTGGGAATTTTGAAAAGTCAACTTTACTTCAAATGACCTAAAATTGCTAATGGGCCCATTTTTCTTCCAAGATTCATCATTCCAAGCCTATGCACGACCACTTGGCCCAAAGGGAAGTATTTTCTCATTTTTTATTTATTTATTTGAATTATTATTTATATAAATTCATTTAAATTATTTAAATACATGAAAAATATCAAACTTGACCTAAAAAATCTTTTCATGCATGTTTTACTCTCAATATCACGTGCACATCCTAATTAGGCAAGTTTTGGTTGGATTTGAGCTAATTGACACCAAATGCACATGAAAAGATATGGAAAAGATCTTAAGGAAATCAAATATGCAAATCATTGAATGCCATGGATATTATTCAATTTTGTTGACCTAAAAGCTTTGCTACATATTCAGAATCACAAACCTAATGGCATTGGACAAAAAGCTGCGCCCAAGAACACTTTGCAAACTTGAATTTTTTTCCATAAAACCCAAAACTGAAATCAACTTTTGAGGTCCATTCAAATCCTAATACTCATTCCAAAAGCTTCCTTGTGGTTCACTGAGCATATTCCAATTGATAACACTCATCAAAAGGCAAAGAATCGCTGTACAGAACTCGAAATTTTCTCACAAAATTGCATACACGCATCTTGATTTTAAAGCATTTTCATGACATTTGGTTTACATATTCTTGTTCAATGATGCTTGCTGATGCTTATCATGTGATTTAATTATGTTTTTACGCGTTATATACAAAAATGCCATACTTGATTTTTAGGGTTTTCAGGACTCAGAATTAGGGCTTCTCAAACAAAGCAAAATTGAGGCTTGGGACCTTGGCCATCAGAACAAGCGCCTTTGGACGGACAGAAACCGACCCTCGCGCTCAATTTATGAGCGACTGAGGGCTAGTCGTTATTTTCTGGAAACAAGCCTAAGAGAACGGCTTCAAAACCGTGGCCTATGAGTCTTTGTTTCAGAAAAATAAAAAGCTGGGCGAAGAAGATAATGTGTTGGCGAAGCATGATTCGCTAGTTTGAAATTTCGCGCGTTTAACCACTACGCGTTGTTTTTTTTCTTTTGTTATTTATTTACTATAATATGTTAATTGAAACGTTGTAGCTCAGCTGGCAGGTGTATGTGCGTGTGACCTTCATGACCTGGGTTCAAGTCCCAGGTCTGTACACTTTCAAATATTATTTTTCTCTAATTATTCCTATGCAGCACTTGTGGTGGAGTGCATGATATGCCACCATCATCCAGACGTCCACGTACTTAGTGAAACCAGATCAATGGACAAGAATCAAAGAACACGCTACACTCAGGTCAACTGTTCCATACGCTTAGACAAAAGTCAAACAGGCCATGTTTTATTGGGCCAGAATTTCACCACCAACACCTCACAAATTGGGACTACACCCCCACCCTGGTTTGCAAATGTTTTATTTTTCTCATATCTTTTTTTAATTATTATTTTTATTTATTTTATTGTTTTAGTTTAATTCATTATTTTTACAATACATAAAAAAAATACAGAAAAATCAGAAAAAGATAAAAATATAATAGATTATTTTATTTTATTTTATTTTAATATTCTCATAAATAAATTAATATGTAATTATTTAGTTTAATTAGGTTACAACATTAATTCTTTTTTATAAAAAAAATCCAAAAATATGTAGAATTAGGTTTGATGAATTCTTTTTATTCCTTTTTAATTTTCCCCTTGTTTACAATAATAATGTTTAGTTTGTTTATTTTCTATAATTAAATTTGGCATGTAAATTAACTTAGATTTAAAT
This sequence comes from Vicia faba, assembly GCA_948472305.1. Classification (NCBI taxonomy): domain Eukaryota; kingdom Viridiplantae; phylum Streptophyta; class Magnoliopsida; order Fabales; family Fabaceae; genus Vicia; species Vicia faba. The sequence continues at coordinate 833,052,843 of OX451735.1, read as the reverse complement.
TAGGTTAAAACTTAATATTTTCACAATAAACTTAAAGAAACATTAGAATTAGGGTTAGTCAATTTTAATTAATTCCTTCTTAAATCTAAAAAACACAAAAATACCAAAAACATTTGATTTTAATTTTAAATTCCTTATTAATTTTAATTGTTTGCAAAAGGGTCCAACGCCCATATTTTTTATTGTTAATTTCGCGCATTTATTTTATGTCGCTTATTATAATTATGTAATTCTCCCAAAGCGTTGTAACGATTTTATTTCTCGCCCTTTTCCTTTGCTTTATTTATTTTCCGTCAAATCGGGTCCGGTTTAATTTTGGCGATGTGGACCCGCGCCATTTGTAATAGTTTAGATTTATTTTTCCCGCAACTTTTAACTGTTAAATAAGCATGCAAGAATGAATGGCCCTAATTAAAATCAAGCGTAGATCACAACAAACATGACAAGACAAATATCAGTGAAAACGACACACGAATCGCGCACACCACCCCTAGGGTACGCCTCACTGTTGCCTTTCGAAAGGTGATCGTCGAGTAGAGGATGTCTTAGTAAGTCCTCATGATCCGGGAACCTGGCATGAGGGTAGCTTCTAAGGTGTCTTCCCATTGCTCTGGTGATCACCATGTCCCTACAAACTCGAATTGACCCGAACACCTCCAACGGTGGTGCTACCTACCTCTCAATGGTGGGATGGCACTACTTTAAAGGACATTTACACAGACGAATTCCTTAGGGTAGGTAGGTTCTCAAGGATACTTGCTCTCTTCAAAAACAAACAAAAAAATCTTTTCACACCAACACTTTTCAAAAGCTTTCAAAGCAAATTTTTCAAACACTCTGACGTACGAGTCGAACTGAAATTTTTCGAAGAAACTTTTTAAACCCACATTGAAAAGCAAGCAAACAATTTTGAAAACACATTGAGCAAGTATCTAAGAGCCCATGGATAACCATGGATAGAAAGGGTGCTAACACCTTCCCTTTCTATAACCTACCTCCCGAACCGAGAGCAATCTCTATAAGGAATTTTTCTGTGCTTTTGTCCTTTCCATTTGGAGAAAATAAAAGACGGTGGCGACTCTTGCTTCCGCGACATTTCGCGAACCAGCGTTAAACAGTCAGTTCCAGATCCACCGATCACAGAACTGGCGACTCTGCTGGGGACTCTTTATAAAGTGAGGTGTACCTTAGGGTAGTTCATAACTGTGTTTTCAATTGCTTTCCTTGTGTGCTTTAAATTGTGGGTTTCTTGGGAGTTCTATAGATCCTAACCTGGATCTGGGGGATACCTTCTTAGAAAGTAGCAACAAGACTGTGAGGGAACTGTGTGGGGTATACCGACATGGTTGAAACAGTCTGCTACGTTGATGTGGCACTTTGGTGTGTACCGGTAACCCTTGAGTTCAATCAAGGAGAGTACGGGGCCTCCGCGTGGTGTCGTGAAGCATCAACAGACCTTAGGAACCTTAATTGAACTATCTTGGCCTCTTTAGGGTAGTGAGATAACTGACTTTGGTGCAGTCCGAGGTTGGTTGATACTCGATACTACACTCAATTGAGGGTTGCTTTCCTGGAATATTTCGGTCGCCAGTTCAGTGGCTAAATCGAAACGATGAACAATGAAAGCAATCCCGTGATATTGGGAACCTTAGAACCCGGTTACTTTGATTAGGACAGGTTGAGCCCACCAACTTCAAGAGGGTAATACCTGGACCTCATGCTGGCCTAAACCCTAAGGGCTCTTTTGTGTGACTTGTGTGCCTTTGTACTTGCCTACTTGCGTACTTGTTACCTGACACTTGTTTCTTGCAGGTCTTGTTTATAGTCCTTAATTGGGACTCATAACAGGGTACTAAGTTTCTTGCAGGTCTTGTTTATAGTCCTTAACTAGGACTCATGACAGGGTTTACCAAATTTCTTGCAGGTGTTGTTTATAGTCCTTAACTGGGACTCATAACAGGGTTTACTAAGATCTCTTGCAGGTTTTGTTTATAGTCCTTAATTGGGACTCATAACAAAGTATACTGAATTTCTTGCAGGGTTGTTTATAGTCCTTAATCGGGACTCATAACAGGGTTACTCACATTACCCCATGCATAGCATGACATCATACCATTGCATACCATTGCATACATCCTAACCCATTTCAAGGATCTCAAGGGCTTGTGATGCAGGTCATGATAAATCAAAACATCCAGCAAGGGGTAAAGAGGATTTATTTTCCTCTAGCCAAGGTTGTCAGGGGCTATGACCCACTGGATATGGTGAGCCTTTGACCCTTGACGAAGGACTCTCAACAAGATGAAGTTCTTACAATCAAGCTACCGGTTCCAAATGCTAATAAAGTTTCTCTGCTTACCCCGCGAGGTCCTTGAAAACATTACATGCATGTCATACATCTCATTGCATTGCAGGTATCCCTTTGACAGGTTGCTTACCCTTCTTCGCTGATTATTTCAGCCGATCGTCATGAATCCTGAATCATCAGCCGAGCAGACTATCAAGGACCTCCAGGCTCAGAACGCCCAGTTCCAAGAGCTGATCATGAATTTGACCCAGGGGCAACAAGATCTGAAGGCTCTGCTCTTGAAGAAGGACAAGAAGAAGAAGAGGATTGTCTTGTTCAGCCCTAGACGTAGATCTGGGAATACACCGCAGACTGAAACTGAGAGGACTACCCCATCTGTGAGGGAAAGCAGTCACCATGAGAGAGAGGTTCCCAGTCCAGTGGTCTCCGACAACGAGACAGATTTTGATGAAGAGCAATACCCTCCTGCTGATGACAGATATAAGCAACTGGAGGACAGATTGAAAGCTATGGAGGTTCAACAGGTACCTGGGCTGGATTTCGGAGATCTGGGCTTGTCAATTGGGGTGATAATCCCCCACAAGTTCAAAATACCATCCTTCTCTAAATATGACGGGGCGTCTTGTCCCAAGCTGCATCTAAGGTCCTATGTTCGGAAAATTCAGCCGTACTCTGCGGACAAGAATTTGTGGATCCACTTCTTCCAGGAAAGTCTTTCAGGGACTCACCTCGAATGGTTCTATCAGCTAGATGGGACCAAGGTTCGTAACTGGGAGGAGTTGGCTACTGCTTTCTACAAGCAGTATCAGTATAATGCCGACCTTGCTCCTACGCGTACCCAACTCCAGGGTATGTCGTTAGGATCAAGTGAAGGTTTTAAAGAATATGTGCAGAAATGGAGGGATCTTGCTGGAAGGGTACAACCACCTCTGACTGATCGGGAACTTGTTGATATGTTCTTGGGGACCCTGTCTGGTCCGTTCTACAACCACCTAATTGGGAATTCGTCTGCTGGATTCACAGATCTTATCTTGACTGGAGAGCGAATAGAAGCTGGCATCCGGTCTGGGAAAATTCAAGAGGCTGCACCTTCTGATAAAAAGCCTCATCATGGAAAGAAAGAATCCAATGCTGTGCACGGTAAAAAGAGCCGTCATGAGGCAGGGGCAATCCAGATTTCCAATCCCGGACCTGCTCAACAAGGACAGGGGCAGCATCGCAAGGAGAAACGACAGTATACCAAACTCAACATGTCGTTGGATCAAGCACTACAACAAATGTTGAAGGCAGGGCTGATCACCTTAAGGGCTCCTCTTCGGAATCCGAACACTTCTGCACCCAACTATCATCCCAACGATAGGTGCGCATATCATTCAGATAGCCCGGGGCATACTACAGACAACTGCTTGCCTCTCAAGAACAAGATCCAAGATATGATTGACGCCGGAGAGATTCAGTTTGAAGTGCCAGAGACTCCGAACATAATCACTGCTCCGTTGCCCAATCATTAAAGACTTTTGTTTATTTGAATTTTTGAGCTGTATTTTTCTTTGCTTATACAAACAATTACTGTCATAGCAAACTCTTTTATTCTATTAATGCATCGCATACGTCTGTTTTGGAAATTAATACAATTGTTTTCATTATATTCAAAATTCTTTTCATATTTTTTCTGATGTCAACTCTCGGTTAATAATTCTAAGTCTCTTGAGGGAGGATGACGAAAACGATACCACGATCTACAGTATGCTTTTGAATAGACCCCGCTGATGAGGTACAGGCATTGTTTCAAATCCTAAACACTGGAGTTATAAGGAAGATAATCCCTCGTCAACCCCTCTGAGCCAAAGAAGTAGGAGTTTTTATTTTCGAAAATTGAAACCCTTAATCATAACCCGGGGCAGGGTAGTCTTCTCAGTTGATCCAAGTGCATGACGAATGGCACCAAAGAGATCTTTACAAAACGAACAAAGACAGTGATGGTTCAGAACAATCAAAAGGACAGGCAGTCATCATCAAAATTCATAAATGAAAAGCCCAAAAAGTCTAAACCTACAAAGGGGACTTATGAAACTGGGGCATCCCGCTGACTGTAATTCCAAAAAAGGAAACAGTTCAGGCAAAAAAAGAAAGGGATAACAAAAATCAAGAAAGAGGTCTCACAAACCCTCAACCAAAGCAAAAAATGACTGCCTATTCAAAATAAGTTATCAACATCCGAATCATCACCAGAAAATCAGAGCAAAGACTCAAACAAGGTCTAACGTATGATCAACTGAGTTTAGGTTTGGAGAACATCACGAAGAGCGGGTGGGTACAAATAATTTGAGCCTTTATCCTTTGTTTCTTAAACCGTGAACCAGGCCACGTTATAACCCTCAAAAGTCCTAGCTGAAGCATGGGTTAGTTCGAAAGCATACTGTCACGAAAGGTATCCTAACTCCTTAAGGCTTACGGTAAAATACGGAGTTGACATCACGTTTTACAAACATTCACTTGTTTTATGAAAAAAGAATGCATTTTCAAAATCTTCGAGACAAACATAAGCTTTGCATTTTTAACATAACTTTGTTTGCATATGACTTTTTGTTTGAACAGCATAGAAATTCGCACGACGAAAGTCTAATGAACAAGAGTATCTCCAATCAAGGGGCATGACATGACCATGGTCCATCATCTGGGGCAATCCAGTCAAGATTCGGAGAATCTCTCAAAGGCAAAAATGGCCTGGGGCAAATCTCCGCCTGAGTCACTTGGGGCATCGCAAGCAACGAATCTTGCACGATCAGACACCTTCTGGTAATATGGCAACACAAGCAGCCAGGGGCACCTACCTGCATTCTAAGAGCATGGACATAGTCGAAAAAATACTACGCATAATCAAAGACCCGCTAGGTCGACGTGCCTAGGCAAAAATAAGGGCTTCCCGGCGAACCAAAAGGGTTCGGGCAAGATGAAGGGATGAAATGAGAAAAAATCTATACACCCGGCAAGTCGAAAACCTGAAAAGGCGGCTTGGGCAAAAATGGGTATCCCGATGGACTGAAAACCCGAAAGGGCGGTCCAGGCAAAAGTTAGGGATTAAAGCGTACGACTATGTCCTGCTATCTGTCTACCAGAAGAAGGTTTGTCCACCAACAACTATCCGCTCCCATATCAGAAACAGGGGCAATAATGGGTGGTCTAAGCAATCGGATTGCTCTGTCCTCTAAGGTGTCAAGGTGGGGTCCGTTGAAAAACATAACCAATACAGTTCAATACTCCCCCAAGAGAATCCAATCTAGTTCCCAGGAAAGTGGAATCCATCTCCCCAAGCAGTAAGCTTATACCCAGAAGATTCTGGAAGCTTATCCCCTCGCAGAACACGAACGCGTCTCCCGGCTTTATTCAAAGAGTTATTTCCATAACAGGATATAACTGGGTTATCCTCAGCCAAAAGCCACGGAAAGAGCGTCCTCGACGAAGTCTTCTATCCCCAGCGAAGTCTATTCACACTTCCAACAACAAGACATCCTCAGCGAGTTACTATCAACAACTCAGCAAGGCATCCCTCTTCCCACAGAGTATTGCTTCCCAGCATGGTCGTAGAGTATCTTTTCTCCCTGCAGAATCTATTCGCCAAGTTCATTCCGCAACGGAGTCATCTTCTCCTACCGGTATTCTTGCAACTATCATCCCCAGCGGAAGTAAAAGCTTATTCTCCAACATCAGCCCAGGATACGACTTCCCGGCATCCGTCAAGGATTTACATTCCTAGACGAAAACATCCATAAAACGTCACATACATCATTATAGCATGCATAGACGCATCATATCACCCCAATCTCATTTATTTTTGAGAATATCTTAAAATCATGCAATTCACGCATTTTGACATTGCATACAACTAATTCGTTACTTTTTCAGGAAAGAACGATCAACAGATAAAAGTCTTTTCCCGTTGAGGTAGTAATCGTCCCAGATTCCTTCACCACCCGTTGAGGTAGTAATCGTCCCAGATTCCTTCATCATATATTTGGAGTAGCAATCGTCCCAGATTCCTTCATCATCCTGCTGAGGTAGTAATCGTCTCAGATTCCTTCATCATCCCGCTGAGGTAGTAATCATCCCAGATTCCTTCATCATATATTTGGAGTAGTAATCGTCTCAGATTCCTTCATCATCCCGCTGAGGTAGTAATCATCCCAGATTCCTTCATCATATATTTGGAGTAGTAATCGTCTCAGATTCCTTCATCATCCTGTTGAGGTAGTAATCGTCCCAGATTCCTTCATCATTCTGCTGAGGTAGTAATCGTCCCAGATTCCTTCATCATCCTGCTGAGGTAGTAATCATCCCAGATTCCTTCATCATCCTGCTGAGGTAGTAATCGTCCCAGATTCCTTCGTCACCCGTTGAGGTAGTAATTGTCCCGGATTCCTTCATCATTCTGCCGAGGTAGTAATCGTCCCAGATTCCTTCATCATAGATTTGGAGTAGCAATCGTCTCAGATTCCTTCATCACATCCTTATCAAACAAAAAAGCCTTCTCTAGTCCAGCTAAATCGACTCCCAACAGATTTTCCTGATGAAGACTCCGTAGAAGTTATCCTATGGTCCCCTCTCCGGCAAGTGCGTGAGGCGGTAATTCCTTTTTCAGATGTTGCCCTCTCCGACGATGAGTGTGAGGTGATAATCTCTTATGGTCCCCTCTCCGGCAAGTGCGTGAGGTGGTAATTCCTTCTTTAGATGTTTCCCTCTCCGACGATGAGTGTGAGGTGATAGTCTTCTATGGTCCCCTCTCCGGCAAGTGCGTGAGGCGGTAATTCCTTTTTCAGATGTTTCCCTCTCCGACGATGAGTGTGAGGTGATAGTCTTCTATGGTCCCCTCTCCGGCAAGTGCGTGAGGTGGTAATTCCTTTTTCAGATGTTTCCCTCTCCGACGATGAGTGTGAGGTGATAGTCTTCTATGGTCCCCTCTCCGGCAAGTGCGTGAGGTGGTAATTCCTTTTTCAGATGTTTCCCTCTCCGACGATGAGTGTGAGTTGATAGTCTCTTATGGTCCCCTCTCCGACGGTGTGTGAGGCGACAATTCCTTTTCCTATGATTCCCTCTCCAACAGCGAGTGAGGTGATTCCCTTTTAGATTATAATTTTCTATGGTTCTCTTCCCGATATTGCAAAGATGGTAATTCCCGCCAAGATTTTTCTCAACGAGCGTTGTTGAAGTTAAAATCACACAAGATTCTCTTACCATTCATGCTAAGGCAGTAACCATCTCTGGTTCATTCATCGCTGTTTGAAGCTCCAGACTCAGCTCCTGTAACCAGTCAGGACACATCTATACCAAGCATCTAAAATCAGCTCCTGCAACGTGTCAGGTACTCATTTTTCTTTTGCAGGTATGCAGGTTCTCGCTAAGGAATCTCCTACGCGATCAACATCCAGATGGCATCTATAAGCCCATCATCCTATCCAGCAATCACCAAATGGCATCTGTAATCCCATTCCACCATCACTGCTAACATGTGAGCGCAAATTTCTGGGCACTCTAGTGTTCAATCATCTTCCACCTTCGGATTACGGAAGGCACGTCAGCCAATCTGCATCCTCAGGTCTAAGAAGATTGAACAGGGGCAACTGTTGCACCCCAAAATTTGCCCTCCCATATTCTCCAAGAAACTGCCAAGCCAAGTCACAAAATTCCCCAAGGGTTGTGCAGCTCAACAGCTTCCCATACAGTCAAAATTAGGGTTTGTGTTCTGATCAAAGAAAGGAAGTTTTCAAGGACCCAATCAAGTCTCATATGCCTACAAAGATGGTCAAGTATCCTCATATCAAGTTTCAAGGCATGCAGCTCAAAATTGCACAGTCAAAACCCTAGATTGCACTACAGTCAACTGTAGGGGCAAAATGGTCATTTGACAGTCAAAAGTTCAAATTTTTGGTCAACATATCATTTTGAAGCCACAAACATCATTTGATCAATGCTTGATCATGATTCTCAAAATTTGGCTCAGAAAATCATCAAGATGCAAAAGTTACTATATTTGGACAGCTGAAAAAGTCAACTGAAATTGACCAGGGCATAACTTTCACATGGATTATCAGAAAAATTCCATCCAAAGCTCATTTTGAAGAGAAAGACATTTCCTACAACCCATCTTCATACTTCAAGTCCAAGAAATGCTCTCACAAAAAGTTATCAATTTCAACATTATAGGTCATTTTCAAAAGTCAACAAAAAGGGACTTTAAGTCAAAGGCCATAACTTGAGATTGGTAAATCAAAATGACATGGGACCAAAGGCATTGGTTAGAGGACTCAAAGACCTTTCCAAAATGTCCAAGAACATGTGAAAAGCTTAAAAATTGAGCAAGTTATGCCTTGTGGAAGTTGGGAAATTTTTGGGAATTTTGAAAAGTCAACTTTACTTCAAATGACCTAAAATTGCTAATGGGCCCATTTTTCTTCCAAGATTCATCATTCCAAGCCTATGCACGACCACTTGGCCCAAAGGGAAGTATTTTCTCATTTTTTATTTATTTATTTGAATTATTATTTATATAAATTCATTTAAATTATTTAAATACATGAAAAATATCAAACTTGACCTAAAAAATCTTTTCATGCATGTTTTACTCTCAATATCACGTGCACATCCTAATTAGGCAAGTTTTGGTTGGATTTGAGCTAATTGACACCAAATGCACATGAAAAGATATGGAAAAGATCTTAAGGAAATCAAATATGCAAATCATTGAATGCCATGGATATTATTCAATTTTGTTGACCTAAAAGCTTTGCTACATATTCAGAATCACAAACCTAATGGCATTGGACAAAAAGCTGCGCCCAAGAACACTTTGCAAACTTGAATTTTTTTCCATAAAACCCAAAACTGAAATCAACTTTTGAGGTCCATTCAAATCCTAATACTCATTCCAAAAGCTTCCTTGTGGTTCACTGAGCATATTCCAATTGATAACACTCATCAAAAGGCAAAGAATCGCTGTACAGAACTCGAAATTTTCTCACAAAATTGCATACACGCATCTTGATTTTAAAGCATTTTCATGACATTTGGTTTACATATTCTTGTTCAATGATGCTTGCTGATGCTTATCATGTGATTTAATTATGTTTTTACGCGTTATATACAAAAATGCCATACTTGATTTTTAGGGTTTTCAGGACTCAGAATTAGGGCTTCTCAAACAAAGCAAAATTGAGGCTTGGGACCTTGGCCATCAGAACAAGCGCCTTTGGACGGACAGAAACCGACCCTCGCGCTCAATTTATGAGCGACTGAGGGCTAGTCGTTATTTTCTGGAAACAAGCCTAAGAGAACGGCTTCAAAACCGTGGCCTATGAGTCTTTGTTTCAGAAAAATAAAAAGCTGGGCGAAGAAGATAATGTGTTGGCGAAGCATGATTCGCTAGTTTGAAATTTCGCGCGTTTAACCACTACGCGTTGTTTTTTTTCTTTTGTTATTTATTTACTATAATATGTTAATTGAAACGTTGTAGCTCAGCTGGCAGGTGTATGTGCGTGTGACCTTCATGACCTGGGTTCAAGTCCCAGGTCTGTACACTTTCAAATATTATTTTTCTCTAATTATTCCTATGCAGCACTTGTGGTGGAGTGCATGATATGCCACCATCATCCAGACGTCCACGTACTTAGTGAAACCAGATCAATGGACAAGAATCAAAGAACACGCTACACTCAGGTCAACTGTTCCATACGCTTAGACAAAAGTCAAACAGGCCATGTTTTATTGGGCCAGAATTTCACCACCAACACCTCACAAATTGGGACTACACCCCCACCCTGGTTTGCAAATGTTTTATTTTTCTCATATCTTTTTTTAATTATTATTTTTATTTATTTTATTGTTTTAGTTTAATTCATTATTTTTACAATACATAAAAAAAATACAGAAAAATCAGAAAAAGATAAAAATATAATAGATTATTTTATTTTATTTTATTTTAATATTCTCATAAATAAATTAATATGTAATTATTTAGTTTAATTAGGTTACAACATTAATTCTTTTTTATAAAAAAAATCCAAAAATATGTAGAATTAGGTTTGATGAATTCTTTTTATTCCTTTTTAATTTTCCCCTTGTTTACAATAATAATGTTTAGTTTGTTTATTTTCTATAATTAAATTTGGCATGTAAATTAACTTAGATTTAAATTAGGTTAAAACTTAATATTTTCACAATAAACTTAAAGAAACATTAGAATTAGGGTTAGTCAATTTTAATTAATTCCTTCTTAAATCTAAAAAACACAAAAATACCAAAAACATTTGATTTTAATTTTAAATTCCTTATTAATTTTAATTGTTTGCAAAAGGGTCCAACGCCCATATTTTTTATTGTTAATTTCGCGCATTTATTTTATGTCGCTTATTATAATTATGTAATTCTCCCAAAGCGTTGTAACGATTTTATTTCTCGCCCTTTTCCTTTGCTTTATTTATTTTCCGTCAAATCGGGTCCGGTTTAATTTTGGCGATGTGGACCCGCGCCATTTGTAATAGTTTAGATTTATTTTTCCCGCAACTTTTAACTGTTAAATAAGCATGCAAGAATGAATGGCCCTAATTAAAATCAAGCGTAGATCACAACAAACATGACAAGACAAATATCAATGAAAACGACACACGAATCGCGCACACCACCCCTAGGGTACGCCTCACTGTTGCCTTTCGAAAGGTGATCGTCGAGTAGAGGATGTCTTAGTAAGTCCTCATGATCCGGGAACCTGGCATGAGGGTAGCTTCTAAGGTGTCTTCCCATTGCTCTGGTGATCACCATGTCCCTACAAACTCGAATTGACCCGAACACCTCCAACGGTGGTGCTACCTACCTCTCAATGGTGGGATGGCACTACTTTAAAGGACATTTACACAGACGAATTCCTTAGGGTAGGTAGGTTCTCAAGGATACTTGCTCTCTTCAAAAACAAACAAAAAAATCTTTTCACACCAACACTTTTCAAAATCTTTCAAAGCAAATTTTTCAAACACTCTGACGTACGAGTCGAACTGAAATTTTTCGAAGAAACTTTTTAAACCCACATTGAAAAGCAAGCAAACAATTTTGAAAACACATTGAGCAAGTATCTAAGAGCCCATGGATAACCATGGATAGAAAGGGTGCTAACACCTTCCCTTTCTATAACCTACCTCCCGAACCGAGAGCAATCTCTATAAGGAATTTTTCTGTGCTTTTGTCCTTTCCATTTGGAGAAAATAAAAGACGGTGGCGACTCTTGCTTCCGCGACATTTCGCGAACCAGCGTTAAACAGTCAGTTCCAGATCCACCGATCACAAGGGGAAATTGTTGTACCCCAAAATTTTCCCTCCCATTTCTCAATGATTTCTCATCACAAAACCTTTGAAGCCCAAGATCCAGTTAGGGTTTCATCTGCTCAAGACTTCTCCTTGCACTGTTGACCCAAATTAGGGTTTGTGTTTGCACCAAGATGTTTTGAACTAAAGTGTCTAAGATGACTTTAATGCTTCATATTGGACTCCCAAGTTTATCCACATCAAGTTTCAAGCCTTGATTCCAAGTTTTGTCCAGTCAATTGGACAGTTGACCTAGAAATCAGCTGTATTGGGGAAAAAGTCAACTGTGGCCAATTGACAGTCAAACCTCATGGAAATTGACCCATATCAACATTATGAACTCATATGAACCATTTGATCAAGTTTGGATCACAATTCCACAAGAAATTTGATCAAATCACCAAAAGGGCAAAATGGTCATTTTTAGGGTTTTGACTGCACAAAGGCAATTTTTGACTGTTTGACCTAGCCAATGGCAAACCAAGCTCACATATGTACTCAAGGACCCCATGGAATTATCTGGACATGCTCAAAAAACTCAAAAGATCCCAAGTACACAAGATTGACAGTTGAATTCCTCAGTCAATTGATCAGTTTTGACTGTACACTGAAAAGTCAAACTTTGACTTTTTGGTCAAAATCAAGAGTCAAGATTAATTTTTCATCAAAACATGCCAAATAATGAAACTTGTTCACCAAGAAATCACAAAGTGCAAATTAGGGTTAGAAATTAGAATTTTTCATAACTTAGAATTTTTCTAAGTTATAAAAAACCCTAATTTTTTCCCAACTTTGCCCCACTTTTTCACCAAGATCCATTTGGATTCAAACAAAAGTCAAAACATGAAAGTTGTAGCTTGTTGCATAATCTACAACTTTGATTCACAAAGTTTTCCCATTTGAGGCTTGTATCTCAAGTTACAAATTTTTGAATAAGGGCACTAAACCATTCTTAACTTAGTGAAATTTTAACCTATTTTGACAAGGTTTTCTACCCAACTTCAAGGCCATTTTACATACACTTCCACTTGGAATTTCAATTTGCATTTCAAAGATGGATTGTAGTACACATTCCAAGCTTTCCAAAATGTCCAAGAACTTCTCAAACAACCTCATAACTTGAGAGAATCGAATTTCACAATATGGCAAAAACTCACTTTTGGATTGATCATGAACATGTTCATAACTTAAGCCATTTTCAAGTCAGCATAGTTTGTGCTAAATTACAGGTCCTAAAACCCTTTGACACTCAATAATTCAATGCAAAACCTTTGTGCCAAGGCCTTGTTTCATGAGTTCAAGCATTGCCTAAAGGATTAATCCATTTATAGATAAAGCATTTCTTCCATTTTTGCAAAAGGTAACTTTATGTCCAATTGAAAATCCAAGCAGTACAAATGAGATCTAATTGGCACAAGATTATGAGCAAAACACTCTGATCAAGGAGGGATTATGCAGCTCATTAGGGGGCCTCTACTGACCTAGAACACAACTTGGGTATTTGTTGCTTAAAGAGTAAGTAACTTGGCATATTGTAACACAACTCTCATATCAGCTTGAAAACACTTAATTGAACTTGTGAAACACACTCAAGACATCCCAACCAAGCTAGTGCACGACCCTAACATCTCTCATACACTCCCAATCTCAGAATCACCATCAAACTGCTAAAACAGGGCCAGGCCTGCAGTTTGAGTGCTATCTTCCATTTCCCTCAAGCTCTCTTGCCCAAACCAGTTCACACACATTCCCTAGCATCTAGGCAAGCTAACCATGACTTGAAACACGACCTGTAATCCCTCTAACCAGTTCCACCATTTTCAGTTTCTTGTTTTGAAGGTGAAGTGCTCTAGCACGATTCAAAAGCTTTCAAGACAAAGTAAACATTGGAATAGCATCCCTGGACCTCAAGGAAGCTTTACCAATCATCACCTTGCACTGAAAGCTTCCTCATTGCCAGATAGAACTTCAACTGAACAGGTATTTTGGTGAACTTCTATCTCTCTTATTAGGCATCATTAGCTCTAAGTTTGTGAATAAACAATGTTCTACTCGTGCCACTGAACATGTACATGTTTTTACTTTTCATTTCTTTTGCCTGAGCTGTGAGAATTTAAGGTTTGGAAATGGCAGAAAATCTAGGTTAGGATTTGGGGGAGAAGAAATTCTCCCTCATCTTAGAGAGTTAGATCAAGTTCTGCATATGGTTGGATTCGTCTCTTGATGCTGAACATTTTTTATGTTATGAGTTTTCATTAATAAGCCAGGAATCAGGAGTTAGAAGTTTGAGAAGAAGGGCGCGCGTTTTGAACTGGTTTTGTCTGAAGGTTGAAGACAATGTCTTCTTGGGCTGGGCCTGAGTTATTTTCTTATTCACACCACCTTTTTGGTTTTACACCCCCTGAGCCCATTTGCTTTATTTTTAATGTTTTTTGACTTTTTCTTTTTTTAATTGACTCATTTATTTTTTCTCAGCATATTAAAAATATAAAAATATTTTTTCTCATCATTTTTGAATTTATTAGGTATTTATTTGATTTTTTCTTTTAGTTTGTACATAAATAAATAAATATATACTTTTTGTTTAAAATACTAAAATAGCACAAATATATTTTATACACTTTTATCTTATTTTTACTGCCTGAAAATATTTTATAGAAAAATACTTTTTTATTTATTTTAATATTAAATATTATTAATTAATATATATATAATACATACCTTGTAAATAATATAAATATACATATATATATATATATATATATTATTACATTTAGGGTAAAAATATCAAAAATATACATATTTTTATTTTTATTAATATTTAACACTAAAAAGACATTTTTATAAATATACTATATTTTATTTTATTTTTGTATGTAAATAGTAAATATTATATGAATTAATTGATTAATATCCCTTTTTGATTAAAAATTAGGGTTTTGCCCTAAATATGAAAATACTCCAAAAATAAGACCTTTTTATTTCTCTTTTTATTTCACATAAATAATATTCTTTTTTTCATACACATAAAAATTCTTTTTACATTTTGCATATTTATTTCAATTTCCATTTAATTATACAATTATTTGTCTTGTAAATATTCAAAGAAAATGATGTAATAGTTAGGTTTAAATTCTTGTCTAAATAGTCCCCATTTGAAACATTTGTATCCCCTTCCCCATATCATTGTGTTGTAATAGTGTAGGAATTTAATTTTCGCACTTTATCGCTTTCTAAAGATACTATGCTAGAGTTAGGGTTTGCATGCGAATAAAACGAACAAAAAGTAGTTTGACCTAATACAAGACAAAAAAGCATGAAAAAATGGACAACACATTCCACACTTGCACCCCTAGGGTATTCCACTTTGTTGCCTTCAAATAAATTTGGCCATATTGCATGTTGAATTTCTTTGGGTAAAACAAACAATCAAATGGTCATAGTCCCTCAAAATGTTGCTTAAATGAATGATCAAGTCCCTTTTTAAAGAAAAATTGCCCAAGGACATTTAACACTATTGCAATTATGGTCCAAACAATGACCCGCGCCCGTCCCTTTCACCTCCTAAGACAAGATTGTCCACCAAATGCAATGGTGGAACATAATTGTCAAAAGGTTTAAAACATAACAAAAATCTTTGAGAAAACTTTAGGGTAGATAACTCTTAAGTACTTGCCAATTTGCAAAGAAAACACTTGCCTATTTTCAAAACCCACTTCACAAACATTTTCAAAATAAACTTTCAAAAAAACCTTGAAACATCTTTTAAAAAGACAAAACACCTTTTGTAAAACATTCGAGTAAAGAATTGTTACAAGGGTAGCCTATACAAGGCATCTTTTCAAAACATTTTCAAAACCACACACCAAGCACCATTTCAAACAATTGAAAACCAAGGCAAGTTGATCTAAGCAAGTACCTAAGAGCCCATGGATAACCATGGATAGAAAGGGTGCTAATACCTTCCCTTTCTATAATCTACTCCCCTAACCCAAGAAAAATCTCAAAGGTTTTTGCTGTGCTTTTTAAACCTTTCCTTAGGATAAAATAAAAAGTCGGTGGCGACTCTTGCTCAACCGAAACATTTGCGAAAACAAACGCAAAACCATAGTCAGTTCTCCCACCGTATCACAAACATCATAACTCTTCTCCCTACCGGCCGAAGATGAATGGGGCTATCGAAGCGGCAAATAAGAACATTAAGAAGATTGTGCAAAAGATGATAGTGACATACAAAGACTGGTACGAGATGTTACCATTTGCTCTTCACGGGTACCGTACCTCAACAGGGGCAACACCCTATTCCTTGGTTTATGGCATGGAGGCAGTCTTGCCGATTGAAGTTCAGATACCCTCTCTTCGGATCATGAAGGATGCAGGTTTGAGCAAAGACGACTAGATTCAGGCCCGACTTGACCAACTAAATCTAATCAACGAAAAAATACTTACTGCTATTTTTTCATGGTTAGACGTACCAAAAACGGATGATCAAGGCATTTAACAAGAAAGTCAGACGACAAGAGTATCAAGTTGGGGACCTGGTAATCAAGCGCTTTATTCTACCTCAAGGTGATCCCAGGGGAAAATGGACCCCTACTTACGAAGGGCCATTTGTGGTTAAGAACATCTTCTCAGGAGGAGCTATGATTCTAACCACCATGGATGGTGACGACCTTCCTCACCCCGTCAATGCAGACATAGTGAAAAGATATTACGCATAATCAAAGACCCGCTAGGTTGACTGGCCTAGGCAAAAATAAGGGCTTCCCGATGAACCAAAAGGGTTCGGGAAAAAATAAGGGATGAAAATAAAAAAAATCTGTACACCCGGCAAGTCGAAAACCTGAAAAGGCGGCTTGGGCAATAATGGGTATCCCGGTGGACTGAAAACTCGAAAGGGCGGTCCAGGAAAAAGTTAGGGATTAAAGAGTAACACTATGTCTCATTGGATCACCTCGCATCTAGACTTCGGTATCAACTATCAAGCTCGGACGACACCAATCAATCAGATTCATCTTCAACTAAGCAGCAAAGTGATGAGATGCTTGAAGATATAAAGGCAATAGCAGAGTTGGAACCCAGTGGGATTATTCACATAGATGTTTTGTTTTCTTTTCACAAATTGTATAAATTCTATTTGTTCGGAGGTGTTCTCTTACTAGGACGTCAGCCTCTTGTATAAAAACGCCTATTTTCAGGCAAACTTCAAAATCAATACAAATTCATTTTCTGACAAATTTCAAATTGTTTTTTCCTTTATCTGTTTTGTTTTGCAAAGAACGTCCAATGTTCATTTTTGATATATGCATTTGACATTAGTTGCCGCTCATAAATATTTACATGTGAAGCAAAGGACGAATTACGGGTAATATCAGAAGTAAGGGCAATAAGAATTGTCCGAGCGATCTAGTTGCTCTGTCCACCAAGGTACCAAGGTAGGTTCAACTGAAGAATATGACCAAGATACCGTCGCTCCCCGCAGAGTAAAACAATAATGGTAGCTCTCCCCACTGAGACTTGCAACTACGAACGAATCAGCAATACTCTCCCCAAGAAGAGTTAATCTACCATCAGCCCTGAAAAGGTTGGGTATCCCTAGAAGGTCTTAATATTCCTCAGCGGAGTATAAAGACATTCCCCAGCAAGTATAAGAGCATCTCCGACAATCTTAATAT
The DNA here is from genome assembly GCA_948472305.1 of Vicia faba. Lineage (NCBI taxonomy): Eukaryota > Viridiplantae > Streptophyta > Magnoliopsida > Fabales > Fabaceae > Vicia > Vicia faba. The sequence goes on along the minus strand of OX451735.1, from coordinate 833,035,512 downwards.
TCTTTAACAAAGTATAAGAATGTTCCCCGGCAGAATACAAGATACCTCTAGTGGAGTCATTTCCTCAGCACGGTCTAAAAAGCCTCCTCGCAAGAGTTGAATCATCTTACCCAGTAGATTCTGGAAGCTTATCCCCTGCAGAGCGCAAATAAATCTCCCAAGCCAAATTCAGAAGGCTATCCTCACAAGAGTCTAACTGGGTTATCCTCAGCAAGTTGCAACTGAAAGATACACTAGCGAAGTTCTTTCTATCCCCAGTGGAGTTCATCATTAAATCCCCAACAGAGCTTGTGATCGATGGATCTGGAACTGACTGTTTAACGCTGGTTCACAAAATGTCACGGAAGCAAGAGTCGCCACCGTCTTTTATTTTCTCCAACATGGAAAGGACAAAAGCACAGCAAAATTCCTTATGAGATAGTTTCTCGGTTCAGGAGGTAGATTTATAGAAAGGGAAGGTGTTAGCACCCTTTCTATCCATGGTTATCCATGGGCTCTTAGATACTTGCTCATTTGTGTTTTCAAAATGTTTGTTTGCTTTTCAATCGTGAGTGAGTTTGAAAAAGTTTCTTTGAAAGTTTCAGATCGACTCTTGTATCAGTCCTCAAGAGTGTTTGAAAAATTGTTTTTGAAAGCTTTTTGAAAAGTGTCGGTGTGAAAAGAAGTTTTTGATTTGTTTTGAATTAGAGCAAGTATCCATGAGTCATCCACCTATCCTAAGGAATTAGGCTGTATAAATGTCCTTAAGGTAATGTCATCCCACCATTGAGAGGTAGGTAGCACCACCGTTGGAGGTATTCAGGTCAATTCGTTTTTAGGGACAGGGTGGTCACCAGAGCAACAGTAGGACACCTTAGAAGCTACCCTTATGCCATGTTCATGGACATAAGGAATTACTAAAACGTCCTATACTCGACGACCACGTTTCGAGGGGCAAGGCAACAATGAGGCGTACCCTAAGAGTGGTGTGTGAATTTGTGTATTGTTTTCAGTTATGTTTTATCTTGATCATGCATTGGGTGAGCTACGCTTTGATTTTATTTGGGCCATTCATTCTTTCATGCAAAGTTTTAGCAGTTAAGGGTGCGGGAATTAAAGTGCAAAAAATAAAGTCCTACGCTATTACAAGGCGCGGGTCTATACATCGCCAAATTAACAAAGATCCATTTTTTAATAAAATGCAGAAAGTAAATAAATTTCCTAATTACTATTACAAGGCTTTGGGGCAATTACATAATATTTAAAAGAAACATAAGAATACGCGTGCGAAAAGAAATTGGAATCGAGTGTTCGAGGGCGTTGGACCCTTTAAAGAAATTAAATTGAAATTGAAAGTTAATTAATTATTTAATGAGAAAAGAAGTTATTTTTTATGTTTTTTTATTTTGGTATTTAATAAAAATAAAGGAAATAAAAATTAAAATTAAAGAAACCCTAATTCTAGGTGGTTTTTATTTATTTGAAGAAAAAGATTAAAGTTTTGACCTAATTTATACTAATTATTTAATGACATGTTTATTTACAAAACTAATTAATAATTAATAATAATGAGAAGAGGAAATTATTTATTGAAAAAAAAAGATAAAAAATGTTAAAAACCCCAATTTCTGTGTATTTTAGTTTATTTAAGAAAACATTTTTAATTTTAACCTAATTTTACTAAGTTGATTATTAAAATTTATTTACAAAAATATTAATGACTTAAATATTAAATAAACATTTTTTATTTTCTTGATTTCTGATTTTTTTGTGTTATGAAAATTAATTTTGTGTAATTTAAAGGAAACAATTAATTAAAAAAACAAATAAAAAAATAGAAAGAAAAATAAATAAAAGTTGAAAATTGGACAAACCATGGGGGTATCTGACCCTTTTGGAGGTTAACTGCAAGGAATTTGGCCCATTGATCCCAAGCCTTTTCTGACTTTTTGTGGTTGTGTATGCATCAATTGACTAGCGCGCATAGTGGAATTCATGTGATGGCCATCAGATTGATCTCCTGGGCGCGTGGCAAGCAAGCAGGTGAGGGCGCATCATGAACCCTGGGAGAGGCGCTACACAGAAGCGTGTTATAGAAAAAATCATGAAATATACAAGGGGACCTGGGAATCGAACCCAGGTCCCAGTACCTGCATGCCAACACATCCACCAACTGAACTGGCGCGTTACTTTGTACATCTAATGGACAGTGATTATTATGAGAGAGAAAGCAAGCATTAGTGGGATTTAACAAAAACGCGCGCCAGGATTTGAACCCTCCAACCACATCAAGCCACGCCAGCATCTTCTTCGTTTTGCATGAAAATAAGAAATAGATAGTGGGGGTTTTAAACCCCCACTAAATGGCACCTGCAAATAATAGCGAATAGGGCCATGATGATCATAAATTGAGCGCGAGGTGTGAGTTCAATTCGTCAGAATGTCATGATTTTAGTGGTACTAGTTTGGATGGCCAATTTTTTCTCATGTGTAAAACCCCAAATCTGGAACTCTGAAACCCTAAGAAACGTCCATGGTGAATTCTTGTACAGGCAATATTAATTCAATTAGAGGGCACCAATAGCTTCAGAAGGTTCATGTTAGTATAAATCAAACATTAAAACGTATGGAAAATGCATGTAAATTCGAATACGAATGTGAAAAGTTTCATGAACGGGGCGATGTCATTCTACCACTTCTGGATGTATGGAGACTTGGCTTTGATTGCAAACGCTTCCTAGGTCGCCCAACAATGTATTGGAATCGCTTTTAGGCCTTGAAACAACCTCTATGTATGAAAACAGTTTTCAATATTTTTGTGAAAAAGTGCAAGTTTGTTCTTGTGTTCTGAGCACAGCTTCTGTATCTTAGGCATTAGGGTTATGTTTGCATATGTATGTAGATGGAATTAGGTTAGAAAAACCAAGCCCAAAGTCTTTGAATCAATGCTTTGAATATTTGATTTTGTCAAATCTTTTCAAATCCTTTTTCATGCCAATTATGCCAAATCATGGAAGATTCTTTCCTTTTTGAATGGTACACGAGATCTTGAGGTCATGATGGATGAAAATGCTGCATAAAAAGATTTGAAAGGTGTGATTTGCTATTTTTTCATATTTAATTTTAATTAAGTGAATTAATAATAATAAAAATTCAAATAATTAATCAAAAATGATAAAATAACTCCCTTGGATGTCAATGGGTCGTGCATAGCCTTTGGGTGATGATTCATGGAAGAAATTGAGGCCCATTAGCATTTTTGATGCATTTGAAGCAAAGTTGACTTTTCAAAATTCCCAAAAATTTCCCAACTTCCACAAGGCATATCTTTCTCAATTTTTAAGCTTTGATCATGTTCTTGGACATTTTGGAAAGGTCTTGAAGTCCTATAACCAATGCCTTTGGTCCCATGTCATTTTGATTTACCAATATCAAGTTATGGTCTTTGACTTAAAGTGCCTTTTTGTTGACTTTTGAAAATGACTTATAATGTTGAAATTGATAACTTTTTGTGAGAGCATTTCTTGGACTTGAAGTGTGAAGATGAGTTGTAGGAAATGTCATTCTCTTCAAAATGAGCTTTGGATGGAATTTTTCTGATGAACCATGTGGAAGTTATGCCTTGGTCAATTTGCAGTTGACTTTTGCAGCTGTCCAAAAATAGAAACTTTTGCATCTTGAGACCTTTTGAGCCATGCCTTGAGAATCATGATCAAGAATTGATCAAATGATGTTTGTGGCTTCAAAATAAGATGTTGACCAAAAATTTTGACTTTTGACTGTCAAATGACCATTTTGCCCCTGCAGTTGACTGTGAATCATTTAGGTTTTTTGACTGTGCAGTTTGATGATGTGAGTCTTGAACCTTGGCATATGGATGCTTGGCAATGTTTTATAGGCATGTGGGACTTGTTTGGACCCTTGGAAACTTCAATTTCTTTGCCAGCACCAAAACCCTAATTTTTGACTGTTAGAAGGCAATTGGACTGTGCAACCCTGGAGAGATTTTGAAGCTTGATCTTAGCAAACATTGAAGAATATGGGAGGGCAAATTTTGGGGTACAACAGTTGCCCCTGTTCAATCTTCTTAGACCTAAGGATGTAGATTGGCTGGCGTGCCTTTCGTAATCCGAAGGTGGAAGATGATTGAACACTAGAGTGCCCAGAAATATGCACTCACATAGTAGAGTGTCAGCAGTGTGATGGTGGGAATGGGCTTATAGATGCCATTTGGAGATTGATGGATAGGAGGATGGGCTTATAGATGCCATCGGGGGGTTGTCGATCACGTAAGAGATTCCTTAGCGAGAACTTGCGTACCTGAAAAAAGAAAGATAATTACCTGGCCTGTTACAAGAGTTGATCTTAAAATTCTTTATATCGACGTGCCCTGGCTGGATACAGGTATCGAATCTTTAAACTCTTCAGACGTGCCCTGGCGAGATACAGGAATCGAGTCTGGAGCTTCAAAAGGTTTTTGTTGATAACGATATGATGAATGAATTAGGGATGGTTACTACCTCAACGGGACGATGAGAGAACCTTGGACGATTACTACCTCAACGGGACAATGAGAGAACCTTTCAGACGATTACTACCTCAACGGGATGATGAGGGAACCTTTCAGACGCACCCTGGCAAGATACAGGAATCAGGTCTGGTAATGCTAGTCGTCAACGGATACACCCTGGCAAGATACAGGCATCGGATCCTCAAACTCTTCAGACGCACCCTGGAAGGATACAGGAATTGGGTCTGGTAATGTTAGTCGTCAACGATACACCCTGGCAAGATACAGGCATCGGATCCTCAAACTCTTCAGACGCACCCTGGCAGGATACAGGAATCGGGTCTGGTAATGCTAGTCGTCAACGGATACACCCTGGCAAGATACATGCATCGGATCCTCAAACTCTTCAGACGCACCCTGGCAAGATACAGGAATCGGGTCTGGTACTGTTAGTCGTCAACGGATACACCCTGGCAAGATACAGGCATCGGATCCTCAAACTCTTCAGACGCACCCTGGCAGGATACAGGAATCGGGTCTGGTAATGCTAGTCGTCAACGGATACACCCTGGCAAGATACAGGCATCAGATCCTCGAACTCTTCAGACGCACCCTGGAAAGATACAGGAATCGGATCTGGTACTGTTAGTCGTCAACGGATACACCCTGGCAAGATACAGGCATCAGATCCTCGAACTCTTCAGACGCACCCTGGCAAGATACAGGAATCAGATCTGGTACTGCTAGTTGTCAACGGATACACCCTGGCAAGATACAGGCATCGGATCCTCGAACTCTTCAGACGCACCCTGGCAAGATACAGGAATCGGATCTGGTACTGCTAGTTGTCAACAGATACACCCTGGCAAGATACAGGAATCGGATCCTCGAACTCTTCAGACGCATCCTGGAAAGATACAGGAACCGGGTCTGGTATTAGTCATCAACAGATACACCCTGGCGGGATACAGGAATCGGATCTGGAATCACGACTATTGATGGCAATCATATTTGTATTAACTTTTGTCTTGAAAAGAAAAAACGTTAGTTGTGTGTAATGTCATGATGTATGACATGCGAGATGAGATTGTATGTTCATGATGCGTATATGCATGCTGTAATGTATGAAAATGTGTTTTTTATGAATGTATGTTTTCGTCTAGGAAAATAGATCCTTGACGGGTGCCGGGAAGTCACATCCTGGGCCGATGTTGAAGAATAGTGCTTTGTTGTTTCCGCTGGGGATGATGGTTGCAAGAATACCAGTAGGAGAAGATAACTCTGTTGGGGAATAAACTTGGCGAATGGATTACTCTGCGGGGAGAAAATTACTCTAGCGATCTTGCTGGGGAACAATACTCTGTGGGAAGAGAGGTATTTTGTTAGGAAGTTGATGATAACTCCGTTGGGGATACCGTTGATATGTTATGTTGAAGGAATTAATAGACTTCGCTGGGGATAGAAAGACTCTGTCGAGGACGATCTTTCCGTGGCTTTTAGCTGAGGATAACCCAGTTATATCCCGGTAGGGAAATAACCTTTGAATAAAGCCGGGGGACGCGTTCGTGCTCTGCAGGGGACAAGCTTCTAGAATCTGCTGGGGATAAGCTTCCTGCTGGGGAGATGATTCAACTTTCCTGGAGGAACTTCAGACTGGACTCTCCTGGGGAAAGTTTTGAGATATATTGGGGAAATGGCTCCGATGAATGTCTGGTATACCGCCGGGGAACAATCTTAGATCGAGATTTCCGGGGATGCTTGTTAAGAATGTTTGTATATTGCGCTGAGGAATGTTGAGATCTGCTGGGGGATACCCAACTTCCTTAAGGCTGATTGTAGACTTTTCTTGGGGAGAGTGTATTGTTAACTTTCCGGCTCACTCTCTGGGGAATTAAGACATCTTAGTTACGTTCTTCAGCTGAACTTACCTTGGTACCTTGGTGGACAGAGCAATTAGATCGCTTAGACGACTCATTATTGCCCCTGTTTCTAATGTTACCTGTAATTAATCCTTTGTTTCGTATGCAAATATTTATGAGTTAGCAATTAGTGTCAAATGCATATATCACAAATGGAACCTTGGACGTTCTTCGTAAAACAAAACAGAAAAAGGAAAAACAATTGGTAATTGGTCTGAAAAGTGTATTTGTATTGATTTTTGAATTTGCCCGTAAATAGGCGTTTATATGTACAAGAGGCTGACGTCCTAGTAAGAGAACGCCGCCGAGCAAAAGAGTTTATACAAATTTGTACAAAGGGAAAACAAAACAGCTATGTGAAAAGAATAATCCCACTGGGTTCCAACTCTGCTATCGCCTTTATATCTTCGAGCGTCCCATCACTTTGCTGCTCAGTTGACGATGAAGCTGATTGATCGATGCCGTTTGAACTTGATGGTTGATACCGGATTCTGGATGCAACGTGATCAATGAGACATAGTATTATGCTTTAATCCCTAACTTTTGCCTGGACCGCCCTTTCGGGTTTTCAGTCCACCGGGATACCCATTTTGCCCAAGCCGCCTTTTCAGGTTTTCGACTTGCCGGGTGTACAGATTTTTTTCATTTCATCCCTCATTTTGCCCGAACCCTTTTGGTTCGCCGGGAAGCCCTAATTTTTGCCTAGGTATGTCAACCTAGCGGGTCTTTTATCATGCGTAGTATCTTTTTACTATGTCTGCATTGGCGGGGTGAGGAAGGTCGTCACCATCCATGGTAGTTAGAATCATGGCTCCTCCTGAGAACACATGTTTAACCACAAACGGCCCTTCGTAGGTGGGGGTCCATTTGCCCCTGGGATCACTCTGAGGAAGGATGATGCGTTTGATTACTAGATCCCCAACTTGATACTCTTGTGGTCTGACTTTCTTGTTAAATGCCCTGATCATCCGCTTTTGATACGTTTGACCGTGACAAATAACAGTGAGTCTCTTTTCGTCAATTAGATTTAACTGATCAAGTCGTGTCTGGATCCAATCATCTTCGCTCAGATCTGCATCCTTCATTATCCTGAGAGAGGGTATCTGCACTTCGATTGGTAAGACTGCCTCCATGCCGTAGATCAATGAGAAAGGAGTTGCCCCGGTTGACGTCCTTGCTGAGGTACGGTACCCATGAAGGGCGAACGGTAACATCTCGTGCCAATCTTTATAAGTCACTGTCATCTTCTGTACGATCTTTTTGATATTCTTATTAGCTGCTTCTACAGCCCCATTCATCTTCGGCCGGTAAGGAGAAGAGTTGTGGTGCTGTATCTTGAACTGCTCGCAGAGCTCAGTGATCATCTTGTTGTTAAGATTGGTACCGTTGTCTTTAATGATTCTTTCAGGGACGCCGTATCGACATATCAGATTATGCCGAATGAACCGTGCCACGACATTCTTGGTTACAGTAGCATAAGAGGCTGCTTCAACCCACTTTGTAAAGTAATCGATCACTACCAGGATGAAGCGATGCCCATTGGATGCCTTAGGTTTAATTTCGCCGATCATATCAATACCCCACATTGCAAAAGGCCAAGGTGCTGTCAAGACATTCAGAGGAACTAGAGGAACGTGCACCTTATCAGCATAAATCTGGCATTTATGACATGTCCGAGAATGCTGGTAATAGTCAGCTTCCATAGTGGACCAGAAATATCCTGCCCGAAGGATTTTCTTCGCCATGGTGTGTCCACTGGAGTGTGTTCCGAAGGTACCTTCATGTAGCTCTGCCATGATCCTTTCTGCTTCAATCTTATCCACACAACGCAGTAAGGTCGAATCATGGTTTCGCTTGTACAGGATGCCGTTGCTAAGGAAGAACTTTGCAGCGAACCTTCTCAGAAACTTTTTATCATTGACAGATGCACCTTCAGGATACTCTTGAGCTTCCAAGTACCTCTTCACCTCATGGTACCAGGGTTTCTCAGTCACTACCTCAGCCTCAAGATCACAACAGTATGCTGGTTCGTCCAGTTTCCAGATAATGACCCAGGGAGCCTCATTGTCCCACTTGACTTTGAACATGGAAGACATCGTAGCTAACGCGTTCGCCAACTGATTCTCCTCTCTTGGGAAATGTTCGAAAGTTATCTCTGTGAAATGGGGGATCAATGTCAACACACATTCTTTGTAAGGAATAAGATTCAGATGTTTCGTATCCCACTCGCCTTTGATCTGATTGATCACGAGAGCGGAATCTCCGAAGACACTCAGAAACTTGATCCTTAAGTCAATTGCAGCTTGCAGACCCATGATGCATGCCTCATACTCCGCCATGTTGTTGGTGCAGTTGAAACATAGCCGGGCAGTGAGTGGAGTATGAGTGCCTTGAGGAGATATGATCACAGCGCCAATACCGTTACCCAAAGCGTTAGATGCTCCGTTAAAGTGCATAGACCATCGGGATCCTTCCTCAGGTCCTTCATCCGGCCCAGGTACTTCACAATCAGTCACAATCATGATGCTCTCGTCTGGAAACTCAAAATTCATTGACTGATAGTCGTCTACTGCCCGGTGTGCCAAGTGGTCTGCCAATACACTTCCTTTGATGGCTTTCTGAGTCGTGTACTGGATGTCGTATTCTGTCAAGATCATTTGCCATCTTGCTATTCTCCCAGACAGAGCAGGCTTTTCGAATATGTACTTTATTGGATCCATCTTCGCAATCAACAAGGTAGTGCGAGTCAGCATATACTGTCTCAGCCGGCGAGCAGCCCATACCAAAGCGCAACAAGTTTTCTCGAGCAGTGAGTATCGGGTCTCACAGTCGGTAAACTTTTTGCTAAGGTAATAAATGGCATGCTCTTTTCGGCCAGACTCGTCATGCTGCCCCAGCACACACCCCATTGAGTTGTCAAGTACTGTCAGGTATAATATTAGAGGTCTCCCTTCAACCGGTGGCATAAGGATGGGTGGTTCTTGGAGATACTATTTAATTCTGTCAAAAGCGGCCTGACATTCATCGTTTCAACGTACTACCTGATCTTTCTTCAACAACTTGAAGATTGGTTCACAAGTAGCAGTTAGGTGCGAGATGAATCGGGCTATGTAATTCAGACGTCCTAGAAAGCCTCTGACTTTTTTCTCTGTCTTGGGAACTGGCATCTCTTGAATGGCTTTAACCTTGGCAGGGTCCACTTGAATACCCTTGTCACTTACGACGAAGCCCATCAACTTTCCAGACCTTACCCCGAAGGTGCACTTGTTCGGGTTCAATCTCAGCTTGTATAATTTCAGACGGTCAAACAACTTATGCAAATGATCAAGGTGTTCCTCCTCAGTTTGGGACCTTGCAATCATATCGTCGACATACACTTCTATCTCATGGTGGATCATATCATGAAACAAAGCAACCATGGCACGTTGGTAGGTTGCCCCAACATTTTTCAACCCGAATGGCATGACCTTGTAGCAGAAGGTGCCCCACTGAGTAACAAAAGTTGTCTTTTCCATATCTTCAGGAGCCATCTTGATCTGATTATACCCTGAAAAACCATCCATGAAAGAGAACACCTTGTGCTGAGCAGTATTATCAACCAGAACATCAATGTGAGGTAGGGGAAAGTCATCCTTGGGACTGGCCCTGTTCAGATCCCTGTAGTCGACACACATTCTGACCTTACCGTCTTTCTTTGGCACTGGCACCACATTGGCAACCCACTGAGGGTAAGAAGTCACTGCAAGAAACCCGGCATCGAATTGTTTCATAACCTCAGCCTTGATCTTCTCGGACATTTCTGGACGCATACGGCGGGCCTTTTGCTTAACCGGAGGGCAGTCTTCCTTGGTAGGCAAATGATGGACCACAGTGTCAGTATCCAACCCATGCATGTCTTCGTAGGACCAGGTAAAGATCTCCACATAATCATGCAACATCTGAGTCAATCGTTGCTTCACGCTGAGCTCCAGATTGGCACCAATCTTAACCTCCTTCCTGTCCGTCTCAGTACCCAGATTTATCGTTTCCACTGGCTCTTCATGTGGCTGAATTGCCCTCTCTTCCTGGAGTAACAGTCTTGCAAGTTCGCCAGGCACTTCGCAATCATCTTCACCTTCGTCTTCGGCTAAGTTGATCGAATTTTCGAAGTCATAACTGGCAGTAGCAGAGTCGTTACCAGTGAGATCCAGAGTGGATTGGAACCTGTATGGGTGAGTGTGTGTAAATACAGCTGTTTTGCAATATATAAAGAAAGAAAGAAAGAAAGGGAGCACAAGATTTGAAATGCGAAAAAACGTCCAAGATCTTTATTCATGATATATGGAAATGACAGTTATAAGCCCTCACAAATGAAGCCACGGTGCCCCGAGTAAGACACCGGGCAATAAAGTTTCAATTCATTGTTTATTACAAATAACAAAAACAAAGGAATTCATTACTGCGTAACAAAAGTAACAGGTGTATGATCTTTTGCTGTCCAATTGGTCAATCCACCGTCAGTCGTCGAGTAGATCCAGCTATCGAACTCTGATTCTTCCACTTCGTCTTCATCCCCAATAGCATTCACTCCTGGATTGGTGATGAGCACAGGAGGTCTTCCAATCCTAGCTTTGTGCACAACCCTCTGAGCCTCTGCAGTAAAACCCAGTCCAAACTTGTCAGTTTTAGGAGTGAAATCAGGGAGCCTGCCCCAGTTAGCACATTCACCTTTCTCGATTACAGCCCGGGCGTCCTTCAAGGAGGCCATCTTCAAAGGAGAACCCTCTTCAGTTACCGCTTCTGCCGCTGCCAATGTTGGAGGTACCTCTTCAAAATGCTGAAAGGGGGTTTCAATAAACTCCCCGTCCATCTCGATATACCGGAAGGAATTCAAATGACTAACCATATATTCCTCCTCTCCCTGCACAGTGACAATCTTCCCTCTGACAGGGTATTTGAGCTTCTGGTGCAGAGTGGAGGTCACTGCCCCAGCTTTGTGAATCCAAGGTCGACCCAGCAAACAGGAATAAGATGGACGAATGTCCATCACATAGAAAGTTGAGTCAAAGACTTGGGAACCAACACAAATATGAATGTCTACCTCACCATGAACCATCCTCTTCGATCCGTCAAAGGCTCTAACAATAATGTTGCTAGGTTTCAACTCTAGGCCCTCACAATCCAACCGGTCTAAGGCCTTCTTGGGCAACACATTCAGGGAAGAACCGGGGTCCACCAACACATGAGCAAGAGTAGTTCCCCTGCATTCTATGGAGACATGCAGGGCATCATTGTGGTTCTTTCCCTTAGCGGTAAGATCAGCATCCGAGAAACCCAAGCCATTGTCAACTGTCAAATTGGCTACACAATCAGTGAATTGATCCGCAGATGTCTCCTGTGGCACATGGGCCGTCTTCAGAAATGAGATCAGGGCCTTAGCATGGGCCTCTGAGCACAGCAGTAGTGAGAGCATATAGATCTTGGAGGGGGTATGCCCCAGCTGTTCAACGACATTGAAGTCGCTCTTCTTGATTATCTTAAGAATTTCCTCCATCTCTTGCTGGGAGGCTTCAACATTTACAGACCTTGGTGCCTCCATCCGGGCAGGCTCATCATCAATCCCTTTGCCCCGAGTATTAGATGACTCGGCAGCAGGGGAAGCAACTTGATCAGAAGTGGAAACAGGCGCACTTGCAGGCGTTATTATGAGAGGTTTTCGGATAACTGGTGGCGCAATGTCAGGCGAGAAGAGCCTGCCACTGCAAGTTACTTTAGCTGGACCGGTAATATTGCTGATGCTGGTACCAGTGTTGAACTCTTGCTTTATTCCAAGTACATACACATCTGCCCCATAGTGCCATGGGACAGCCTTATCAGATTCATAGGGGAGGGGCCCCGGAACAGTAATAACAATGGGTGCGACAGTCATGATTTTAACTGTCTTCCTCAGGGGAGCCTTGATTGGATTGTTGAAAATTGTAACGACAGATACTTCTTCCACAGGAACAAAAGGAACAGCGGTCTTCTTGAACAGAATCTCTTTGATGTCCATCAGGCTTTGGATACCTAACTTCAGCAACGGACAACCAGTAAGGGAAACAGCACACAAAAGGCAACCTTCGCTACAACCCGGAAATAAACCGGATAGCAACAGGTTCCTCTTAACAGTCATCAGAGGAGTAGCTACATCATTCACAGAAACGGCATACAAGTCTTCATCAACGACATTTACTCCATGCTGGGGCATAGGAGCAGTCACCATATTTGGCCTCTTGGGCGCTTCAAACTGTATCTCCTTCGCGTCGATAAGGTCCTGAACCTTATTTCTCAAGGCCCAGCAATCATCAGTAGAATGCCCCGGGCTATCGGAGTGATAAGCACAGCGGGCATTTGGATTGTATTTAGGAGATGCAGTATTCACAACCTTCGGAGCCTCTCTGACGGTCACCAAGTTGGTTGATAGTAGCTGTGGCAAGATTTGTGACAAGGTCATACTCAGCCGAGTGAACTCTCTTCTGCGTCTCTCACCCCTTGGTTGATTGAGTTGCCGAGGAGCGGCAACAGGCTTAGCAATAACCACCGCGTTGACAGTTTGGCGGCGCTCTGGTTTGTCTTGCCTCCTAGGCCCATACACAACACTGGCCTCCTTTTTGAAGGGCTTCTTCTCAGAAGTTGAAGACGCACCTTTCTGTATCTTACCCGACTTCATACCAGCCTCTATTCTTTCCCCAGTCAGAATAAGGTCTGTGAATCCTGCAGATGAATTACCAATGAGATGATTGAAGAATGGCCCGGATAGGGTCCCCAAGAACATATCTACTAATTCACGGTCTGTTAATGGTGGCTGCACCCTGCCAGCCAGGTCCCTCCACTTCTGCGCATATTCTTTAAAACCTTCTCCCGATCCTAGCGACATACCCTGGAGTTGGGTACGTGTAGGAGCGAGGTCGGCATTATATTGATACTGCTTGTAAAAAGCAGTAGCCAACTCCTCCCAGTTACGAACCTTGGTTCCATCCAGCTGATAGAACCATTCGAGATGAGTCCCTGAAAGACTCTCCTGGAAGAAGTGGATCCACAAGTTTTTGTCCACTGTATACGGCTGGATCTTCCGCACATAAGATCTGAGGTGCATCTTAGGGCAGGATGCCCCGTCATACTTGGTGAAAGATGGTGCTTTAAACTTGTGAGGGATGATCACACCAGAAGATAAACCCAAGTCTCTGAAATCTAAACCAGGCACTTGTTGAATTTCCATGGCATTCAGACGGTCTTCCAACTGCTTGTACCGGTCTTCAGCTGGAGGATACCGTTCCTCATTAAAATCAGTCTCATTGTCAGAGACCACTGGACTTGGAGCTCTTCCCCCTTGGGGACTGTCTTTGCCTACAGAAGAACCAGCTTCCTCATTCTGCACAGTGTTGCCAAACCTCCGGCCCGTGTTGAATAGAACATTTCTCTTCTTCTTCTTCTTGACCAGCAGGGCCTTCAGTTCCGCCTGTCCTTGGGCCAAACCCATGATCAGCTCCTGGAATTGTGCGTTCTACGCCTGAAGGGCCTTGATAGACTGCTCGATAGATGATTCAGGGTTCATGATGCTGAAATAAACAGCGAAGAACAGTAAGCAACCTGAAAAGAAGAGTACTTGTGATGCACATGATGAATGGAATGCGTATGATTTATGTTTTCAAAGACAATCGGGAATCAACTTTGTAAATAAAAAGGAACACACTTCATTAGATTCAACCTTGAAATTTAAATTGTTCAACAGATTGCCCTTAGGCGTTACATGGAAATACTGAAAAGGGAAGTAAAACTGTAAAAGAACATCCAAAGCTTATCATTGATCCCAGGGTTTCCTCTTCTCAGTACGGATGTAGTCATTCAGAGCTCGCTCATTCTCCAACTGCTTTGTCAGCTTCTGGATCTTCAATTCCTGCTCGTTGAACTTTTCTCGATAAGAATCCCGTTCTTCTCGCAGTTGCGCCCAAGACCTCTTTAGTGTCTCATAATCAGTAGGTATCTGAGGAGGGAGGACAGTTGGAGGAGCCCCATCTTTGTCAGGATACTCAAGAATGATGGGTCTGACAGCTTCGTACGGCATACCTAACTTCTGAGCACGAATGCGGACCCATTTGTAGTAGGCTTCCATAGGTAGAGAAGTCTTTGGCCCTAACTCTTGTGGGTCAGCTTTATGAATTCTGTCCCAAGCTTTGATCAACCTACGATGCAGCTCGTCACTATCCACTTGAAACTCAAAACTGAGGTGAGGCACCAACATCTCATGAGGCCCTGCTCTTTTGGCTCTTCCAAACTGACGGAGTGCTAGACATGGATTTTAAGAGATCCCTCCTTGGGTACCAATCAAAGGGACATTAGGGTATTCTCTGCAACAATCAATAACAGCTACCTCATCCAAACCTCTGAGAGTCCAAATGATGTCTTTATCAGTGAGAGACATTAACCTATGAGCCCAGCCTCTTCCTTCTTTGTTCTTCAGCACGAACTTAGGGAGGTGCGAAATAAACCACCTCACCAACAAAGGGATGCCACACCACAGAGTTCCTCGTCTTCGGGCAGTACGAGCATAGAGTTGTTGCAGGATGTCACCCAAGAGAGTGGGCACAGGGTTCCGAGACATGAAGATCCTTATGGCAGTGACATTAATGAAGTTGTCAGGATTAGGGAACAAGACTAGACCATAGATTAAGAGAGCCAGGATGTCTTCATATGCCCTAAAGTCCAAGTCGTTCCAGAAACTGTTAGCCTTACCAACCAAGAACTTGGCCAAGAAACCCTTAACTCCGCTTCTAGTCACCCAGTTGTCCATTACTTCTTGGTGGGTCAAGGGAAGAGCTGCAGCAACCTCCTCAAGCCTAAGAGTCTTTTCCCAACCAGTGAAGGGAGTCTGATCCAAGATAGGGATACCAAGCAAATCCGAGAACTCTTCCAGGGTAGGGACCAACTGGAAGTCTTGAAAGGTGAAGCACTGGTATAAAGGGTCCTATAACTGGGTCAGGACACTCATCAACTGTTGGTCCCACTTTGCCGTGACTAAACTGAGAAGAGAACCATGCCTCTGGATGAAGGAAGTAGTATTTGGAATTCTGCTAACCAACTCTTCAAGCAACTCAGGTGGGTGAACAAAGTTGAACCGGATAGTATTCCTTCGCATAGGCATCATGATGTCCTACAAAACAGAGCAAAGGTGAAACCCTCTTGTCTTTGAAATGGTCAGTCCTTATGCAGGATGCATGCAATGTTTATGATGGCATGATGTTATGATAAAATACACCACAAATATTTACAAAGGCAAACATGATAAGGCACACAAGTCACACAAGACAAGCCCTTAGAGTTTAGGCCAGCATGGGGTCTAGGTATTACCCTCTTTCAGTTTGTTGGTTCATACCTGTCCTATCAGAAGTAACCGGGTTCTAGAGGATCCCAATATCACTGACTACCCTCAATCGGTCATAACTCCAGCATCACAATCTTTTCTTGCAGCCAGAACCATCACGAGAGTTTAGCCTCAATGGGCGTAGCATACTGCTACTGTTCTATTGGCCAAGTTGGGTCATTTAAGGTTCTAAGGTCGGTTGGTGCTTAATGACTCCTCAGAAGACCCATATTCTCCTCGTTGCAACACAAGGGATATCGGTACAGACCAAGGTGCCACACCAACGTAGCCACTGCTTCACCCATGTCGGTCTATGCCGGACAGGTCCCTCACAGCTTATGCTACCTAACAGGGTATCCCCAGATCCGGGTTAGGATCTATGTAACTCCGATGCAACCCACAATGATAAATCAAACAAACACAACAATTGAAAACACAAGTCTGAGCTATCCTAAGGTACACCTCACTTTATAAAGTCTCCCCAACAGAGTCGCCAGTTCTGTGATCGGTGGATCTGGAACTGACTGTTTAATGCTGGTTCGCGAAATGTCGCGGAAGCAAGAGTCGCCACCGTCTTTTATTTTCTCCAACATGGAAAGGACAAAAGCACAACAAAATTCCTTATGAGATAGTTTCTCGGTTCGGGAGGTAGATTTATAGAAAGGGAAGGTGTTAGCACCCTTTCTATCCATGGTTATCCATGGGCTCTTAGATACTTGCTCATTTGTGTTTTCAAAATGTTTGTTTGCTTTTCAATCGTGAGTGAGTTTGAAAAAGTTTCTTTGAAAGTTTCAGATCGACTCTTATATCAGTCCTCAAGAGTGTTTGAAAAATTGTTTTTGAAAGCTTTTTGAAAAGTGTCGGTGTGAAAAGAAGTTTTTGATTTGTTTTGAATTAGAGCAAGTATCCATGAGTCATCCACCTACCCTAAGGAATTAGGCTCTGTAAATGTCCTTAAGGTAATGCCATCCCACCATTGAGAGGTAGGTAGCACCACCGTTGGAGGTATTCAGGTCAATTCGTTTTTAGGGACAGGGTGGTCACCAGAGCAACAGTAGGACACCTTAGAAGCTACCCTTATGCCATGTTCATGGACATAAGGACTTACTAAAACGTCCTATACTCGACGACCACGTTTCGAGGGGCAAGGCAACAATGAGGCGTACCCTAAGAGTGGTGTGTGAGTTTGTGTATTGTTTTCAGTTATGTTTTATCTTGATCATGCATTGGGTGAGCTACGCTTTGATTTTATTTGGGCCATTCATTCTTTCATGCAAAGTTTTAGCAGTTAAGGGTGCGGGAATTAAAGTGTGAAAAATAAAGTCCTACGCTATTACAAGGCGCGGGTCTATACATCGCCAAATTAACAAAGACCCGTTTTTTAATAAAATGCAGAAAGTAAATAAATTTCCTAATTACTATTACAAGGCTTTGGGGCAATTACATAATATTTAAAAGAAACATAAGAATACGCGTGTGAAAAGAAATTGGAATCGAGTGTTCGAGGGCGTTGGACCCTTTAAAGAAATTAAATTGAAATTGAAAGTTAATTAATTATTTAATGAGAAAAGAAGTTCTTTTTTATGTTTTTTTATTTTGGTATTTAATAAAAATAAAGGAAATAAAAATTAAAATTAAAGAAACCCTAATTCTAGGTGGTTTTTATTTATTTGAAGAAAAAGATTAAAGTTTTGACCTAATTTATACTAATTATTTAATGACATGTTTATTTACAAAACTAATTAATAATTAATAATAATGAGAAGAGGAAATTATTTATTGAAAAAAAAGATAAAAAATGTTAAAAACCCCAATTTCTATGTATTTTAGTTTATTTAAGAAAACATTTTTAATTTTAACCTAAATTTACTAAGTTGATTATTAAAATTTATTTACAAAAATATTAATGACTTAAATATTAAATAAACATTTTTTATTTTCTTGATTTCTGATTTTTTTGTGTTATGAAAATTAATTTTGTGTAATTTAAAGGAAACAATTAATTAAAAAAAAACAAATAAAAGAATAGAAAGAAAAATAAATAAAAGTTGAAAATTGGACAAACCATGGGGGTATCTGACCCTTTTGGAAGTTAACTGCAAGGAATTTGGCCCATTGATCCCAAGCCTTTTCTGACTTTTTGTGGTTGTGTATGCATCAATTGACTAGCGCGCATAGTGGAATTCATGTGATGGCCATCAGATTGATCTCCAGGGCGCGTGGCAAGCAAGCAGGTGAGGGCGCATGATGAACCCTAGGAGAGGCGCTACACAGAAGCGTGTTATAGAAAAAATCATGAAATATACAAGGGGACCTGGGAATCGAACCCAGGTCCCAATACCTGCATGCCAACACATCCACCAACTGAACTGGCGCGTTACTTTTTACATCTAATGGACAATGATTATTATGAGAGAGAAATCAAGCATTAGTGGGATTTAACAAAAACGCGCGCCAGGATTTGAACCCTCCAACCACATCAAGCCACGCCAACATCTTCTTCGTTTTGCCTGAAAATAAGAAATAGATAGCGGGGGTTTTAAACCCCCACTAAATGGAACCTGCAAATAATAGCGAATAGGGCCATGATGATCATAAATTGAGCGCGAGGTGTGAGTTCAATTCGTCAGAATGTCACGATTTTAGTGGTACTAGTTTGGATGGCCAATTTTTTCTCATGTGTAAAACCCCAAATCTGGAACTCTGAAACCCTAAGAAACGTCCATGGTGAATTCTTGTACAGGCAATATTAATTCAATTAGAGCGCACCAATAGCTTCAGAAGGTTCATGTTAGTATAAATCAAACATTAAAACGTATGGAAAATGCATGTAAATTCGAATACGAATGTGAAAAGTTTCATGAACAGTGCGATGTCATTCTACCACTTCTGGATGTATGGAGACTTGGCTTTGATTGCAAACGCTTCCTAGGTCGCCCAACAATGTATTGGAATCGCTTTTAGGCCTTGAAACAACCTCTATGTATGAAAACAGTTTTCAATATTTTTGTGAAAAAGTGCAAGTTTGTTCTTGTGTTCTGAGCGCAGCTTCTGTATCTTAGGCATTAGGGTTATGTTTGCATATGTATGTAGATGGAATTAGGTTAGAAAAACCAAGCCCAAAGTCTTTGAATCAATGCTTTGAATATTTGATTTTGTCAAATCTTTTCCAATCCTTTTTCATGCCAATTATGCCAAATCATGGAAGATTCTTTCCTTTTTGAATGGTACACGAGATCTTGAGGTCATGATGGATGAAAATGCTGCATAAAAAGATTTGAAAGGTGTGATTTGCTATTTTTTCATATTTAATTTTAATTAAGTGAATTAATAATAATAAAAATTCAAATAATTAATCAAAAATGATAAAATAACTCCCTTGGATGTCAATGGGTCGTGCATAGCCTTTGGGTGATGATTCATGGAAGAAATTGAGGCCCATTAGCATTTTTTAGGCATTTGAAGCAAAGTTGACTTTTCAAAATTCCCAAAAATTTCCCAACCTCCACAAGGCATATCTTGCTCAATTTTTAAGCTTTGATCATGTTCTTGGACATTTTGGAAAGGTCTTGAAGTACTCTAACCAATGCCTTTGGTCCCATGTCATTTTAATTTACCAATATGAAGTTATGGTCTTTGACTTAAAGTGCCTTTTTGTTGACTTTTGAAAATGACCTATAATGTTGAAATTGATAACTTTTTGTGAGAGCATTTCTTGGACTTGAAGTGTGAAGATGAGTTATAGGAAATGTCATTCTCTTCAAAATGAGCTTTGGATGGAATTTTTTTGATCAACCATGTGGAAGTTATGCCTTGGTCAATTTGCAGTTGACTTTTGCAACTGTCCAAAAATAGAAACTTTTGCATCTTGAGACCTTTTGAGCCATGGTTTGAGAATCATGATCAAGAATTGATCAAATGATGTTTGTGGCTTCAAAATAAGATGTTGACCAATTTTTTTGACTTTTGAGTGTCAAATGACCATTTTGCCCCTGCAGTTGACTGTGAATCATTTAGGTTTTTTGACTGTGCAGTTTGATGCTGTGAGTCTTGAACCTTGGCATATGGATGCTTGGCAATGTTTTATAGTCATGTGGGACTTGTTTGGACCCTTGGAAACTTCAATTTCTTTGCCAGCACCAAAACCCTAATTTTTGACTGTTAGAAGGCAATTGGACTGTGCAACCCTGGAGAGATTTTGAAGCTTGATCTTAGCAAACCTTGAAGAATATGGGAGGGCAAATTTTGGGGTACAACAGAGCTTATCAACAGATTCCCCAGCGGAGTTATCGTTAAAATCTTCAGCAGAACATCTCTTCCTCACAGAGTAGTTCCCCTCGGAGTAATCTCTTTATCAGTTTATTCCCCCAATAGAGTTCTTCTCCCCTACAGGTTTAACATCTTCGTTCATCATCCCCAGCGGAAACGAAGAACTCAACTTTACTCTCCAGCAGCTCCGGGATTTATTTTCCTCAGCTAAAACATCACATTTCCATACATCATGATACATGCATATACGCATCATACGAATACAATCTCATTTATTTTGAGAACATCATTGCCTGATCCATATCATGCATTACATATGAATGACTTTTACCTTTCAGGAAAGATGCAGTTAAGTCCCCAGCTACGTCGAAGACCTGACCGGTTCTTAAATCTCAATTGAATTATCCTCGGTTGAATTTCAGATAAGGTTCTCAATCTCGACAGTTTCCTCCGTCATAGTGTGGACAAGTTCTATAACCTCAACGGTATACTCCATTGAGCACGAGACAGTTCCTAGATCTTGATGAAGATGTTTCTCTATGTCATAGTGTGGACGAGTACTATAACCTCAACGGTATACTCCATTGAGCATGAGTCAGTTCCTAGATCTTGATGTTTTCCTCCGTCATAGTGTGGACAAGTTCTATAACCTCAACGGTATACTCCATTGAGCACGAGACAGTTCCTAGATCTTGATGAAGATGTTTCTCTACGTCATAGTGTGGACGAGTACTATAACCTCAACGGTATACTCCGTGGAGCACGAGTCAGTTCCTAGATCTTGATGTTTTCCTCCGTCATAGTATGGACAGGTTCTATAACCTCAACGGTATACTCCATTGAGCACGAGACAATTCCTAGATCTTGACGAAGATGTTTCTCTACGTCATAGTGTGGACGAGTACTATAACCTCAACGGTATACTCCGTGGAGCACGAGTCAGTTCCTAGATCTTGATGTTTTCCTCCGTCATAGTGTGGACAGGTTCTATAACCTCAACGGTATACTCCATTGAGCACGAGACAGTTCCTAGATCGTGATGAAGATGTTTCTCTATGTCATAGTATGGACGATTACTACAACCTCAACGGTATACTCCATTGAGCACGAGTCAGTTCCTAGATCTTGATGTTTTCCTCCGTCATAGTGTGGACAAGTTCTATAACCTCAACGGTATACTCCATTTAGCACGAGACTGTTCCTAGATCTTGATGAAGATGTTTCCCCCCATTTGAATTATGGACAGGTTCTTAAGACTCAGTCGAGGCATTCTCTCAGTTGAAGTACAAGCAAGTTCCTAAATCTCAACAAAGGTTAGACTTCCCCAGCGGAATCTTTTACAACAATAGGTATGCATGTTCTCGCTAAAGAATCTCTTATGCGATCGACACTCATGCAGATGGCATTTTTAAGCCCATCCTCCTACCAACAATCTCCCAAATGGCATCTGTAAGCCCATTCCCGACATCACAAAGCTGATACTACATCACGCGAGTGCAAATTTTTGGGCACTCTAGTGTTCAATTATCTTTCACCTTCGGATCATGAAAGGCTCAAAAGCTAATCTATATCCTTAGGTTTAAGAAAATTGAACAGGGGCAACTGTTTTACCCCAAAATTTTTCCTCCCATATTCCTCAAGATTTGTCAAGAATAATCTTCAAGTTGCTCAAGTTGGCTCAAGGGTTAGACAGTCAAATCACCTCCTAAGGCAGTCAATTCAAAATTAGGGTTTTGTGTTACATCAAGGTCCTTACATCCAAATGACCTCAAGTGTTCCCAAATATCCCAGTATGTTCTTAAGTTCATCCATGTCAAATTTCAAGCCTTGCAGAGGAAGTTTGGTCAGTCAATTGCTCAAGAGGCCCAAAAATCGATTGTGCTAGGGCAAAAGTCAACTGTGACCCAAATACAGTCAAACCTCAAGATTTTTTGTCAAAAATTCTCATTTTTAAGGTTAATTCATCATTTGATCAAGGGATGATCATGATTCATCAAGGATTGCTCAAGATTTATCAAAATTCAAAAGTTGCTAAATTAGGGTTTTGTAGGAAAAGTCAACTCAACTTTGACCAAGCATAACTTTCTAATAATTTATGAGAAATGACCCACCTAAAGCTCATTTTGAAGAAGATGCAATTTCCTACAATCCATATTCACACCCCAAGATCAAGAAATGCTCTCACAAAAAGTTACAAATTTGGACATTATAGGTCATTTTTGAAAGTCAACAAAAATACCTTTTTTTCCAAAGCTTATAACTTTGGAATGGAACATCAAAATGAGATGAGACCAAAAGGGTTGGTTAGAGGACATCTCAAGGTTTCTAAAACATCAAATAACACCTTCAAAAGTTCAAAATTTAAGAAGTTATACATTTTTGAAGTTGGGCATTTTTCCAAAATTGCCAAAAGTCAATTATCCTCAAAACTCCAATTTTTGACAAAAGGGCCCACTTTTTTCCACTTGATTTGGTCTTATCACACCACACACGTATCCCATCTTTAATTTCATGACCAGACATTTCTTTTTCTATTTTATTTAATTTTTATTGATTTAATTCATTTTAAATCTATATTAATTCAAATAAAATCCAAAAATTAATGAAATGATATCTTTGTGATTTGTACAGCTCGCGAATATCATATAACACTCCACCAATTCGCATCAAGTCAAAACAAGCACAAAAAAAATCAGATTTGGCCTATTTTTGGAAAGCTTTTCAATGGTGATCAAATCCAATCTTCAATCTTGAATGCACTTGATTTTAGATCAAAAGACCAACCCTAATTCACTCTATAACACTGACATAAGCAAGCCAAACCTAGGATACGCACAAAAATCTGTGGAAACGGCCAGAACAAGTTGGTAAAAAACCTTGAAAAAGTGGAGATCGAATTTTGGTTTAGAGGCATTTCCAGACCAAAAGATCAACACTAATCCTTTGCCTGATATCCTGTGAAGCTGTAGCGATTGAAACCAGCCCTTGAGACCCCCTATAACGCACTGTAAGTCTCCCTGAACCTTGGTCTGAACATGAAATCGAAAACGTCCATTCTTGCATCTTTTCTTTAAAATATTCGCATATTTGTGATTGTTATTTGATTTAGAATGTTTTGGCATTATCCAATTTAATTTTCATGGCCTCTAACCCCATATCCAGAACCTAGGGTTCTTGTTCTTGTTTTTAGGCGTTTATGTCACAGGGAAAATCAATGCAAACCATGGTTACAGGGATGACCGGGATGAAGAGACGAGTACGTTGGTACTCTTGGATTTCATTTTCATGGCCTAGGAGGGATGTTTGAACGACCCTATGAATCTTCCTGCGGATAAAAATCCGCAGGTAAACGAACCAGGCTTTTGTGAGGAAGATGATAACGTGGCTGGGCGTGATTGGTTCATTTGAATCAATTGCGCGTTTTTTTATTTTTTGGCCAGGCATAATTATTGTTTGTATATAATATTTGTTTTCTATTTAACTAACGAATGAAGAAGATTGGTTGAGTGGTAAGCGCGTTGGCATATGAGTATTGGGACCTGGGTTCGAATCCCAGGTCCCCCAAAACTTTATTAATTTTGTTCTTCAGGTATTCCCATGTGACATTCAAAGAGTGGACCATCATGCTCTGCCAAATATCAAACGCCAGATGGCTTGCCAATCAAGATCCAAAGGCCAAGGTTGAAGGACTACCATAGATCAGAGTCAACAAGCATGCGTTGGATGTCAAAAGTCCAACAGGCTGAAGCGAATATGGGCCTGAAAATTGCAATTCATACACCTTCCTCAGGCCCATACCCCCTGAGTTTGTCCTTATTTTTATTTTCTTTTCATTATTTTTCCTATTTTGTTTTATTATTATTATTAATTAATTAACCAACTAACCCTTTTTTCATAAAATCAGAAAATAACCAAAAAAATAATATTTATTAATTTCACTATTTTATTTTTGTAAATAAACCATTAATTTATTTATTTAGTTTAAATAGGTTTAATAACAATATATTTTGCAATAAATTAAAATTGATTTAGAATTAGGTTTTTTAATATTTTAACATTCTCATTTTATTTCCTTAATTAAAATAAAAACCCAAAAATATTTTCTTCAATTATTAATTTAGATTAGCCTTTTTTAATTTAAAAAGAACAAAAATATGCTTTATTCAATAAAAAGGGTCAAAACCCTAAAAACACTTCGATTTAATTTTCTTGCGCGCGAATTATCTTTGATCTATATTTTGTAACTGCTTCGGGGATGTAATAATTTTTAACTTAGGACTTTATTTACTTATTTATCGCTTTTGTTTACTTTTCGCAATTTAATTTTTAAGGGTTTGTTTTTGGCGATCTAAATACCCGACGCCTTGTAATAGGTTAGATTTATTTTCCGCAATTTAATTCCCGCAACCATTAACTGTTAGATGTTTGAATAATAGGCTATGCATGACAAGATCAATTTTAACCTAAAATCAACAGTAGCTCACCATGACATGTAAAGATAATATAAACTGAAAATTGACACACTCGCACATGCCACTCTTAGGGTACGCCTCACTTGGTTGCCTCGAACGTGGTCATTGAGTATAGGAAGTTTTAGAGGTCGTCCTCTTGTCCAAAGATCATAAGTTGCCTCGAAACAGTTGCCTCAGATAAAAATGATCTAAGACATTAGGGTTACCGCTAAGGCGTCCTAACATTGCTTTAGTAACCACACGTCCCTTAATCGAATTGACCCAAAAACTCCAACGACGGTGCTACCTACTCCTCAATAGTGGGATAACACTGTCTAAAGGATATTTGTACAATTTAATTCCTTTTTGAATAGGTAGAGGTTCTTAAGTACTTGCTCTTTTGAAAACAAAAACAAAACTTTTCGCACTCACACTCTCTTCAAAAAAACAAAACTCTTTTCAAACCCACAATCACAAAGAAAAGCAAACTTTTGAAAGCATAATGAGCAAGTACCTAAGAGCCCGTGGATAACCACGGATAGAAAGGGTGCTAACACCTTCCCTTTCTATAATCTACCTCCCGAACCCGAGAAACATCTCAAAAGGGAATTTTTCTGTGCTTTTGTCCTTTACTTGTTGGATAAAATAAAAGACGGTGGCGACTCTTACTCACCGCGACATTTTGCGAAAATAAACGCAAAACGCAAGCCAGCATTCCAAAACAGTCAGTTCCATTCCCACCGATCACAAGCTGAGACATTGCCTAAAAGAAAGGTCAGTAATATTGAGATCCCTTAGAACCGGTTACTATTACTAGGACATGTTGAGCCTACTAAACTACAAGAGGGTACTTACCCATGAACCCCATGCAAGCCTAAACCTAAGGACTTGTCTTCTTTGTGTGTACATAACAACTTGCTTGCTTTGCATACTTGTACATAACATCATCATAACATTATAGGCATTCTCATTAACCATTTCAAGAATTTAGGAATTTATCTTTGCTTTGTTTTGTAGGTCATGAATCCCATCCAAAGGAATACCATCCGGATCAGCTTCATGAAAGCACACCCTCAACTCCAAGAGTTAGCATCAAGGGTGCCTGGAGATTCTCTCTTCACTGGGAAATATGGTCGAATTCTCAGCTTGGCTACCTCCAAATTCCCAAAAGAAATGATGTGCGTGCTCTTCCAATTCTTTGATCCCATACATCATTGCTTCACCTTTCCTGACTCTCAGTTGATCCCTACACTAGAGGAGTTCTCTCAACTGTTGGGAGTGCCCGTTCTTGATCAATTACCGTTCACTGGTTTAGAATTGAATCCAAATCCTGAAGTCATTGCCGAAGCCCTGCATCTGAAGAGAGCCGACATCATAGCAAATTGGGAGACAAGAAGCAGAGTTAAGGGTTTCCTAGCCAAATTCCTGTTGGATAAGGCTCGCTCATTCTGGGAAGATATGGATTTTCAAGCCTTTGAAGATGTCTTGGCTCTTCTAATCTATGGTTTGGTTCTATTTCCCAATCTAGACCAATTCATAGATGTGAATACCATCAAGGTCTTCCTCTCTCGAAATCCTATACCTACTCTGCTTGGAGACATTTTAAATTGTTTTCGCACTCGCACAATGAAGAAAAAAGGTACTCTCTTGTGTTGCATTCCCCTACTCACCAAGTGGTTTGCTTTTCACCTACCTCAATCAACGTTGAAGAACGAGAAAGAATTGACATGATCTCAAAGGATGATGTCCCTCACACACTCTGATATTTATGGGTGTTCTCAATCCTTGGAGTATACTACTATCATTGTCCGTTGTGGGGAATTCCCTAATGTCCCACTCTTAGGCATTAGGGGAGGTATCACTTATAACCCTTCTCTCGCATTACGACAATTTGGGTATGCACAAAGAGATGGTTCTCACGATGCACTCATCCAAGGTTTGGTATTCGACTATGAGGGCGACAACCAAT
This sequence comes from Vicia faba, assembly GCA_948472305.1. Taxonomy (NCBI): domain Eukaryota; kingdom Viridiplantae; phylum Streptophyta; class Magnoliopsida; order Fabales; family Fabaceae; genus Vicia; species Vicia faba. The sequence continues at coordinate 833,009,036 of OX451735.1, read as the reverse complement.
GCTACCGTCAAAGGTTCATACGAGCTTGGAGAATGGTAAAAAAGTGGATAGCAAGATGTGATATGGTGGTAGAACCGACTGTTATACTGGTTTGCCTTTTTTATTCGCAAATATTGCCGTAAGCAAGAGTCTCCACCGACTTTTATTTTATCCAACAAAGGAAAAGGAAAAAGAACAGAAAAAAACCTTTTTTTCAATATGTTTCTGAGTACGGGGGGGGGGGGGGGGGGGGGGGGGGGGGTAGATTATAGAAAGGGAAGGTGTTAGCACCCTTTCTATCAGTGGTTTTCCACGGGCTCTTAGGTACTTTGAATAAGTCTTCCCTGGGCTGAGACTTTTGTTTGCTAAGCTCGTTTCCATCTTTTGGAAGCCTGAAACATTATCATAAAAATTGCTTTTTGGACCTTTCTTCTTGGGCCAGACGCTAAATTTCTGATCCAAACATCCAGAATTCTAGCTTGCACACCCTTACTAAGCCCATTTACTGTTTTTTTGTTGATGGCCTATTACTTTTCAACAAAAACAATGCCATGGATCATACTGTTGGGCCTAGCATCAAGTTACTTTAGCGTACCTTCTGCTTACAGATTGCACCCCCTGAGTTTATTCTTTTAGTATTTTATTTTAAATAATTTTGTGAATTGTGTAGATTTGATTGAACTTTTTTATTTTACATGATAAAAATATTAAAGTCAAATATAAAATTTGTTAGTTTTTTTATGTGATTTCAGGAATTAAATCCCGATTATCCGATTATATTTGAGATTGGTAATTCACCTATGTTTGTTGAGATTTGAGTCTTACGTAGGTTTATCGTGTGATATATGCTTGAGGTTTCGATTGTGATTTATTTTCACATCGATAATGCTTCAACACTTATCCCGAGCATTTGATTTCTGACTCTTTTTATTTGCTTGGTGAAACTTTCACGAAGATCGTCGGGTTTCTTTGTTTTGATACGCTTTGCTATGGATTGATATCCGTTTGGTATTTTCTCTTGTTTATCTCATTTCTCACTTTATTGATTTCTAGATATTATGAGAAGTAGGAAATAAAGAGCGTGCGCTTGAAGTCGTTGTTTAAAGACTTGTAGCAGGCATTCTGCACTTCATTTGCTATATGTGTTGTGCTTGTGTTTGTTTCCTCGGTTGTTGGTCGATGAGCCACTCAATTTAGAAATTGAGATCACGACTTCGCTCTCAGTGAATGCTCCCTATAGGATTTTATCGCTTTCATTTATTTCTTGTTGATGGATGAGTCACTCAATTTATAAATTGAGATCACGACTTCCCTTTCATTACATGTCCCCTATTGGGTAGTTTTGTTAGACTTTCTTTGGCATGCTAACCTAGATAGGATCTCTTTAGGTGTTCTCTCTTGAGCTTATTGGCTTGCTTGCTTGATTTCATCTTCGTGTGCATGTTTTGAGATGATATACTCTCAGCATGTTCCCTTAAGAGCTCTTGATTCATCTATAGATGATGATTCGAGATAGACATAGTTTTAGGTGATAGACCATTGTTATGCTCCTTTAGGACTTCTTGATTCATCTTTAGATGATGATTTGAGATAGACATTAGGATTGCTATCCAAGCATGTCAACATAGGGTAGAGATTTCCCTTAAAAACTCAACTTTAGGTTCAATCATTGTGTGATGGCATTAGGGATAGATCTAGGTTAGTCTCCCTTAGATGATTTTTATTTCTTTTGCATCCATGCATTAAGTCTAAAACTCTTTTCTTGAAAAATGTATAAAACATCTAATAACTTCCAAATCCTTATTTAAGGTAAAAGATATCAACCAATGTAAACTCTTTTGCGCCTTCGGGCTTTTCTTTCAAACTTTTCAAAAAGAACATGTTAATTCACTTCTGTGCTGATGCGTAAGTCTCCAAAGGTCGAGATACGGCAGAAGGCGAAATTAATATTGTTCATTAAAAAATACAAACCAACAAAAACATTTAAAGCCGAACTACGACTGCTTTGATTCCTTAAAAGGGATATGTAGGCATCGGGATAGTGCCCGAACGAGCACAACTTTTATTTTCCCTACACTATTTTCTCTTTTCTTTTGCACGCATCCCCCCTTTTCATTTTTGTTTAGCTCTTAAGCATATATATAGACTCTTACACACCCTTTGATTTGAACAACAAGAATGGATACCGTAGATTAATACGGGCGTGTGGGGTGCTAACACCTTCCCCTCGCGTAACAGACTCCCTTACACGATCTCTTGGTCGTTTGATCGTGATTTCACCCTTCTCAGGTTTACTCGATGTTTACCTTTCCCTTCATGTGGGATAACAAAATGTTCGATGGCGACTTCATTGATTTCATTGTCATTTGATTTTCATCCGGTTGTTTCGCCTTCTATATGCAATTTTAATGCAAGATGCAAAGATGTTATTGACAACTCCTTGTTTGTTGTGGGAGAAATAGGAGGCAATGATTATGCTTTTCCAGTGTTTGTTGTGGGAGAAAACTGCCCCTTTGGAAATTCAGAGGTGATTACATGTGATGATCCATCAAAACATGTTAGTGGGGATGAATATGATTTAACTGAGGATTCATATAGGATCATAGCCAAGGCTTTATTAGAAGTCTTTATTACAATTACTTTACAACCTTGAGAACAAGGTTGTTTTTGAAGGGGTGAGTAATGATAGAATCATGTGATAGTTTTAGATAATTTAATACTTAAGTTATAAGTTGAATTTAGTTTAGATGGGCTTTTTTTTATTTAGTTAGGCTTTTTAGCTTTTGAGTCTTTTACTCTATTATCCATTACTAGCTCTATATATGTACTCTCATTGAGAGATTTAAAATCAATTAATCAAATGAAAAATATTATATTTTATCCTTTATTTTCTTAAATAGTTTTTATTGTCTCGTTAGATTTAAAACTTTTATTAGTTTTGCTAGGGTTCTTGATAAGCATCATATCACATATTTTGGCCAATTCTTTAGAAATTCCATACAAAAGCTAGATTGAGGAAATTACAACGGTTGTGATTTTCGAGTATATTCTGAACTCTTTTTAATAATACACTTCATGTTTTTTTAATCTCATGTATGAATAATACTTTTTTATGCAACTATTTTCTATAAAACAACTTTGTTCCAATATGGCTTGTAACAAACATGATGTAAGATTTTAATAAGATGGTCCATATTTTGGCCCATTCTTTAGAAAAACCATACAAGAATTAGATTGATGAAATTACATTGGTTGTACATTTCAAGTTTATTTTGAACTCTTTTTAATATTACTCTTCATTTTTTTGTTATATGTTATCGTTATGTTCTTAAACTAAATGATAATCAAAGAGAATGAATTTTGTGGTTTGTTGCATTGGTTTCAAATTTCTGATGCGGTGAAGAGAAGACAAATCTATAAGAGTAACACTATAATTCTCAAGTCAGTGACAGTGAGAATTTAAGTTTGAATGGGAAAGGATTTGAGTACATGTGAAGTGACATGTTTTCCTTTTTAAATTTGGGAAATGGTTGGTAAATATGTGTGTGGAACAACGTGGGATGTAGCCAACTGTTGGATTGATTTGGGAGAGTGGCATGGGATCCTCGTGTGGGATACTCTGCGACACATGGGAAAAAGATCCTAGATATCCTTCATGTGGTAGCTTCTTGCTTCGCCATTGGGCATTCGCTTTCTAGGCCTTACAGCCGGCTCAGAACAATTGCCCCCAAACCCTTGTCTTTGCTTTACAGGTGTGAGGTTTTTTTACATGCATTGTTATCCGACCACGAGATATGCAGACGCGGGCATCCTAGCTTGGACATTTTTGTATTTTGGAATCAACACATTAAATTCCTATCTTGGAAGTTGTAATTTAACACTAGGAGTGACTAATATGTTTTTATCCGCTAGCTAGCTATGATGTTCCTCCTTCTTTATAATGCTAAATTTCTTATGAATCGTTTCTAATAAAATATCAGTTGTTGGCAGTATATTATGGATTGTACGGTCTTAGTAGTATAAATAGAGTATAAAGGAATTTTTAAGCATTCCCTTTTCTTTTTTGTTGTAAGCTATTTGCTAAGATAGTGTTTTTGTTTTCTCTATCGTACTTTCTTGAGAGTGCTTCATTTTAACGCTGAATCAAACTTAAACAATTTTTTCATCAACTTTGGTTTTGCATGTTTGATTGATCCTTCTACTGATTTTGAAGTCTGGGTTTTCTTCGTTCTTGCGCCCCCTTCATCAGGGCTTCCACGATAAGGATCGCACAAACTTTACTGAATATGCATCAGTTCTCTTAGCAGTAGATATTTGTAATCATGGTGTTAATATCAATGCTGACTAAGAAATATGGTAAATATATTGCAGATGATTATATGGATCCCAGCGTCCTAAGGACTGCTTCTACCTTTGTTTGCAAAGGTGTTTTTGATCGAGCTTTAATGAACGTGGGTCCTGCAACCTTCTGAGGGGTATTCCACAAGATGAAGATACAAGGATTTGTAGCTGATATGAGAATTGTGTTATCTCTTTTCACGAATTCTTGTTCACCATCATTGGTTATTGTCTTCCATTTAACGAACTTGAAGTTGTGTGCTAAATCATTTGTTGGCCACCCCTTCACAATTCCATCCAGTGAGTTGGGCATTCTTTAAAGTCTTTCAAAATTGGTGCAAATATAAATGAGGTAAGCCAACTGCGACATTTTTTCTCTCTCCATATTTTAAGATTCAAGAAAACCATAATCATCTAAAGGGTTTTGGTTTGATCTTCTTGAAACAACATATCTGATATTTTGAAGCTTACTATGATAACATGAAGGATTTCTACAATCACATTTACTTGGTTACTTTTTTGACCGAGGAGGCACATGTGAATATTTTTAACTTTGAACTTGATTCTCCCTCTTCTTGTTTGAACTTCAACCATAAGTATTAGACTCGGGGCCACTTGTAACACCCTAATTTCCTCTAAGAATAAATAATAAAAGGCTTAAATAGTCTTTTGGTCCTTGTAAGTTGGCATGTTTTTTATTTTTATCCCTGTATCTTATTTTTCTTGGAAATGATCCTTGAATGTTAAAATCCTTTTGGTTTTAGTCCCTAAAATCAAAATCCACAGGAAAAATATGCAAGTTTCCTATTTCAACGAATGTTCCTGTTTTTAACACAACCAGTCGCAATAGCAATGGTTGGTGGAGTAATGGTAATAGGGATGCCGAAAATAGTGGAACAGACAAAATCATCACTGACGAAAGCATATTTCCAAAATTCTTTGACTAGATTAAGATAGATTGGTCCATGCAGCATTGTAAAATAATTGGACTAAGCTTGCACTATTACACTTTGGATTAAATTGAGTTTACCACCTCTTAGACAAGGAATGTTAGGACGAAGTTCAGGAATGACTACGAGGAGATCCTCATCACCGTTGAAGGTTTTTGAAGCCATGATGAGAGAGTGAGTGAGAGAGAGAGAGAGAGGGAGAGATGAAGGTATGAAGGAAAGGATGAAGAAATTAAAGAGATATAGTCCATTTAAGTAGAGGTAGAAGAAACGTAACAGTTAGGTAAAAATATTTTGATCATAGAATTAACAATCTTGAAATTTACAAACATTAAATGAAAACCAAGAAAGTTTAGATAATGACAATTTCCAAGATAAGCGACAGAAGGAGATAAGAACAATTTAAGAAGGGAATAGGATAATGCGTGCTAACAATCTTTATTTCCAATGTAGTTGTTTACCTAATATGTCAATCAGTTTATATAAGTTGCTCAGTAACTAAAAAAGTCATACAAATGAGTAATTGTATACTCTTGATCAAGCATTTAATGTTGGAGTAAATTCCTAGAATTCAAAGATTCAAAAGTGTTTGTTCTTCAACTTCTTCTTAGTTGAGAGACTTTTGACCATTTAATCTTTTGTTTCCATGAACCAACTTCATTACCTTAGAAGTCCATCATTCTGTAATACTGTATGTTAAGAGCATGTATTTCTCACACACACTCCATACTTTTCTGAGAGGCAATAAAATTCTTCTTGAATAGCTAGAAATAAATCTTTGTTCAACATGCTTCATCAAGCGATGCATGTTCTATCGGCAACACTTAAATTCAGAACCAGTTCCCCAGAATATGAAGATCAAGATCCATGCTTTAACAACTTTTAATTGAATATCTTCTGATCTACAAATAATTCATCTAGCTTTGACTTTTTCAAGGCCAGGCTTATCATTAAATCTGGAAAAAAAATTAATTCTTTAACATGAAGTGTTTCATTGTTGTATGCTCTGTAGCCTTCTGAGCATTCAGAATATCCAAACATGATACAACTTTGAGCTTTAGAATTAAACTTGTTAATATTCTATTTAGTATTCAATATAAAACAAGAGCGTCCAAAAGGATAAAGATACTAGATGTTGGGCTTCTTGTTCTACCACAATTCATAGGGAGTCTTACCCAGAATAGGTCTTAGAGAGACCCTGTTCTGAATGTAACACACGATTGTTAGATCCATGGTTTTAAGATTGGCAACAATTTTTCTAAAACATGATTCATGATAGATGTTGAGCAAGATGTCATAACATCTTGATAGGACTGCTACAACAAAGTGTGAAGGTTACATTGAAGACAAATGTTTTTCCATATGTTGTGACATGTTATACCAGAACAACAGTACATGTTATTTTAAATCTTGACAAATTTAATTTGTTTTCTAATCTTTCTGTTGGATATATCTCAATAAATTTTGCAGGCCAAGAAGATTTAATCTTGAACAAGTGAATCAAATCTCCAGCTGCATTAAAATTTCTAAAATTGGATCTTGAGACAATTTAGAAACCTTGAAATTTTGTTCCAATATTTAAGGATATTTTTTCTACATAATTGGTGCAACCCTCAACTTGTGGATCAAGAAATATTTGGGTGAATATTTTGAATCCCATGGACTACTGAGGTGTATTTAAAGAGAAGACTTAACCTAATGTAATTAGAACTTTTCACAATTGTAAAATTAGGGAAAGTCTAAGTCTTAGGTTTTGAGATTCTCCTGTGTTCTTTGTAAGTCACCCACGTATCTTTTGATACAGTGTGGTAGATAATTTGTTACTGTAACACCCTAAATTTCCCTTAAAACTAATAATTAAATTCAGAGTAATTTTAAAATGATAAAAAAAATTTAGGATGCTACACTTTCAAGTCAAGATAAACCTGCTCATAAATAGTATAAGATACATAATACAAATTTTAGGATGAACCAAAACAAAGTATCATAGTCTTCAAATTCACTTTTATTACGCAATGAAAAAGAATTATACATGTTATCAAAATAATTTTTCAACCAAAACAAATTAACACTTATTCAATAATGAGGACTTCATAAGACTCTAAACAAATGACCCAAAACAACAAATCAACTAAGCGTTCACCCCTCCTCCCCTGGTGTTATGTATCAGAGCAACAATGCAAACTTGAAAATAAAATGAAGAGTAACCTTTTCCGATCCCTGCAGCCTCAGACTACTCCTGACTATCTGCATGATGTTGTATAAAGCCTCATTCCAATAGAAGGGTAAGATATCACAACAATGTAAGGAAATGTATAATAATAAGTATACATCAATTATGATCACACATAGTCATATATTCCACATCTCACACCTTCACATAATCAACAACAATCATATTACATGTTAATTATACATCATACATAATCATCGACACACATCCTTAAATTATCATGTATTGCACACACCAACCACACAACTCAAATAACATGTTGATGACAATGTAATGCAATGAGACTGACTCACTAACTCAATGCATATGGGACCAATATCATGAACATTTAGGTTCATATCGCTCTCGAATCCATGCCATCTAGAATTAAAGCCACTAATATCTAGAACAATTAGGTTTACCTCAATATCGATCCATGCCATCTAGAACTAGACCCAACCAACATCGTGAATAATGAGGTTCATAATTGCTCCTGATCCACACCATCTAGGATCAGAGCCAACAAACTGGACTAAAGTCCATAACATGAAAGGCATGTGACGCAGCCATAAAACAAAATAAAACACTTTAATATCTATATTCATCAATGTGACACGCCATTAAGGCCATCAGCTTTCCACACATGCAACATACAAATCATACATCCCCAACAACATCATACAACATCATCACACATAATTCAATGCACATATCTCGGTATAACACATAAAATTTCATACAGAAGGGAATAAGCCCCCAATAAATAATCACCCAGTATGTTCTAAATTATTTTATGTGATAGAAATTATTTTTAGCTTTCCGTAGGTTCAAACGGTGCATCAAACGGACACCCGAGTCAAAAGTTATAGATTTTTTAAGTTTTGAAAAAAATATGTCCAACACAGTGGTAAGATTAACTCCAGACTGGTAACTAGTCACACTACAAAATAGTAGCAAACCACACAAAATCCTTCAGCGGTAGTCAGTTACATCCAAACTAGTAACATGTTACTTCATGCGAAACAAGTCCAGTATTACCAAATTTTCAACAGGTAATCGATTACCCTCATACTGGTAACCGATTACACCTGAATAAGTACCAAAAATTAGGATATTTTCCAGATTAAGAAATTGCTTTCTTTTAAACCCCAAAACCCCAAATTTCAACCAAAAACGTGTTTCTAACTTTCATCATTTGTATATACATATTACACAATATTTTTATTCATTCTATAACACCAATTTAAGTGCACACATACCAATAATTCATCAAATGATTTCAATCACTAAAAGAGAACATAATCATGAACAAATACACAAAAAATATTGAAATCAACATCCCTACATACCCATCATTATATCATTCCTTAGAAAGTTGGAACCCCACCCTTACCTTAGATTGAAGGTTCCCAAACTCTTACAATAGATTCTTCTTGCCCTATCTTTTTCTCATTTTCTCATTTCCACTTCTCTCTGAGCACGATCATTACAACAGATACGATGTCACTCTCTATTTTTTTTTTACTATAATAACCCATATACCCATGATATAGTCTTCCATCCCTACCCCCACTAAACCTCATGAAATGACCATCTTGCCTTCATTATTCTACTCATATAATCTAATTTTAATTATTAAAATAACTCTAACCATTATTCATAATTCCAAATAATTTCTAATCAAATTATTTAAATTAGAAATAATTCTCACTAATCCTTTAATACTATACTAACCTACATATAATATCATCAAACCATCTATTAGATCAAATAAATCACAAATAACTAATCAAATAATAAATTTAATATTCGGAGCGTTACAGTTACTTAATAGTTTATCAAGTTATTTTTACTTGATTTTTTATCAAGTTTTTGTTCTTGGTTGAAGCTTTTAAGAAAGATTAAGTATTGTTCTCACTCATAAGATTTTAAGCAAAAAGTTGAGTATTGTTTATTGGAAGTGTAATCTTCTTGTTTTAATTCTAGTCACAAGGTTTGTGATTGTAGGTATCACTGTAATGATTAGAAGTGTGAGGGGGATCTCATATATATATATATATATATATATATATATATATATATATATATATATATATATATATATATATATATATATATATATATATATATATAGTGATTTCTAGGTATAAGTTTCAAAAGGTAATGATTAGACGAGAAGTTATAAACGGGAACAGTTTAGGCTTTGAACTAGTACTACCATAGTGAATTTTCTTTCTGGCTTGGTAGCTCCCAGAGTAGGTGACGTTGCACCAAACTGGGTTAATAATCTACTGTTTTATTTATGTTTCTGTAATTTATTTTACAGTTTGATATTATTTTGTATCAGGAACAGATGTCTCAACATATATCTTGACATTGTGTTCTAATGATTAGGTCATCAATATTAACATGTGTTACAAGTTCCAGAATTTTAATTAGAATTAGAACACGCACCCTGGTCTGTTTATTGGGTGAGCTTCAGGGAGTATTTTTATAGTACTATTGTTGGAAGACTAGAATGATAGCATTACGGAAATCAATAAACAACAGATCTTAGAGAATTGTCAGGGTAGGATAATCCTGGTTCAGAGGAGATAGAAGGGAATAGTATGAGTTGGTTCTTTGTTAATTTGAAATTGTCAATATCATAACTAATGGAATTGATAAGTTTTTGTTCAGACTCAGTATCACTTGTATTGTGGCCAAAGATACTTGGGAAATTATCAAGTCCACTCATAAAGGCACATCTAAGTGTTTTGGGAGAAAAGAGTTCAGAAGGAAGAGGAAGAAACTCAGGTCTCTGTTCAAGAGATTTGACATGAAAGTTGCAACTTTTTTAAGAAGAGGTTTCTCTACGGGAGCTTGTGTTCTGGTATCTAAGGAAGGGTTTCTTATTGCTATTGTGTTCCTTGGAAGGCAATCCAACCAGGTTTTGAGGAGAATGAACAAAATGTCTAGACCAAATGTCCAGAACATCTGTACTGAGATCAAAAAGTGTGTAAGGCTCAATAAAAAGGTGGAACTGGGGTAAAAACCAATCAATGTCAAAGCATTCAGTAAAATGAGTGTGAAGGCCTTGGATCTTTGTGAAGCAAGATGCTCTACTATATTAAAGAACAACTGTATGGGTTTTTCTATTTCTTGGTTTAATGAGGAAACCTTTTCTGTTTGTGAGTTTGCCAAGAATGTTACTGGGTTGACTAGAAGATGGTTTTCTGATGTAGATTCGTGTATTGATGTTTTGTCTCATGATGGTCCGGATGTTTTATTCAAAGATCTGTGTATCTAAAATAAAAGGGTTGTCAACCATGAAGAATATACTAGGTTACTATTTCTTATCTTATGTCTTAAGAGAAGGAAGGTTTGTCTACCATCTGTAACTTCTAGGGTAAGCTAACTCTATTAATCCTGAAACTTGATATCTTGATCAAGTATGTAAGGAGAGTTCAGATCAGTTGGAGGAGTTTCTTAAAGAGTGAAGGTAAATGGATGCCTAAAAAGGTTAGGGTTTTCATGCAAAGAGAAAACTCAAGTGACAAGAGGTTATTTCCATCAAAAGGCAAGTTAAGTCAAGGATGTCAATCTTAATGTCTCAACATTGTGCTAGACATTCGAATACTCAAGCTAAAGGTAGATACTTGCACTGAAGATGTCTCTTATGTGAAAAGTTAATCATAACAGACTCTTTTGTTTGACTTCCTCAAATGAAAAACCCATCATTGGTTAACCAAATAGTGGTTAAAACTCAAGGAAGGTGATAATTGACTTATATTTCATACCTTTCTTAGAACTTCAATTAAGATGATTGGTATTTTGACACTATCTGCTCCAGGCACTTAACTGCGGAAAAAGTGTTTCAGGTGGTTTGTTTAGTCTCATTATATCAACTATTACTTTTGGTGATGAAGCTAAAAAGGGAGTTTTAAGGGCATTGGGTAACTGAAGAATACAAAATGGATTATCTAAGTTTTGGTAATTGTTGTACCCCAAAATTTTCCCTCTCATTTCTCAAATATTTTTCTCACAAAATTTCTACTGAGTCAAGACTGCACAAGTTTCCATGGGTCATATTGGGCTCTCAAGCATTAAATCAAAGAAGAACAAGTTTGCTTTGATTCATAAGATTCAATTAGGCATCTAGCTTTCTTCGACCAGGCTTAATTCTTAAGCTTCGATTAGGCATCTAGCTTCCTTCGAGTAGGATTGATTCTTAAGCTTCGATTATGCATCTAGCTTCCTTTGAGCAGGCTTGATTCTTAAGCTTCGATTAGGCATCTAGCTTCCTTCGAGCAAGCTTGGTTCAGAGGTTTTGATTGAGCATCTGGTCCCCTTCGAGCAAGTTTTGGTCCACAAGCTTCATTTGAGCAGTGGCTTCCTACATGCTTGCTTCGTTTCACAAAGCAGTGGCCTCCTTCTTGACTGCCTTCGATTCACAAGGCAAGTACTTCCTTCATGTCTACCTTCGATTCACAAGGCAAGTATTTCCTTCGTGTCTGCTTTGTTCCATAAGGAAAGTGTCTCCTCTGTGTTTGCTTTCGACCCACAAGGAAATGGTTTCCTCTATGCTTGCCTTCAATACACAAGGCAATGGCTTCTTTTCATGCTAGCACCCACAAGGTAGTGGCTCCCTTTGAAACATCTTTCTTGAATTCAACCTTTAATAACCTTCAACACACATAATTTCTACACTATGACACACAATTTATGGCCCATTCGAAGGACATGCATTGGTGGATTTGAAGGACATACATGGGTTTCCCATTCGAAGGACACAATTGGTGGCCCATTCGAAGGACATGCATTGTTGGATTTAAAGGACATACGTGGGTGTCCCATTCAAAGGACATACATTGGTGGCTCATTCGAAGGACAAACATTAATCCCCGTTTGAAGAATTATAAGGGGTGCATTCGAAGAACACACATGTGGTCCATTCGAAAGACACAATTGTTGGAAACAAGTTTTGTTTTGTCTTTTGATGAGTTATATTAAAGATGCTTGCTGACCAAAGTCCTATGTGCTGCCAAGCCCAGGTCTGCTGTACTGGCCACAACACTCCAAAACTACTGTAAAGCAGTCCTGCTATGCTGCTCCTATATTTGCACCAAACTGGCGTACAAAAACTGCACCTCGAACGCTATGAGGACAACATATCCAATTTGTTCAAATTTCTTTTGTTTTCATCCTCAAATATCAGCCAAACTCTCTTATAAATAATATGTTTCACAATACATCTAAGGGTGGCTTTTTAGTGGCTGGAGAGAGATTTGTAGGCAAGGCAAAGAAAAGAGAAAACACTTAACACACTCTCAAACCCAGAATCAAAAGATCACCCTTTTGTTTCTGTTCTTTCGAATCCAGAACTAAAGAAACACAACACTTGTTTCTTTTCCTTCGAATCCAGAACCAAATAAAAACAACTCTACTTTTCATGGCTTTCGAATACAGTCAAAGAAACACAACACTTGTTTCACTCCCTTCGAATCCAAGAGCATCCAGGGCAATCACTCAAGGTCCAGAAGTACCAACTTCAGATTCAAGGTAAGTCTTCATGACTTTAACCCTTTCGTTTCAAGCTTGTAAATAACCTTTTTGCTTATTTTTCATTTCTACCCTTTCGTTTGTTTGCTTTTCTTGTCCAAATATATGTTAGAGACTACCCTATACAGGCCATATTAGCATGGTTTCGACCCATACTTTTATCATGGCCCAAATAAAAGAAATCAGAAAAAGGTGTGTGAATCAAAGGTGTGCTTCGATACACATAATTTGCAGGCCCAAACAAAATGAGAGGGTGTGTGACTCGAAGGATACATGCTTTGACACACACAAGTTGCAGGCCCAATCAAAAGAAGGAAAAAGTGTGGGAATCGAAAGACACATCCTTCAATCCAGGATATCTTTTCTTTCTCTCTTTTACACTATTTTTGTCTTTATATTTTCTATGTATTTATATTTTCTTGCTATTCAATATGGTTGTAATAATTAGGACTTTTATTGCTCTCTAAACCCCATTTATAAATATGTATACCCCATCCCCCAAAACATGTAATAATGTAGGACATTTATTTTCCGCATTTTTATTGCTTTCATAAAATGCTAGTAATTAGGTTGTGTATGGAAAGAGTTAAAATCAACAAGTAGACAACCCAAATTCAAGACTAAATGCATGCAATCAAACACATTATTCATACACATGCACCTCTAGGGTAATCTCACTTGTTTACTCAGAAAATAGTCATGTCCCTCGAATATCGGCGTTTTAGCAAATACCCTCGATAAAAAGATCGTAGTCCCTCGATGTTGCCTTCGGTAAACGATCTAGTCCCTAATGAAAATTACTAAAACGTCTCATAGGCTAACTTCTTTGACTATACGATTTACCCGTGCCCATCCCTTCACATCCAATGATAGGGCTTCTTATCAATCAATGGTAAGATAGAAACATCTAAAGGAGGAGGAAAAGAACATTAGACCTTTTGAGTAGGTAGGACGCTCGTAGTTGCTTGCTCTTGAACTAAAACCATTTTCCACACTTACACTTTCAAAAACATCTTAAAAAACAAACATCTCTTTGAAATATTTTCAAAACCAACACTTTATACGCATTCTTATAGAGACGAGAATCATTACAAAGTTTTCCGAAACAAAGGCATTTTGCAAAATACTTTAAAAACCCACCATACGCACACTTTCAAACAAAGCAAGTGATCTAGCAAGCAACTAAGAGCCCGTGGATAAATACGGGTGAAAAGGGTGCTAACACCTTCCCGTTTCATAACCTACCCCCCAAACTCAAGAAAACATCTCTAAAGGTCTTTCCTATTCTTTTCACCCTTTCCTTATTGGATAAAATAAAATTCGGTGGCGAATCTTGCTATCCGCAACAATTGCGATCAAACACAAAACAACCAAGTCAGTTCTCCCACTGTATTTCAGAACTGGCGACTCTACTGGGGAATTTTTCTTAAAAGTGAGGTTACCTTAGAGCTATATCACATTTATTTGCTTTCCTTATTTGATTTATTTGCTTTAAGTTTATGGTTCCTTGCTTGGGTTTATTTTAATCCTCTATTCGGATCTGGGGCACCTCTTTAGGTAATTAGTAATAGATTATGGAAACTGTACGACATAGACCGATATGGTTGAAGCAATGGCTACATTAGTGTGACGCATTTGTTGGTACCAGTATCCCTTGTGTTGGATCGAGGAAAATACGGGGCCGCTGAGTGGTGTCATAAAGCACTAACTGGCCTTAGAACCTTAATTGAACAATTTGTCCATTAGGAAGTAGTGAGATAGCCGACTTTGGTGTAAAGTTGAAGATTGGTTGATACTCGATGCTACACTCATTGAGAACAGACTTTTGGGATATCTCAGCCACAAGAAAAGATTGATTATGCTGAGATAATGCCTAATGAAGAAAGATCAATGATATTGAGATCCTCTAGAACCCTGTTACTTTCTAGGACAGGTTAAACCAACTAAACTCCAAGAGGGTACTTACCCATGAACCCCATGCAAGCCTAAACCTAAGAAATTGTGTGCTTTGTTTATATATGATTATTTGTACATAAAGACTTGTTTGCTATGTTCACATGTACATAACATCATAAACATCATAACATCATTCTCACTAACCATTTCAAGGATTTAGGAATTTATCTTTGTTCTGTTTTGTAGGCCATGATTCCCATTCTTAGGAATACCATCCGAGTCATCTTTGTGAAAGCGCAACCTCAACTTCAAGAATTAGCGTCAAGGGTTCCTGGAGATTCTCCCTTCACCAAGAAATATGGTCGACTTCTTAGCTTGACTACCTCAAACTTCCAAGAAGAAATGATGTGTGTGCTCTTCCAATTCTTTGATCTCGTGCATCATTGCTTCACCTTTCTTGACTATCAATTAGTGCCTACATTAGAAGAGTTCTCTCAACCTTTAGAAGTGCCTGTGCTTTATCAAATACCGTTCATCGGTTTAGAGGAGACTCTAAAGCCTGAAGTCATTGCCGAAGCCTTGCATTTGAAAAGATCCGACATTATAACGAATTGGGAAACAAGAAGTGGATTCAAGGGTTTCCTAGCCAAGTTTCTATTGGAGAAGGCTCGTTTATTCTGGGAGGATATGGATTTTCAAGCTTTTGAAGATGTTTTGGCCCTTATAATCTATGGTTTGGTTCTATTTCCCAATCCGGACCAACTCATAGATGTGAATACCATCAAGGTCTTTCTCTCTCGCAATCCTCTACCTATCCTGCTTGGAGACATTCTACACTGTCTCCACACTTGCACCATGAAGAAAAGAGGCACTCTTTTGTGTTGCATTCCCTTACTCTCTAGGTGGTTTATTTCGCATCTACCTCGATCAACATTGAAGAATGAGTAAGGCTTGACATGGTCTCAAAGAATCATGTCACTCACACATTCTGATATTCATTGGTGTTCTCGATCCTTGGAAGACATTACTATCATCGATCGTTGTGGGGAATTCCATAATGTTCCTCTGCTTGGAATTAGGGGAGGTATTACCTACGACCCTTGTTTGGCTTTACGACAATTTGGGTATGCATGAAGAGATGGTCCCCATGATACACTCATCCAAGGATTGGTATTCAATTACGAGGGCGACGACCAAGGCTATCGTCAAAAGTTCATGCGATCTTGGAGAATGGTAAATAAGATGGATAGCAAGACATTGGGGCATAAGAACTCAATTCCTTTGGAGCCTTATCTTAAGTGGGTACGAAATCGTGCTCAAAGTCTCATGATGCCTTACCCCTCTATCCTACCTATTATCATGGAGCCTGTTGCCGAAGGAGATGTTCCGTACACTGTCCTTTATCCTAACATGCCTACTTCTCTTGAAGATTTGCAAAGAGCTTGGATTCAGCTAAAGGGGGAGCGAGACACCTTTGAAGCGCAGTTCTACGCGAGTGAAAAGAAGGTTTTGGAGCTTACGAGACAGCTTCATAAAGAGTGAAGTTTGAACGCTTACATTGCACCAAAAAGGATGCGCTTGACCTTTTTGTCTTAGGAGTTTATTTTGTGTTTATTTCCTCTATTGTAAGCCCAAGGGGCATGGTTGTAATCATTTTGAACTTATTAATGTAATTAATGTTTGCTCCCTTTTGTCTAGACAAATTTAAATCTTCTAAATCCTTGAAAACATTGCATTTTATATACCATGCATCATATCATGACAAGTTTTCCCCACACGGGTTTCTCATCTGCTTACTGTTTATTTCAGCAAGAGATGGCTCTAGAGCAGACTATCAAGGACATTCAAACCCAAATGCTCAGCTTCAAGAAATTTTCTTGAACCTATCCAAGAGGCAAAAAGAGGTGAAAGCACTCCTCACTAGGGGCATGACAATGAAGAATCCCGAGGAGAACAAAGAGGACCAGTTGGAACGGATGCAAATGGTGATAGCCACAATGAAGATTCAGATGATGGGACAGATGGTGGGCCAGTTGGCTCTTATCCAAAACTTGGCTCAGGGACAAGAAGAGATGAGATCCCTTGTCAGCAAGCTTCATTAAGACGGATGCAAACGCATGAAATAAACAATCGAAGTTGGGGATCAGGTCATTAATCAACCCCTGATGAGATAAAAAGTTGGCTTGGTGGAGAGTAGACCTATCCAAATTGCTGCTAAGTCACGACCCCAACAACAACCTTACCAACAACAACAAGGTAATCGGTGTAAGCGGGATACATCCAATAGGAAATATACCAAACTCAACATGCCGATGTTGCAAGTATTTATACACGTGTTGAATTTGAATTTGGTCACATTGAAGGATCCTCCTCGGAATCCTAACACTTCCACTCCTAGTTACCATCCCAATGAAAGGTGTGCATATTACTTTAACAGTCCGAGGCATGATACTGATAGCTGTTGGACGTTGAAATACAAAATTCAAGACCTAATTGACGAAGGAGCGATGGAATTCACACAAGATGGTCAGTTGGAATTTTTCTGTCATCCCTAAAAAACACACCATCTGAAGTGACCAGTTTAGGCGGAGAAACTTTTGTTTATTCGAATTTTCAATTGTAATCTATTAATTTTAAACTTTGTTTCATTAATGCATTGCATATGTTTGTCTTGAATTAATACATTAATTTTCACTCTATTTAAACTATGCTTTTTACTCCGTTTATGATATTCGACTCTTGTTTTAAAAGTTGCAAGTCTTTAGAGGGAGGATGACGAAAAAAATACCATAATCTCATACAGTATGCTTTTGGACAGACCTTGCTGACGATGTACAGACGTTCTTTCAATCCTTAAACACTGGATTTTTATAAGGAAGATAATCCCTAGTCAACCCTTTTGAGCCAAAGAAGTAGGAGTTTTCTTTTTCACACAAATTGAAACCTTTAATCACAACCTGGGGCAGGGTAGTTTCTCAGTTAATTCAAATGCGCGTTCAGTCGCAAGCTTTCACTTCGTACACAACGAATGACATCAAAAACATTCCTCTGGAATCAAAAGATGGTGATGGTTCCCTATCAAATAGGCAGTCATTATCTCTCAAAAGAAAAGTCCACTAAGTCAAAACCTACGAAGGAAACTTAAGAAAAAATGGAGTATCCCGCTGACTGTAATCTCAAAACAAGAATAGTCAGGCAAAAATCAGGACAATAAATAAAAAAAGGAGGTCACTACAAATCATCGACAACATGAAAAAATGTTGCAAAAATGACTGCCTTCACAAATAAACTTCCAGTATCCGAACCATCATCAAACCATTATTCCATATTAAATTGGAATTCAAAATGCACAATTAACTGAGTTTAGGACCGAAGAACATCACGAAGAACGGGCGGCTACAAATATACTTTGAGCCTTATCCTTTGTTTCTTAAACCGTGAACTAGGCCATGCTACAACCCTTTGAAAGTCCTAATTAAAGCATGGGTTAGTTCGAAAGCATGCTGTTACAAAAGGTATTCTGACTCCTGTAGGGTTTACTGTAAATCCTGAGTGGGATTCATGTTCTTACAAAATTCTTTTATCTGCTAAAAATTCATTTTCAAAACTTCAAGAAAAAATATAAACTTTGTATTATTTTGAATACTGTTGTTTGTATATAGCTATTTGTTTGACAACAGAGAAATTCGCATGACGAATTTCTAATGAACATAAATTCTCAAGAAATAGAATCACTTCAAATGGAAAGACACTTCCAATGGCAAACCTATCATACTCAAGGGGCCATGACATGTCACTATCCAACCCATCTGGGGCAGTCATGTCAAGATTCCAAGAAATCTCACATAACCAAGGGCAGGTCTCCGTCTGAATCACTTGGGGGCAGTGAACTTGATTTCCAGCAAAGGGTCATATATGGCCAAGCAATCATTTTTGGGCAGTATTACAAACACTTACTACTAGGGGCAATGACAAATCCCCACAAACTCCCTTTCATAAGGTGATCCCCAATGAAATCACCAAATCCACCTCTATAAGGTTATCCCCACAGAATAATCCTCACGGATAAGGGTACAAACCCCTCAAGGCCAAATTCATGGATACCCTCACAAAGTTGGATTCATGCAATCCCCAGCCAGAGTTTCAATCTCCAAAAAACCCTCTCCCTAGCTGAGTTGATTTAAAGAACCCTCGAGGATTTCGGCCAGAAGAAAACACTTCTCCAACAGATTGTCAAATGGGTTTATTTCCCCAAACAAACAGTAAAATTCCCAATTGAGTCTGTTCTCCCCAGTTTGAGTTTTCCTCTCCAACTATTACAAATCAAGGGAATATAACTCTTAATCCCCAGTGAAGTCATCAACAAAGCTCTTCTTCCCCAATAGTGTTTACCACTATCACCATGAGTTGCTGCAAAGTCTGGAAGCCGATCAGATAACAATTAACTTCTTTATCCCCAACAAGTTGTTAACTTCCATTCTCTCTGATCAAGGGTATAACTCCCTAGTAGAGAAATGGGAAACTAAAACTCCTGAACTTCTTTCCCTCAAGAAGAAATCAACGTCCCCTAGTGGATATCTCCTCAAACAACAAAACGGGAATCCCCAGTGGAAACATTCTAAACAAGGTCCGAAGGTGTACATACTCTTCATCCCCAACAGTAGTCCAGAATTTAATTTCCCAAGGCTCACCAGCATTTTTCAAGGATTTATTTTCCGAAGCAAAGATACATTTCAATAAATATTTCGCATTCATACATGATAAATGCATACATCATAATCTCATTTATTTTGAGAACATAATCAAGCCATACATACATCTGCATCCAACTAACCCTCTTCCTTACAAGAAAAGGCAATCAACAAAAGTCCTCTTTGGTAAATACCACAACCATTTCTCAATAGGTCAGAGATTGATACCTGAAACAAGTCACGACAACTATCTCTATGAACAACAAAAAAGCAAGTTCCAGATTAATACCTGAAACAAGACAGGATAACTATCTGTGAGCGACTGATTGTAGATTAATACCTGAAGCAAGACAGGACAACTATATACATGAACCGATTGAAGATTAACTCCCAAAACAAGATAAGGAAACTATCTTTCTTTCTCTAAGTTCAGAGATTAATTCCTGAAACAAGCCAGGGCAACTATCTCTACGACCAACAAAAAACAAGTTCCAGATTAATACCTAAAACAAGACAGGATAACTATCTGTGAGAAATTGTAGATTAATACCTGAAACAAGACAGGGCAA
This sequence comes from Vicia faba, assembly GCA_948472305.1. NCBI lineage: Eukaryota > Viridiplantae > Streptophyta > Magnoliopsida > Fabales > Fabaceae > Vicia > Vicia faba. The sequence goes on along the minus strand of OX451735.1, from coordinate 832,988,860 downwards.
CTATCTACACGACCAGAGAAGCAACCCTACCCAGGTTACTTCTCATAATTTCTAGATGCAGTTTCACACAGACTCATCCTGAAGCAGCCCTACCCAGGCTCCTTCTCTCACATTTCCAAATGCAGCAACTCTACCCCGGTTCCTTCTCACACATTTCCAGATGAAGTTTTACCCAGACTCATCCTAAAGAAACCCTACCCCGGTTCCTTCTCATACATTTCCAGATAAAGTTTTACTCGAACTCATCATAAAGCAGCACTGCCCAAGTTCCTTCTCAATACATTTCCAGATGAAGTTTTACCGGGACTCATCATGAAGCAGCCTTACCCAGGTTCCTTCTCAATACATTTCTAGAGGAAGTTTTACCCGGACTCATATTGACGCGGACCTACCCAGGTTCCTTCTCATGAATTTCCAGATGAAGTTTTACACTTACTCATCCTGAAGAAGCCCTACCCAAGCTCCTTCTTATATATCTCTAGATGCAGTTTCACACCAGCTCATTAGCCCTTTGAAGATTCCTTCCTATATATATCTTAAAGTAGCCCTACACAGGGTCATCATAAGGCAATCTTACACAGATTCCTTCTCATAAGTTTCCAGATACAGCTTCACGCAGGCTCATCATGAAGAAATCTTACACAAATTCCTTTTCATATACCTCCAGACATAGCTTCACACGGACTCATCCTGAAGCAATTTTACATGGCCTCCTTCTCCAGATACAGTTTCACACAGACTTATCCTGAAGAAATCTTACACATATTCCTTCTAATACATTTCCAGACACGACTTAACACCGATCCATTCCAGCATGGTATTCAGAATTAAATTGATCAAAGATTTATTCTGACACTTCTCCCAGTTACAGTCAAGTTTAGACTTGGTTTAATTTATATCAACAATCTCCTTTGGATGGCATATATAAGCCCATCTCAGACAACTCTCCATCATCTCCCCAAATGGCATCTTTAAGCCCATTTCCTACACAATCAGATAACACATAGTCGAGTGCAAATTTCTAGGCACTCTAATGTTCAATCATCTTTTACCTTCAATCTATGAACGACAATGTACCATACTCGCTTTTCAGGTTTAAGAAGATTGAACAGGTGCAGCTGTTATACCCCAAAATTTGCTCTCTCATTTCTCAAAGATTTTTCTCACAAAATTTCTACTGAGTCAAGACTGCACAAGTTTCCATGAGTCATATTGGCCTCTCAAGCATCAAATCAAAGAATAACAAGTTTGCTTTGATTCATAAGCTTCGATTAGGCATCTAGCTTCCTTTGAGCAGGCTTGATTCTTAAGCTTCGATTAGGCATCTATCTTCCTTCGAGCAAGCTTTATTCTTAAGCTTCGATTAGGCATCTAGCTTCCTTAGAGCATGCTTGGTTCAGATGTTTTGATTGAGCATCTGGTCCCCTACGAGCACGATTTGGTCCACAAGCTTCATTTGAGCAGTGGCCTCTTACATGCTTGCTTTGATTCACAAAGCAGTGGCCTTCTTCATGCATGCCTTCAATTCCCAAGGCAAGTACTTCCTTCATGCATGCCTTTGATTCACAAGGCAAGTACTTCCTTCGTGTATGCTTTAATCCACAAGGCAAGTGCCTCCTCTATGCTTGCTTTCGACCCACAAGGAAATGGCTTCCTTTGTGCTTGCCTTCAATACACAAGGCAATGGCTTCCTTTCATGCTAACACCCACAAGGAAATGGCTCCCTTTGAAACAACTTGCTTTGATTCCACCTTTAAAAACTAACACACATATATTCTACACTATGACACATAATTGTTGGCCCATTCGAAGGACATGCATTGGTTGGTTTGAAGGATATACATGAGAGTCCCATTCAAAGGACACAATTGGTGGCCCATTCGAAGGATATGCATTTTTGGATTTAAATGACATAGGTGGGTATGCCATTCGAAGGACATACATTGGTGTCCCATTTGAAGGACAAACATTAATCCCCATTCAAAGAATTACAAGGGGCGCATTCGAAGAACACACATGTGGTCCATTCGAAGGACACAATTGTTGGAAACAAGTTTTATTTTGTCTTTTGATGAGTTATATTCAAGATGCTTGCTGACTAAAATCCTATGTGCTGCCAAGCCTAGGCCTGCTGTACTGGCCAAAACACTCCAAAATTGTTGCAAAGCACTCCTGTTATGCTGCTCCCATATTTGCACCAAATTGGCATACAAAAACTGCACCTCGAAGGCTATGAAGACAGCATACCCAATTTGTTCAAATTTCTTTTATTTTCCCCCTCAAATCTCATCCAAACTCTTCTATAAATAAGATGTTCCACAACACATCTAAGGGTGGATTTTTAGTGGCTGGAGAGAGATTTGTTGGCAAGGCAAAGAAAAGAGAAAATACTTAACGTACTCTCAAACCCAGAATCAAAAGACCACACCTTTGTTTCTGTTCTTTCAAATCCAGAACTAAAGAAATACAACACTTGTTTCTTTTCCTTTGAATCCAGAACCAAAGAAACACAACTCTACTTTTCTTGGCTTTCGAATCCAGTCAGAGAAACACAACACTTGTTTCAATCCCTTCAAACCCAAGAGCATCCAGGGCAATCACTCAAGGTCCAGAAGCACCAACTTCAAATTCAAGGTAAGTCTTCCTGACTTTAACCCTTTCGTTTCAAGCATGTAAATAACCTTTTGCTTATTTTTAATTTTTACCCTTTCGTTTGTTTTCTTTTCTTGTCCAAATATATGTTAGATACTAACATATACATGACATATTAGCATGGTTTAGATCCATACTGTTATCATGTCCCAAACGAAAGAAAACAGAAAAGGGTGTATGAATCGAAGGTGTGCTCTGATACACACTAATTTGTAGGCCTAAACGAAATGAGAGGGTGTGTGACTCGAAGGATACAAGATTTGACACACACAGGTAGCAGGCCCAACCGAAAGAAGGAAAAGTGTGGGAATCGAAAGACACATCCTTCGATCCAGGATGTATTTTCTTTCTCTCTTTTATACTATTTTTGTCTTTATATTTTCTATATATTTACATTTTATTGCTATTAAATATGGTTGTAATAATTAGGACTTTTATTTCTTTCCAAACCCCATTTGTAAATATGTATACCCCATCCCCCAAAAATGTAATAGTGTATGACATTTATTTTTCGCATTTTTATTGCTTTCATAAAATGCTAGTAATTAGGTTGTGTATGGAAAGAGTTAAAATCAACAAGTAGACAACCCAAAATAAAGACTAAATGCATGCAATCAAACACATTATTCACACACATACACCTCTTGGGTAATGTCACTTGTTGCCTCGGAAAATAGTCACGTCCCTCGAATATGGGCGTTTTAGGAAAGACTCTCGATAAAAAATCATAGTCCCTTGATGTCCCTCGATGTTGCCTTCGGTAAATGATCTAGTCCCTAACAAAAATTTCTAAAACGTCTCATAGGCTGCCTTCTATGACTATACGATTGACCAACGCCCGTCCCTTCACATCCAACGATAGGGCTTCTTATCAATCATTGGTAAGATAGCAACATCTAAAGGAAGAGGAAAAGAAAATTGGATCTTTTGAGTAGGTAGGACACTCGTAGTTTCTTGCTCTTGAACTAAAACCATTTTCCACACTTACACTTTCAAAAACGTCTTAAAAAACAAATATCTCTTTGAACTATTTTCAAAATCAACACTTTGTACGCATTTTTATAGAGACGAAAATCATTACAAAGTTTGTCGGAACAAAGGCATTTTGCACAATACTTTCAAAATCTACCACAAGCACACTTTCAAATAAAGTAAGTGATCTAGCAAGCAACTAAGAGCTTGTAGATAACTACGGATGAAAAGGGTGCTAACACCTTCCCTTTTCATAACCTACCCCCCCGAACTCAAGAAAACATATCTAAAGGTCTTTCCTGTTCCTTTCACCCTTTCCTTATTGGATAAAAGAAAAGTTTGTGGCGACTCTTGCTATCTGCGACTATTGCAATCAAACGCAAAACAACCAAGTCAGTTCTCCCACTGTATTACAGTAATGATCTTCTTACTAAAATAGTGATAACTATTGTGATAAACATAAGTCAGTTGTGTGATCAAGGTCTGAAGGTATATATCATCAATGAAGAATGTTTTGTTTCTCATGAGATGTATGAAGTTCTTATAAGGATTTAAAAACAATTTCTATTTGTGAATTCGATAAGTATTTAATTGCTTATCCTCTTACTTGATGTTCATGGAAGATGAAGTCAATATGTCACACCAGAAGATACAACATCAGACAGTTGCAAAAGCTCTAGAACATGTTCTAATGATGTGATTAGTTCAATGCAAGGTGAGTGTCTTGGTGGATAAAGACGTATATATGATTTTATTTTGCGATCTATAGCAAATAAAAATCTCTTATATGTGAAGTCTTCAAAGGTTCTTATCTATTCCTTAAAATAGAACAAGGTGTGCTTCTGAGTTAATCTACTGAGAGAAGTACTTTTAGTAATGTTAACTTAAGGATCAAAATTAATGATTTGTTCATTGAGAATGGAATTGATGTTCAACCAGATATTGGAATATCATCTCAGCATTTTGATACTACATATAATGTGAAAGACTCTAAAAGGCTAGCAGGCACTGAATAAAACAATTCTGAAGAAAACAAAGTTTTGTCAAAAAGGGAGTTCATTATTTAGAGTTTATTTTAGTTGGTGATCATCAATATTTTCAGAGATTAAATATCTAATGATGGTGAGTCTTGGAGTTAAAGCTATTGGCCAAGTCTAAGGGAGATAATATTAATGGAGGATATTCTTGTTTAAGAAACAATATTGTCTCTTGGATCATACATAATTTATTCTTGATATATCTTTAAGATTAGGTACATTGATGAAGGAAGATGTTTTTTAAATTGGGTTGGTTGCTAATAGAGTACAATGTCAAACCTAATGTCATGACATTGTAATGCGACAATTTTTTACAATTAAGGTACTCAAGATTGTTATTCTTCTTAAAGAATAAAGTCATTGGTACTTGTCATCATTATGTTAGGGGTCTTGCTACAGGTTAATATTAGTTCTCCTAAGCTTGGTATGTCTGAGAAGCTCTAGGAAGTATTTTCATCAAAACTTGAGGTGCATGTTACATTGAGAATATGAGGGGTATTTTTAGAATTGCACTGTTGAAGAATTATAGTAGTAACTGTTTGGTCATTTTTCCAACTATATTCATCTAAGTGATACATGCAAATTCAGGCGAATCATTTTTAACGGCATGGAGAATTTCATTTCAAATGTTGCAACATTTTACAACAGTCAAAGCATGGAAAGAGAGAGAAATTATTCAAGAACATGTCTCTCTCCTATGGTGAGTGGTGCACTGTTACTAAGGATGGTTTTATCTTCTTCCAAAAATGCTCTCATTGACTAGGATGTCGTTACAAGCAAGGTTTCATTACAAACTAGGTAACTATCCTTATATTGAAAGGTCTTACTACCTCACCATCCTTACAAGTTGCATTTCAACATGAGCAAATCTTCCAAAAGGTTGATACAGAGAAGATTCAGTTGTTGGAAACCAAGAAGGATATGAGTCCGGGTTCAAAGAAGGTTAATTTCAATATTGTAACAAATGTTGGAACATATATCGGAACATCTAGGACATGGAAAACATATGTATCCAAGATGAAGTCCCTCAAGAATATCCATGTGCAAATACATGAGTCACATTCAAATACTGATGAAGATTGGGTCAATTTCATTGACTCAGAAGGCAAGTTTAGATAGCTTTTTCTGCTATCTTATTATAAAAAAAGGAAAAAAATAAGAAAAAAAAGAGTCTTTTGTTTGAGTCTGTTTCTCTGCTCCCAATTGAGTCTTCTTTTCTTTATGTGTTTTTTTTCATTTTCTTTTGGATATTAGTTTTTGTGTCTTTGGGTCTTAGTTTTTGTCTCTTTGGGTGAGTCTGTTTTTATTTCTTCAGTTGAGTCAGTCTTTCTTAGTTTGTCCTTTCTCAGTCTTGTGTCTTATTTTATGTTCTTTTTGTTTCTATTTCTTCTTACTTTGTTTTCGTCAATTTTTGGCAAAAAAAGGAGGAGAAAAGAGCCAGTGAGTCTAGTCTAGTGTTGTCGCTTGCTGTATGCAACAAATTAGGGGGATCATGATTTTCTATAATGTGAGTCTTATGTCTCTTCTTTTGCTGCTACTTCTGTTGTAGTTGTGTGCAGGATGTCCTATAGGATGTTCTAAAATCCTATCTAGTTGTGTCGTGTGTCCAGAGTTATGTTTGATGTTGTGTCTTATGTTCTGAGTTATGTATGTTGCGTCTGCTGCATGTTCTCTGTGACAAGAACTGGTTATGTGTGATAATGTGAGTAACTTGGATAGATCTGAAGCTGCAGGTTATCTTCTTCCTCATGTACAAAGATAATTGTGGTGTTATTCCTCTCTCCAAGATAATTGTGCTTTGGTTGTTTTAGCCAAATTTTCCAAAGGGGGAGATCGTTAGATCCATGGTTTTAGGATTGACAACAATTTTTGATAAAATATGGTTCATGACAGATGATGAGCAAGATGCCATAACATCTTAATTAGACTGCTACAACAGAGTGTGAAGGTTAGACTGAAGACAAATGTTCAGAAAGATTTTATGACATGTTGACAAAAATACAGGTTGTTTTAAATCTTGACAAATTTGATTTGTTTTGTGATATTTCTATTGGATATATCTTAATAAAATTTGCAGGTCAAGAAGATTTAATCTAGAACAAGTGAATCAAATCTCCAAATGCATTAAAATTTCTAAAATTATATCATGATATAATTTATAAACCTTTAAGATTCATTCCAAGATTTAAGGAGATTTTTTCTGCATAATTGGTGCAGCCTTCAGCTTGTGGATCAAGAAATATTTTGGTGAATATTTAGAAGCCCATGGACTATTGAGGTGAATTTAAAGATAAGACCTAACCTAATGTAATTATAACTTTTCACAATTATAAAATTAGGGGAAGTCTAAGTTTTAGGTTTTGAAAGTCTCTTGTGTTCTTTGTAAGTCATCCACGTATCTTTTGATACAGTGTGGTAGATAGTTTGTTACTTGATAGTTTATCGAGTTATTGGTTCTTGATTGTTTATAAAGTTATTATTCTTGGTTAAAGCTTTTAATAAAGACTAAGTATTGTTCTCACTCATAAGCTTTTAAGCAAAGAGTTAAGTATTGTTTATTGGAAGTGTAATCTTCTTATTTTAACTCTAGTCACAAGGTTTATGGTTGTAGGTATCACTGCAGTGATTGGAGGTGAGAGGGGGGGGTCTCATATCTAGATGGTGGTTTCTTGGTAGAAGTTGCACAAAAAAGCGAGTAGGCAATAAGTTGTAAATTAGAACCGTTTAGGCTTTTAACTAGTACTACCATAGTGAATTTCCTTCCTGGCTTGGTAGCCTCTAAGGTAGATGACGTTGCACCAAACTGGGTTAACAATCAGCTGTAATATTTATCATTCTGAAATTTATTTATTGTTTTATATTATTTTGTATCAGGAACATATGTCTTAACATCTGTCTTGACATTGTGCTTGGATGATTAGGTCATCAGTATTAACACGTGTTGTAAGTTCCAGAATTTCAACGGTGTTTACAGCCTCTTCCTAGAAGTGCTTTACCATGTTGATTTCATTGATCAAGATTCTGGCACAATCCTTTAAGGACTTGTTCTTCTCTCTACAACTTCATGATGCTATGAAATTTTAGAGTAGGAGAAGACAAGAGAAATGTCGTTTCCACAAAACAACCTCTTAGAGAGTTTTGAAATTATCATTTAAACCATAATCAAATTGAGATTAATTTTATTAAGGACTTGGATATAGAATATGGTGAACACATAATGTGACTCATCCTTGTGATAAAGCGATTTTAGCCAAATCCATCTCCTATGGTTATTTAAGCATTACTAATGCAAACTCCTTTCCATTAACTGCCATAATTTTCACCAATCCAAACAAATCAAAGTGGAGAAGTTCCAATGGTCTAGAGCTATGAATAACATTCTTTAATTTTAAGAGAAGTCTTTGAAAAATTTCCCTTTCGGCATGCTTCAAAAGAGCTTCTAAAAAAACCTTCAGATTAGAAAGGCTTCAGATTAGAATTTAGGAATTTTAATTAATCTCTTTCATTAGGTTTTATTATGTTAACTTTAAAACCTCTTTCTTAAAAAAACCCTAAAAAATTTCTTTCTTAACTAATCTAATTTATTTTTCTATTTAATTTAGATTTAGTTCTTATTTAATCCATTTAGACATAATTAATTATTTCCTCACTTTGTTAGTTTAATTAGGATTATATTAAGGCCATTTATACAAAAAAACTCAAACAAGAACAATTTCCTTTTCTTTGTATATCATGATACATCATTGTACATTATTTGTTAATATTCAATATGGTTGTAATAGTAAATTATGGTTTATTTCCTTTCATTCCCCATTTGTAAATTTGTACCCCCATCCCCAAACAATGTAATAGCGTAGAATTTTACATTTCCGCAATTTATCGCTTTCAATATAATTGCTAGTAATTAGGGTTTATATGGAAAGACATGAAATCAAAAAGTAGAAAACCCTAATTCAAGACAAACAATGCATGAAAACAAACACTTGCCACACTTGCACCTCTAGGGTTAACCTCATTTGTTGCCTAAGATAAAAACAGTCATGACCCTCGAACGTGGGATACTTTAGCAATGACCCTCGATTACAAGATCGTAGTCCCTCGATGTCCCTTCGATGTTGCTTTCATAAACGATCTTAGGTCCTTACGACAAATTGCTAAAGTATCTTACAATGTCGCCTTCTATGATTATACGATGACCCACATTCGTCCCTTCACATCCAATGATATGGTTTCTGTGATACGGTGGGAGAACTGACTTGAGTGTTTTTGCATTTGATTGCAAATGTTGCGGTTAACAAGAGTCGCCACCGACTTTTCTTTTATCCAAAAGGAAAGGTGAAAAAGCACAGGAAAGACCTTTGAGATTATTTCTTGAGTTCGGGGGTAGATTATGAAAAGGGAAGGTATTAGCATCCTTTTCATCCATGGTTTTCCATGGGCTCTTAATCACTTTCTAGATCACTTGCTTTTTGTTTTAAATTATGCTTGGTGTGGTTTTTGAAAGTATTTTGTAAAGAGGCCATTGTTTAGGCAATCTTTGTAATGATTCTTGTTTGTAAGAATGTATACAAAGATGTTGATCTTTTGAAAATGTTTTCAAATTTGTAAGATGTTTTGAAAGTTTAGGTGTTTGTTTTAAAAATAGCATGGATGTTTTATTTTGAAATGGAGAAAGTAATTAGGAGCATTCTACCTACTCAAAAGTCTTTCATGTTCATTTCCTTTTCCTTTGACATTGTTATCTTACCATTGATTTGGTAAGTAACCCTATCTTTGGATGTAAACAGTACGGGCGTGGATCATCGTATAACCATGATTAGCAATGTTGCAAGATATCTTAGCATTATCTTTTAGGGACTAAGATCATTTTAAAGGCAATTTAGATAGCATCATCGAGGGACTATGATCTTGTATTTCCTTGTTTTTGCTAAGATACCTTACATGCGTAATATGGCCATTTTGTATAAGGCAACCAAGTGGAATAACCCTAGGGATGCTTGTGTGCAAGTGTGTTTTATTTACATGCATTTAGTCTTGAATTAAGGTTTTCTAAGTATTGGTTTTAGTCTTTCCATACAAACCCTAATTACTAGCATGTTATATAAAAGCGATAAATTGCGAAATTTAAAGTTACTACACTATTACAATATTTATGGGGAGGGGAAATACAAATTCATGAATGGGAATTGCAAGAATTTAAACCTGATTAGTCTATTACAACCATATTTAATATGATATCAATGTACAAGGAAATAAATAAATACAAAGTATAACATGAATGAATGTACAAAAAATGCAAAATGTAAAGAAAATGTATCTTTGTTTGATTTTCATGAAAAATGGATTTTGTTTTAACCTAATTAAATAAAGAAAATAATTAATTAAATTTAATTTTATTAATAAAAGATTTTAAGTAAAACCCTAATTCTATTTAGTTGATTAAAAGAAAATAAGTTTAAGAAAAATGTACTTTTTGGTATTTTTGTCTTGAAAATATTTATAGCCCTTTTTTAATGTTAAAAATAATGTATTTTAAAATGGTGTCAAAAGTAAATAAATAAAAAAAATAGTAATTAAGTTTACAAGATTAGTTAATAAAATAAATAAAGTATAATAAATAAAAATATCTTTTTTGTGAGAAAAATAAAATAAAATAAGTCAAAATATAAATCTATCATTTTTTTTGTATTTTTATGATTTTTTTTAATATTTAGAAAATATATTTAAGAAAATAAATGAAATAATAAAAAACAAAAATAAAATAAATTGGGCCAGGGGCGTATAAAGGAGATAAGGGGTTAGCTAGCAAAAATAAAAAGAATAAGCCACGCCCAAAGAGGCCCAGCGTCCTGCAAACAAAAAAAGTCAGAATAGTAAAACATGTAAAAATGAAAAAGGGTACCACTGGGGCTCGAACCCAGGTCCCATAGGTTACATGCGCGCGCTTCTACAACTGGGGTGGCTATACATCCGTTAACATAAGAAAAACAATAAATATACAAGGTAAAACGCGCCCTGATGACTTCATCTTCAACCTCCAGCCAGACCAACTGTAACTTGTTAATTTCTCATAAAAAATGAAAACTGTAAACATGAAACTTTAGCATATTTTCTCAAAGATAAGCATGAATTTTAATGGCCCAAATCAGAACCCTAAAAATTTCATAAATTTCAGTTTCAAAATTCTCTAAGCTCAAGCAAAATTAATGGAAACTATGGACATGGTTAGCTTTAGGGCAATGATATCTACGTGTTTTGTTCACAAATAAACTATTGAGGATGCATGTATGAAGAGTTCCAAGTTGAGAAAACTTACCTCAAAACTGGAAATCATGTTTTGTGTTTGAGCTTGTTTCAAGTGATGGTGATGATCAGGTTAGCTTCCTTGAGGTCCTAGGAAGCTAATGCAATGGTTTGCTTGAGTTGAGAGTGGCTGAAATGACTTGGAGAAGTCAATGTGCAATGTTCTGTTTTTGGTTATGGAGGATATGGTAAATGATGTTACATTAATGAAACAGGGATATGGATAGGTTACACTTGATATAAGGAAGCTTTAGAAACTAAAAGGCCAAGAAACGCACGAGGGAAATGTGAGTTTGGTGTTCAAGGTCAGAGTGCAACAATGGAGTTTTTGGGCAATTTCTGATTTGAGATAGTTTTTGTGTGTTTCAAGGTGTTCAAGCTCGTCCTTTAGCTCACAAATAGTGACTCTATTTATAAGCAACAAGTTTTGAGATCTCTTGTTGATCAGAATTCAAAATCACAAGTTTATGCATAACATGTGATTTTTGAGAAATTCAAGTTTCAAAGCCTTATGTACTTGCTAAGATATAGTGGTTATGCTTTAAACAAGCTTGCTTATGACTTTGTGGATGGATTGTAATTAGAGGGAACAAGTTAGAGGCTCAAGAATGAACTTTATGCAAAAAGCTTGCTTTACAAGAATGGCAATGTCAACTTTGTGCCATTAATGGAAATGCAACTTGGATAATAGCTCAATTGCTTGGATCAAAACCTTAACAGATGTGTAAACATTTAATTATGGAGTGAAAAACAAGTTTGAAGCCTGGAAAGCAAGGATTATGCATCCTAGCATGGATTTGGTTTATGTGTTCATCAAAAATGACTTGTAATTCAAGTGACAAAACCCTAATTTCATCTCTTCGATTCTCCATACTCAAGAATGATCTCAAGGAGTTCTGGGACATTTTGGAAAGCTTGAAATGTGATCTACAACCCATATTTTAATTGCTTTTGAATATTCCCCTTGGAACTATATGAAAAAGTGCCATGAAGTTAGGTTAAAATCCTGACCAAATTAGGACAAAATTTCACGAAGTGTTTAGTTTCATGACCACATGTTCATAAAATTATAAATTGAGATCCAAGCATTTTTGGAAGGAGCTGTTTAAAGAAAATTTGTGTATTTAATGGAGATCTAAAACTTTAATGTTGGAAGTTTCTCTTGAATCATCTTGCATCATGGTGAAAATTTTGTTCAAAGTTATGAAAAAACATGAAATTTCCAACACTTAGAAAAATTTCTAAGTTTATAAATTTTGACTTTTCAAAATGAAATCTTGACTTTTTGATTTATTGATGAATAAGTTTCATATTTTGACATGTTTTGATGAATTATGATCTTTGGCACTTGAATTTGACCAAAAAGTCAAAGTTTGACTTTTCAGTATACAGTTGACTTTTGATCAGTTGACTGAAAAATTCATCTGTCAATCCAATGGACTTGTAATGTTTTGAACCATGCCATTAGGTCAAAATGATGAAATTGGAATCTTGAGATCATGTCTTAAACCAATTGATCATTTGCTAGGTCAAAAATAAGAAATTGCCCCTTCTAAGTCAAAACCCTAATTTTGACCATTTTGCCGTTTTAGAGATTTGATCAAATTTCTTGAGGAGTTGTAGTCCAAACTTGATAAAATAATAAATATAATTTTAAAATGTTGGTATGGATAAAAAATTAAGAATTTTGACAGTAAATTGGCCATGGTTGACTTTTTCCCCAATACAACTGATTTTTAGGTCAACTGCTCAATTGATTGAGCAAAAATGTGATCCAAGGCTTGAAACTTGACATGAGTGATCTTGTGGATCCATAATGATCCATGAAAGTCATATGGGGCATTGGAATTTCAAATGTCCTTGTGAAAACTCAAACCCTAGTGCAGTCTAGAGCCTAAGGAGATCTTGTGAGCAAAAATCTTGATAAGTGAGAGGGCAAATTTTAGGGTACAATAGTTTCTTACTAACTAGTGGTAAGATAACACTATCTAAAGGAGGAGGAAAAGAATAAATACTTTTTTGAGTAGGTAGAACATTCGTAGTTGCTTCCTCACAAACATTTCAAAACATCTTTCAAACACACCAACACTTTTAAATGAAATATTTTCAAAAGTCAACACTTTGTAAGCATTCTTATAGAGACGAGAATCGCTACAAAGTTCGCCTAAATGAAGGAACTTTTCAAAAATACTTTCAAACCATCACAAAACACATTTAAAATTAATCATTTCAAAGTGAGCTAGCAATTAAGAGCCCGTAGATAACTACAGAAGAAAAGGGTGCTAACACCTTCCCTTTTCATAACCTACCCCCCGAACTCAAGAACATTCTCAAAAGGTCTTTCCTGTTCTTTTCATCATTTCCTTTATTGGATAAAAGAAAATTCGGTGGAGACTCTTGCTATCCATAAAAATTGTGATAAAACGCAAAACACCCAAGTCAGTTCTCCCACCGTATTACAAAACTGGCGACTCTGGTGGGGATTATTTCTTAAAAGAGGGTTTACCTTAGAAACTAGATCACCTTTAAATCATTTCATTGTTTGACTTGTTTGCTTTATATTTTGGGTCCTTGTTTGGGTTTTGTATTGATCCTATATCCGGATCAGGGATATTATTAGGTAAGTAGCAATATACCGTGGGGACTGTGTGGGGTATACCAACATGGTTACAGTGATGGCTACATTAGTGTGACACATTTGTTGGTACCGGTATCCCTTGAGTCCAGTCAAGGAGAATACGAGGCTGTTGTATGGTGTCATGAATCACTAACTGACCTTAGAACCTTTAATTGAACAACTTGGCCATTAGGAAGTAGTGAGGTAGCCGGCTTTGGTGTAGTCTGAAGTTGGTTGATACTCGATGTTACGCTCATTAAGATCAGACTTTCGGGATATTTCAGTTTCCAATAAAGAGGATTGCGCTGAAATAATTCCCGATGAAGAAAGATAAATTATATTGAGATTCCCTAGAACCCGGTTACTTTTTAGGACAGGTTGAACCAACTAAACTTCAAGAGGGTACCTACCTATAAACCCCATGCAAGCCTGAACCTAAGGACTTGTTTGTGTGCTTGTATATGATTATTTGTACATAACATCATAACATCATACCATGGCATTTTCACTAACCATTTCAAGGACCAGGATATTTATCTTTGTTTTATTTTGTAGGACATGGCTTACATTCGCAGGAATACTATCCAAGTCAACCTCGTAAGAGTGCCTCCTCAACTCAAAGAGTTAGTGTCAAGGATTCCTGAGAATTCTCCATTCACTAAGAGACATGGTCGACTTCTCAATCTGGTTACCTTATTAAGCCTTGATGAAGATATGATGAAAGTGCTCTTTTAGTTCTTTGGCCCTTTATACCATTGCTTTACATTTCCTAATTACCAATTAGTGCCCACCGTGGAGGAGTTTTATTAACTCTTGGGAGTGCCTATTCTTGATCAATTACCCTTCACCGGTATTGAGAAAGACCCAAGATCTGAGGAGATTGCTTTATCTTTACATTTGCAACGGTCTGATGTTGTGGTAAATTAGGAAACAAGAATTGGTGTTAAGGGTTTTCTAGCCAAGTATCTGTTTAAGAAGGCTCAACTCTTCTGGGATGCTCTGGATTTGAAAGCTTTTGAAGAGATTTTGGCTCTTCTAATCTATGGGATGATACTATTTCCTAACCCGGACCAACTCATAGATGTGAATACGGTCAAAGTTTTTCTATCTCGTAACTCGATGCCTACCTTACTTGGAGACATTTTGCACTCTCTTCACACTCGCACCATGAAGATAAGGGGGACCCTTATGTGTTTCACTCCTCTGTTGGCTAGGTGGTTTATTTTGTACCTTCCTCGATCTGTTTTGAAGAATGACCAAGGCATGAGATGGTCTAATAGGTTGATGTCACTCTCACATTCGGATATTCATTGGTGTTCTCGATCTCTGGAGGATGTTATCATTATTGACCATTGTGGGGAACTCTCTAATGTCCCTCTACTGGATTAGGGGAGGTATCACTTATAATCCTTTCTTGGATCTATGACAGTTTGGGTATGCTCGAAGGGATGTCCCTCATGACACACTTGTCCGAGGAATTGTATTTGACTATGAGAACGATGTCCAAGGTTATCATCAAAGATTTGTATGAGCTTGGGGAATGGTTAACAAAGTTGATAGCAAGATGTTTGGGCATAAGAACTCCATTTCTTTAGAGCCTTATCTCAAGTGGGTGTGAGCTCGCCCTCAAAACCTCATGATGCCATATGAGGCCATCCTACCTATCATCATGGAGCCGATTGCCGAAGAAGATGTTACCTACACTATTCTTCATCCTGACATGCCCACTACTCTTGAGGAGTTGCAAAGATTGTGGATTCAACTCAAAGGGTAGCGAGACACCTTTGAAACCCAATTCTACGCAAGCCAGAAGAAGGTTTTGGAGCTCACAAGACAACTTCATGAAGAGTGAAGTTTGAACTCTTACATTGCACCGAAGAGGATGCACTCATGGAAAGCTTGAGTCCTTTTTGTTTTAGGAGTTTATTTTGTATTATTTGTGCTTATTCCATTGTAATCCCAAAAGACATTTTTTGTAAACCATTTGAACTTATTAATACGATTAATGTTTGTTCCTTCTTTGTTTAAACAAATTTAAAATCGTAAAGATCCTTGAAAACATTTGCATTACATGCATTATAACATAAGCAGGTTTTATGACACAAGTTTCCTTATCTTTCTACTGTTTATTTTAGTAAGATGGATCTTGAGCAGACTGTGAAGGACTTGCAGACACAAAGTTCTCAATTTGAAGAAACCTTGCTCAACTTGGCCAAAGGGAAGCAAGAGCTGATGTCACTTCTGGTTGAAAAAAGAAGACCAAGAAGAAAGATTTGATCAACATGGGGAAGAGGTTCAAGGGCCCCGTTTGACAAGTTCAAGTGGTAGAAGACTCCTCCGAGGAGGATGAGAATCAGGATGAAGATGCAAGGAGAACCCGCGCTAGGGGTGGTAACAATCTAGTCTCTGAGGATGAGGACTTTTTTTATGAACAATATCCACCGGCTGAAGACAAGTATAAGAAACTAGAGGAAAAATTGAAGGCTATAGAAGTTCAAGCCGTGCCTGGGCTAGATTTTGGTGATTAGGGTTTGGTTCCTGGGGTGGCAATCCCCTATAAATTCAAGATTCAGGTTTTTGCCAAGTACAATGGTGTTTCGTGCCCGAAACTTCCCCTGAGATCTTACGTTCGAAAAATTCAACCGCATACCACTGATAAGAAGTTGTGGGTGCACTTCTTTCAAGAGAGTCTGTATGGGACTCAATTGGAGTGGTTTTACCAGTTATAGGGTTCCAACATCCATACCTGGGAAGACTTGGCCGTCACCTTCTATCGTCAATATCAATACAATTCCGATCTGGCGCCAACTAGAGTGCAGTTACAAGGAATGACCATGGGTTCCAATGAAAGTTTCAATGAATATGCACAAAAATGGAGAGACTGACAGGTAGGGTGCAACCACGATTGACTGACAGGGAATTAATAGATATGTCCATGGGAACATTGACTTGACCATTTTTTAACTTCTTAATTGGGAGCTCATCATCCGGTTTCACTGAGTTAATCTTGACTGGATAAAGGGTCGAGAGTGTAATGCTCCAATATTTAATTATTTATTTAATTAAATATTTTTGAATATTTAATATTAATTCGAATTTTTATCGCCTATGTCCAGTGAAGTAGTGATACATGCGTATGCCTCATGAAGATTTTAATGATGTTGTTGTATGTGTTGAACATTCATACATTTGCATTTGTGAAGGCCTGTATTGGCGAATATTGTGAAGGCCTGTATTGGTGAATATCGTGAAGGCCTGTATTAGCAAAATAATTTGTGAAGAAGGCTTATGCCTTGTGTCTCAAAATTACTGGCAAATGTTTATGTTGGGAGTTTTACTCTGATGGTACCACATGCATTCGCATAGTTTCGAGTTGCATATTCGAGTAGTATATGTTAAATTATGGTGTTGATGATTTGTGAAGTGTTGAATTATTGTTGTATGAAGTGGTGATTATTTTTATTCCTTACCTAATATATTGTTTATCATAACCCTATTTATATAGTTTGATATCTCACTCCTTCTGTTTGAATGTTGCCCTTTGTTGGTAACGTGCAGGTAACCAAGATGAGTAGCCGATAGCATTGTTAGTTCGAGTTCAGTGTCATTAGCTCTGATACGTAGCACTCGGGGGGAAATGAATGCTTGTTTTATTTTGTTGTTTATTTATTAAACCTTATATTGTTATTTGAGGAGTTTATTGTATTGATGTTGTTTTATGATTCAAAAATGCTATATCTTATTTAGAGAATTATTATGAATCCGCTGCATGATTAATCAAAGTTTGGTTTATGTTATGAAGACTATATTCATGAGTTGTGTTCATTCTGCTTCTTTAAGTGTTATATATCTATTCTAAGAGAATGACATGTTTATGTGTTTTTGTTTAATATGTGACATCCTGATTATGTTGGAAATTTTTATACTCTGATTTTCCGATAATTACTTGGGGTAGAATTGGGGTGTTACAGAGAGTGGTATTAGAAGTGGAAAGATACCCATGGCCTCTGCCTCTACATCAAATGTTGTGAAAAAGTCGTTTATTGGAAGAAAAAAAGAGACTAATGTTGTATATGGGTCAAGAAGCCGTGCTAGGAATGACCATCACCATTCTGTAGGGGTTGTATTGATTTCCAATTCAACGACCTCGTCAACAAAATAATAAAAAAATGGATATTCAAAGAAGACAATTTACCAAAATCAATATACAACTATCTCAAGCTCTATAACACCTCTTGAAAGCTGACTTGGTGACTTTGTGAGATCCTCCTTCCAACCCTAAAACTGCTTCTCCTAAATACAACCCCAACGCCAGATGTGTCTACCATTCGGATAGCCCCAGACACGGCACAAATTATTGTTGGTCCCTCAAGAATAGAATCCAAGACCTCGTTGATAACAAGACCATTGAATTTGATCCTCCTCCAAATCCAAATTTAATCACCGCACCTATGCCAAATCATGGCAAATGTGTTAATGTTATTGAACATAATGCTTTTGTTTCCTCTGTTGAGGACTTGACCACTTCGTTGAAGTTTTTTAAAAATAATTTGCTGAAAGCTGGGGTTTTCCTTGGTTACCTTGAAGATTGTTGTTGTTGTGCTGTGAAAACCAATGGCTGTGAATGGATGAAAAGAGGTGTCCAACACCTAATGGATAGCCATGAGATCCTATTTGAAAGAACTCCATCCGTAAAAAGTTTGACTAAAGTTGTGCCTCAAGAAGTTGAAGACATATCCATCATAACTATCTCCAACAAACCTGTTAGGATCACTTCAAAAGGTCCTATTAGGATTTCCAATGAACCGAAGATAGCTCCATTGATAATTACCACACCTGGGCCAACCCCTTATTCTTCCGATAAAGTGGTACCCTGGAATTATGGGGCTGAAGTATACTACCATTGCATTAAACAAAACTCCTGGATTGAAGAAGATAAAGCTGCTGATAGTACCAATATTGTTGGCTCTAGAAAGGTGACAAGGACAAGGAGAATCTTCTCTCCTAGCATTTCACCTCTAACCACCACAACTACACATGTTTGCATTACCATTAACAAACCTAGTACTGATGCTAGGGGCAAAGAAAAGATGATTGAGCCTGCCAGGATGGAGGCGCCCGCCAAAGACATCACAACTGAGGAACCCTCCATCCAAGAGATGGAGGAGATTTTGAAGATCATAAGGAAAAGCGATTATAAGATAGTAGAGAAGTTGGGGCAAACCCCCTCACATATTTCTATGCTATCTTTATTACTTTTTTCTTACGCACATGCTCAAGCCTTGATAAAATTTCTGTAGAAATCTCATATTCCTCAAGAGACTACAACCGATCAGTTTGAAAATTGTGTAGCAAGTTTGACTGCTGATAATGGATTGGGATTTTGGGATGCTGATTTAACCCCTGTGGAAGAAATCACAACAAAGCTTTTCATGTCTCCATTGAATGCAAAGGAACCACTCTAGCCCATGTATTGGTGGATACTGGGTCCTCTCTAAATGTCTTACCCAAGGGTGCCCTAGATCAGTTGGATTGGAAAGGTTTGGTGTTGAAGCCAAGTGACATAGTGGTAAGGGCTTTCGATGGATCAAAAAGGATGGTACATGGAGAGGTTGACCTCCCCATCAAAGTTGGTTGATAAATTTTCAACTTTACTTTCTATGTGATGGACATCCGTCCTGCCTACTCTTTCCTACTTGGACGCCCTTGGATACATGGGGCAGGATCGATGACTTCAACACTTCATCAAAAATTGAAATATCCAGTCAAAGGAAAGATTGTTATTGTCTATGGTGAGGAAGAGTTTATAGTTAGCCACCTGAATTCGTTTAAGTATGTTGAGATGGACGACGAGTTCATAAAAACTCCTTGCCAAGCCTTCAAAGTGGTCTCTTCCATGGTCGCTTGTTGTAACCCAAAATTTTCCCTCTCAATTCTCAAGGGTTTTCTCACAAAGATTCTCAGGATTCAGGCTTGCACAAGTACATTGGGATTTTCCAGTACTAAAATTAAAAGGAAACTGTCAAAAAAGGAGAAAACAGATAAAAATAACATTTTGACAAATTTGGAGAAAATATGCCTCCTTCGATTCAGCCTTTCGATTGGACAAGTGTGCAGCCTGCATGCTTGCAATCGAAGGCCATGACTTGCTAGCCACATGTGCCCCCTGCAAGGCAAATTCTCCGATTGGACAAAATAGATGACTACAAGCATGCTTCGATTTAGACAAGTTTATTTCCTGCAAGCCTGCTTCGATTGGGCATATGCTACCCGCATGTTTGTTTCGTTTGGACAAGCTTCGATGGGAAAAAATAAACATCTCTATGCATCCTTCGAATCCACTTGCACCAAGGGCCTCTTGCAGAATTTGCCTCTCACAAGTTTCGTTTGAGCCAAGAGATATCTTCATACAAGATTTGACTAAGTTCTTGCTTCTCTTGTAAGAATACCCTTCGACTCAGAAGCCAGGAACTTCCCTCACGCTAAAAGGCAATGACTCCCTTTATTTTTGTTTTGATCCACATGCTTCCTTCGAACACGAGCTTTCGATTGGGAAATATGTTTGTTTCGATCCAAGCTTTGGCTGGGCATTAGCTTCCTTCGAGTAAGCTTGTTTTGACCACAAGCTTCGACCGAGGCAAAGGCTTCCTTCGAACAAGTGCACTTCGATCTCATTATTGCATTCAACTCAAGACCAAATCTCATTTTCCAGGCTAGGTTGCTTCCGAATCTTTACATAATCAGAGGCTTGTACAATGGATTTTAAACTTTGTCTTTTGGATAATACTATCCTTGGTTAAAGGCTACATACCATTTCTTTTCATAGAAAGTACTTTTATCACAAAAGCAGCTTTCCACCTGAATTTCGTCTGAACGAAAAGCAGGGCCAGAGGCACAAGTCTAATCAACTTCCAACAGGCCCCCCACTTGTACCTTTCACGTTACCTATTATTTTATTGTTTTGCAAGGCTGACTACTTTAAATATGTCCATTCTTTTCTCTATAAATAGAGGAACATTTCCAAAGCTAAGGGAGGATTTTTTTGGACCAGAGGAACGAATCTCCCAAATTTTCTCAAACACAACAAAAACTCTCAAGTTCATGAACACTTAAGAAATAAAAAAAAACCCATAACCACACTCACCTCTTTCGATTCTGAAGAATTCCCACACTTCAGTGTCCTCCGAATCCAAAGAGCATCACTTTTTCTCTTCTCCTTCGAATCCAGCATTCAAAGCCTAGCTTTTGGCCCCCTCCTTCAAATCCAGCACCCAGGGCCTCCACTCAAGGTCCCACACCCATTCAAGGCTGAAGCAAGATAAGTCACTCTTACCCTTAAAATTTTCGTTTCATGGCATAATATGTGAATAATTTTCCCTTTTGTTTCAAAACATGTACATAAAACTTTGGTTGTTTTTGTTTCCACATCCTTAATATGTTTTCAGAGCTAACCCCCCTTTCATTTTGCTTCTTGTTCACCTAAATATGCATTAAGTAATAAAATGTTTGTAAGGCAATACTAGCATGGCCTTAGGCCATGTTGCTGTTCAAAAGTTCAAACGAAAGAAACAGGAGGAAGGAGGTATGAAACGAAGTCTTTGGCTTCCATTCTGATTTCCAGGCCCAGAAGAAAGGCACTCCCTCACTGTCTCTAACCCAATTTAAGAAGGCGGCAAGACAGAAAGCCAGAACCTTGGGCTTCACCATACACTGACTTCTAGGCCAATCGAAGGACAGGACCTCACTGGTGTCAGCCCCCAATTGAAAGACATGACCCTACTGGTGCCTGCCCAATCGAAAGGCATAACATGCTGACCCTCAACCCTCAATCGAAGGAGAAAGAAAGGCAAATCTAAGTGTAGGACTCCACTGACTTCAGAACCCAAATCGAAAGAGGCCAGAGAATACAGAATCGAAGGGCCTTTCTACCTAAATCAAAATACATTTTTTCTTGCTTTTATTTTATTTTTTGCCTTTATATTTTCATGCACTTCAATATGGTTGTAATATGTAGGATTTTATCTTTCTGCATTTTATTACTTTTGTATGCTTGCTAGTAAATAGAGTATGTATGGAAAGATAAAAACAACAAGTAGACAACCCCTAATCAAAGACTAAATGCATGCAAATCAAACACACTATTCACACATGCACCCTTAGGGAAATTCCACTTGTTGCCTCTGAAAATAGTCATGTCCCTCGAATATGGGCGTTTTAGAAAAGACCCTCGATAAAAGATCGTAGTCCCTCGATGGCCCTTAATGTTACCTTCGGTAAACGATTTAGTCCCTAAACGACATTGCTAAAATGTCCCATAGGTTGCCTTCTATGACTATACAAATGTCCCACACCCGTCCCTTCACATCCAACGATGGGGCTTCTTACCAAATCAATGATAAGATAGCAACATGTAAAAGAGGAGGAAAAGAATATTTAAGACCTTTTGAGTAGGTAGGTTGCTCCTAGTTGCTCGCTTTCTCACAACAAAAACATTTTATACACCAACACTTTCATTTTGAAACATTTTCAAAAGACAAACTATTTGTACGCGTTCTTATAGAAACGAGAACCATTACAAAGATGTTTTCAAAACACTTTCAAAACCCACACCACAAGAACATTTTCAAACAAAAGCAAGTGATCTAGAAATAACTAAGAGCCCATGGATAACAATGGATGAAAAGGGTGCTAATACCTTCCCTTTCATAATCTACCCCCCGAACTCAAGAAATAATCTCAAAGGTCTTTCCTGTGCTTTTTCACCTTTTCTTTTGGATAAAAGAAAATTCGGTGGCGACTCTTGCTAACCGCAACATTTGTGATCAAACGCAAAACCCTCAAGTCAGTTCTCCCATCGTATCACAAAATTTGAGACTCTGCTGGGGATGTTCTAAAAGTGGGGTTACCTTAGGGTTAGATCACATTTACTTGCTTTGATTGTTAGACTTGTTTGCTTTACATTATGGTTATTTGTTTGGGTTTGAATCCTCTATCCGGATTTGAGATGCCTTATAGGTAAGTAGCAATACGTTGTGGAAACTGTGTGGGGTATACCGACATGGTCTAAGCAATAGCTACGTTAGTGCGACATATTTGTGGGTACCGGTATCTCTTGAGTAGTCAAGGAGAATACAGGGTCGTTGAGTGATGTCATGAAGCACTAACTAAACTTTAGAAACTTTACTTGACCAACTTGGCCGTTAGGACGTAGTGAGATGACCGGCTTTAGTGCAGTCTGAAGTTGGTCGATACTCGATACTATACTCATTGAGATTTGACTCCCGAGCTTTGTTTGGTGGCAAGTCAGTTGTCAATCGAAACGAAGTTTGTGGGAAAGATCAGTGATATTGAGATCCCGTAGAACCCGATTACTATTAACTAGGACAGGTTGAGCCAACTAAACTTCAAGAGGGTACTTACTTACAAACTCCATACAAACCTAAACCTAAGGACTTATCTGCTTTATGTGAATATGATTATTTGTATATGAACTTGCTTACTTTGCATACTTGTACATAACATCGTAGCATCATACCATAACATTTTCAATAACCATTTCAAGGATCTCGAGGGCCTTTGATGCATGGTTACATTAAACCAGACGTCTATCAGGGGGCAAGAGGATTTATTTTCCTTTAACCAAATGCCGTCAAGGATCAAGTACAACAAACTTAAGTCAAAGGCTACAACCCACTCGACATGATGAGCTTAATTCTCATGGAAGGACATGCACTGATACAAAGTTCTCCAATCAAAACTATAAGTGACTACTAATCCCGCGAGATCCTTGAAAACATGTATCCACATATCTTCCTACTATTTATTTCAGTAAGATGGATATGGAACACCGGTGAAGGGCATCCAGGCTCAAAACGCTCAACTTCAAGAGATGTTCTTGAACCTATCTAAGGGACAAGAAAAGGTCAAGGCGCTCCTCACTAGGGGAATGATCATGGGGAATCTTGAGGAAAACAAAGATGACCAGTTGGAGCGGCTACAAACTGAGATAGCTGTAATGAAAGTCCAGATGATGGGACAACTGGTGGGCCAAATGGCTCTCATACAAAACTTGGCTCAGGGACAAGAAGAGATGAGAGTCCTCATCAACAAGCTTCATCAAGACGATTGCAATCGTATGAGGCAAACAACCAGGATTGGAAATCAAGTCACTGCTCAGCCTCCCATGAGACAAGAAGTCGGTTTAAGGGAGAGAAGACATTCCCAAATTTATTCCACAGTACGAGCCCAACAACGACTTCGTCAACATCAACCAGAAAATCAACAAAGGAAAAGCGAGCCCAAAAGATAGTTTACCAACATCAACATACCACTGTCCCAAGCTTTGCAACACATGCTAAGGATGAATCTGATTACACCAATAAGACCTCATCTAAATCCCAAAACTTTTTCTCCCAGCTACAATCCCGATGCCAGGTGTGCCTATCATTCTGATAGTCCTGGGCATGATACAAATGGTTGTTGGGCGCTGAAGTACAAGATTCAAAACCTGATCTACAAAGGAATGCTGGAGTTCACACAAGATGGCCAGACTGAATTCTTCTGCTGTCCCTCAAAGGCTCACCACCTAAAGTAACAAGTTCAGACAAAGAGGCTTCTGTTCATTTGATTTTTCAATTGTAATCTCTTTTATTTTTCAAACAATTATCCATTAATGTCAAACTTTGTTTCATTAATTCATTGCATATATTTATCTTGAATTCATCCATTCGTTTTCACTATATTTAAACTATGCTTTTTTACTCTCTTTATGACATTAAACTCTTGCTAAAAATTACAAGCCTTTAAAGGGAGGATGACGAAAACAATGCCATAAATCCCATACAGTATGCTTTTGAACAGACCTTGCTGACGATGTACAATCATTCTTTCAAATCCTAAACACTGGAGTTATAAGGAAGATAATCCCTAGTCAACCCCTTTGAGCCAAAAAAGTAGAACTTTTCTTTCTTACACAAATAGAAACCTTTAATCAAAACCTGGGGCAGGGTAGTCTCTCAGTTGATTCAAATGCATATTTAGCCGCAAACTCTCATCTCGTAATACAACGAATGACATCAAAAACATTCCTCTGGAATCAAAAGACGGTGATGGTTCCCTATCACATAGGCAGTCATTATCTCTCAAAAAAAAAGAAAAGCCCACTAAGTCAAAACCTACAAAGGAGACTTAAGAAAAACTAGGTCATCCCGCTGACCGTAATCTCAAAGTAAGAACAGTCGGAAAAAAATTAGGGATAACAAATCAAAAGAAAGAGGTCACTTCAAATCCTCAACAAAAAAAATAAAACAAAAAAAATAAAATGTTGCAAAAATGACTACCTTCCGAAAAACTTAACTTGTCTGAACCATCACCAAAACGTCATTCCAGACTCAATTAGAGTTTAAGAGCATAATTAACTGAGTTTAGGACTGAAGAACGTCACAAAGAGCGGGTGGGTACAAATACATTTTGAGCCTTTATCCTTTGTTTCTTAAACCGTGAACCAAGCCACGCTATAACCCTTCAAAAGTCCTAATTGAAGCGTGGGTTAGTTCGAAAGCATACTGTTAGAAAAGGTATCCTGACTCCTGTAAGGGCTTACTCAAAACCCTGAGTTGAATTTTTCTTACAAAAATTTATTTACTTGCTAAAACTCATTTTCAAAAATTTCAAGACAAGCATAAGCTTTGCATTATTTGAATATCGTTGTTTGCACATGGCTATTTGTTTGACAGCGGAGAAATTCACACAACGAATATCCAGTGAACGAAAGCTCTCTCAGTGAACAAAATCACTTCAAGTGGGATGACATTTCCAATGACAAATCTCCTATCAACAAGGGGGCATAACATGCCACTATCCAGCACATTTGGGGCAGTCAAGTCAAGATTCTAAGAAATCTCTTAAGAAGTGCAGAATAACCAGGGGCAGGTCTCCATCTCCATTACTTGGGGCTTTGAACGCCAATCTCAGCAAAGGTTTACTTACAATCAAACAGTTCCTGGTAGTACCGCAATCACCTGCTACTAGTGGCAGTGACAAATCTTCCCAAGATCCTTCTCGTGGGATGACTCCCAGCCAGATTTTCAATCTCTAAAAACCTCTACCCAACTGAGTCGACTTCAAGAATCCTCGAGGATTTCTGTCAGTGAAGTCGCCGCTTCTCTTCCAGACTGAGCCACAGGGTTTATTTCCCCAACAAATGGCAGGATTCCCCAGTTTGAGTTTTCCTCTCTGACTACTACAAATCAAAGGACCACAACTCCTCTTCCCCAGTAGACTACTCTACAATCCCCAACAAGTTACTGTGAAGCCTGGACCCGACCAGATATCAGTTCAACTTTGTCCATCAAGAGATAAATCCCAGTAGAGCAACGAACAACTGAGACTCCTGATCTCTTTTCCAATCAGGAATCAGCACTCTCCAACAGAGTATTCTCAAACAAAGTCAATATTCCCCAGCGGAGTTCTCCTCAACAAAACAAAAATCCTTAGTGGAAACATTCTAGGGAAAGTTTGAAGACACACCTACTCTTCAACAGCAGTCCGGGATTTAATGACTCCCCAGCACTTGTCAAGGATTTATTTTCCAAGACAAAATTACATTTCAACAACATTCATAGCATATGCATACAAAATACATATAACACAAATATCATTTATTTTGAGAACATCATTACGCAATGCATACATCATGACATTGCATACAACTAATTCTTTACCTTTTCAGGAAAGATCAATCAACAGACAAAGATCATCATCTTTTGGAGTAGTAATCGTCCCAGATTCCTTCATCATCCTGCTGAGTTAGTAATCATCCAAGATTCCTTCATCATCCTGTTGAGGTAGTAATCGCCCCAAATTCCTTCATCATCCTGTTGAGGTAGTAATCATGCAAGATTCCTTCATCATCCTGTTGAGGTAGTAATCGCCCCAGATTCCTTCATCATCCTAATGAGGTAGTAATCGTCCAAGATTCCTCCATCATCTTTTTGGAGTAGTAATCGTCAAAGATTCCTTCAACACTTATTCAAAGACAACTTTCAGATACAGTTCAGATACGCACCAGATATGGATGCCATCCTGATACTCATTAAGATTCATATTTCAGATACAGTTTAGATACGCTCCAAATATGGATGCCATCCTGATACTCATTCAAAGATAGCTTTCAGATACAGTTCAGATACGCTCCAGATACGGATGACATCCTAATACTCATTCAAAGACAACTTTCAGATACAGTTCAGATACGCACCAGATACGGATGCCATCCTGATACTCATTCAAATTTAGCTTTCAGATACAGTTCAAATACGCTCTAAATACGGATGCCATCTTGATACTCATTCAAAGACATATTTCAGATACAGTTCAGATACGCTCCAGATATGGATGCCATCCTGATAATCATTCAAAGACGGCTTTCAGATACAGTTCAGATATGCTCTAGATACGAATGCCATCCTGATACTCATTTAGATTCAACTTTCAGATACAGTTCAGATACGCTCCAGACACGGATGCCATTCTGATACTCATTCAGATTTAGCTCTCAGATACAGTTCAGATACATTCCAGACACGGACGCCATTCTGATACTCATTCAGATTCAGCTTTCAGATACAGTTCAGATACGCTCCAGACAAGGACGCCATTCTGATACTCATTCAAATTCAACTTTCAGAAACGAGTCAAAGACAGTCCATTTATGGATATTATTCTAGTATTCAACCCAACACATCCAGTATTCTAGTGTAAATCAACCAGAGATTTATTCTGACACTTTTTCTATTCCTACCAGCAACCATTTTAGATGGCGTCTACAAGCCCATCTCTAACAACTTCTCGTCTCCTCTCCAAATGGCATCTTTTAAGCCCATTCCCTACACCATAAATCATCACTTCCTCGAGTGCAAATTTATGGGCACTCTAGTGTTCAATCATCTTCCACCTTCAAGTCACAAATGCCAGATTCACCAATCTAACTCTTCAGGTGTAAGAAGATTGAACAGGGGTAGCTGTTGTACCCCAAAATTTACCCTCTTAATTCTCAATGGTTTTCTCACAAAGATTCTCAGGATTCAAGCTTGCACAAGTACATTGGGATTTTCCAGTACCAAAATTAAAAGGAAACTGTCAAAAAGGGAGAAAACAGATAAAAATAACATTTTGAAAAATTTAGAGAAAATAGGCCTCCTTCGATTCA
Organism: Vicia faba; assembly: GCA_948472305.1. NCBI lineage: Eukaryota > Viridiplantae > Streptophyta > Magnoliopsida > Fabales > Fabaceae > Vicia > Vicia faba. Next base: position 832,961,070 of record OX451735.1, on the reverse strand, counting down.
GCCTTTCGATTGGACAAGTGTGCTGCCTGCATGCTTGCAATCGAAGGCCATGACTTGCTGGCCACATGTGCCCCCTGCAAGGCAAACTCTTCGATTGGACAAAATAGCTTCCTACAAGCCTGCTTTGATTTGGACAAGTTTACTGCCTGCAAGCATGCTTCGATTGGGCATATGCTGCCTGCATGTTTGTTTCATTTGGACAAGCTTCGATGGGACAAAATAACCATCTCTATGCATCCTTCGAATCCACTTGCACCAAGGGCCTCTTGCAGACTTTGCCTCTCACAAGTTTTGTTTGAGCCAAGAGATATCTTTATACAAAATTTGACTAATTTCTTGCTTCCCTTGAAAGAATACCCTTCGACTCAGAAGCCAGGAACTTCCCTCACGCTAAAAGGAAATGACTCCCTTTATGTTTGTTTCGATCCACATGCTTCGATTGGGCAACATGCTTCCTTCGAACACGAGCTTTTGATTGGACAATATATTTGTTTCGATCCAAGCTTCGACTGGGCATTAGCTTCCTTCGAGTAAGCTTGTTTCAACCACAAGATTCGACTGAGGCAAAGGCTTCCTTCAAACAAGTGCGCTTCGATCTCATTATTGCATTCGAATCAAGACCAAATCTCATTTTCTAGGCTATGTTGCTTCCGAATCTTTACATAATCAGAGGCTTGTACAAGGGTTTTAAACTTTGTCTTTTGGATAATACTATCCTTGGTTAAAGGCTACATACCCTTTCTTTTCGTAGAAATTAATTTTATCATAAAAGATGCTTTCCACCTGAATTTCGTCTGAACGAAAAGAAGGGCCAGAGGCATAAGTCTAATCAACTGCCAACAGGCCCCCCACTTGTACCTTTCACGTTACCTATTATTTTATTGTTTTGCAAGGCTGGCTACTTCAAATATGTCCATTCTTTTCTCTATAAATAGAGGAACATTTGCAAAGCTAAGGGAGGATTTTTTTGGACCAGAGGAACGAATCTCCCAAATTTTCTCAAACAAAACAAAAACTCTCAAGTTCATGAACACTTAAGAAATAAAAAAAAACAGAACCACACTCACCTCTTTCAATTTTGAAGAATTCCTACGCTTCAGTGTCCTTCGAATCCAAAGAGCATCACATTTTCTCTTCTCCTTCGAATCCAGCATTCAAAGCCTAGATTTTGGCCCCCTCCTTCAAATCCAGCACCCAGTGCCTCCACTCAAGGTCCCACGCCCATTCAAGGCTGAAGCAAGCTAAGTCACTCTTACCCTTAAACTTTTTCGTTTCATGGCATAGTATGTGAATAATTTTCCATTTTATTTCAAAGCATGTACATAACACTTTTGTTCTTTTCGTTTCCACCTCCTTAATATGTTTTCAGAGCTAACCCCCCTTTTGTTTTGCTTCTTGTTCACCTAAATATGCATTAAGTAATAAAATGTTTATAAGGCAATACTAGCATGGCCTTAGGCCATGTTGCTGTTCAAAAGTTCAAACAAAAGAAACAGGAGGAAGGAGGTATGAAACGAAGCCTTTGGCTTCCATTCTGATTTCTAGGCCCAGAAGAAAGGCACTCCCTCACTGTCTCTAACCCAATCGAAGAAGGCGACAAGACAGAAAGGCAGAACCTTGGGCTTCGCCATACACTGACTGCCCGGCCAATCAAAGGACAGGACCTCACTGGTATCAACCCTCAATCGAAAGACATGACCCTGCTGGTGCCTGCCCAATCGAAAGGCACAACATGCTGACCCTTAACCCTCAATGGAAGGAGACAGAAAGGCAAATCGAAGGGAAGGACTCCACTGACTTCAGAATCCAAATCGAAAGAGGCCAGGGAATGCAGAATCAAAGGGCCTTTCTACCTAAATCAAAATACAATTTTTCTTGCTTTTATTTTATTTTTTGCCTTTATATTTTCATGCACTTCAATATGGTTGTAATAGTGTAGGATTTTATCTTTCTGCATTTTATTACTTTTGTATGCTTGCTAGTAAATAGGGTATGTATGGAAAGATAAAAACAACAAGTAGACAACCCCTAATCAAATAATAAATTCATGCAAATCAAACACACTATTCACACATGCACCCTTAGGGAAATTCCACTTGTTGCCTTGAAAAAATAGTCATGTCCCTCGAATATGGGCGTTTTAGCAAAGACCTTCGATAAAAGATCGTAGTCCCTCCATGGCCCTTAATGTTGCCTTCGGTAAACGATCTAGTCCCTAAACGACATTGCTAAAATGTCCCATAGGTTGCCTTCTATGACTATACAAATGTCCCACACCTGTCCCTTCACATCCAACGATGGGGCTTCTTACCAAATCAATAGTAAGATAGCAACATCTAAAAGAGGAGGAAAAGAACATTTAAGACCTTTTGAGTAGGTAGGTTGCTCCTAGTTTCTCGCTTGCTCACAACAAAAACATTTTATACACCAACACTTTCATTTTGAAAAATTTTCAAAAGACAAACTATTTGTACACGTTCTTATATAAATGAGAACCATTACAAAGACACATTTTCAAAATCACTTTCAAAACACATTCCACAAACACTTCTTTGAACTATTTTCCAAACAACACTTTGTACGCATTCTTATAGAAACGAGAACCATTACAAAGACGTTTTAAAAACACTTTCAAAACCCACACCACAAGAACATTTTCAAACAAAAGCAAGTGATCTAGAAATAACTAAGAGCCCATGGATAACCATGGATGAAAAGGGTGCTAATACCTTCCCTTTTCATAATCTACCCTCCGAACTCAAGAAATAATCTCAAAGGTCTTTCCTGTGCTTTTTCACCTTTCCTTTTGGATAAAAGAAAAGTCGGTAGCGACTCTTGCTAACCGCAACATTTGCAATCAAACGCAAAACCCTCAAGTCAGTTCTCCCACCATATCACATTGCTACTGCCAAAGCTACTCTTAATGTTCCAAAAGATGTTAAAGATGTGCGTAAGATGGCTTCCCTTAAAGATGCTCGTGTTGTGATTGAAGATGGGGGTTGTACCATTTGGGGGGAACTCCCTGACATTTCGTTCAAGTCAGATAAGTATGGGTTGGGTTTCACTGCCAAAGTTCAAAAGGAGGTCATACATGCTCGCATAGGAAAATCACCTCTTTGCATCAGTAATCATGAAGTGAATGCTCTTGAAGACTCTGACAATGACTATGATTTTGATGACTGGGTCTACCCGACTGTCGAGGAAGGACTCAAAAATTGGCGTGCCAAGGATTTAATTCCCATCTCCTTCAACAAGGAGTAATTACCATTTACTGTTTTATTAATTTAAGAACTCTGTCTGTAACTTTATTGAAAAAATGACTTTAAGCAATGTGCCAGGCCCGGGGCACCATGGGTCCATTTGTTAAGGGTTTGTTCATTTCCATATGCCATATGATCATTTAATGAAAAACATTGGACTCTTTTGCATTCAAATTTTTCACTCATTGTCTTTCTTTCACTCTATTGCATTTTCGAAATAGCCATGTATGTTACATGCACACACACACACACATACATACACACACATTTGCAGATCCATATCCACTCCGGATCTCATTAACAATGAATCTGCTATTGCCACCTATGACTTTGAACATCCAATCTACCAAGCCGAAGATGTAGGCGAGGAAGATTGTGAAATATCTGGGGAATTAGCTTGGATTCTGATGCAAGAAGAGAAAGCCATTCAACCATATGAAGAGCCAGTTGAAGTGACCAACCTAGGTATTGAGGAAGACAAGAAAGAGGTCAAGATCGGCGCCAACTTGGAAGACAGTGTCAAAGACAGATTGATCCAGATGTTGCATGACTACATTGAGGTTTTTGCTTGGTCATATAAAGATATGTCAGGGCTTGATACCGGCATTGTGGTTCATCATCTACCAACAAAGGAAGATTATCCTCCAGTCAAGCAAAAAGCTTGTCGTATGCGGCCAGACATGTCTGAAAAGATAAAAGCTGAGGTAATGAAGTAATTAAATGCATGTTTTCTAGCAGTGACATCATATCCCCAATGGGTGGTAAATGTGGTTCTAGTGCCAAATAAAGACAGAAAGGTCCGTATGTGCGTAGACTATAGGGATTTGAATAGGGCGAGCCCTAAAGATGATTTCCCACTACCTCACATTGACATCTTGGTCAGCAACACTGCTCAACATAAAGTTTTTCCTTCATGGATAGCTTCTCTGGCTATAATCAAATCAAAATGGATCATGAGGACATGGAGAATACCACTTTTGTTACACTGTGGGGCATTTTTTGTTACAAGGTCATGCCTTTCGGTTTGAAGAATTCCGGGGCAACCTGTCAACGAGCTATGGTATCCCTATTCCATGACATGATCCATCATGAGATAGAAGTTTATGTGGATGATATGATTGCAAGGTCACAACCTGAGGAAGAACACCTTGATCATCTTCAAAAGTTGTTTGAGAGGTTAAAAAATATAAGCTAAGGTTGAATCCCAACAAATTCACATTCGGGGTAAGATCCGGAAAACTCTTAGGGTTTGTCGTCAATGGAAAAGGTATTGAGGTAGACCCTGCAAAGGTCAAAGCCATACAAGAAATGCCAGCTCCCTATACTGAGAAAGAGGTCAGGGGTTTCTTAGGTTGACTTAACTACATTGCTCGATTCATATCTCACTTGACTGCTACTTGTGAGCCAATCTTCAAACTGTTAAAGAAAGATCAAGTAGTTAGATGGAATGACGACTCCCAAGCAGCCTTTGACAAGATCAAGGAATATTTATAAGAACCTCATTTCCTGATGCCTCCAATTGAAGGAAGACCTCTGATTATGTATTTGATTGTATTAGAGAATTTAATGGGGCGTGTACTGGGTCAACATGATAAGTCTGGCCAAAAAGAGCATGCAATATACTACCTGAGCAAAAAGTTTACCGACTGTGAAATAAGATATTCACTGCTCGAGAAAACTTGTTGCACTCTGGCATGGGCTGCTCGACGGCTAAGACAGTATATGTTGACTCACACCACTTTGTTAATTTTTAAGATGGACCCTATCAAGTACATCTTCAAGAAACCAGCTCTCACCAGACAAATAGCTAGATGGCAAATGATCTTGACTGAATATGATATCCAATATACTACACAAAAGGCCATCAAAGGAAGTGTGATAGCAAATCATTTGGCCCATTAAGCTGTTGATGACTACCAATCCATAAACTTTGAATTCCCAGACAAGAATATCATTCTAATAACTGATTATGAAAAGCCAGGACCGTATGAAGGATCTGAACAAGGATCCCGATGGACTATGGTTTTTGATGGGGCTTCCAATGCTTTGGGTAATGGAGTTGGTGTTGTGATTATTTCTCTCGAAGGTTTCCATACACCCTTCACTGCTAGGTCGTGCTTCGACTGTATGAACAACATGGCTGAGTATTAGGCATGCATCTTGGGTCTAAAGGCTACTATTGACCTAAGAATCAAGTTCTTAGACGTATACATGGACTTACCCCTAGTGATAAGTCAATTCAAAGGGGAATGGGATACCAAACATCCGAATATGATCCCCTACAAAGAGCTTATGTTAACCCTGATCCCATACTTCAAAGAGATCACATTTGAGCACTTTCTAAGAGAAGAAAATAAGTTGGCGGATGCATTAGCAACAATGTCATCCATGTTCAAGGTCAAGTGGGACAACGAGGCTCCTAAAATTACGATTGAAAGATTTGACAAACTGACACATTGTTGTGAGATTGACACTGATGAAGAAAAGCCTTGGTATCAAGAGGTGAGAAGATATCTTGAAGCAAAATAGTATCTTGAAGGAGCTTTCATCAACGATAAGAAATTCTTGCGAAGATTTTCGGCCAAATTCTTCCTAAGCAATAGAATCTTATACAAGCGCAACTACGATTCTACTCTACTCTGATGTGTAGACAAGAAGGAGGCAGAGAAAATCATGGAGGGCATGCATGATGGTATCTTTTTAACTCACTCTAGTGGACACACTATGGCTAAGAAGATCCTAAGGGCTGGCTACTATTGGTCGATTATGGAAACTGATTGTCACCACCACTCGAGGACTTACCATAAATGTCAGATCTATGCCGATAAGATTCATGTGCCTCCAATTCCTTTGAATGTCAAGACTAATCCGTGGCCATTTGAAATGTGTGGAATTTACATGATTGGGGAGATCAAAACCACCACCTCCAATGGACATCGTTTCATCCTCGTTGCCATTGACTACTTCACCAAATGTGCCGAAGCTGCTTCATTTGCCTCAGTCACCAAGAATGTTGTAGCCCAGTGTTGCACCCCAAAATTTGCCCTCCCATATTCTCCAAGATTTGTCAAGTCAAGGTCACAAAATTCCCCAAGGGTTATGCAGTTCAACTGTCTCCTATACAGTCAAAACTAGGGCTTGTGTTCTGATCAAAGAAAGGAAGTTTTCAATGGCCCAATCAAGTCTCACATGCCTACAAAGATGGTCAAGTGTCCTCATATCAAGTTTCAAGGCATTCAGCTCAAAATTGCACAGTCAAAACCCTAGATTGCACTACAGTCAACTGTAGGGGCAAAATGGTCATTTGACAGTCAAAAGTTCAAATTTTTGGTCAACATATCATTTTGAAGCCACAAACATCATTTGATCAATGCTTGATCATGATTCTCAAAATTTGGCTCAGAAAATCATCAAGATGCAAAAGTTGCTATATTTGGACAGCTGAAAAAGTCAACTGAAATTGACCAGGGCATAACTTTCACATGGATTATCAGAAAAATTCCATCCAAAGCTCATTTTGAAGAGAAAGACATTTCCTACAACTCATCTTCATACTTCAAGTCCAAGAAATGCTCTCACAAAAAGTTATTAATTTCAACATTATAGGTCATTTTCAAAAGTCAACAAAAAGGGACTTTAAGTCAAAGGCCATAACTTGAGATTGGTAAATCAAAATGACATGGGACCAAAGGCATTGGTTAAAGGACTCAAAGACCTTTCCAAAATGTCCAAGAACATGTGAAAAGCTTAAAAATTGAGCAAGTTATTACTTGTGGAAGTTGGGAAATTTTTGGGAATTTTGAAAAGTCAACAATGGTTCAAATGACCTAAAAAGGCAAATGGGCCCATTTTTCTTCCAAGTTTCTTCATGCCAAGCCTATGCACGACCATTAAGCCCAAAGGGAAGTATTTTCTTATTTTTTAATTATTTATTTGAATTTATATTAATATTAATTCACTTAAATCATTTAAATATGTAGAAAATATAAATTTGACCTAAAAAAAATCTTTTTGTGCACATTCTACTCTCAATATTTCGTGCTTGTTTGATTATGGAAAGTTTTAGTATGATTGGAGCATGATTGACACAAATTGCACATAGAAAAGATTTGTAAAGATTCTTAAAAAAATCAAATACTGAAAACAATCAATGCCTTGGATTTTCTCAAGTTTTGTTGACCTAAAAGCCTGGTTATATGATCAGAAGCAAAAACCTAATTTCCTTACACTCTAAGCTGCGCCCAAACAAGCGATTGCATATTGAAATTTTTCCAAAAAAACTCAAAACTGATTTCAAGGTTACAAGTGGTTTTAAGCCCTAATTCTTATACCAAAAGCTTGCTCGTGATTCACTGATCAAATCCCAATCAAGAACATCAACCAAAACGCAAAGAAGTGGTATCAAGAATCTTTTGAAATCACATATCATAAATCATACGTCTTTTTGCATTTTTGTTTATATATTCATGTTCCTGATGAAGTTTGTGAGCTAACCATCATGTTTAATTGCGTTATCATCCTGTATATCAAATTCCACCATGCGCGATTTCTAGGTTTTGCAGGATTGTAATTTAGGGCTTTAGCGATAAGGAAAAATTCGCCCATGAAAGTATGACCACTGCATCCAGCTCACCAAGACGAAGAGAATCATGTGGTCGCGATCAATTTATATATGCCATAGCGCTAGTCGCTATTTTCTGGTAGCTAGCCTAAAACTACATTTCTAAAACCGTTGCAATAGGACCTTGTTTCAGAAAAAAAAAGAAAGGCGTGAGGAAGATGATGTGCTGGCAACCACTGAGTGGTTCATTCAAACCAGCGCGCGCTTTTAGGGGCCACTGACCAATTTTGCTTTTTGTTATTTAATTGATATAATATATTAAATGAAATGTAATGGCTCAGCTGGCAGGTACCAATGCATGCAACCTTCAAGACCTGGGTTCAAGTCCCAGGTCTGGCAAAAGTTCAATGTTATTTTTCTATATAAAATCCTATGCTACGCTAACATCCAGGTACACCATATTCTCTCATCTCAAGCCACACACGCGTCCATCCCACCCAGATCAATGGCCAGGATTCAAAGAACGCTGTAAGCACCAGTCAACGCATCACACCTAATTCAAAAGGTCAACGAATTCAAAGCTAATGGGCCAGAAATCACCAGGCCTGTACCTCCAATTTGGGGCTACCCCCCCTGGTTTGCATTTTTCTATTTTTCTTCTTATTTTATTCTTGCTATTTTATTTATTTTAGTTGTTTTAACATAATTAATTTATTTTCATAAAAATATAAAAAACATTCAAAAATTCAGAAAAGACCAAAAAAATAATATTTACTTTATTATAATTGTTTTCTTAGCATGTAAATAAATTAATTTCAAATTAGGTTTAATTTACATTTTTCCATAACAAAAAAATCCAAGAATGCTAATTTAGGTTAATTGATAATTTTTTATATCCTTTAAATTTTCCTTTTTTTTCTCTTACCACAATATTATTCATTTATTTATTTATTTTATAATTAAATGTATATAAATAAAAATTAGGGTTTAATTTAGGTTAATTCAATATTTTCATAATAAACTTAAAAAACAATAGAACTAGGGTTAGTCAATTATAATTAATTCTTTCCTTTTTCTTTTAAATCTAAAAAATACAAAATACCAAAAAAAACATTTAATTTTTTTTATTTTAATTTCTCATTAATTTAATCTTTTTGCAAAAAGGGTCCAACGCCCATTGTTTTAATTATTTAATTTGCGCATTTATTTTATGTCATTTATTATAATTTTGTATCTCTCCCAAAGCATTGTAATTTAAATTTCTCGCACTTTTATTTATCGCTTTACTTACTTTCCGCTAAATCGGGTCTGGTTTAATTTTGGCGATGTGGACCCGCGCCTTTGTAATAGCCTTAGATTTATTTTTTCGCAAACTTTATAACTGTTAAATATGCATGCAAGAATGAATGGCCCTAACTAAAATCAAGCGTAGATCACAAATAAACATGACAAGACAAATATCAATGAAAACGACACACGAATCGCACACACCACCCCTAGGGTACGCCTCACTGTTGCCTTTCGAAAGGTGATCGTCGAGTAGAGGACGTCTTAGTAAGTCCTCATGATCCGGGAACCTGGCATGAGGGTAGCTTCTAAGGTGTCTTCCCATTGCTCTGGTGATCACCATGTCCCGAACCACGAATTGACCCGAACACCTCTAACGGTGGTGCTACCTACCTCTCAATGGTGGGATGGCACTACTTTAAAGGACATCTACACAGACGAATTCCTTAAGGTAGGTAGGTTCTCAAGGATACTTGCTCTAATCTTAAAAACAAACTCAAAAAGACTTTTCACACTGACACTTTTCAAAAGCTTTCAAAACAAACTTTTCAAACACTCTGACGTATGAGTCGATCTGAAATTTTTCAAAGAACTTTTTAAACCCACAGTTGAAAAACAAACAAACCATTTTTGAAAACACGATGAGCAAGTATCTAAGAGCCCATGGATAACCATGGATAGAAAGGGTGCTAACACCTTCCCTTTCTATAACCTACCTCCCGAACCGAGAGCAATCTCTTTAAGGAATTTTTCTGTGCTTTTGTCCTTTCCATTTGGAGAAAATAAAAGACGGTGGCGACTCTTGCTTCCGCGACATTTCGCGAACCAGCGTTAAACAGTCAGTTCCAGATCCACCGATCACAGAACTGGCGACTCTGCTGGGGACTTAAACTTAAAGTGAGGTGTACCTTAGGGTTAGTTCGTAACTGTGTTTTCAATTGTATTGACTTGTCTGCTTTAAATTTGTGGGTTGCATGGGAGTTACATAGATCCTAACCCGGATCTGGGGATACCCTGTTTAGGTAGCATAAGCTGTGAGGGACCTGTCCGGCGTATACCGACATGGGTGAAGCAGTGGCTAAGTTGGTGTGGCACCTTGGTCTGTACCGATATCCCTCGTGTTGAAACGGGGAGAATATGGGTCTTCCAAGGAGTCATTAAGCACCAACCGACCTTAGAACCTTAAATGACCCAACTTGGCCAATAGAACAGTAGCAGTATGCTACGCCCATTGAGGCTAAACTCTCGTGATGGTTCTGGCTGCAAGAAAAGATTGCGATGCTGGAGTTATGACCGATTGAGGGTAGTCAGTGATATTGGGATCCTCTAGAACCCGGTTACTTCTGATAGGACAGGTCTTAACCAACAAACTGAAAGAGGGTAATACCTAGACCCCATGCTGGCCTAAACTCTAAGGGCTCTTTTGTGTGACTTGTGTGCCTTTGTACTTGCCTACTTGCATGCTTGTTAGCTGACACATGAACTACTCGCAGGTTTTGTTTATAGTCCTTAACTAGGACTCATGACAAGGTTTACCAAATTTCTTGCAGGTTTTGTTTATAGTCCTTAAATGGGACTCATAACAGGGTTTGCTAGATCTCTTACAGGTTTTGTTTATAGTCCTTAATTGGGACTCATAACAAAGTATACTGAATTTCTTGCAGGGTCTGTTTATAGTCCTTAATTGGGACTCATAACAGGGTTTACCTACATCACCCCATGCATAGCATGACATCATACCATTGCATACATCCTAACCCATTTCAAGGATCTCAAGGGCTTGTGATGCAGGTCATGATGAATCAATTATCCCAGCAAGGGGCAAAGAGGATTTATTTTCCTCTAGCTAAGGTTGTCAGGGGCTATGACCCACTGGATATGGTGAGCCTTTGACCCTTGATGAAGGACTCTCAACAAAATGAAGTTCTTACAATCAAGCTACCGGTTCCAAATGCTAACAAATTTTCTGTTTACCCCGCGAGGTCCTTGAAAACATTACATGCATGTCATACATCTCATTGCATTGCAGGTATCCCTTTGACAGGTTGCTTACCCTTCTCCGCTGTTTATTTCAGCCGAGCATCATGAATCCTGAATCATCAGCCGAACAGACCATCAAGGACCTCCAGGCTCAGAATGCCCAGTTCCAAGAGCTGATCCTGAATCTGACTCAGGGGCAACAAGATCTGAAGGCCCTACTTTTGAAGAAGGACAAGAAGAAGAAGAGAACTGTCTTGTTCAGCCCTAGACGCAGATCTGGGAATACACCGCAAATTGAAACTGAGAGGACAACCCCATCTGTGGGAAAAAGCAGTCATCAAGAGGAAAGGGTGCCCAGTCCAGAGGTCTCTGACAATGAAACAGATTTCGACGACGAACAGTACCCTCCGGCTGAGGACAAGTACAAACAGTTGGAGGATAGGCTGAATGCTATGGAGGTTCAACAGGTACCTGGGCTGGATTTCGGAGATCTGGGTTTGTCAACCGGTGTGATTATTCCCCGGAAGTTCAAAGCACCATCCTTTACTAAGTATGACGGGGCATCTTGCCCCAAGCTGCATCTAAGGTCCTATGTTCGGAGGATTCAGCCATATACGGTGGACAAGAATTTATGGATCCACTTCTTCCAGGAGAGTCTTTCAGGGACTCATCTCGAATGGTTCTATCAGCTGGATGGGACCAAAGTTCGTAACTGGGAGGAGTTGGCTACTGCTTTCTATAAGCAGTATCAATATAATGCCGACCTTGCTCCTACGCGTACCCAACTCCAGGGTATGTCGTTAGGGTCAAGTGAAGGTTTTAAAGAATACGCTCAGAAATGGAGGGATCTTGCTGGAAGGGTACAACCACCTCTGACTGATCGGGAACTTGTCGATATGTTCTTGGGGACCTTGTCTGGTCCATTCTACAACCACCTAATTGGGAATTCGTCTGCTGGATTCACAGATCTTATCTTGACTGGGGAGCGAATAGAAGCTGGTATCCGGTCTGGGAAAATTCAAGAAGCTGCACATTCTGATAAGAAGCCTCATCAGGGGAAGAAAGAATCCAATGCTGTGCACGGTAAAAAGAGCCGCCATGAGGCAGGGGCAATCCAAATCTCCAATCCCGGACCTGCTCAACAAGGACAGGGGCAGCAACGCAAGGAGAAACGGCAGTACACCAAACTCAACATGTCGTTGGATCAAGCACTGCAACAAATGTTGAAGGCGGGGTTGATCACCTTAAGGGCTCCTCTCCGGAATCCGAACACTTCTGCACCCAACTATCATCCCAACGATAGGTGCGCATATCATTCAGATAGCTCGGGGCATACTACAGACAACTGCTGGCCTCTCAAGAACAAGATCCAAGATATGATCGACGCCGGGGAGATTCAGTTTGAAGTGCCTGAGACCCCGAACATAATCACTGCTCCGTTACCCAATCGTTGAAGACCTTTTGTTTATTTGAATTTCTGAATTGTGTTTTTCTTTGCTTATATAAACAATTGATGTCATAGCAAACTCTTTTATTCTATTAATGCATTGCATATGTCTGTTTTGGGAATTAATACAATTGCTTTCATTATATTCAAAATTCTTTTCATATTTTTTCTGATGATCAACTCTTGGTTAATAATTCTGAGCCTCTTGAGGGAGGATGACGAAAACGATACCACGATCTACAGTATGCTTTTGAACAGACCCCGCTGATGAGGTACAGGCATTGTTTCAATTCCTAAACACTGGAGTAATAAGGAAGATAATCCCTCGTCAACCCCTTTGAGACAAAGAAGTAGGAGTTTTTCTTCTCGAAATTTAAAACCCTTAATCATAACCCGGGGCAGGGTAGTCTCTCAGTTGATCCAAGTGCATAACGAATGGCACCAAAGAGATCCTTACAAAACGAAGAAATACAGTGATGGTTCCGAATAATCAATAAAGAAAGGCAGTCATTATCTCAAAAAATAAAAAACCCATTAAGTCCAAACCCATGAAGGAGACTTACAAAACTGGGGCATCCCGCTGACTGTAATTCCAAAAAAGGAAACAGTTCAGGCAAAAAAAAAAGAAAGGGATAACAAAAATCAAGAAAGAGGTCTTACAAACCCTCAACAAAAAAAGGAATGACTGCCTATTAAAAATAAGTTAGCAATATCCGAACCATCACCGGAAAATCAGAGCAAAGACTCAAACAAGGTCTAACATATGATCAACTGAGTTTAGGTTTGGAGAACATCACGAAGAGCGGGTGGGTACAAATAAAATTTGAGCCTTTATCCTTTGTTTCTTAAACCGTGAACCAGGCCACGTTATAACCCTTAAAAGTCCTAGCTGAAGCATGGGTTAGTTCGAAAGCATACTGTTACGAAAGGTATCCTGACTCCTTAAGGCTTACGGTAAATACGGAGTTGACATCACGTTTTACAAACATTCATTTGCTTTATGAAAAAGAATGCATTTTCAAAATCTTCAAGACAGACATATGCTTTGCATTTTTAACATAACTTTGTTTGCATATGACTTTTTGTTTGAACATCAGGGAAATTCGCACGATGAATACCTAATGAACAAAAGTACCTCCAATCAAGGGGCAGACATGACCATGGTCCATTATCTGGGGCAATCCAATCAAGATTCGGAGAATCTCTCAAGAGCCAAATAATCTGAGGCAAATCTCCGCCTGAGTCACTTGGGGCATTCCAACGACGAATTTCGCCTTATCAAACACCTTCTGGTGGCATGACAAAACACTTCTAGCAGAGGCAACTCCCTACATTCTAAGAGCATGGACATAGTCGAAAAAATACTACGCCCAATCAAAGACCCGCTAGGTTGACATACCTAGGCAAAAAATAAGGGCTTCCCGGCGAACCAAAAGGGTTCGGGCAAAATGAGGGATGAAATGAAAAAATCTGTACACCCGGCAAGTCGAAAACCTGAAAAGGCGGCTTGGGCAAAAATGGGTATCCCGGTGGACTGAAAACCCGAAAGGGCGGTCCAGGCAAAAGTTAGGGATTAAAGCGTACGACTATGTCCTGTTATCTCGTCACCTGCCTACCAGAAGAAGGTTTGCTCATCAACAATTATCAGCACCTCACAGGTCTTCCTCTCCCCCATAGAACAGGGGCAATAAGAGTTGTCTAAGCAATCTAATTGTTCGGTCCTCCAAAGTACCAAGGTAGGTTCAGCTAAAGAACATAACCAGACATCCTAATCCCCCCAGAGAGTGAGCCAGCAAGCAATACACTTTCCCCGAGCAAAGCTACAATCAAACTTAAAGAAGTTGGGTATCCTCCAGCAGATCTCAACCTTCCCCAGCAGCATGTGTATTCTTAACAAGCATCCCCGACAGTCTTGGCCTAAAGATTGTTCCCCAGCGGTATATCAACATTCAAAGGAATCACTTCCCCCGCAGTTCAAAACTTCCCAGAAGAGTCCAATCCAGTTTCCCCAGGAGAAATTGAATTCATCTCCCCCAAGCAGTAAGCTTATCCCCAGTAGATCCTGGAAGCTTATCCCTCGTAGAGCACGAACGCGTCGTCCGGCTTTATTTAAAGAGTTATTTCCTTAACAGGATATAACTGGGTTATCCTCAGCCAAAAGCCACGGAAAGAGCGTCGTCGACAAAGTCTTCCTATCCCCAGCAAATTATTATCAACACTCAGCAAGGCATCCCCCACAGAGTATTTCTTCCCAGCATGGTCGCTAGAATATCTTTCTCCCCGCAGAATCCTCCATTCGCCAAGTTTATTCCCCAACGGAGTTATCTTCGTCTATTGGAATTCTTGCAACTATTCTTCAATATCAGCCCAGGATACGACTTCCCGGCACCCGTCAAAGATTTATTTTCTTAGACAAACATACATTCATAAAACGTCACATACATCATTATAGCATGCATATGCATCATACTACACGAATCTCATTGATTTTGAGGACATACGGTTCATGCATCATGATTTTGCATCCAATTATGTCTCGCCTTTTCAGGAAAAAGATCAATACAAAAATGACTACTATCAACTATCGCAATTCATTCTAGATATAGTTTCGGATGTAAACCCAGCGATGGTGACGTTCTGATACTGCTTCCAGATTTCCTTCTAGATATAGTTTCAGATGTAAACCCAGCGATGGTGACGTTCTGATACTGCTTCCAGATTTCCTTCTAGATATAGTTTCAGATGTAAACCCAGCGATGGTGACGTTCTGATACTGCTTCCAGATTTCCTTCTAGATATAGTTTCAGATGTAAACCCAGCGATGGTGACGTTCTGATACTGCTTCCAGATTTCCTTCTAGATATAGTTTCAGATGTAAACCCAGCGATGGTGACGTTCTGATACTGCTTCCAGATTTCCTTCTAGATATAGTTTCAGATGTAAACCCAGCGATGGTGACGTTCTGATACTGCTTCCAGATTTCCTTCTAGATATAGTTTCAGATGTAAACCCAGCGATGGTGACGTTCTGATACTGCTTCCAGATTTCCTTCCAGATATAGTTTCAGATGTAAACCAGATATGGTGACGTTCTGATACTGCTTCCAGAAGTCCTTTTTCAGATATTTCCCTCTCCGACGATGAGTGTGAGGTGATATTCTCCCTATGGTTCCCTCTCCAGCGGTGTGTGAGGTAGTAATCCCTTTTTCAGATGTTTCCCTCTCCGACGTTGAGTGAGGTGATGATTCCCTTTCAGATTATAATAGCTTATGGTTCTCTTCCCGATATTGCAAAGATGGTAATTCCCGCCAAGAGTTTTCTCAACGAGCGTTGTTGAAGTTAAAATCACTCAAGGTCCTCTTACCATTCATGCTAAGGCAGTAACCATTCCTGGTTCATTCATCAGCGTTTGAAGCTCCAGACTCAGCTCCTGTAACCAGTCGGGACACATCTATACTAAGCATCTAAAATCAAGCTCCTGCAACGTGTCAGGTACTCCTTTTCTTTTGCAGGCATGTAGGTTCTCGCCAAGGAATCTCCTACGCAATCAACATCCAGATGGCATATATAAGCCCATCATCCTATCCAGCAATCTCCAAATGGCATCTATAAGCCCATTCCCCCCATCACGCTGCTAATATGTGAGTGCAAATTTCTGGGCATTCTGGTGTCCAATCATCTTCTACCCTCGGATTACGAAAGGCACGTCAGCCGATCTGCATCCTCAGGTCTAAGAAGATTGAACAGGGGCAACTGTTGCACCCCAAAATTTGCCCTCCCATATTCTCCAAGATTTGTCAAGTCAAGGTCACAAAATTCCCCAAGGGTTATGCAGTTCAACTGTCTCCTATACAGTCAAAACTAGGGCTTGTGTTCTGATCAAAGAAAGGAAGTTTTCAATGGCCCAATCAAGTCTCACATGCCTACAAAGATGGTCAAGTGTCCTCATATCAAGTTTCAAGGCATTCAGCTCAAAATTGCACAGTCAAAACCCTAGATTGCACTACAGTCAACTGTAGGGGCAAAATGGTCATTTGACAGTCAAAAGTTCAAATTTTTGGTCAACATATCATTTTGAAGCCACAAACATCATTTGATCAATTCTTGATCATGATTCTCAAAATTTGGCTCAGAAAATCATCAAGATGCAAAAGTTGCTATATTTGGACAGCTGAAAAAGTCAACTGAAATTGACCAGGGCATAACTTTCACATGGATTATCAGAAAAATTCCATCCAAAGCTCATTTTGAAGAGAAAGACATTTCCTACAACTCATCTTCATACTTCAAGTCCAAGAAATGCTCTCACAAAAAGTTATTAATTTCAACATTATAGGTCATTTTCAAAAGTCAACAAAAAGGGACTTTAAGTCAAAGGCCATAACTTGAGATTGGTAAATCAAAATGACATGGGACCAAAGGCATTGGTTAAAGGACTCAAAGACCTTTCCAAAATGTCCAAGAACATGTGAAAAGCTTAAAAATTGAGAAAGTTATGCCTTGTGGAAGTTGGGAAATTTTTGGGAATTTTGAAAAGTCAACAATGGTTCAAATGACCTAAAAAGGCAAATGGGCCCATTTTTCTTCCAAGTTTCTTCATGCCAAGCCTATGCACGACCATTAAGCCCAAAGGGAAGTATTTTCTTATTTTTTAATTATTTATTTGAATTTATATTAATATTAATTCACTTAAATCATTTAAATATGTAGAAAATATAAATTTGACCTAAAAAAAATCTTTTTGTGCACATTCTACTCTCAATATTTCGTGCTTGTTTGATTATGGAAAGTTTTAGTATGATTGGAGCATGATTGACACAAATTGCACATAGAAAAGATTTGTAAAGATTCTTAAAAAAATCAAATACTGAAAACAATCAATGCCTTGGATTTTCTCAAGTTTTGTTGACCTAAAAGCCTGGTTATATGATCAGAAGCAAAAACCTAATTGCCTTACACTCTAAGCTGCGCCCAAACAAGCGATTGCATATTGAAATTTTTCCAAAAAAACTCAAAACTGATTTCAAGGTTACAAGTGGTTTTAAGCCCTAATTCTTATACCAAAAGCTTGCTCGTGATTCACTGATCAAATCCCAATCAAGAACATCAACCAAAACGCAAAGAAGTGGTATCAAGAACTCTCACTGTATCAAGAATCTTTTGAAATCACATATCATAAATCATACGTCTTTTTGCATTTTTGTTTATATATTCATGTTCCTGATGAAGTTTGTGAGCTAACCATCATGTTTAATTGCGTTATCATCCTGTATATCAAATTCCACCATGCGCGATTTCTAGGTTTTGCAGGATTGTAATTTAGGGCTTTAGCGATAAGGAAAAATTCGCCCATGAAAGTATGACCACTGCATCCAGCTCACCAAGACGAAGAGAATCATGTGGTCGCGATCAATTTATATATGCCATAGCGCTAGTCGCTATTTTCTGGTAGCTAGCCTAAAACTACGTTTCTAAAACCGTTGCAATAGGACCTTGTTTCAGAAAAAAAAAGAAAGGCGTGAGGAAGATGATGTGCTGGCAACCACTGAGTGGTTCATTCAAACCAGCGCGCGCTTTTAGGGGCCACTGACCAATTTTGCTTTTTGTTATTTAATTGATATAATATATTAAATGAAACGTAATGGCTCAGCTGGCAGGTACCAATGCATGCAACCTTCAAGACCTGGGTTCAAGTCCCAGGTCTGGCAAAAGTTCAATGTTATTTTTCTATATAAAATCCTATGCTACGCTAACATCCAGGTACACCATATTCTCTCATCTCAAGCCACACACGCGTCCATCCCACCCAGATCAATGGCCAGGATTCAAAGAACGCTGTAAGCACCAGTCAACGCATCACACCTAATTTAAAAGGTCAACGAATTCAAAGCTAATGGGCCAGAAATCACCAGGCCTGTACCTCCAATTTGGGGCTACCCCCCCTGGTTTGCATTTTTCTATTTTTCTTCTTATTTTATTCTTGCTATTTTATTTATTTTAGTTGTTTTAACATAATTAATTTATTTTCATAAAAATATAAAAAACATTCAAAAATTCAGAAAAGACCAAAAAAATAATATTTACTTTATTATAATTGTTTTCTTAGCATGTAAATAAATTAATTTCAAATTAGGTTTAATTTACATTTTTCCATAACAAAAAAATCCAAGAATGCTAATTTAGGTTAATTGATAATTTTTTATATCCTTTAAATTTTCCTTTTTTTTCTCTTACCACAATATTATTCATTTATTTATTTATTTTATAATTAAATGTATATAAATAAAAATTAGGGTTTAATTTAGGTTAATTCAATATTTTCATAATAAACTTAAAAAACAATAGAACTAGGGTTAGTCAATTATAATTAATTCTTTCCTTTTTCTTTTAAATCTAAAAAATACAAAATACCAAAAAAAACATTTAATTTTTTATATTTTAATTTCTCATTAATTTAATCTTTTTGCAAAAAGGGTCCAACGCCCATTGTTTTAATTATTTAATTTGCGCATTTATTTTATGTCATTTATTATAATTTTGTATCTCTCCCAAAGCATTGTAATTTAAATTTCTCGCACTTTTATTTATCGCTTTACTTACTTTCCGCTAAATCGGGTCCGGTTTAATTTTGGCGATGTGGACCCGCGCCTTTGTAATAGCCTTAGATTTATTTTTTCGCAAACTTTATAACTGTTAAATATGCATGCAAGAATGAATGGCCCTAACTAAAATCAAGCGTAGATCACAAATAAACATGACAAGACAAATATCAATGAAAACGACACACGAATCGCACACACCACCCCTAGGGTACGCCTCACTGTTGCCTTTCGAAAGGTGATCGTCGAGTAGAGGACGTCTTAGTAAGTCCTCATGATCCGGGAACCTGGCATGAGGGTAGCTTCTAAGGTGTCTTCCCATTGCTCTGGTGATCACCATGTCCCGAACCACGAATTGACCCGAACACCTCTAACGGTGGTGCTACCTACCTCTCAATGGTGGGATGGCACTACTTTAAAGGACATCTACACAGACGAATTCCTTAAGGTAGGTAGGTTCTCAAGGATACTTGCTCTAATCTTAAAAACAAACTCAAAAAGACTTTTCACACTGACACTTTTCAAAAGCTTTCAAAACAAACTTTTCAAACACTCTGACGTATGAGTCGATCTGAAATTTTTCAAAGAACTTTTTAAACCCACAGTTGAAAAACAAACAAACCATTTTTGAAAACACGATGAGCAAGTATCTAAGAGCCCATGGATAACCATGGATAGAAAGGGTGCTAACACCTTCCCTTTCTATAACCTACCTCCCGAACCGAGAGCAATCTCTTTAAGGAATTTTTCTGTGCTTTTGTCCTTTCCATTTGGAGAAAATAAAAGACGGTGGCGACTCTTGCTTCCGCGACATTTCGCGAACCAGCGTTAAACAGTCAGTTCCAGATCCACCGATCACACCCAGTTTATCAAGCATAAACTTATCTGCCGATACAGTATCCCTGAAAGGATCATCACTGACAACGGAACCAATCTCAACAATTCTATGATTACGGAGCTCTACACTCAGTTCAAAATCAAGCATCATAGTTCCTCTCCATACAGACCTAAGATGAATGGTGCATTGGAATCTGCCAATAAGAACATTAAGAAGATTGTGAAAAATATGGTGGTAACCTACAAAGATTGGCACGAGATGCTAAAATTTGCTTTTCATGGCTACCTTACTTCGGCTCAAACATCAACTGGGGCAACTTCTTTCTCTTTAGTCTATGGCATGGAAGTTGTCCTTCCTATGGAAGTTCATATTCCTTCCTTAAGGATTATGAAAGAAGAAGACTTAGGTGAAGATGAATGGATTCATACTAGGTTGGATAAGTTGAACTTAATTGGAGAGAAGAGACTAGCTTCTCTTTGTCATGGTCAAATGTATCAAAAGTGTATGATCAAGGCTTTTAACAAAAAGATCAAACCTCGAGTGTATCAGGATATGGATTTGGTAATAAAACGCATCATTCTTCCTCAAGGCGATCCCAGGGAAAAATGGACTCCCACTTACGAAGGGCCATTTGTTGTTAAGAAATTATTCTCTGGCGGTGCCATGATACTAACTACTATGGACGGCGAAGATTTCCCACATCCTGTAAACATGGACATAGTCAAAAATACTACGCATAAAAATGACCTGCTTGGTTGACATACCTATGCAAAAACAAGGGTATCCCGGTGAACCAAAGAAGTTCAGGAAAAAATTTGGGATATATACAAAATATTAGACATCCGGCAAGTCGAAAACCCGAAAGGGAGGCTTGGGCAAAAAAGGGTATCTTGGTGGGATGAAAACCGAAAAGGGCGGTCTAGGCAAAAGTTAAAGATTGAAGTGTATGACTATGTCCCATGAAATAACTACAACCATCTTTATTACCAAGGTCCAATTTTTGAGTGTAAGATCAATTTAATTAACTTCTTTCAACGACAAGGGATGATATTCGAAGACATAGGGGGCAATAGCGAAGTTTGAACATAATGAGATCACTTCCACATGGATATTATTTTTGTTTTCACTTTATATTCTTTCGATGATTTCCTCTTACTAGGATCTCTGTCTCCTTGTACAAAAACACATATTTATAGGCAAGACATCAATACAAATATACTATGAAGTACATACTTTTTGTTTTGAGTGCAAAAACGTCCAATGACTAAAATTAAATGAACATATGCATATGAACATGATTAATTGTTAACAAATGTATGTTTAAAAACAGTAATAAGAATTTTCTTAAGGATTCGGAATATCCCTACAGAGTTATTTCAACAAAATTATCCCCAGAGATTTGAATTCATACAGTATCCATCCGGAGTTCCAATCTCCTGACAATCATTTCTCCAGATGAGTTAGTCCTAAACTACAAGATAAACCTTGCGGGGTTCGTCTCCAAAAGAATTCGTATCCCCAATAAGGTCTTCAAAATGCTTTCCTAAACAGGATTTATTTCCCCAACAGACTAAAATTTCCCCAGCTTGAGTTCTTTTCTCAGACCATTACAAATCAACAGACAAAACCCCTTGTCCCCAACGGAGTTGATACTATCCCTAGTAAGTTGCTGCAAAGCCTGGAATTTGACCAGATACCAACTAACTTTCCTTCTCCCCATTCAAGTTATAATTCCCCAGTAGAGTAATGGACAACCAAGGTTCCTGAACTCTATTCCCCACGCAGAAATCAACATTTCCCGCAGAATTCCCTCGAACAACAAAACCAAAATCCCCAGTGGAAACCCTCTAAGCAATATTGAAGATACACATACTCTTCATCCCCAACAGTAGTTCAAGATTTAGCTTCCCAAATCTCCCCATTAGTTATCAAGGATTTATCTTCCAGACAAAGATTTACTTTAATAACATTTCACATTCATACATCATGACATATACATACAAAATTCATATAGCATAGTCTAATTCATTTTGAGAGCATCATTATGCAATGCATGCATCTTCACACAACTAACCCTCTTCCTTTCAGGAAAAAAATAAATCAACATACAAAACACCTATGTTGGTTCAGTTTAAATCGACCAATGATTTACCCTAATTCCGTCCCGGTATACATTTTCTATGGTTCAGTTAAATCGCTCCGACGATTTATACTGATTTGTTATCCAGTTAAAGATTATTCAAGACCTCTGTTGGTTCAGTTTAAATTGACCAATGATTTATCCTGATTTTGTTTTGGTAGACACTTTCTCTGGTTCAGTTAAATCGCTTCGAAGATTTATATTGACTTTTTATATAGTTAAAAGATTATTCAAGACCTCTGCTAGTTCAGTTTAAATCGACCAATGATTTACCCTGATTCCGTTCCGGTAGACACTTTCTCTGGTTTAGTTAAATCGCTTCGAAGATTTACACTGATTCGTTCTCTAGTTAAAGATTATTCAAGACCTCTGCTGGTTCAGTTTAAATTGATCAATGGTTTATCCTGATTTCGTTTAAGTAGACACTTTCTCTGGTTCATTTAAATTGCTCTGAAGATTTATACTGATTCGTTCTCCAGTTAAAGATTATTCAAGACCTCTGCTGGTTCAGTTTAAATCGATCAATGATTTATCCTGATTCCGTTCCGGTAGACACTTTCTCTGGTTCAATTAAATCACTCTGAAGATTTATATTGATTCGTTCTCTAGTTAAAGATTATTCAAGACTTCTGTTGGTTCAGTTTATTTCGATCAATGGTTTATCCTGATTCTGTTCTGGTAGATACTTTATCTGTTTCAGTTAAATCACTCCGAAGATTTATACTGATTCATTATCCCGTTGAAGATTATTCAAGACTCCCGCTTGATTCAGTATAAATCAACCAAAGATTTATTTTGATATTTCTTCCAATCTCTATCAACAATCACATCAAATGGCATCTATATGCCCATCTCTAACAACTCTTCATCACCTCTCCTAATGGAATCTTTAAGTCCATTTTTGACGCAATCAACTAACACATTACTTCATGTATCAGTAAGTGAAAATTTTTGGACACTCTAGTGTTCAATCATCTTGCACCTTCAAGTCATGAATGGAAGACCCGCCAATCTAACTCTTCAGGTTTAAGAAGATTGAATAGGGGCAGTTGTTGTACCCCAAAATTTTCCCTCTCTTTTCTCAAGATAGTTCTTACAAGATCCTCAATAGCTCAAATTTGCACAAGGGTTGACTAGGTCAAGCCATCTCCTCAACAACTGATAACTCAAATTAGGGTTTGAGTTTGCACAAAGACAATTGGACTTATAATAATTCAAATGAATTTCATGGATCATTAGTGACCCTTAAGTTTTCTCATATCAAGTTTCAAGTCTTGGATCACAAAATTTCTTAGTAAATTGATCAAATGACCTAAAATTAGTTGTATTTGGTGAAAAGTCAACTGATACACCAAAAGTCAAACTTTGACTTGTTTTTTTAATCAAAATTGAGTTTCAAAGATCAAATTTCATCAAGACATTCAAAAACATGAAACTTGATCATCAAGAAATCAAGAAAGTCAAAAGTCATTTGAAAAGTCAAAGTTTTCAAGACTTAGAAGTGTTTTAAGTCTTACTTTTTCATGACTTCATGCCAACTTTGCACCAAGATGCAAGATGATTAAAAGAAAAATTCCAACATGAAAGTTTAAGATGTTGATGAGATCTACAACTTTGATTTCTTGATCAAGTCCTAGAAATGCTTGGATCTTGAGTTACAAATTCACAAAGTCATGCACATTTTCTTAAACACAGTGAAAATTTGACCTAGTTTAGGCAGATTTTTGACCTAACTTCTTGGCCAATTTTCACCAAGCTCCAAGAGGATTTTATCAAAATGGACAACATGAAAGTTGTAGGTAATGTTCCAAGCTTTCCAAAATATCCAAGAACTCATTGATATCATTCTTGAGTTAAGAGAATCGAAGAGATGAAGTTAGGGTTTCAAACTTGAATTACAAGTCAATTTTGTGATGAACACTTGACCAAATCCATAGCCATGCTATATAATCTTTACTTTACAGGCCTCAAACTTGTTTTTCACTCCATAATTAATGGTTTACACAACTGATTGAGCCCTTATCCAAGTGATTCAAGCATCATCCAAACTAAGTTGCCATTTTAGGAAGAAAGTAATCATTCCATTCTTGTAAAGCAAGCTTTATGCCCAAATTCAATGCATTGAGCTCCTAACTTGTTTGTTCTGATTACACTCCATCCACAAAGTTAGAAACATTGTGTTTAAAGTGATTAACAACTCTTGATCAAGAATTACAAAGCATTGAAACTTGTTTTATCAAAAAATCACATGTTGAGTTTAAACATGTAAATTTGAATTTTGATCAACTTAAGCACTCCAAGCTTTTGCCTATAAATTGAGCATCCTTCTACAAGCATGGAAATGATTTAGCAAGCACTCAAACTCACCCAAACTCCTTGAAAACTAAAAATTGCATAAAAACTCCATTGTTGCCACAATTCTTCCCAATAACTTTCATCTCTTAAACCACTCGTGTGTTTCCTCCCCAAATCATCTCTAAAGCTTCCTCACCTCAAATACAACTCATCTCAATCCATGTTTTCAAACTGTAACACCATTTTTACCATTGTCCAAAATCAAAAACAGGGGTCTGCAACTTGACTTCTCCAGGCCATTTCAGTCATTCTCAACTCAAGCTAAGCATTGCATTAACTTCCCAGAGACTCAAGGAAGCTAACCTGATCATTGCAACACCTTGAAATTTCCTCAAACTCAAAAAACGATCTCCATCTACAAGGCGATTTTCTGAAATTATATCTATTCATACAAGCATCATTTGATTCTGATTTGTGAAGATAAAATGTAGATATCATGGCCCTGAAGTTGACCATGTCCTTGGAATTCATTTATATTGCCTGAATAGTTTGAATTTTAGTCTTAAACTTTATGAAATATTTAGGTCAAAATTTGGTACCAATAAAATTCGTGTTCATATTTGAGAGTTAGGTTAATTAGTCTACATATTTAGAATCATGGTGAAATTTCTAATAAGTTTATTGTTTGCACTTTTGAGAATGGTTGAGAAATGAGCAAGTTATAGAATTGAAAAATGTTATTCATGGAAGCTGGCGCGAGGAAGAAGATGACACAAGCCTAGGATGGGTTTTCAAATATAAATTTATGGTTTTGTATTAATAAACGGATGTATCACCACCCTAGTGGTTAAAGTGCGCGCCTGTTACCTCTTGGACCTGGGTTCGAGCCTCAACGTCCGGTTTTGCATTTTTTTCCTATTGTTTTCACTTCCTTTTTTGTTTGAAACAGCGCGCCTTGGGCCTCCCTTGGACTAGGCCTTGCTCCTTTACTCAACAACACCCCCTGTTTTCTTAGATACACGCAACCCACTTTATTTTATTTTATTCTGACTACAAAACAAAAACAGGCTTTTAGGCCTAACAAAAATCTGATTTTCTTCCAAACCACTATTTTCACTTTCTTACCCCCCTGACATATAATTTTATTTTTCTATTTTTTGTTTTCTATTTTATTTTCATTATTATTAATATTATTATTCTTATTATTTTTATTAATAAAAAATACCAATATTTTATATTTATTATTTATAATATTTAGTATTTTTTATTTCTTTTAAAGCAAAGGACTAAAAACATTTTCTTAACAACTTTCTTTTAATTAATTTAATTTAGATTAGGTTTTAATTCTCTTTTTTAATTTAATTTAATTAGAATTTATGAATTTTAATTAATCTATTTCATTAGGTTTAATTAGGTTAACTTTAAAACTTTTTTCTTAAAAAAACCCTAAAAAATTTCTTTCTAAACTAATCTAATCTATTTTTCTATTTAATTTAGATTTAGTTCTTAGTTAATCCTCTTAGACATAATTAATTGTTTTCTCACTTTGTCAGTTTAATTAGGATAATATTAAGCCCCTTTATACAAAAAAAACTCAAACAAGAACAATTTCCTTTTCTTTGTATATCATAATACATCCTTGTACATTATTTATTCATACTCAATATGGTTGTAATAGTAAATTAGGATTTATTTGATTTCATCCCCAATTTATAAATTTGTATCCCCATCCCAAAACGATGTAATAGCATATAATTTTACATTTCTGCAATTTATCTCTTTCAATATAATTGCTAGTAATTAGGGTTTGTATAGCAAGACATAAAATCAAAAAATAGAAAACCCTAATTCAAGACAAACATTGGATGAAAACAAACACTTGGCACACTTTCACCTCTAGGGTTAACCTCATTTGTTGCCTAAGATAAAAATAGTCATGACCCTCGAACGTGGGATACTTTAGCAATGACCCTCGATTACAAGATCGTAGTTCCTCGATGACCCTTTAATGTTGCTTTCAGTAAACAATATTATACCCTTATGAAAAATTGTTAAAGTATCTTACAATGTTGCCTTCTATGATTATAAGATGACCCACGCTTGTCCCTTCACATCTAATGATATGGTTTCTTACTAACTAGTGGTAACATAACACTATCTAAAGGAGGAGGAAAAGAACAAACACTTTTTTGAGTAGATAAAACATTTGTAGTTGCTTGCTCACAAACATTTCAAAACATCTTTCAAACACACCAACACTTTCAAATGAAATATTTTCAAAAGTCAACACTTTGTATGTATTCTTATAGAGACGAGAATCGCTACAAAGTTTGCCTAAATGAAGGCATTTTTCAAAAATACTTTCAAACCATCACAAAACACATTTCAAACAAATAATTTCAAAGTAAGCTAGCAATAAGATCCCATAGACAACACAAATGAAAAGGGTGCCAATACCTTCCCTTTTCATAACCTACCCCCGAACTCAAGAAAATTCTCAAAAGGTCTTTCATGTTATTTTCACCCTTTCCTTTATTGGATAAAAGAAAAGTCGGTGGCGACTCTTGCTATCCGCAACAATTGCAATAAAACACAAAACACCCAAGTCAGTTCTCCCACCATATTACAATATGAAAAGTAGATGCTAGTCTTTTAGTGGAACTTAGGAGTGCTCCCTTAGGTTCTTGTATTTTTTGGTGATTGAGGACGTCTTTTCTAGGTGATGTAAATAGTGGAAGGATCAATATTATGTTGATGGAATTTTACACTAGGTTTGATGCTAGATACATTTTGAGTCACTTGATGAGTCCATACTCCAAGAACCTGTAGAAATTAACCCCAATTTTTACAGTGTGTGTGGGGTTATTATCGAGCTTGATGAATATGAAGTCACCATATGGGAATAGTCTTTAAATCATCATCCAAACCTATATAGGAAGAGGTCTTGATGTAGAATTGTAATTTTTTAATGTTGCTTCATCTAGATGTGTGTAAAATTATTTGATGTTGGAGTCTAAAGGGTACTATCTGAAATAGTTGACCTCTTTCACCTTACCATTTCACTAGATGAAAATCACATCTAGATTTCTTTGTAGAGCTTTGTGACACTATATGGCTCCTTCCAATTTTGTAAACATTTTCACGACTCTGTCTCTAGAGTTGTGGTATTTCATTTTTAGATATATAATTGATGGTACTACCTCCAAGGATGCTAGAGTGGGCCTCCCCAAAATGAAGTTGTAGACGATTTTACGAAACAACCAAGAATTGAATGTCTACGACCCTCTATGAACTTCCTTCTCCAAACATTAGAAGTAATTCCATAAGGCCCCAAGGAAGGGGTTACTATACCATTGGAACCCTGTAAATATGTGTCCATGTATGGTACCAAATTTTTTTTCTCAAACCTAATTTGGTGAACAACTCCGCCTATAGGATGTCTCATGAACTCTCATATTCAAAGAGAATTTGTAAGACATCATAAATAGTCATGTTCTATGTAACTATTAATGTAAAAATAACATTGGTTATCCCCTCAACCTTTTTGTTGTCCTTAAATCCCATAGTGGTTCGTTCAAGGTATCCCTTGTTGTCAGTTTCCAAAAAATTTGTTCCTCATGGAATAGATGTCATGCGCAATATTGGAATTGAAATTCTGGTATTCATATTAAAGATGTCCTAAAAGACGTTGAGAAATATTCTACTGAACTTGCACACAATGAACAATATGAATGATAAACATAATGCAGAAAAGTAAAGAACACACATAATTGTTTACCCAGTTCCGTGACTCACATCTAATCTAGGGGATACCAAGCCAAGGACCAAGTTAATCTGATAATATCAGTTCGTAGACCCACAACAAACTTTCACCTAGTTTACAACCTACTAACTTAATCACTACCCATTCTTAACTTCTACCTAAGACCCACTTAAGTATGAGACCCTTCTCAAATCCCTTCCAATCACAGCCATGGTGATTTACCAATTCTAAACTCATAGAACAAACACTAAAGCCACACTTCAAAGACACACAATCATTCACTACTTCAAAGCTTTGGAATGATTGAAAAAACTTACAACACGATAAAATAATCCTACTCTTTTATCAATATGATAATCACGAGGCTCATAATAATCACACAAACCCTAATAAAAATTACAATGTAAGTTCCACACTAAACTAGGTTAGTGACATTCTATTTAAAACCATCCTCTGGATTGGGTTGGGCTTTTCCATTGCAGAAAAATAGCTGCTAAATCTCAACATAATCTTATGCACATATTAGGGCTTCAATCATTAGTTTCTTAGATTTTCTGTTAATTTAGAAACTAATAATTTTCCTTGAATCCAGCTAGAATCTTTTCAAATCTTCAGCTTACGCGTCACATGGGATAACAAACTTTATCCAGAATACTCTACACATGTAACAACTAAACGTAACTAATATTCTAGTTGTACAAAAACACGATGTTGGATGAACCTTCATAGGACATCGCATTCGACATGTTGCATCCGTTGACAGAACATCTTCATTCGACATGTTTCTACTAAGTTGTCTTACCAAACATAATTCCAACCAGAGAAATACATAATTAACAATCTCCCACTTTAGCTTATTTTAACTAAAATAACTTAGCAAATCTTCCTCACATAAATAATTAAACATCTGCACAGGTTTGAACAAGATCAAACACACAATTCACCATTATCAGAGAACACAATAGTAGCAGAAGCAATCAACAAAAGTCAGTATAATCATATCAGAGTACCAACACCAGCAGTGGAATCTACAATCAAGAGAATAACACATTCTCAACATGTTAGGACATCTTGTCTGACACTTCTTTAAAACTTTCTTATGCTAAGAGCATAAGAGAGTTTAGTGAATCTCCCCCTCACCAGTAAGAGAATTTGATGATTCTCCCCTCAACATCAAGTCATACCACCAATTGATGACTCTCCCCCTCAACAACAAGTGATACCACCAGTCAGTTTTCATCCTTCTGCATCTTCAGAACCATGTGTATCTATAGAACTTCAGAACTATCCAAGCTACTCCCCCTCAAACTTGGAACCAATACTTGATACATAATGACTGCATGTTGATACTGACTTAGCAAACATTCATCACATCTAGAAAACAACTCTTCTCCCCCTTTTTAGCCAAAAGAAGACATAGTTAGTCAATCCACAAATCCTTTCAAGAAAGTAAGATCTCCTTGTTTTTGGTGCACCATTCTCTCTTCCCAAGTCTTGGATGCAGAGATATAACTTCTTGATCTCAAGAGAACCACCCTTATTCACGTGATCCATACCACTAGAGCCTACACCACATCTTCACCTTTAAGCAAAGCTTTCTTCATATGTTAGAGTCAACTTACACTTAACATGACCCTTTGTTGAGCTTTGCAGATAACTTTAAAACCAGACTATTTTCAATCAGATTATAATCAACAGCCACGCATGAATCCACGAGGAAGAATTTTCTAAATATCACCAAGAATAATAATTCATCCACTTCACCAACAACGAGATTTCACACAAAGATCTCTTCCTTGCTTTTGAAGCTTTTAAGATACTGAGATGATGTCCCAACGTCATTCTGAGAGTTTCAACCACCAGTCCTCAATACTTCATGATAAACCACTAGTAGAAGATGTATTCTTCATACTATTAATCTATCCTTCTCCTTTCAAGATACACATTAGCAATAAACCAATATGAACTTCTCAAGTTCATTCTTTAAAAAGACATCGTAGCATTTTATAGGACATCTCTCACATACGCAAGTCTCCAACAACAATAGCATAAGAGACACACTATATATATGGAAACTTGACAAACATGATTGTCTTCAGATGAACCACCTCTTTCCTCTGTCAAATAACCTTCTGCACTCCTTAAATCTGTCACAAGCATTAAGAGTGAAATTACCAACTTCACTTGTCACCACTTTAGAAAAGGTCTCTTTCAAACACTTGTTCCTTCCTTTGTCAGATATAGTCACAACAGCTTAAAGGAGAGATAGATAATTTGTTGTACTCATCTACATCTGTGATTGCTATAAACTCCTGAAGGTTTCAAGATCATTTGATCTTTCTTTGATGAGTTTCACCCATGCAGACTTTGAGGAGTCCTTATAAATTACATCCATGGTCCTCTTTTTACCACTCTTACCAATCTGTGTTTTCAGCTTATAGTTAATTTTGGCTACTTTTCTTAACAGGCCTTTCTTCACACCATTCATATGTGCTTTGTCACCTTTTTGATGACATACCTTCATTTCAGCTTCTTTTGTCATTAAGCTTATACATGGATAATATGTTTCTTGAGAAGACCACATATAGTAATTGTCTTTAGACCTACTTCCTCTCATGATTAGCTCATTGTTATATGGTGGGAGAACTGACTTGGGATTTTGCGTTTGTGTTTGCAAATGTTTCGGTTTAGCAAGAGTCGCCACTGACTTTTTATTTTATCCTAAGGAAAGGTCAAAAAGCACAGGAAAGACCTTTGAGATGTTTACTTGGGTTCAGGGAGTAGATTATAGGAAGGGAAGGTATTAGCACCCTTTCTATCCATGGTTATCCATGGGCTCTTAGTTACTTGTTTAGATCACTTGCTTTGCTTTTCCAATTGTTTGAAATGGTGCTCTTCAATTGTATGAAATGGTGCTTTGTGCGTGGTTTTGAAAGATGTTTTGAAAAGAGGCCACCGTTGTGGCAACCTTTGTAATGATTCTTGTTTGAATGTATACAAAAGTGTTTTTGTCTTTTTAAAAGTTTTCAATGTTTGAAAGTAGGGTTTTGAAATTGTGTTTGTGAAGTGTGTTTTGAAGATAGCAAGGATGTTTTTACAAGTTTTGATCAAGTAACTAAGAGTTGTCTACCTTATTTTACTCAAAGATCTTTCTTATGTTTTTAACCCTTTTAACAGTGTTGCTTCATCATTGTATTTCGTGAACAACCTTGTGTTAGGATGTTAAACGGGACAGGCGCGGGTCATCGTATAGACCATGATAGCAATTGTGTCAAGTATTTTTGGCAATTTTCTTGAGGGACTTGATCATTTTTGTTTAGGCAACTCAGATAGTGTCATCGAGGGACTATGATCTTTTGTTTTGTTTTTGTTTTGCCAAAGTACTTGACATGCATACCATGGCCTATTTTTGAAGGCAACAAGTGGATCGAAACCTTAGGGGTGCAAGTGTGCATTGTGTTTGTTTTTCATGCATTTTGTCTTTGATTAGGTCAAACTATTCGTTGGTTTTGATTTTTGCATACAAACCCTAATTCTCTAATCATGGCATAATTGAAAGCTTAAAGGTGCAAGAATTTAAACTCTAAGCTATTACGACATGATATAGGGAGGGGGTACAAATTTGAATAGGGGATTATTTTGCAAGAAATTAAACTCTAAATTATTACAACCAAATTGAATTTGCAAGGCATAATATTTAAATGTACAATATTTAAATAAAATACAATAAATAAATATAAGATAGAATGTATTATGCAAAAAAGGTTCTTATGTATGTAAAATATTTTTAATGAAAAGAAAGGTAAAGGAATAAATAAAAAGTTAATTTTAATTATTTTTTAGGGTAAACCCTAATTCCTTAAATAAATGGTATTATTTAATATTTATATACAAACATGTATCAATATGTACAAAAATAAAAGTATATTAAAAAAAGTATTTTTTTAGTATAAGATACCAATAAAAATAAAATGTATTATTTTTGTGTTTTTTATTCTATGCTCTTAATAAAATAAAGTATATATATATATATATATATATATATATATATATATATATATATATATATATATATATATATATATATATATATATATATATATATATATATATATATATATATATATATATATATATTAAGTGTGTAAAAAAATAAAATAAATTATTTACAAAAATGCAATATATTCAAGAAAATATTTTTGGTGTAAATAAAAATAGAAATGAAAATAAGAGTATTTTTTGCATTATTTTCAACTTTAACAAAAAATATATATATTTAAATTGTTGTTTATATTAGGAAAAATTAAAATAAAATATCTAATAAATGAAAAAAATTGTGAAAATATTTTTAGAATATTTTTTAGATTTGAAAATAAAATATCAAAGTCAGAAAAGAAATAAAAATGCAAAAATAATGAAAATACAAAGAAATGGGCCAGGGGGTGCTGAAAGTAAACTGGGAGGTGTTGGAAGCAAAGAAATTCAGGCCCAGCCCAGACTTCATCTTCAACCTCCATAAATTTGAAAAACGCACGCATGCCTGTACAAACTTGTATCTCCTGTATTTGTGATCTTTTGACAAAACTCAAAACATGAAACTTGTAGAGCATCAAATCACGAATCTAACCATATAAAAAACTTAAGCTAACTCTCAAAGACCAGAGAGAATTTCTCTGGCCCTAATTTCTACCTAGTTTTTTCAGAAAGTTCATGGATGAAATTCTCCTAGCACGATTAATATAAATGAAAACTAAGCACATGTATGGTTTCAGGGCAATGAATACAACATCTTTCATTCACAAACCTAAGTCTAAATGTTCCTAAATAGAGAGATAGAAGTTCATGAAATACCTGTTTTAGTTGAGTTCGATCTGGACAATGTAGCAACTTTCAATGGGGCCTGAGGTTCTTTTGAGCTTGCTTGATGTCCCCTGAACCTTTCCCAATGCTTAGTTTGTTTGAAGTGGCCTGAATCGTGCTACGTAACTCAACCTGCAAAGCTTCCAAACAAAAATGGTGATGTGTGTAAATGGAGTTACAACAACTTGTGAATGGTCTGGACAACTTAGGTATATTGTTTGGAATGTGTTTGACGTGATTTTGGATAAAACGCACGAGGGGATTTGATTGTGGCTTGTGATTTGCAGAACTGGCCCTATTTTGCAAGAAAATGTGGTTTTTGAGTATGGGGAGGTTTTAGAGGTCAAGGGCTCGTGCTTCTGACTTACAAGGATGTGAGAAACTTGTTTCAAAACTTTTCTTGAGTTGATTTTATCAGATATGTGTGTTATGAGCTTTTGGTCATTTGACTTGTTTTAAAAGCAAAGATGTGAAGTGACCATGCTAAGGCCTGTACAGGCTAGCTTCAAGCATGCTCATAGTTGGTGTACTATGCCTGAGATTAGGGGACTTTGTTTGTAGAAAAAGGCTTGGTCCAATGCTCAAGAGAAACAACTTTGCAAAAGTTATGCTTTATGAAAATGGAAGTGTGATCTTTATGCGAAAAATGGAATTATTCAATGTACAATGCTCCCTTGATCAGGACAATGCCTCTAACCAATGTATTTGCATTCAATTTTTGAGTGTTGAAGGGTTTAGAGACCTGTAATTATGTACTAAGCTAGTTTGGTCAGATTTGCAACTTGGTATGAACATGTATTGGCCATGGTTACAAAGTGAGTTTTTGCCAACTTCAAGCATTCGATTCTCCCTAACCACAAATGTGTTTGATGAGTTCTTGGACAATTTGGAAAGCTTGCAACATGTATTATAATCCGTCTTTGAAATGCAACTTGAAACTACAAGTGGAACCATGTGAAAATTGTCCAAGAAGATGGGTCAAAATCCTGCCTAAACTAGGGCAAAATTTCTCTAAGTTAAAAGTTTTAGGTACCCTTGTTCCAAAAATCATAACTTGAGATCCAAGCTTCTTTTGAGAAAACATTGTGAATCAAAGTTGTAGACCTTGTGATGGAATACAACTTTCATGTTGAAAGTTTTGTTTGAATTTGTTGTACCCCAAAATTTTCCCTCCCATATTCCTCAAGACATGTCAAGAATCATCTCCAAGTTGTTCAAGTTGGCTCAAGGGTTGGACAGTCAAATCACCTCCTAAGGCAGTCAAGTCAAAATTAGGGTTTTGTGTTGCATCAAGGTCCTTACATCCAAATGACCCCAAGTTCTCCCCAATGTTCTAATATGTTCTCAAGTTCATCCATGTCAAATTTCAAGCCTTGCAGAGGGAGTTTGGCCAGTCAATTGCTCAAGAGGCCCAAAAATCGACTGTGCTATGGCAAAAGTCAACTGTGACCTACAAACAGTCAAACTTCAATATTTTTTGTCAACATTCTCATTTTGAAGGATAATTCATCATTTGATCAAGGGTTGATCATGATTCATCAAGGATTGCTCAAGATTCATCAAGATTCAAAAGTTGCTAAATTAGGGTTTTGCAGGAAAAGTCAACTCAAATTTGACCAAGCATAACTTTCTCATACTTTATGATAAATGACCCATATAAATATAATTTTGAATAGGATGCAATTTCCTACAATCCATATTCACACCCCAAGATCTAGAAATGCTCTCACAAAAAGTTACAAATTTGGACATTATAGGTCATTTTTAAAAGTCAACAAAAACACATTTTTTCCAAAGCTTATAACTTGAGCATGGAATATAAAAATGAGATGATACCAAAAGTTTTGGTTAGTGTACATCTCAAGGATTCTAAAAAGTCCAAGAACACCTCCAAAAGTTCAAAATTGAAGAAGTTATGCATTGTTGAAGATGGGCATTTTTCCAAAATTGCCAAAAGTCAACTATCCTCAAAACTCCAACTTTTGAAAAAAGGGCCCACTTTTTTCCACTTGATTTGGTCTTATGACACCACACACGTGTCCCATCCTTAATTTCATGACCAATCATTTATTTTTCTATTTTATTTAATTTTTATTGATTTAATTCATTTTTAATCAATATTAAATCAAATAAAATCTAAAAATGAATGGAATAATATCTTTTTGATCATTGTAGCTTTCAATTATCATGATTCATCAAATCAAATTCGTATCAAGGCTTTTCATGCATAAAAAAATCAGATTTGGCCTATATTTTGAAACTTGATAATGGTGATCAAAATCAAATCTTCCATCTTCAATGCATATGGACTAAGGCCCAAGTTTTAACCTAAATGCATTCCTTTATGTACACACAAGCCAAAAAAATCAAGAACACGCCCTAAGGACTGCAAAAAATGGGCAACTCAGAATTGAAAAAAACCTTGAAAAAAGTGGAGATCGAATTCTTGTTTGGAGGCGTTTTCAAAGCAAGATCTCAACACTACTCCCTTGCCTGACATCCTGTGAAGCAAAAGCAACCAAAACCAGGCCTTGAGACTATCTGAAACACGCTATAAGTATCCTTGAATATGGCTCTGAACATGGCATCGTAAATCATTTTTCTTGCATCTTTTTGCCAATTTACTTGCACCATCATGCTAAACGTTCAAATTCTAACAATTCTGCATTATTTAATTTGATTTTAATGGCATGTACTGTAATGCCCGAGCCTAGGGTTCTTGTTCTTGTTTTTATGCCTTTTCGATACAGGCAAAATCAATGCTAATAGTGGGTATAGGGATAACCAGGAGGAAGAGACGAACGTATTGGTGCTCTTAGATTTCGTTTCCATGGCCTAGGGTGAATTTTGGAAGCAAGCTACGAACTTTCCTGCGGATAAAAATCCGCAGGTAAATAACAAGGGTTATTTGGAGAAGATGATCACGTGTCCCTGTGTCATTGGCCTACTCAAATGTGTTTAGCGCGTTTTTTTTATTCCAGCATAATTAGTTGTTTTCACATATTATATTTATTTCTTCCCCCATTAACAATAATGCAACATAGTTGGATTGGTGAGAGAGGCATGGCAAAACCCCTTGGGACCTGGGTTCGAATCCCAGGTCCCCCAAAACTTTATTTGATTTTTCTTCAGGTACTCATATGCAGCGCCTAGAGTGAAGTGCATCATGTGCCTCAAATATCAACACGCCAGGTGGCTTCAGATCTAGATCCAGTGGCCAAGGATGGAGGATTACCATGGTCCCTAGTCAACAGGCATGTGGGAGATCCAAAAAGTCAAGCAGGCTGGAGCGTTAATGGGCCAAAAATTGTTGATCATACACCCAGATCAGGCCCACCCCCCCCCCCCCCCCCTGAGTATTCCTTTTAATTTCTATATCTTCTTCTTTATTT
The DNA here is from genome assembly GCA_948472305.1 of Vicia faba. Lineage (NCBI taxonomy): Eukaryota > Viridiplantae > Streptophyta > Magnoliopsida > Fabales > Fabaceae > Vicia > Vicia faba. Next base: position 832,924,649 of record OX451735.1, on the reverse strand, counting down.
ATTATTTATTTTGTTAAGTATTATTATTATTATTTAAAAATTTAACCAATTAACATTTTTTTATAAAATCAGAAAACCCAAAAAATAATATTTTTATTAATTTCACTATTTCATTATTTTTGTAAATAAATTTTAACCAATTAATTTAGTTTTTAATTAGGTACAATTTTAATATCTTTTGCAATAAATTAAAATTAATATATAATTAGGGATTTTAATAAATTTAATCATTTTATTTTATTTCCTTAATTATAAATAAAACCCAAAAATATTTTCATTTAATTCAATTATTAACTTAGACTTAATTTTTAATTCAAAAAATAACAAAAATATGCTTTCTTTAATAAAAAGGGTCAAAACCCTAAGACACTCCGATTTAATTTTCTCGCGCGCGTATTATTTTTTATCCATATTTCAATATTGTAACTGCTTCGGGAATTTAATAGTTTAACTTAGGATTTTATTTATTTATTTATCGCTTTTATTTATTTTTCACAATTTAAATTTCAAGGGTTGTTTTTGGCGATGTAAATACCCGACGCCTTGTAATAGTTTAGATTCAATTTCCGCAAATTTAATTCCGCAACTATAAACTGTTAGATGTTTGATAACTAGGCAATGCATGACAAGATCAATCTTTAAATTAAAATCAACATAGCTCACCATAACATGTACAAAGATAATATAACTGAAAAATAACACACTCGCACATTCGCACTCTTAGGGTACACTTCACTTGGTTGCCTCGAACGTGGTCATTGAGTATAGGATGTTTTAGAGGTCGCCCTCTTGTCCAAAGATCATAGTTGCCTCGAAACGCTTGCCTCGGAAAAATGATCTAAGACATTAGGGTTACCGCTAAGGCGTCCTAACATTGCTTTAGTGACTACACGTCCCTTAATCGAATTGACCCGAAAACTCCAACGACGGTGCTACCTACTCCTCAATAGTGGGATAGCATTGTCTAAAGGACATTTGTACAGATTAATTCCTTTTTCGAGTAGGTAGATGATTCTTAAGTACTTGCTCCTTTTAAAACAAAACAAAACTTTTCACACTTACACCCCTTTCAAAAAAAAACTCTTTTCAAACCCACAAACACAAAGAAAAGCAAACTTTTGAAAACATAATGAGCAAGTACCTAAGAGCCCGTGGATAACCACAGATAGAAAGGGTGCTAACACCTTCCCTTTCTATAATCTACCTCCCGAACCCGAGAAATATCTCAAAAAGGAATTTTTATGTGCTTTTGTCCTTTCCTTGTTGGATAAAATAAAAGACGGTGGCGACTCTTGCTTACCGCGACATTTTGCAAAAACAAACGCAAACGCGAACCAGCATTCCAAAACAGTCAGTTCTCATTCCCACCGATCACAGAACTGGCGACTCTGCTGGGGATAATTTTTAAGTGAGGTGTACCTTAGGATTAGATCATTGTGTTTTCAATTGTATGCTTTGTATGCTTTAATTTTGTGGGCTTGTATCGGAGTTCTATAGATCCTATCCCGGATTTGGGGATACCCTTTAGGTAAGTAGCAATAAATTGTGAGGGATCTGTACGGTGTAGACCGATACGGATGAAGAAGTAGCAACATTGGTGTGGCACTTTAGTCTGTACCGATATCCCTTGTGTTGGAACGAGGAGAATATGGGTCTTCTAAGGGGCCATTAAGCACCAACTGACCTTAGAACCTTAAATTGACCAACTTGGCCATAGAACAGTAGCAGTATGCTACACTCATTGAAACTAAACTCTCGCGATGATTCCGGCCACAAGAAAAGGTTGCTAAACTGGAATTATGACCGATTGAGGGTAGTCAATGATATTGAGATCCTCTAGAACCCGGTTACTATTTTTAGGACAGGTTTAAACCAACTGAACTGAAAGAGGGTAGTACCTAAGCTCCATGCCAGCCTGAAATCTAAGGGCTCTCAGTGTGACTTGTGTGCCTTTACCATGTTTTCTTATTGTGGATACTTGTGGTGTGCCTTTATCATGACATCATGAGATCATATCATTGCATACATCTTAGATAAGGACTAACCTATTTCAAAGACAAGAGAGTTTCATCTTTGCTCTATTTTGTAGGTCATCATGATGCCCATGCGTAAGAATACTATCCGGATCAACTTTGTCCAAGTCCCTACCTTGCTTAAAAAGTTGGTTGTCAGGATGCCAGACAATACTTCCTTCATCAGGAGGCATGGTTCTCTTCTCAGTTTGGTCACCTCCAAGTTAGACGAACAGATGATGAGTTTCCTGGTCCAGTTTTATGATCCGTTGTACCATTGCTTCACTTTTCAAGATTATCAGCTGGTTCCTACCCTAGAAGAGTTCTCTGAGCTGCTCGGTATCTCTGTTCTGGAGCAGACCCCATTTACTGGTTGGGAAAAGACTCTTAAGCCTGAAGAGATTGTTGCAGCCCTTCACTTGACCAAAGAGGAGGTAAAGGCTAACTGGGAGACTAGAAGTGGAGCTAAGGGTTTTCTGACTAAGTTCTTGGTTGGCAAGGCTAACTATTTCTGGGATAGCCTAGACTTTAAGGCCTTTGAGGATATTCTGGCTCTTTTGATTTATGGCTTGGTATTGTTTCTGAATCCTGACACTTTTGTTGATATTAATGCCATAAAGATCTTCATCTCTCAGAACCCTGTACCCACTCTCTTGGGTGACATTCTCCATCAGCTCTATGCTCGTACTTCCCGAAAGCGGGGGACCTTGATATGTTGTGCTCCTTTATTGTCGAGGTGGTTTATTTTGCACCTCCCTAAGTCAGTGCTGAAGAACAAAGAAGGAATAGGCTGGGCTTATAGGGCGATGTCTCTCTCTCATAATGACATTATCTGGACTCTCAAGGGTATGGATGAGGTAACTATCATTGATCGTTGTGGAGAGTATCCTAATGTTCCCCTGCTAGGAAACCATGGAGGAATTTCTTACAACCCATGCTTAGCTCTCCGTCAGTTTGGAAGAGCCAGAAGAGAAGGGCCTCATGATATGTTGATGCCTCATATCATCTTTGATTTTCATGGGGATAGTGATGAGCTACGTCGTAGATTCATACGGGCTTGAGACAGAGTTCACCAATCAGATCGACATGAGCTGGGCCCAAAGACTTCTCTGCCAATGGAGCCATATCTCAGATGGGTCCGCATCCGCGCCCAGAAGCTAGGTATGCCATATGAAGTTGTCCGCCCTGTCACTCTTGAGGTTACTAATGAAGAGGGGGTTCTTCCAACTATTCTCCATCCTTATATGCCCACTGATATTGGGGCACTGAAGAGGTCTTGGATGCAATTAAGGGATGAACAGGATTCTTACCGAGAGAAGTTCAACGAGCAGGAGTAGAAGATCCAGAAGTTGACTAGGCAACTGGAGAACGAGCGGATCCTGAATGATTATGTCTGCACCGAGAAGAAGAGACCATGGGAGCATTGATGGACCTTTGATGATTTCCTTTCCAGTTTTTATTTACCTTTCAGTATTTCCATTCTTGTAATGCCTTAAGGGCAATTTGTTGAACAATTTAAATTTTGAAGTTTAAATCTAATAAAGTGTGTTTCCTTTCTTGTTTACAAATTTGAATCTCGATTGTCTTTGAAATCATAATCATACACATTTCATCCCATGCACTCCATAAGCAGGTACCTTTTACAGGTCTCTTATCTTCTTCGCTGTTTATTTCAGCACTCACTCATCATGTCTGCTGAACCTTCAACTGAGTAAGCTATCAAGGCCCTCCAGGCCCAGAATGCCCAATTTCAAGAGCTGTTCATGAATCTAGCCAAGGGTCAGTAGGACCTGAAGACCTTGATTCTGAAGGAGAAAAAGAAGAAGAAGAAGAGGACCATCTTGTTCAATACTGGACGCAGGTTTGGAAACGGGCTGCAGAATGAAGTTGATCTGACCACCTCATCTGGAGGGAAAGATAGTCCACAAGAAAGGAGGGCTCCTAGACCTATGGTCTCCGACAATGAGACAGACTACGATGAAGAACAGTATCCTCCTGCTGAGGATAAGTACAAACAGCTGGAAGACCGTCTGAGCGCTATGGAAATTCAGAAGGTGCCCGATATGGACTTCGGAGATCTAGGTCTATCATCTGGGGTGGTGATTCCCCATAAATTCAAGGCACCAGCCTTTGCCAAGTATGACGGAGTTTCCTGTCCGAAGTTGCACCTCCGGTCATATGTGAGGAAGATCCAGCCTTACACTACTGATAAGAACTTATGGATCCATTTATTTCAAGAAAGTCTATCAGGGACCCAGCTTGAGTGGTTCTATCAGTTGGACGGAGCCAGTATCCGCAGCTGGGAAGATTTGGCTACTGCATTCTATAGGCAGTATCAGTACAAATCTGACTTCGCTCCTACGCGTACCTAACTCTAAGGTATGACAATAGGAACGGGTGAAGGATTTAAAGAGTATGCGCGGAAGTGGAGAGACCTTTCCGGAAGGGTGCAACCACCTTTAGTTGATCGTGAGCTTGTTGACATGTTTTTGGGGACCCTGTCTGGTCCATTCTTTAACCATCTGATTGGAAGCTCTTCATCTGGGTTTACAGATCTTATTTTGACTGGTGAGAGGATTGAAGCTGGTATTAAGGATGGGAAGATACAGAAAGGTGCCTCATCGAGCACCGAGAAGAAGTCGTTTAAGAAAGAGTCCAGTGCTATCTATAGTGCAAGAAGACAGAATAGACCTGAACACCGCCAAGCTGTCAATGCGGTTGTTATTTCAAAACCTGCTGGTGCTCCTCAGTACAACAATCAACCAAAGGACGAGAGACCTAAGAGGCAATTCACTCTTCTCAGCATGACTGTTGTACCCCAAAATTTGCCCTCCTCTTTTTTACAAGAAATCACAGCTTCGGGCTTTTCCTGATTTTTCAGATTAGCCTAAGAATCGGTCAAACAGACTTTTCTTATCAGTCAAACAAAATTAGGGTTTCCATTAACTTTTGAATCAGTTCAAGCAAATTACTAGGGTTTGGTTGAGTTTGGCTCAGGATTTTATCAAGCAAACGTTTCTTTGACAATAAATCAAGAATTAGGGTCTGCACGCGCATTCTCAGAAGAATTTGAATCCACAGTGTCTTAATTGGCTGTCACACTGCTTTGACGCCTGATTTCAGTTTGTTTCTCAATACCTGAACCTCTGGATTAGAAGCTGAGGCTTTTGGTTGGAAATTTGCAGTGTTTGGTTTAATCAGTAAAAGGAAAGGAACATGGACGTTTGTTTGATTAACTGTGCAATGCTTATGGTTAATTGGAACTCCGGGTTTATTATTGGTTAATGCGAAGTTGCAAGACTACAGTGTTTATTAATTATTTATTTTATCTAAGTTAGAATAATTGGGATTTACTTCCAGTTATTTTAATTCAATAAAACTTAAATAATTAAATAGACAGTGAAATAAAAGAGATATCTGACAAAAAGACTTTTATTTATTTTTAATTATTGGTACAAGTGTTATTTAAATACAAGTAGTTTTTACAGTATTTATAATAATATTTATTACAAATGATTAATGAAATTCTGGCTGCAGATACTCAATGTCACGTTCAATGTTATGACACCGTATCTGACTTACTATATGACAGTAAATACAAAAGCAATAAAGAACACAGTCAATTGTTTACCCAGTTCAGTGTGCAACAACACCTACTCTGGGGGCTACCAAGCCAGGGAGGAAATCCACTATAAGAGATGTTAATTCAGGAATAAACCAACCAGTTTATCTCCTTCACTTAAGACCTACCCAATGCAATTCCAATCTAAGTACAACTTAAACCTGAGTTCCTACTCACTCCCCCTCAATCACAGCAGTGATACATAAACCAATTTGACTTAAAAATTGATGAAGACACTCTTCAAAAACAAACACTTGATTAAGCTTCACAGCTTTTTAATCAAGCAACACAATCACTCGTGCTTCACAGCTTTGAGTGATGCACACAACTAACTTGACTCTGCTTCACAGCTTTAGTCAAGGAACATTCAAACACTCTTGCTTCAAAGCTTTGAGTGCTACACAGCCCTTACAATTCGAAACCTATTCCAAGTCACTTATCACAATGATAATTGCTTGGAGTACAATAATCAAATCTATACAGATTACAAATGATCTTCTGATCAATAAAAGGGATGCCTTGAAAAACAGCAGCTCTGTTGAATATATAGCAGCTGCAACTTCAGTTAGGGTTTCCACAAAAACCTAGGGTTAATTCCATTTGACCTAAAGACCAGGTCACAGGGCTTTATTAACCAGGTTAGGGTTGAGCTAGGTTACCCCTCAGAAAACGCAGGATTCTGTTCAGGAAAGACTGAGTTATTTTCCTGAAAAAACTCAGACTTATCCAACCTGCAAACCTGTTAGTTCAGAACAGGATGTCATAACATCTGTTATGACATCTGAGAAAACCTGTCTACTGATTTAGCAAAATGTGATCATTTTGCAAAATGCTCAGATACACACTTATAAACATCAGTACTTGAATTACAATATTTTTCTGCAAAGGTACCTAATGAGTCAGTACAAACTGAACTAGAATGTTATGACATCAGTCATGACATTCACACATACACTTGGGATTTACCAAAAATGCAAGCCAATACCTAAACACCTACAATTAAAATAAAATAAAACTATATCCTAAATGTCTTGAAATCTTCATCTTCTACTGCTGCTCCCCATTGCTCAACTGATATTTATCTACAAAGACAAAAAAAAGAATGAAGTCAAATGCAGATGAATTAAAAAAAAGGCATTTTCAGACAGTTAATCATAAAAACTCATCATTAAAAGTGTTGGCCGGAATCAGTTTGTTCACCCTCTCTGCAAATCGCAAGAAGACTCTTGGTTCACAAAGAGGGAAAAGGAAATATGTTTGCAAATATATGAAATGTACAAGGCTGCATAATTGAACCAAATGCACAAAGCTACATGAAAAGGGACAAGCTACTGAATATGCCAAAACAAGTTGCAAAGTTCAAATTGAACAAACAAGCAAAGCTGTCAACAAATGCAAAATTGCAAACTGAAAAGGCAAACCAAATTGTCAAAATGGCCAACTAAGTCACAACTTCAAGAAGCTGTCAAAAGATATCAAAGCTATCAAAGCTGTCAAAGAAGATATCAAAGCAATGCAGGAAATCTGGAAAGATGCAGAAGAAAGTACAAGAGGCAGAGCAGAGCTAACATTGCAAGCATATATTATCATCATTTTCCAGGCCAAGCACTTTTTCAGGAAATAAGTACACTCTAAGCAATATAATATGCTTACTTTTCTGTGGAAAGAGAAAGAGAGAGAGAGAGAGAAGTAGGGAGGCTTACAGTTTGCAGGCTTAAAGACAAATAGATATAAAATAAAGAGTATCAGAATTGTCAAAGAGAGGGCGGAAACACCACATAAAAAAAAAAGATAACATAAGCTCTCAAGCTGTAACTTCAAAACCTGCCTCAAAAACACATAACAGAAGCTGCCTTCAAGCAACAAACCACAAAACTATTACAGAAGCAAGTCAGCAAGCTTGTAACCTCAAGCCTGCTTCAGGTTTTCAAACCTACTCAAAACCACAAACCTGCTAAAAACTTCAAACTGCCTTACAACCTGTGTTCAGAACAAACACATAACAAAAAAAACTCAAGCCATACAAACCTGCTAATCCTCAAAACCTGTTACAGATACAAGCCAATAAGCCTGTAACCTCAAGCCTTGCAGCCCTCAAATCAAAAAAAGCCTGTCAAAAACCATACAAGCATATCAACCTGCTAAAAACCAGATACAAGCCTTTCAAGCCTGTATCCAACAAGCCCGTCAAAACATCACTAAACCTAACAAACCTTTGTTCAAAAATCCAAACATCCAGATATCCAAACAACAAAGTTAGGCGCCTCATAACTAGGTTCATCATAGGCAAAGTCAGCCCAGTCCAAAAGAGAGAAAGAGAATCAGAAAAAAAGCAAACAAATCTCAGAGCTAGGTTCATCATAGAATCAACACATATCCAAACCACTTCAAAATCAAAACACCAACAAAAACCCTCAGAATCAAAATCATCATAGGCTAAACAAATCCCAAACTCTCAGAACTAAAGTTCATCATTGAGTAACACAACATCAAGAGAGGAAAAGAAACTCAGAAGAGAGAAATATTGAAGCAAGCAATCTCAGAGTTATCATTTCAAAGTCAGAACAACAAGCAAGTTCCATATCCAAGTCAAAAAGCCCTCAGAACAAATTCATCATAGGTCCAACATCAACATATCAATACCAACAAGCCTAATAAGCATCTCAGAATCCAAGCATACAAATATTCAGAGGCAAGCATTCAGGCAAGCAAGCAGAAGAGGAACAAGCAAGCATCTTCATCAGAAAAATAAGCAAGATACAAAATACCAGGGAAGCCAGCAAGCTCAGCATCACGTACTCCCTCGCCGGCCACCGGAGACGCCCCCTGTCCACTTCTCCTCCTCTCCAACAACGAACCCTAAAGGTAGTAACTCCTCCCTATTTCTTTAATATTTCACACAAACATAAATAAATGCAAAAGGTCAGGACATGAAAAAGACAGGATATGCAAGATAAGAACAAAAACCTAAAAAGAGAAATCGTTACCCTCTTTGAAATCACCGCCTTGAGCAACCAAGAGGAGAGGTGAAATGGAGGTGGCGTCCAGTAGCCAGGCGTGGAAGGGGAAGTCAGAAGCTCGCCTTGGTTAAGAAAGATGAAGAGGACAACGAAGAAGAAGACGGGAGTGGCGCTGCTTGATCAAACCCTACAAACCCTTTTCTGAACAAAACAAATGAAAACCCTATGCAAAAACTTGTGAAACGTGTTTGGGCCTCTGCCTCACAAAAACTGCCAAGCCCAACGATTCTAGCACATACACCCCCATTTCCTTTTTTTTTTTGAAATCTGTTTGTTTTTGTTTGTTTGGGCCATGCATTTCCTCCTAAAGCCCATTTATTTTTTATTTACTTCTTAGGTTTACAAATCATTATTTTTACATTATCACTTTATTTTCGTTTTTTTATATATACAACTTAATTCCTGATTTTTCTTGTTAAGTATATAATACATTAATTTTTTTTCATATTTATTTTTACTAATACTTTTATTACACTTAAAATAGGTAAATATTAGATTAATAGATTTATTTTTTTTAAAAGAAAAAACTTTCTTTTGCTTAATGAATCTTTTTTTATAAATTTCATAAAAACATCAACTAAATACATAGATAATAGAATACTTAAATTTAAAACAATTTTCTCTTCCTTTTTTAAAAAACTTTGTTTATATCATTAACAAAAAAACACAAAAATAAGTAAATACTTAATAATATATTAGGTTGACATTTTAATCATTTGTAAATAATCACATACATTGCACAATACTTTTATTTCTCTTTGATTCTTATACATTGCTATATTTTGCATTGAGAATGTTATTCGATTTGGTTGTAAATATTATTTGGACACTGCTATCCTAATAAGACTCATCCCCATTTGTAAATATTTGTACCCCCATCCCCGGATACTTATTTGTAATAGCTTAGACTTTAAATTCCCGCAATTTATCGCTTTCTATATACTGTATAGTAATTAGGGTTTGTATGCGAAGATTCAAAATCAACCGCTAGATAACCTAATACAAGACAAATGCATGAAAATCAATACACAATTCACACTCGCACCCCTAGGGTTCCTCCACTTGTTGCCTTCAAAAAATAAGGCCATGTTGCATGTTAAGTGTCTTTGGCAAAACAAAAACAAATCAAATGATCATAGTCCCTCGATGGCGCTTTCTCAAGTTGCCTAAAAAATGATCAAGTCCCTTAAAGAAAAAATTGCCAAAGACATTTGGCACTATTGCATTCATGGTCTAAACGATGACCCGTGCCCGTCCCGTTAACATCCTAACACAAGGTTGTTCACCAAATACAATGGTGAAACAACACTGTTAAAAGGGTTAAAACATGAGAAAGATCTTTGAGTAAATTTAGGGGTAGACAACTCTTAGTTACTTGATCAAACTTGCAAAACACACTTGCCTACTTTCAAAACACACTTCACAAACACAACTTTCAAAAACATTGAAACATCTTTTCAAAAAGACAAACACCTTTGTAAAACATTCGAGTAAAGAATTGTTACAACGGTTGCCTAGACAAGGCATCTTTTTCAAAACATTTTCAAAACCACACACACAAAGCACCATTTCACACAATTGAAAATCAAGGCAAGTGATCTAAAACAAGTAACTAAGAGCCCATGGATAACCATGGATGAAAAGGGTGCTAGCACCTTCCCTTTTCATAATCTACCCCACGAAAACATCTCAAAGGTTTTTCCTGTGCTTTTTAACCTTTCCTTTAGGATAAAATAAAAAGTAGGTGGCGACTCTTGCTAAACCGAACAAGTGCGAATACAAACGCAAAACCTCAAGTCAGTTCTCCCACCGTATCACAATGACCTTATCTCAGATTCTGCCACAGTTGCTGAAGACTAACCTGGTGACTATAAGGGAGCCCCCAAAGAATGCAAATACAACGTCACCAAGGTATGACCCTAACGCCCGCTGCGCTTATCACTCCGATAGCCCGGGGCATAATACAGATGATTGTTGGGCATTAAAGAACAAGATACAAGACTTAATTGATGCAAAGGAGATTGAGTTCGAGGCGCACGAGAGGCCTAATGTTGTGACTGCTCCCATGTCCAAACTTGGAATAAATGCTGTAGAGGAAGACTTGTTTGTAGTTTCTGTGGATGACATTGTTACCCCTCTGATGACTGTCAAGAAGAACCTGTTGCTAGCCGGTTTATTTCCGGGCTGTGGCGAAGGTTGCCATATGTGTTCTATTTTACCTACTGGTTGCCCATTCCTGAAGTCAGGTATCCAAAACCTGATGGATAATAAGGAGATCTTGTTTGAGAAGATTTTTGTTCCTTCCATTCATTCTGAAGAAGTTGCCATTATTACCATTTTCGACAATTCTTCCAAGGCTCCCTCGAGGAAGCCTATTAGAATTACATCTGTTCCAAAGATCGCACCTGTGATTATCACTATTCTGAGGCCCATCACATACACCTCCGACAAAGTTGTCCCCTGGCACTATGGGGCTGATGTTTATGTTCTTGGAGTTAAGCAAGAGTTGGATGCTGATACTGACATCAACAACATTACTGGACCTGCTAAAGTCACTCGTAGCGGTAGACTTTTCTCACCTGATATTGCTCCACCAACTGTCCGAAGACATGTCGTTATTACACCTGCAAGTGTACCTACCACTATTCCTGATCCAGTTCCTATCCTTACCCCTGTCGCCGAGTGTTTACAGTGATTTCTGGTAAACAACCGCTAGTCCTCCAAACTATCAAATAATCTTAATGACTGTTATTTAATCTCTCTGGTAACTTGCAGGATCGACTAGATTGATCCTAGGATGTATTGGCCATTTGGATAATTCTCATTATAGAACTGATATTCATGGTTGGTATTTAGAATGTTGTGTAGGTGTTTAACTTACTTCGATTAATCTATTAAAGATCTAAAGGCGTGATCAAATAAATGCGCACGAAACTAAATTGCATGAATAAAGTTCAATTGTAAAGACATGTAAAAATTGCAGAAAAGACAAGTAAATGACTTCGAAATATAAGAGCATGTAATGTAAAAGCGTTTCTGGAACGTAAAAGATTCGAAATATGAAGAAAGCGTTTTAATGCAAGAAATCAGTAAAATGACTTTAAATGAAAAAGGTATTCGAATGATAAAAGCGTGAAGATAAAGGCATGAAATATACAGAAGTTTCTGAAATGTAAAGGATTTGAAATGGAAAGAAAACATTTAAATGTAAGGCATCAGTAAAAAGACTTCGAATGAAAATATTTTAATGCAAAGGCTTTTGAATGATATTGACATGAAGATAGAGGAAAATACTGGAAATGATAAAGAGTTTTATTAAATCATAAACACTTGGTGTTATCATACGTACATTGCTCGTGCATTCATTTCCCTAGCCATGTGGTATTTTGAATGTTTACTGAGTTTTTTGTACAATAGATATGACACATGAAATCCTAATGCTAAGACTTCTATTTATACTACTTCGACCATAGCGGTCTTGCTATAAGATTCTGCCACGTTCAGAACATGCAAAGCAATACCCCTCTCTAGCTTCCACGCGTCTTCGAATGCTCCAGCGCATATATTTTAAATTTCGAACATCCCGCTTGCATTTGAATTTCAAATGTTTTGGCACTCTTCGTTTCGAACGCATTTCATGGACACAGCCTGGTTACCATTTCGAGACTTCTTTGAATATATTCCCATAACTGTCACTCGAAGCTCAGAGTTTTGACATGCCCATTCGAAGCACTGCTTCTACCATTTCGAAACATGACATCCTTCTTTATTCCAATCGAAACGTCCAATTTGCTTCGCTTCTAATAATATCATCAAAATCTTCAGCCAACACCGAGTCATCTAACGCTCGGGGCAAAGGGATCATCACTGATGTGCCTGCCCAGACGGAGGCACCAAAGACGATCACTGTTGAAGCTTCCAAACAGGAGATGGAAGAGATTCTGAAGATTATTAAGAAGAGTGATTACAACGTAGTTGAGCAACTGGGGAAAACCCCATCCAAGATTTCTATGTTATCACTATTGTTGTGGTCAGAGGCCCATGCCAAGGCTCTGATTACCTTCCTGAAGACTGCCCACGTGCCGCAAGAGACATCAGCTGACCAGTTTACCGATTGTGTGGCCAATTTAACTGCTGATAATGGTTTGGGTTTCTCCGATGCTTATTTGACTGCCAAGGGGGAAAATCACAATGATGCCCTGCATGTCTCCATTAAATACAGGGGCACTACTCTTGCACATGTACTGGTTGATACTGGTTCCTCATTGAACGTCTTGCCCAAGAAAGCTCTAGACCGATTGGATTGCGAAGGGTTAGAGCTAAAACCAAGTAACATCGTTGTTAGGGCCTTTGATGGGTCTAAAAGGATGGTGCACGGTGAAGTTGAGATCCCGATTAAAGTTGGTTCTCAGGTCTTCAATTCTATGTTCTACGTGATGGACATTCGAAAATCCTACTCTTGTTTGCTGGGTCGTCCATGGATCCATAAAGCTGGGGCCGTAACCTCAATGCTCCACCAGAAGTTAAAATACCCTGTCAGAGGAAAGATTGTGACAGTTCAAGGGGAGGAAGAGTACATGGTCAGCCACCTCAACTCATTCAGATACGTAGAGATGGATGGGGAATTCATTAAGACCCCATTTCAGCACTTTGAAGAGGTCCCCCAGACACTGGCATCAGCTGAGACTGTGGTTGAAGATTCTCCTATGAAGATGGCTTCCTTAAAGGATGCCCGGGCTGTTATTGAGAAGGAAGCTCAAAGGGCTGTTCGTAATGCAAGGATCGGAAGACCTCCCGTGTTCATCAGCAACTCGGGAGTAAATGCCATTGAAGATGATATGGAAGAGTCTGAATTCGACAGCTGGATCTATCCTATGACCAACGGTGGACCAAGCAACTGGACGGCAAAGGACTTCATCCCTATTACTTTTGTTACCCAGTAATGAAACTTTTGTTTTGAATTTGTAATAGACAATATTTTGAAACTTTATGGCCCGGTGTCTTACCCGTGGCACCGTGGCTTCATTTGTGAGGGTTTTGTGTGTCATTTTCATATATCATTAATAAAAACATTGGACGGTCTTGCATTTCAAATCTTGCGCTCCTTGTCTTTCTTTATTATATATTGCGAAACAGCTATTTACACACACTCACATATACAGGTCCACATCCACTCTGGATCTCACTGGTAACGGCTCTGCTACTGCCAGTTATGACTTCGAAAATCCGATCAACTTAGCTGAAGACGAAGGTGAAGATGATTGTGAAGTGCCTGGTAAACTTGTAAGACTGCTACTCCAGGAAGAGAGGGTCATTCAGCCACATGAAGAGCTAGTGGAAATAGTGAATCTGGGTACTGAGGCAGACAAAAAGGAAGTCAAGATTGGTGCCAATCTGTTGCCTAGTGTGAAACAACGGTTGATTCAGATGATGCGTGACTATGTTGAGATCTTTGCCTAGTCTTACGAAGATATGCCTGGGTTGGATACTGACATTGTGGTCCATCGCCTGCCTACCAAGGAAGACTGCCCTCCGGTAAAACAGAAGGTTCGCCGTATGTGCCCAGAGATAGCTGAGAAAATCAAGGCCGAAGTTATGAAACAGTTTGACGCCGGTTTTCTAGCAGTGACTTCTTACCCTTAGTGGGTCGCCAATGTGGTTCCGGTACCGAAGAAGGATGGTAAGGTTTGAATGTGTGTTGACTACATGGATTTGAATAGGGCAAGCCCTAAGGATGACTTCCCTCTACCTCACATCGACGTTCTGGTTGACAATACTGCTCAGCACAAGGTATTCTCCTTTATGGATGGTTTCTCCGGATATAATCAAATTAAAATGGCTCCCGAAGATATGGAGAAGACCACTTTTGTTACTCAGTGGGGTACCTTTTGCTACAAGGTCATGCCTTTTGGGTTGAAAAATGCTGGGGCAACATATCAGCGTGCCATGGTGGCTTTGTTTCATGACATGATCCATCATGAGATTGAAGTATACGTCGACGATATGATTGCAAGGTCCCAGACTGAGGAAGAACACCTTGACCATTTGCAGAAGCTGTTCGACAGGCTGAAGTTGTACAAGCTGAGATTGAACCCGAACAAGTGCACCTTCGGGGTGAGGTCTGGTAAACTGCTGGGTTTCATCGTGAGCGAAAAAGGCATTCAAGTAGACCCCGCCAAGGTGAAATCTATACAAGATATGCCATCTCCCAAGACAGATAAAGAAGTCAGAGGTTTCTTGGGACGATTGAACTACATTGCTCGATTCATCTCACACCTGACTGCTACTTGTGAACCAATCTTGAAACTTCTGAAGAAAGATCAAGTAGTATGTTGGAACGATGAATGTCAGGCCGCTTTCGAAAGAATCAAAGAGTATCTCCAAGAGCCACCCATCCTGATGCCACCAGTTGATAGGAGACCTCTGATCTTATACTTGATAGTGCTTGACAACTCAATGGGGTGTGTGCTGGGGCAGCATGACGAGTCTGGCCGAAAAGAGCATGCAATTTACTACCTTAGCAAAAAGTTTACCGACTGTGAGACTCGATACTCACTGCTCGAGAAAACTTGTTGTGCTTTGGCATGGGCTGCTCCCCAGCTGAGACAGTATATGCTGACTCACACTACTCTGTTGATTTCAAAGATGGATCCAATCAAGTATATCTTCGAAAAGCCTGCCTTGTCCGGAAGAATAGCAAGATGGCAGATGATCTTGACTGAGTATGACATCCAGTACACAACTCAAAAAGCAATCAAGGGAAGTGTATTGGCAGACCATTTGACACATCAGGTAGTGGATGATTACTAGTCTATAAACTTTGAATTCCCGGACGAGAATATCATGTTAATAACTGTTTGTGAGATACCTGGACCGGATGAAGGACCTGAGGAAGGATCCCGATGGTCTATGTACTTTGATGAAGCTTCGAACTCTTTGGGTAATGGCATTGGCGTTGTGATCATATCTCTTAAAGGCTCTCATACTCCATTTACCGCCCGACTATGTTTCAACTGCACCAACAACATGGCGGAGTATGAAGCATGCATCATGGGTCTTCGAGTTGTAATTGACCTAAGGATTAAGTTTCTAAGTGTCTTCGGAGATTCCGCTCTCGTGATCAGTCAGATCAAAGGCGAGTGGGATATGAAACACCTAAATCTTATTCCTTATAAGGAGTATGTGTTGACATTGCTTCCCCATTTTGAGGAGATCACATTTGAACACTTCCCTAGAGAGGAGAATCAGTTGGCGGACGCGCTGGCTACGATGTATTCTATGTTCAAAGCCAATTGGGACAACGAGGCTCCCTGGATCATTATTGAAAGATTGGACAAACCTGCACATTGTTGTGATCTTGAGACTGAAGAGGTAACAGAAAAGCCCTGGTATCATGAGGTGAAGAGGTATCTTGAAGCTCAGGAGTACCCCGAGGGTGCATCTGTTAATGACAAGAAGTTTCTGAGGAGGTTCGCGGCAAAGTTCTTCATCACCAATGGTATTCTCTACAAGTGTAACCATGATTCAACCTTACTATTTTGTGTGGATAAGATCGAAGCACAAAGGATCATGGCAGAGCTGCATGAAGGCACTTTCGGAACTCATTCCAGTGGACATACCATGGCAAAGAAAATCCTTCGGGCAGGATACTATTGGTCCACAATGGAAACGGACTATTATCATCATTCTTGGACATGTCACATGTGCCAGGTCTATGCTGATAAGGTGCACATACCTCCAGTTCCTCTGAACGTCTTGACAGCACCTTAGCCTTTTGCAATATGGGGCATTGATATGATCGGCGAGATCAGACCTACGGCATCCAACGGGCATCGTTTCATCTTGGTAGTGATTGATTACTTTACAAAGTGGGTTGAAGCATCTTCCTTTGCTACCGTAACCAAGAACGTCGTGGCACGGTTCATTCGGCACAATCTGATTTGTCGATACGGTGTACCAGAGAGGATCATTACGGACAATGGTACCAATCTCAACAATAAGATGATCACTGAGCTCTGCGAGCAATTCAAGATACAACATCATAACTCTTCTCCCTACCGGCCGAAGATGAATGGGGATGTCGAAGCAGCAAATAAGAATATTAAGAAGATTGTGCAGAAGATGACAGTGACATACAAAGACTGGCACAAGATGTTACCATTTGCTCTTCATGGATACCGTACCTCAGCACGGACGTCAACAGGGGCAACACCCTATTCCTTGGTATATGGTATGGAGGCAGTCTTGCCGATTGAAGTTCAGATACCCTCTCTTCGGATCATGAAGGATGCAGGTCTGAGTGAAGATGACTGGATTCAGACCCGGCTTGATCAACTAAACCTAATCGACGAAAAGAGACTCACTGCTATTTGTCATGATCAGACGTACCAAAAACGGATGATCAAGGCATTTAACAAGAAAGTCAGACGACAAGAGTATCAAGTTGGGGACCTGGTAATCAAACGCATTATTCTACCTCAAGGTGATCCCAGGGGAAAATGGACCCCTACTTACAAAGGGCCATTTGTGGTTAAGAACATTTTCTCAGGAGGAGCTATGATTCTAACCACCATGGATGGTGACGATCTTCCTCACCCCGTCAATGCGGACATAGTGAAAAGATACTACGCATAATCAAATACCCGCTAGGTTGACTGGCCTAGGCAAAAATAAGGGCTTCCCGACGAACCAAAAGGGTTCGGGCAAAAATAAGGGATGAAAATTAAAAAAAACTGTACACCCGGCAAGTCGAAAACCTGAAAAGGCGGCTTGGGAAAAAATGGGTATCCCGGTGGACTTAAAACCCGAAAGGGCGGTCCAGGCAAAAGTTAGGGGTTAAAAGCGTAACACTATGTCTCATTGGATCACCTCGCATCCAGACTTCGGTATCGACCATCATGCTCGGACGGCATAATCAATCAGATTCATCTTTAACTAAGCAGCAAAGTGATGAGATGCTTGAAGATATAAAGGCAATAGCAGAGTTGGAACCCAGTGGGATTATGCACATACATATTTTGTTTTCTTTTCAAAAATTGTATAAATTCTATTTGTTCGGCGGTGTTCTCTTACTAGGACGTCAGCTTCTTGTACAAAACGCCTATTTACAGGCAAACTTCAAAATCAATACAAATTCGTTTTCATACAAATTTCAAATTATTTTTCCTTTATCTGTTTTATTTTGCAAAGAACGTCCAAAGTTTCATTTTTGATATATGCATTTGACATTAGTTGTTGGTCATAAATAATTACATGTGAAGCAAAAGATAAATTACGGGTAATATCAGAAACAAGGGGCATAAGAAATGTCCAAACTGTGTAGTTACTTTGTCCACCTGGTATCAAGGTAGGTTCAATTGAAGAAGATGGCTGCAATACCTTCACTCCCCGCAGAGCAATACAGTAATGGTAGCTCTCCCAGCTAAGACTTGCAGTTTAATGAATCAGCAATACTCTCCCCCAAGCAGAGTTAGTCTACCATCAGCCCTAAAAAGGTGTGGTATCCCCAGAAGGTCTTAATATTCTCCAACGGAGTATAAGGACATTCCCCAACAAGTATAAGAATACCCCTGACAGTCTTAATATTCCTCAACAGAGTATAAGAATGTTCCCCGGAGGAATACAAGATATCCACAGTGGAGTCATTTCCCCAGCGCAGTCTAAAAAAGCTTTCCCAATGGAGTTGAACCATCTTCCCCAGTAGATTCTGGAAGCTTATACCCTGCAGAGCGCAAATAAATCTCCCCAGCCAAATTCAGAAGGTTATCCTCACAAGAGTCTAACTGGGTTATCCCCAGCAAGTTACAACTGAAAGATCATCCCCAACGAAGTTCTTTTACAAAAAGGACTTCAATCCTCAAGAGATTCAATATCACCAGCAACGATAATACGTCCCCAGCGGAGTTCATCATCAAATTCCCCAACAGAGCTTATCAACGGAATCCCCAGCGGAGTTTATCATTAAAATCTTAAGCAGGGCATATCTTCCCCACAGAGTAATTCCCCTCGGAGTAATCTCTTTCTCAGTTTATTCCCCAACGGAGTTATCCTCTCCTACAGGTTTATCATCTTCGTTCATCATCCCCAGCGGAAACGAAGAACTCAATTCTATTCTCCAGCAGTTCCGGGATTTATTTTCCCCAGCTAAAACATTGCATGTCCATACATCATGCTACATGTATATACGCATCATACCATACAATCTCATTTATTTTGAGAACATCATTGCCTGATACATATCATGCATTACATACAGCTAACCTTTACCTTTCAGGAAAGATACAATCAAAATTCAAGTTATGAAGCCCAGGTACGACCGGATAGTATCTTGATTTCTACAGCATATTGCGAAGCCCGGATTACGACCGGATAACCATATCAGACTACCGTGAAGCCTGGATTACGACCAGATAATGATATCTCTCAAAAGTAAGCTATGAAGCCCGGAGAACGACCGAATAATATTTTATTCCCCAGTGAGCCATGAAGCCCGGATTACGACCGGATAGCAGCTCAGTAAGCACCATGAAGCCTAGATTCGACCAGATAGTGGTATATCATAAACACAAGCCGTAAAGCCCGCATCACGACCGGATAACAGTTCAGCAAGTTATTGTGAAGCCTGGATTACAACCAAAAAGCAATATAAGACCATGAAGCCTGGATTACGACCAGATAATGGTAGAAAATGTTGTAAAGACTGGATTACGACCAGATAGCAACCAAGAGTACTACGAAGCCTGGATTTCGACCAGAAAGCGTTAAGGGACACTGTGAAGCTTGGATTACGACCAGATAACAGTTTACCCAGCCAGTTACTGAGAAGCCCGGATTCAACCAGATACTAGTAAACCCAACAGTCAAAAGGAAGACCGAATGCGACCAGATAACCACTTGATTTGTTCTGAAGCCTGGATTTCAAACAGATAAGAAGTGAGAAATCGCAAAGCCTGGATTACAACCAGATAGCAAGTTTAATCTCATCTCCCCGGTAAGTCACTGTAAAGCCTGGATTACGACCAGATAGTAGTCGGTCTTATCACTATGAAGCCTGGGTTACGACCAGATAGTAGTTCACTCTCACCTCTTCAACGGAGATGACTCCCCTGTAGAATGACGGACAACCGAAGCTCCTAAAGTTCTACTTCTCCTAAGAACAGCATTCCTCAATGGAATCTCTCTCAACAACAGGTATACAAGCTCTCACTAAGGAATCTCTTACGCGATCGACACTCCTTAGGATGGCATCTTTAAGCCCATATCCCATCATCAATATCCAAATGGCATCTATAAGCCCATTCCCGACATCACAAAGCTGATACTACTTCATGCGAGTGCAAATTTCTGGGCACTCTAGTGTTCAATCATCTTCCACCTTCGGATCACGAAAGGTCCGAACGCCAATCTATATCCTCAGGTTTAAGAAGATTGAACAGGGGAAGCTGTTGTACCCCAAAATTTGCCCTCCCATATTCCTCAAGACATGTCAAGAATCATCTCCAAGTTGTTCAAGTTGGCTCAAGGGTTGGAGAGTCAAATCACCTCCTAAGGCAGTCAAGTCAAAATTAGGGTTTTGTGTTGCATCAAGGTCCTTACATACAAATGACCCCAAGTGCTCCCCAATGTTCTAATATGTTCTCAAGTTCATCCATGTCAAATTTCAAGCCTTGCAGAGGGAGTTTGGTCAGTCAATTGCTCAAGAGGCCCAAAAATTGATTGTGCTAGGGCAAAAGTCAACTGTGACCTACAAACAGTCAAACTTCAAGATTTTTTGTCAAAATTCTCATTTTTAAGGATAATTCATCATTTGATCAAGGGTTGATCATGATTCATCAAGGATTGCTCAAGATTCATCAAGATTCAAAAGTTGCTAAATTAGGATTTTGCAGGAAAAGTCAACTCAAATTTGACCAAGCATAACTTTCTCATACTTTATGAGAAAGGACCCATCCAAATATCATTTTTAAGAGGATGCAATTTCATACAATCCATATTCACACCCCAATATCAAGAAATGCTCTCACAAAAAGTTACAAATTTGGACATTATAGGTCATTTTTGAAAGTCAACAAAAACACCTTTTTTGCCAAAGCTTATAACTTGAGCATGGAATATAAAAATGAGATGAGACAAAAAGTGTTGGTTAGAGGACATCTCAAGGTTTCTAAAAAGTCCAAGAAAACCTCCAAAAGTTCAAAATTGAAGAAGTTATGCATTGTTGAAGTTGGGCATTTTTCCAAAATTGCCAAAAGTCAACTATCCTCAAAACTCCAATTTTTGACAAAAGGGCCCACTTGTTTCCACTTGATTTGGTCTTATCACACCACACACATGTCCCATCCTTAATTTCATGACCAATCATTTATTTTTATATTTTATTTAATTTTTATTGATTTAATTCATTTTTAATCAATATTAAATCAAATAAAATCTAAAAATGAATGGAATGATATCTTTTTTATCATTGTAGCTTTCAAGTATCATGATTCATCAAATCAAATTCGTATCAAGGCTTTTCATGCATAAAAAAATCAGATTTGGCCTATATTTGGAAACTTGATAATGGTGATCAAAATCAAATCTTCCATCTTTAATGCATATGGACTAAGGCCCAAGTTTTGACCTAAATACATTCCTTTATGTACACACAAGCCAAAAAAATCAAGAACACGCCCTAAGGACTGCAAAAAATGGCCAACTCAGAATTGAAAAAAACCTTGAAAAAAGTGGAGATCGAATTCTTGTTTGGAGGAGTTTTCAAAGCAAGATCTCAACACTACTCCCTTGCCTGACATCCTGTGAAGCAAAAGCAACCAAAACCAGGCCTTGAGACTATCTGAAACACGTTGTAAGTATCCTTGAATATGGCTCTGAACATGGCGTCGTAAATTATTTTTCTTGCATCTTTTTGCCAATTTACTAGCACCATCATGCTTAACGTTCAAATTCTAACAATTCTGCATTATTTAATTTGATTTTCATGGCCTGTACTGTAATGCCTGAGCCTAGGGTTCTTGTTCTTGTTTTTTAGGCCTTTCCGATACAGGCAAAATCAATGCTAATGGTGGGTATAAGGATAACCAGGAGGAAGAGACGAATGTATTGGTGCTCTTAGATTTCGTTTCCACGACATAGGGTGAATTTTGGAAGCAAGCTACGAACTTTCTTGCGGATAAAAATCCGCAGGTAAATAACCAGGGTTATTTGGAGAAGATGATCACGTGTCCCTGCGTCATTGGCCTATTCAAATGTGTTTAGCGCGTTTTTTTATTCCAGCATAATTAGTTGTTTTCACATATTATATTTATTTCTTCCCCCATTAACAATAATGCAGCATAGTTGGATTGGTGAGAGAGGCGTGACAAAACCCCTTGGGACCTGGGTTCGAATCCCAGGTCCCCCAAAAATTTATTTGATTTTTCTTCAGGTACTCATATGCAGCACCTAGAGTGAAGTGCATCATGTGCCTCAAATATCAACACGCCAGGTGGCTTCAGATCTAGATCCAGTGGCCAAGGATGGAGGATTACCATGGTCTCTAGTCAACAGGCATGTGGGCGATCCAAAAAGTCAAGCAGGCTGGAGCGTTAATGGGACAAAAATTGCTGATCATACACCCAGATCAGGCCCACACCCCCCTGAGTATTCCTTTTAATTTATATATCTTCTTCTTTATTTATTATTTATTTTATTAAGTATTATTATTATTATTTAAAAATTTAACCAATTAACATTTTTTTATAAAATCAGAAAACCCCAAAAATAATTTTTTTATTAATTTCACTATTTCATCATTTTTGTAAATAAATTTTAACCAATTAATTTAGTTTTTAATTAGGTACAATTTTAATATCTTTTGCAATAAATTAAAATTAATATAGAATTAGGGCTTTTAATAATTTTAATCATTTTATTTTATTTCCTTAATTATAAATAAAACCCAAAAATATTTTCATTTAATTCAATTATTAACTTAGACTTAATTTTTAATTCAAAAAATAACAAAAATATGCTTTCTTTAATAAAAAGGGTCAAAACCCTAAGACACTCCGATTTAATTTTCTCGTGCGCGTATTATTTTTTATCCATATTTCAATATTGTAACTGCTTCGGGAATGTAATAGTTTAACTTAAGATTTTATTTATTTATTTATCGCTTTTATTTATTTTTCGCAATTTAAATTTCAAGGGTTGTTTTTGGCGATGTAAATACCCGACGCGTTGTAATAGTTTAGATTCAATTTCCGCAAATTTAATTTCCGCAACTATAAACTGTTAGATGTTTGATAACTAGGCAATGCATGACAAGATCAATCTTTAAATTAAAATCAACATAGCTCACCATAACATGTACAAAGATAATATAACTGAAAAATAACACACTCGCAGATGCGCATTCTTAGGGTACACCTCACTTGGTTGCCTCGAACGTGGTCATTGAGTATAGGAAGTTTTAGAGGTCTCCCTCTTGTCCAAAGATCATAGTTGCCTCGAAACGGTTGCCTCAGAAAAATGATCTAAGACATTAGGGTTACCGCTAAGGCGTCCTAACATTGCTTTAGAAAATTTTTAAGTTATGAAATTTTTCCATTTTAAACCCTAATTTGTAATTTTAGGTTTCTTGATGAACAAGTTTCATAATTTGACATGTCTTGATGACAAATAACCCTTGGCACTTGATTTTGACCAAAAAGTCAAAGTTTGACTTTTCAGTGTACAGTCAAATTTTGATCAGTTGACTGAAAAATTCATCTGTCAATCCTATGCATTTGAGATCTTTTGAACTTGTTGAATAGGTCAAGATAATGTCATTGAGTCCTTGAGTCCATGGTTGAGCTTTATTTGCCATTGGTTAGGTCAAACAATCAAAAATTGCCTTTGTACAGTCAAAACCCTAAAAATGACCATTTTGCCCTTTTGGTGATCTGATCAAATTTCTTGTGGAATTGTGATCCAAACTTGATCAAATGGTTCACATGAGTTCATAATGTTGATGTGCGTCAAAATTCATGAGGTTTGACTATAAATTGGCCACAATTGACTTTTTCCCCAATACAGTTGATTTCTAGGTCAACTGTCCAATTGACTGGGCAAAAATTTTATTCAAGGCTTGAAACTTGGTGTGGGCAAACTTGTGAGTCCAACATGAAGTATGAAAGTCACTTTGGGCATTGTAGGTCAAAACATCCCTGTGCAAACTCAAACCCTAATTTAGGTCAACAATGTAAGGAGGTGTCTTGAGCAGAGCAAACCCTAGCTTGATCTTGAGTTCAAAGAGTCTTGTGATGAGAAATGTTGATGAAATGAGAGGGCGAATTTTGGGGTACAACAGTTGCCCCTGTTCAATCTTCTTGAACCTGAAGAGTTAGATTGGCAAGTTTTGCCTTTCGCGACTCGAAGGTAAAGGAAGATTGGACACTAGAGTGTCCGTAAATTTGCACTCGTCAAAATATTATTGAGGGAATGGGCTTAAAGATGCCATTTGGAGATAGTGGAATCTTGCTGGATATGGGCTTAAAGATGCCATCCAAGAATGTTTGTTGAACTGTAATGTTGTAGGTCAGAAGAATGAGCATCAAGATGGTATCCGTGTCTGGAATGCATTTGAACTGTATCTGGAGACTGAGTCTGTATGAGCAAAGGAATGGCGTTTGTGTCTGGGGCGTATCCGAGTTGTAACTGTATTTGAATTTTGAATGAATATCAGAATGACTGCCGTGTATGGAGTGTATCTGTATTGAGAATGGGTAACAGAGAAATATCTGTGTATGGAGCAATTGTATGCTGGGAATAAGTTCTGAATGAGTGGAAGAATGGAAACCGTGTCTGGAGCGTATCTGGACTGTATCTGAAGTTGAGATCTGTATGAGTAGCAGAATGACTTCTGTGTCTGGAGTGTATCTGAGACTGTAACTGGGATATGAATAAGCGACAAAATGACTTCCGTGGCGACTGCACTGGGGAGAATCAAACTGCTGGTGTAAAGGCCAGAATGGCATCCGTGTTTGGAGCGTATCTGAACTTGAAGTTGGTAGTTAAATCTGAATGAGAGATAGAATGGCCTCCGTGTTTAGAGTGTATCTAGTCTGTATCGGATTGCTGAAGTCTGAATGAGTAGTAGAATGACCGTCGTGTCTGGGGTGTATCTGTACTGTATTTTGACTTGAAATTGTGAATGAGTAATAGAATGACCGCCGTGTCTGGGGTGTATCCATATTGTATCAGAATAATTGTTAACGATATCCTTTTAATCTTATCCTGAAAAGGGTAAAATGTTAGCTAAAACACAAAGTTATGTTGCATGATATGTATGATGCAATGAACTGTGTTTCATCAATGCTTATGATATATGAATGTAATGGTTATGCTAAGCTGAGTAGCTGTCTTGCTGAGGAAAGTAAATCCCTGATAGCTGGAAATAATGAAATCTTAGACTGTTGCCGGAGAAAGTAAATTCTTGACCGATGATGAGGATTCAAAATCATTGATTGTTGAAGATGAGAAATCCTTGCTGACTGCTTGGGGATTAAAAATCTTCGATGACTTGTGGGGATGAGAAATCCTGGGACCAATGTTAGGGATTGAAAATCCTTGGTGACTTGTGGGGATTTACAAGGGTTCTGACAACTTCTGCGGGGAATGAGGATCCTTCATGACTTTCCTGGGAACTAAGGAAAATTCTGAAAATCTCTACTGGGGAGTTAAAACCTGGGGATTCTGTTTGGAGAAATGAGACCGAGAATCTTCGATCTGCTTGGAGATAACTCTGTGGGGAGAATGTTTACTCGGCCGATGAACTCACGAGTTTGGGTTGTATGCCAATCTACCGGGGAAGCATCCTAGCTAGGGATAAGCCAAAAAGTTAACTGTTATCTGCTTGATTCTCAGATTCTTAAGATAACCTGCTGGGGAAATTGGAGGAAGTTGAACAGTTCCCATCGGGGGTTGATATTTCGAAATTTGACTTCTCTGGGGAAGAAGGTTTAGAATATTCTGGCTCCACTGGGGACAGGTTTTTCAGGGTCTTCGGGCTCCACTGGGGATCTCAAAGTTTAACTCCGCTGGGGAAATATACTTCAAATTTTAGCTTTGTTGAGGATCTGAAAGGTGTGCTGTAGGGGATTTCTTCTGGAACAGCACAAAGATATCTTCCTACACCTTCAACCTACCAGTAATTATCCTTTCTCAATTTCGTTTTATTTGTAAGCAGTGATCATGTTCAAATGCATATGCCTGTTTAACAAAACATTGGACGTTTTCAAATAAAACATAAGTGTAAAAAAGAATGAAAGGCAAGCAAATTTCTGCACTTTGAAGTATCTTTGTACAAAGGAGACAGACATCCTAGTAAGATAATGTCGTCGTAAAAAATTGAAAAATTTTATACAAAAAGAAAGATGGATATGTGTAACAATTCCATGGGATTCCCATTCTGCTATAGCCTTCACAACTCTGAGTATCTTGTCCATTCGTTGCTTCGTCCACAGATGATTGGATAGATCAGAAGCTTGGAGCTTGTTGGTGAAGAGATTATTATTAAAGTGATCCGACGAGACATAGTCATACGCTTTAATTCCCTAACTTTTGCCTGGACCGCCTTTTCGGGTTTTCGATCCACCGGGAAACCCTTTTTTGCCCAAGTCGCCCTTTCGGGTTTTCAACTTGCCGGGTGTACAGATTTTTTATTTTATCCCTAATTTTTTCCTGAACCTCCCTTTCGGGTTTTTGATTTACCGGGATGCCCATTTTTGCCCAAGTCGCCCTTTCGGGTTTTTCAACTTATCGGGTCGCTTTATGCGTAGTATCTTTTGACCATGTCTGTGTTTGCAGGGTGCGGCAAGTCGTCGCTGTCCATGGTGGTCAGAATCATTTCCCCACCAGAAAAGATTCTCTTGATCATAAATGGTCCTTCGTAAGTACGAGTCCACTTGCCCCTGGGATCACTTTGCAGTAAGATGATCCGCTTGATTACAAGATCTTCGACTCGATATTCCTGACGCCTGACTTTCTTGTTGAAAGCCTTGATCATCCGTTTTTGATACGTCTGACCATGACAAACAGCAGTAAGTCGCTTCTCGTCGATCAAGTTAAGTTGATCAAGTCGGGTCTGAATCCAATTGTCTTCACTCAAATCGGCATCCTTCATAATCCTCAAGGAAGGAATCTGAACTTCCATAGGTAAAACAGCTTCCATGTGTGATCGGTGGATATGGAACTGACTGTTTAACGCTGGTTCGCGAAATGTCGCGGAAGCAAGAGTCGCCACCGTCTTTTATTTTCTCCAAATGGAAAGGACAAAAGCACAGAAAAATTCCTTATAGAGATTGCTCTCGGTTCGGGAGGTAGGTTATAGAAAGGGAAGGTGTTAGCACCCTTTCTATCCATGGTTATCCATGGGCTCTTAGATACTTGCTCATTTGTGTTTTCAAAAATGGTTTGTTTGCTTTTCAACTGTGGGTTTTAAAAAGTTTCTTTGAAAATTTCAGTTCGACTCTTGTATCAGAGTGTTTGAAAAATTGCTTTGAAAGCTTTTGAAAAGTGTCGGTGTGAAAAGTATTTTTGTTTTTTTTGAAAAGAGCAAGTATCCATGAGAACCTACCTACCCTAAGGAATTCGTCTGTGTAAATGTCCTTTAAAGTAGTGCCATCCCACCATTGAGAGGTAGGTAGCACCACCGTTGGAGGTGTTCGGGTCAATTCGAGTTTGTAGGGACATGGTGATCACCAGAGCAATGGGAAGACACCTTAGAAGCTACCCTCATGCTAGGTTCCCGGATCATGAGGACTTACTAAGACATCCTCTACTCGACGATCACCTTTCGAGGCAAGGCAACAGTGAGGCGTATCCTAGGGGTGGTGTGTGATTTGTGTGTCAGATTCATTTATTTTTGTCTTGTCAGGTTATTGGTGATCTAACGTTTTGTTTTTATTTTTGTCATTCATTCTTGCATGCATTTATTTAACAGTTAAAAAGTGCGGAAAGATAAAATTCCTAAACTATTACAAAGGCGCGGGTCCACATCGCCAAAAAATTAAACCGGACCCGATTTAGCGGAAAATAAATAAAGCGGAAAAATAAAGTGCGAAAAGTTAAAGTTACAAGGCTTTGGGACATGTACATAATTATAATAAGCGATAAAGTAAAATGCGCGAAACAAAATAATTAAAGCGACGGGCGTTGGACCCTTTTGCAAAATATTAAAAGTTAATGAGAATTAAAATTAAATGATTAAATGTTTTTGGTATTTTGTGTTTTTTAGATTTAAAAGGGAAAAAATTAATTTAGTTAGAATTAAAATAAAGAGCTAAACCTAATTCTAATGTTTTTTAAGTTTATTGTGAAAATATTGAATTAACCTAAATTAAACCCTAATTTTTATTTATATACATTTAATTATAAAATAAATAAATAAATGAATAATATTGTGGTAAGAAAAAAAAGGAAAATTTAAAGGATATAAAAAATTATCAATTAACCTAAATTAACATTCTTGGATTTTTTGTTATGGAAAAATGTAAATTAAACCTAATTTGAAATTAATTTATTTACATGCTAAGAAAATAATTATAATAAAGTAAATATTATTTTTTGGTCTTTTCTGAATTTTTGAATGTTTTTATATTTTTATGAAAATAAATTAATTATGTTAAAACAACTAAAACAAATAAAATAGCAAGAATAAAATAAGAAGAAAAATAGAAAAATGCAAACCAGGGGGGGTAGCCCCAAATTGGAGGTACAGGCCTGGTGATTTCTGGCCCATTAGCTTTGAATTCGTTGACCTTTTGAATTAGGTGTGATGCGTTGACTGGTGCTTACAGCGTTCTTTGAATCCTGGCCATTGATCTGGGTGGGATGGACGCGTGTGTGGCTTGAGATGATGAGCGTATGATATACTGGGACGCTTGTGCTGCATGAGATTAATTAAGGAAAAATAGTATGAGATTGTTCAGACCTGGGACTCGAACCCAGGTCTTGGGGGTTGCACGCATGAGTACCTGCCAGCTGAGCCATCACATGTCAATTGATATATTATAATGAATAAACAACAAAAAGAAAGACCAAGCGCACTAGTAATTGAGCGCGCGAAATTTAAAACACCCAACCATTGCGTGCCAACACATCATCGTCCTCGTTCTCTTTTTTTTTCTGAAACATAAGGGCTATAGGCAACGGTTTTAGGGCGTGGTCTGAAGCTGGCTACAAGAAAATAGCGACTAGCGCTATGGTGATCATAAATTGATCGCGACTAGTGCCTTTTCTTCGTTTGGATGAGCTGAGCGTAATGGTGGTACTGGGATGGTCTAATTTTTCCTCTAGTAAGAACCCCCAATTTGAAGCTCAAGAAAACCTAATATTCAGTCATGGCATAATCTCGTATGGCACAGAAAAACGCAATTAAATATGAGGGTTAGTCTCAGAATCTCATAATAAACATGGATCAACAAACAAAAAGTGCAAAAAATGCTTAAATTATGATGCGCGATTTCAAGAATTTCGCTTTACAGTTTGAGTTCTAACTACCACTTCTTTGCGTTTTAGTTGATGTTTTTGATTGATACACGTTCAGTGAAGCTTGAGGATGCTGATAGAATAAGAATTGAAGCTTGAATCGACCTAAAAACTAGTTTTCAGTATTGGCTTTCTTGGTGATTTTTTCAAGTTTGTATATCGTTTCTGAGCGCAGCTGAGAGTGTAAGGCCATTAGGTTTTGATTCCTGAATATGTATAGAGCATATTAGGTTAAGAAAATTATACAAAATCTTTGAATTCAATGATTTGCAATATTTGATTGTATAAGATCTTTTTTGAATCTTTTTTCATGGTTCTTTTGTTCAATCAGCTCCAATCACACCAAAACTTGCCTAATTAAGATGTGCACGAAATCTTGAGTCTAGAATGTGCATAAAAAGATTTTTTAGGTCAAGCTTTATATTTTTCATGTATTAAAATAATTTAAATGAATTAATATTAATATAAATTCAAATAAATAATTAAAAAATGAGAAAATACTTCCCTTTGGGCCTAATGGTCGTGCATAGGCTTGGCATGAAGAAACTTGGAAGAAAAATGGGCCCATTTGCATTTTTGGATCATTTGAAGTAAAGTTGACTTTCAAAAATTTCCAAAACTTTCCCAACTTCCACAAGGCATAACTTGCTCAATTTTTAAGCTTTTCACATGTTCTTGGACATTTTGGAAATGTCTTTGAGTCCTCTAACCAATGCCTTTGGTCCCATGTCATTTTGATTTACCAATCTCAAGTTATGGCCTTTGACTTAAAGTCCCTTTTTGTTGACTTTTGAAAATGACCTATAATGTTGAAATTGATAACTTTTTGTGAGAGCATTTCTTGGACTTGGAATATGAAGATGAGTTGTAGGAAATGTCTTTCTCTTCAAAATGAGCTTTGGATGGGATTTTTCTGATAATCCATGTGAAAGTTATGCCCTGGTCAATTTCAGTTGACTTTTTCAGCTGTCCAAATATAGCAACTTTTGCATCTTTGATGATTTCTGAGCCAAATTTTGAGAATCATGATCAAGCATTGATCAAATGATGTTTGTGGCTTCAAAATGATATATTGACCAAAAATTTGAACTTTTGACTGTCAAATGACCATTTTGCCCCTACAGTTGACTGTAGTGCAATCTAGGGTTTTGACTGTGCAATTTTGAGCTGAATGCCTTGAAACTTGATATGAGGATGCTTGACCACATTTGTAGGCATATGAGACTTGATTGGGTCCTTGAAAACTTCCTTTCTTTGATCAGAACACAAACCCTAGTTTTTGACTGTATAGGAGACAGTTGAACTGCATAACCCTTGGGGAATTTTGTGACCTTGACTTGACAAATCTTGGAGAATATGGGAGGGCAAATTTTGGGGTACAACAGTTGCCCCTGTTCAATCTTCTTAGACCTGAGGATGCAGATTGGCTGATGTGCCTTTCGTAATCCGAAGGTAGAAGATGATTGGACACTAGAGTGCCCAGAAATTTGCGCTCACATAGTGGCAGTGATGGGGGAATGGGCTTATAGATGCCATTTGGAGATTGCTGGATAGGAAGATGGGCTTATAGATTCCATCTGGATGTTGATTGCGT
This sequence comes from Vicia faba, assembly GCA_948472305.1. Classification (NCBI taxonomy): domain Eukaryota; kingdom Viridiplantae; phylum Streptophyta; class Magnoliopsida; order Fabales; family Fabaceae; genus Vicia; species Vicia faba. The sequence goes on along the minus strand of OX451735.1, from coordinate 832,893,890 downwards.
AAGAGATTCCTTCGCTAGAAACTGCATACCTGCAAAAGAACAAATGAGTACCTGACACGTTGCAGGAGTTGATTTTAGATGCTTGGTATAGATATGTCCTGACTGGTTACAGGAGCTGAGTCTGGAGCTTCAAACGGCGATGAATGAACCAGGGATGGTTACTGCCTTAGCATGGATGGTAAGAGAACCTTGGGCGATTTTAACTTCAACAACGCTCGTTGAGAAAAATCTTGGGTGACTTTAACTTCAACAACGCTCGTTGAGAAAGGTCTTGGGCGTCTTCTACTGGAATAAGAATCAGGGAGATCTTAGGGTCGATCTGACTGAACCAGAGAGGCCTTGGACTGGGTAAGAATCAGGAAAATCTTAGGGTCGATTTAACTGAACCGGTCTAGGTCTTGAAACATCTTCAACTGGATAAGTATCAGGGAGATCTTAGGGTCGATCTGACTGAACCAGAGAAGGCCTTGGACTGGGTAAGAATCAGGAAAATCTTAGGGTCGATTTAACTGAACCGGTCTAGGTCTTGAAACATCTTCAACTGGATAAGTATCAGGGAGATCTTAGGGTCGATCGGACTGAACCAGAGAAGGCCTTGGACTGGGCAAGAATCAGGAAAATCTTAGGGTCGATTTAACTGAACCGGTCTAGGTCTTGAAACATCTTCAACCGGATAAGTATCAGGGAGATCTTAGGGTCGATCTGACTGAACCAGAGAAGGCCTTGGACTGGGTAAGAATCAGGAAAATCTTAGGGTCGATTTAACTGAACCGGTCTGGGTCTTGAAACATCTTCAACTGGATAAGTATCAGGGAGATCTTAGGGTCGATCTGACTGAACCAGAGAAGGCCTTGGACTGGGTAAGAATCAGGAAAATCTTAGGGTCGATTTAACTGAACCGGTCTAGGTCTTGAAACATCTTCAACTGGATAAGTATCAGGGAGATCTTAGGGTCGATCTGACTGAACCAGAGAAGGCCTTGGACTGGGTAAGAATCAGGAAAATCTTAGGGTCGATTTAACTGAACCGGTCTAGGTCTTGAAACATCTTCAACTGGATAAGTATCAGGGAGATCTTAGGGTCGATCTGACTGAACCAGAGAAGGCCTTGGACTGGGTAAGAATCAGGAAAATCTTAGGGTCGATTTAACTGAACCGGTCTAGGTCTTGAAACATCTTCAACTGGATAAGTATCAGGGAGATCTTAGGGTCGATCTGACTGAACCAGAGAAGGCCTTGGACTGGGTAAGAATCAGGAAAATCTTAGGGTCGATTTAACTGAACCGGTCTAGGTCTTGAAACATCTTCAACTGGATAAGTATCAGGGAGATCTTAGGGTCGATCTGACTGAACCAGAGAAGGCCTTGGACTGGGTAAGAATCAGGAAAATCTTAGGGTCGATTTAACTGAACCGGTCTAGGTCTTGAAACATCTTCAACTGGATAAGTATCAGGGAGATCTTAGGGTCGATCTGACTGAACCAGAGAAGGCCTTGGACTGGGTAAGAATCAGGAAAATCTTAGGGTCGATTTAACTGAACCGGTCTAGGTCTTGAAACATCTTCAACTGGATAAGTATCAGGGAGATCTTAGGGTCGATCTGACTGAACCAGAGAAGGCCTTGGACTGGGTAAGAATCAGGAAAATCTTAGGGTCGACTTAACTGAACCGGTCTAGGTCTTGAAACATCTTCAACTGGATAAGTATCAGGGAGATCTTAGGGTCGATCTGACTGAACCAGAGAAGGCCTTGGACTGGGTAAGAATCAGGAAAATCTTAGGGTCGACTTAACTGAACCGGTCTAGGTCTTGAAACATCTTCAACTGGATAAGTATCAGGGAGATCTTAGGGTCGATCTGACTGAACCAGAGAAGGCCTTGGACTGGGTAAGAATCAGGAAAATCTTAGGGTCGACTTAACTGAACCGGTCTAGGTCTTGAAACATCTTCAACTGGATAAGTATCAGGGAGATCTTAGGGTCGATCTGACTGAACCAGAGAAGGCCTTGGACTGGGTAAGAATCAGGAAAATCTTAGGGTCGATTTAACTGAACCGGTCTAGGTCTTGAAACATCTTCAACTCGATAAGTATCAGGGAGATCTTAGGGCCGATCTGACTGAACCAGAGAAGTCTTGAGACGTGATTGAGAATTTCAACTGCATCTTTCCTGAAAGGTAAAGGTCAGTCATATGCAATGCATGATATGGGTCAAGCGATGATGTTCTCGATATAAATGAGACTTGTATGATGCAATGCGTTATGCATGCTATAATGATGTATGTGAAGTTTTATGTATGTTTTCGTCTAGGAAAGTGAATCCTTGACGGGTGCCGGGAAGTTGCATCCTGGGCTGATGTTGAAGAATAAATTTGCTTCCGCCGGGGATGATAACTGCAAGAATACCGGTAGGAGAAGATGACTCCGTTGTGGAATAAGCTCGGCAATTGAAGAGTCTGCGGGGAGGAAAGATACTCTAGCGACCATGCTGGGAAGCAATACTCTGTGGGGATAGAAATGCTTTGCTGAATTGTTGATGACTTGCTGAGGATATCCTTGTTGTTGGAAGTGTTAATGGACTTCGCTGGGGGTAAGAAGATTATGTCGATGACGATCTTTCCGAGGCTTTTGGCTGAGGATAACCCAGTTATATCCTGTTAAGGAAATAACTCTTTAAATAAAGCCGGACGACGCGTTCGTGCTCTGATAGGGGATAAGCTTCCAGAATATACTGGGGATAAGCTTACTGCTTGGGGAGATATGAATTCCAACTTTCCTGGAGAAACTAGGTTGGACTGGACTCTTTGGGGAAGTTTTGGACTGCGGGGAAGTGATTCCTTTGAACGTTGGTATGCCGCCGGGGAACAATCTGTAGACCAAGACTGCCGGGGATGCTTGTTAAGAATATATGTATTGCTGCTGGGGAATGTTTGAGATCTACGGGAGGATACTCAATTTCCTTGGGATTTGATGCTCTGCTTGGAGAAGGATGTACTGACTGCTGACTTACTCTATGGGGAATTGAGACATGTTGGTTGTGTTCTTTAGCTGAGGTTACCTTGGTACCTTTGGAGGACATAACAATTAGCTTGTTTAGACAGCTCATCATTGCCCCTGCTTCTGAGGTGGGAGAGGAAGACCTGTGAGGTACCGGTAGTTATTGAGGGTCAAACCTTCTTCTGGTAGGCAGGTGACAAGATAACAGGACATAGTCGTACGCTTTAATCCCTAACTTTTGCCTGGACCGCCCTTTCGGGTTTTCAGTCCACCGGGATACCCATTTTTGCTCAAGCCGCCTTTTCAGGTTTTCGACTTGCCGGGTGTACAGATTTTTCATTTCGTCCCTTCATTTTGCCCGAACCCTTTTGGTTCGCCGGGGAGCCCTTATTTTTGCCTAGGTATGTCAACCTAGCGGGTCTTTGATTTTGCGCAGTATTTTTTGACCATGTCCATGTTCTCAGAATGTAGGGAGTTGCCCATGTTAGAAGTGTTTTGTCATGCCACCAGAAGGTATTTGATCAGGCCAGATTCGTTGTTGAAATGCCCCCAGTGACTCAGGAGGAGGTTTGCCCCAGGCTATTTGGTCTTTGAGAGATTCTCCGAATCTTGATTGGACTGCCCCAGATGATGGACCATGCTCATGTCTGCCCCTTGATTGGAGATACTCTTGTTCATTAGGTATTCATCGTGCGAATTTCCCTGCTATTCAAACAAAAAGTCATATGCAAACAAAGTTATGTTAAAAATGCAAAGCTTACGTCTGTCTTGAAGATTTTGAAAATGCATTCTTTTCATAAAACAAGTGATTGTTTGTAAAACGTGATGTAGACTCCGTATTTACCGTAGGCCTTAAGGAGTCAGGATACCTTTCATAACAGTATGCTTTCGAACTAACCCATGCTTCAGCTAGGACTTTTAAGGGTTATAACGTGGCCTGGTTCACGGTTTAAGAAACAAAGGATAAAGGCTCAAATTATTTGTACCCACCCGCTCTTCGTGATGTTCTCCAAACCTAAACTCAGTTGATCGTGCGTTAGACCTTGCTTGAGTCTTTGCTTTGATATACCAATGATGGTTCAGATGTTGATGATTTATTTTGAATGGGCAGTCATTTTTGTTTTGGTCGAGGGTTTGTGAGACCTCTTGCTTGATTTTGTTATCCCTTTCTTTTTTTGCCTGAACTGTTTCCTTTTTGGAATTACAGTCAGCGGGATGCCCCAGTTTCATAAGTCCCTTTTGTAGGTTTAGACTTTTTGGGCTTTTCATTTATGAATTTTGATGATGACTGCCTGTCCTTTTGATTGTTCTGAACCATCACTGTCTTTGCTTGTTTCATAAAGATCTCTTCGGTGCCATTCGTCATGCACTTGGATCAACTGAGAGAACTACCCTGCCCCAGGTTATGATTAAGGGTTTTGATTTTCGAAAATAAAAACTCCTACTTCTTCGGCTCTGAGGGGTTAACGAGGGATTATCTTCCTTATTACTCCAGTGTTTAGGAATTGAAACAACGCCTGTACCTCATCAGCGGGGTCTGTTCAAAAGCATACTGTAATGATCATGGTATCGTTTTCGTCATCCTCCCTCAAGGGGTTTAGAATTATTTAAGATTAAGAGTTGACATCAGAAAAAATATGAAAACAATTTGCATATAGTGAATGCGAATATATTGATTCAAAATAGACATAAGCGATGCATTAATGGAATAACAATGTTTAACATGAATAAATGTTTGAATAACCAAAGAAAAATACGACTTGAATTTAAATGAACAAAAAGTGCTTTCTATCCTAGCCATGTTTTGGCATGGGAGCAGTGATCACATGGGGAGTCTTGGGTACTTTAAACTGAATCTCTCCAGCGTCGATCATGTCTTGGATCTTGTTTTTGAGAGGCCAGCAGTTGTCCGTAGTATGCCCCGGGCTATCAGAATGATATGCGCACCTATCATTGGGATGATAGTTAGGAGCAGAAGTATTTGGATTCCGGAGAGGAGCCTTTAAAGTGATCAGCCCTGCCTTCAACATTTGTTTTAGTGCTTGATCCAGCGACATGTTGATCTTGGTGAACTGCCTTTTAGGCTTGTCTGGTTGACGCTGGTGAGGTTGATGCTGAATTTGTGGTACTGAAGCCATTTGAGGGGCTCTTCCCTTATCTCCTTGTCTCAAAGGTGATTGAACAATGACTGGCTCTTCACCCTTAGACGTTTGCCCCAGTAGGTTACCCTGAAGCAGTTGGTTGAAGAGAAACCGGAGCTCCTCTTGTCTCTGAACTAGGCCTTGAATGACATTCCTCTGTCCCAGCATCTGGGCTTTCATAGCATCCATCTCAGCTTGTAGGTGTTCCCACTTTCCATCCTCAGCATTGCCCCTGACAAAGGTCTCCGTGAGAAGTATCCTTAGCTCCTCTTGCCCCTTGGATAGATTCAGGAGGATTTCCCCGAACCGAGTTTCTTGAGCAAGAAGGTCTTGGCTATCTTGTTGGGAAGCCATTGCTGAAATAAACAGCGACAAAGGTAAGTGACCTGCGAAAGGGCTACCTGTAATGCAGTGATATGTATGATATGTATGCAATGTTTTCAAGGACCTCGCAGGGTAAACAGAGAAACTAGTTAGAGTTGGAAACTGGCAACTTGATTGAAGGAACTTCCTATTGTAGAGAGCCCTTCTTCAAGGGTCAAAGGCTCACCATATCCAGTGGGTCATAGCCCCTGACAACCTTGGCTAGAGGAAAATGAATTCTCTTTGCCCCTGGCTAGACAGTTGGTTCATCATGACCTGCATCACAAGCCCTTGAGGTCCTTGAAATGGGTTAGGATGTATGCAATGGTATGCAATGGTATGATGTCATGCTATGCATGGGGTGATGTAGGTAAACCCTGCTATGAATCCCAATCAAGGACTATAAACAGACCCTGCAAGAAATTCAGTATACTTTGTTGTGAGTCCCTATTAAGGACTATAAATAAAACCTGCAAGAAATTTGGTAAACCCTGTCATGAGTCCTAGTTAGGGACTATAAACAAAATCTGCAAAAAATTTGGTAAACCTTGTTATGAGTCCTAGTTAAGGACTATAAACAAACCCTGCGAGAAATTTGGTAAACCTTGTTATGAGTCCTAGTTAGGGACTATAAACAAGACCTGCAAGAAATTTGGTAAACCCTGTCATGAGTCCTAATTATGGACTATAAACAAGACCTGCAAGAAACAAGTGTCAGGTAACAAGTACACAAGTAGGCAAGTACAAGGGCACACAAGTCACACAAGAGAAACCCTTAGGGTTTAGGCCAGCATGGGGTCTGGGTAGTACCCTCTTGAAGTTGGTGGGCTCAACCTGTCCTATTAGAAGTAACCGGGTTCTAAGGGTCCCAATATCACGGGATTGCTTTCATTGTTCATTGTTTCGATTTAGCCACTGAACTGGCGACCGAAATATTCCAGGAAAGCAACCCTCAATTGAGTGTAGCATCGAGTATCAACCAACCTCGGACTGCACCAAAGTCAGTTATCTCACTACCCTAAAGAGGCCAAGATAGTTCAATTAAGGTTCCTAAGGTCTGTTGATGCTTCACGACACCACGCGGAGGCCCCGTACTCTCCTTGACTGAACTCAAGGGTTACCGGTACACACCAAAGTGCCACATCAACGTAGCAGACTGTTTCAACCATGTCGGTATACCCCGCACAGTTCCCTCACAGCCTTGTTGCTACTTTCTAAGAAAGGTATCCCCCAGATCCGGGTTTAGGATCTATAGAACTCCCAAGCAACCCACAATTTAAAGCACACAAGGAAAGCAATTGAAAACACAGTGATCTTAGTCCTAAGGTAAACCTCACTTTAAGTTTATCCCCAGCAGAGTCGCCAGTTCTGTGATCGGTGGATATGGAACTGACTGTTTAACGCTGGTTCGCGAAATGTCGCGGAAGCAAGAGTCGCCACCGTCTTTTATTTTCTCCAAATGGAAAGGACAAAAGCACAGAAAAATTCCTTATAGAGATTGCTCTCGGTTCGGGAGGTAGGTTATAGAAAGGGAAGGTGTTAGCACCCTTTCTATCCATGGTTATCCATGGGCTCTTAGATACTTGCTCATTTGTGTTTTCAAAAATGGTTTGTTTGCTTTTCAACTGTGGGTTTTAAAAAGTTTCTTTGAAAATTTCAGTTCGACTCTTGTATCAGAGTGTTTGAAAAATTGCTTTGAAAGCTTTTGAAAAGTGTCGGTGTGAAAAGTATTTTTGTTTTTTTTGAAAAGAGCAAGTATCCATGAGAACCTACCTACCCTAAGGAATTCGTCTGTGTAAATGTCCTTTAAAGTAGTGCCATCCCACCATTGAGAGGTAGGTAGCACCACCGTTGGAGGTGTTCGGGTCAATTCGAGTTTGTAGGGACATGGTGATCACCAGAGCAATGGGAAGACACCTTAGAAGCTACCCTCATGCCAGGTTCCCGGATCATGAGGACTTACTAAGACATCCTCTACTCGACGATCACCTTTCGAGGCAAGGCAACAGTGAGGCGTACCCTAGGGGTGGTGTGTGATTTGTGTGTCAGATTCATTTATTTTTGTCTTGTCAGGTTATTGGTGATCTAACGTTTTGTTTTTATTTTTGTCATTCATTCTTGCATGCATTTATTTAACAGTTAAAAAGTGCGGAAAGATAAAATTCCTAAACTATTACAAAGGCGCGGGTCCACATCGCCAAAAAATTAAACCGGACCCGATTTAGCGGAAAATAAATAAAGCGGAAAAATAAAGTGCGAAAAGTTAAAGTTACAAGGCTTTGGGACATGTACATAATTATAATAAGCGATAAAGTAAAATGCGCGAAACAAAATAATTAAAGCGACGGGCGTTGGACCCTTTTGCAAAATATTAAAAGTTAATGAGAATTAAAATTAAATGATTAAATGTTTTTGGTATTTTGTGTTTTTTAGATTTAAAAGGGAAAAAATTAATTTAGTTAGAATTAAAATAAAGAGCTAAACCTAATTCTAATGTTTTTTAAGTTTATTGTGAAAATATTGAATTAACCTAAATTAAACCCTAATTTTTATTTATATACATTTAATTATAAAATAAATAAATAAATGAATAATATTGTGGTAAGAAAAAAAAGGAAAATTTAAAGGATATAAAAAATTATCAATTAACCTAAATTAACATTCTTGGATTTTTTGTTATGGAAAAATGTAAATTAAACCTAATTTGAAATTAATTTATTTACATGCTAAGAAAATAATTATAATAAAGTAAATATTATTTTTTGGTCTTTTCTGAATTTTTGAATGTTTTTATATTTTTATGAAAATAAATTAATTATGTTAAAACAACTAAAACAAATAAAATAGCAAGAATAAAATAAGAAGAAAAATAGAAAAATGCAAACCAGGGGGGGTAGCCCCAAATTGGAGGTACAGGCCTGGTGATTTCTGGCCCATTAGCTTTGAATTCGTTGACCTTTTGAATTAGGTGTGATGCGTTGACTGGTGCTTACAGCGTTCTTTGAATCCTGGCCATTGATCTGGGTGGGATGGACGCGTGTGTGGCTTGAGATGATGAGCGTATGATATACTGGGACGCTTGTGCTGCATGAGATTAATTAAGGAAAAATAGTATGAGATTGTTCAGACCTGGGACTCGAACCCAGGTCTTGGGGGTTGCACGCATGAGTACCTGCCAGCTGAGCCATCACATGTCAATTGATATATTATAATGAATAAACAACAAAAAGAAAGACCAAGCGCACTAGTAATTGAGCGCGCGAAATTTAAAACACCCAACCATTGCGTGCCAACACATCATCGTCCTCGTTCTCTTTTTTTTTCTGAAACATAAGGGCTATAGGCAACGGTTTTAGGGCGTGGTCTGAAGCTGGCTACAAGAAAATAGCGACTAGCGCTATGGTGATCATAAATTGATCGCGACTAGTGCCTTTTCTTCGTTTGGATGAGCTGAGCGTAATGGTGGTACTGGGATGGTCTAATTTTTCCTCTAGTAAGAACCCCCAATTTGAAGCTCAAGAAAACCTAATATTCAGTCATGGCATAATCTCGTATGGCACAGAAAAACGCAATTAAATATGAGGGTTAGTCTCAGAATCTCATAATAAACATGGATCAACAAACAAAAAGTGCAAAAAATGCTTAAATTATGATGCGCGATTTCAAGAATTTCGCTTTACAGTTTGAGTTCTAACTACCACTTCTTTGCGTTTTAGTTGATGTTTTTGATTGATACACGTTCAGTGAAGCTTGAGGATGCTGATAGAATAAGAATTGAAGCTTGAATCGACCTAAAAACTAGTTTTCAGTATTGGCTTTCTTGGTGATTTTTTCAAGTTTGTATATCGTTTCTGAGCGCAGCTGAGAGTGTAAGGCCATTAGGTTTTGATTCCTGAATATGTATAGAGCATATTAGGTTAAGAAAATTATACAAAATCTTTGAATTCAATGATTTGCAATATTTGATTGTATAAGATCTTTTTTGAATCTTTTTTCATGGTTCTTTTGTTCAATCAGCTCCAATCACACCAAAACTTGCCTAATTAAGATGTGCACGAAATCTTGAGTCTAGAATGTGCATAAAAAGATTTTTTAGGTCAAGCTTTATATTTTTCATGTATTAAAATAATTTAAATGAATTAATATTAATATAAATTCAAATAAATAATTAAAAAATGAGAAAATACTTCCCTTTGGGCCTAATGGTCGTGCATAGGCTTGGCATGAAGAAACTTGGAAGAAAAATGGGCCCATTTGCATTTTTGGATCATTTGAAGTAAAGTTGACTTTCAAAAATTTCCAAAAATTTCCCAACTTCCACAAGGCATAACTTGCTCAATTTTTAAGCTTTTCACATGTTCTTGGACATTTTGGAAATGTCTTTGAGTCCTCTAACCAATGCCTTTGGTCCCATGTCATTTTGATTTACCAATCTCAAGTTATGGCCTTTGACTTAAAGTCCCTTTTTGTTGACTTTTGAAAATGACCTATAATGTTGAAATTGATAACTTTTTGTGAGAGCATTTCTTGGACTTGGAATATGAAGATGAGTTGTAGGAAATGTCTTTCTCTTCAAAATGAGCTTTGGATGGGATTTTTCTGATAATCCATGTGAAAGTTATGCCCTGGTCAATTTCAGTTGACTTTTTCAGCTGTCCAAATATAGCAACTTTTGCATCTTTGATGATTTCTGAGCCAAATTTTGAGAATCATGATCAAGCATTGATCAAATGATGTTTGTGGCTTCAAAATGATATATTGACCAAAAATTTGAACTTTTGACTGTCAAATGACCATTTTGCCCCTACAGTTGACTGTAGTGCAATCTAGGGTTTTGACTGTGCAATTTTGAGCTGAATGCCTTGAAACTTGATATGAGGATGCTTGACCACATTTGTAGGCATATGAGACTTGATTGGGTCCTTGAAAACTTCCTTTCTTTGATCAGAACATAAACCCTAGTTTTTGACTGTATAGGAGACAGTTGAACTGCATAACCCTTGGGGAATTTTGTGACCTTGACTTGACAAATCTTGGAGAATATGGGAGGGCAAATTTTGGGGTACAACACCATGCCATATACCAAAGAAAATGGGGTTGCCCCTGTTGAAGTATGTGTCGTGGTACGATACCCGTGCAGAGCAAACGGTAACATCTTATGCCAGTCCTTGTAGGTGACTGTCATCTTTTGAATGATCTTCTTGATATTTTTGTTCGCGGATTCAACAACACCGTTCATCTTCGGTCGGTAGGGAGATGAATTGTGATGATAAATCTTGAATTGTTCGCATAGAGCGGTGATCATAGTGTTGTTCAAATTTGTACTGTTGTCTGTGATGATCCTGTCGGGGATACCATACTGGCATATCAGGTTCTGCTTGATGAAGCGGGCAACCACATTCTTTGTAACTGAGGCGTAGGAAGCTCCTTCGACCCACTTGGTAAAATAATCAATAGCGACCAGGATGAAGCGATGCCCATTGGATGTCGTAGGCTTGATCTCTCCAGTCATGTCAATGCCCCACATTGCGAATGGCCAAGGAGCTGTCAGAACATTGAGAGGAACAGGAGGAATATGTACCTTGTCGGCATAGACTTGGCATTTGTGGCAGGTACGGGAGTGTTGATGACAATCAGCTTCCATGGTAGACCAGTAGTAGCCTGCCCTTAGAATCTTCTTAGCCATCGTATGTCCGCTCAAGTGGGTGCTAAATGTGCCACTATGTATTTCGGTCATGATCAACTCTGCTTCAATCTTGTCTACACAACGAAGTAGAACACAATCATGGCTGCGCTTATAAAGGATGCCATTGCTTATGAAAAACTTGGCAGCAAATCTCCTTAAGAACTTTTTGTCATTGACGGAAGCTCCTTCAGGATATTCTCGAGTCTGGAGATACCTTTTGATTTCATGAAACCAGGGTTTTCCACTACTTCTTCGGTGTTAATCTCATGACAGTGCACAGGCTCGTCCATTCGTTCAATGGTGATTTGGGGAGCCTCGTTATCCCAGTTGAGTTTAAACATGGAAGACATTGTAGCCAGAGCATCGGCTAACTGATTTTCTTCTCGCGGAAAAGGCTCGAAGGTAATCTGCTCAAAATGAGGCAACAATGTCAAGACATGTTCTTTGTATGGGATAAGATTAGGATGTTTAGTGTCCCACTCTCCTTTGACTTGATTGATGACCAAAGTCGAGTCCCCAAATACGACCAAAGATTTGATTCCCAAGTCTATTGCAGCCTTGAGACCAAAGATGCAAGTTTCATATTCAGCCATGTTGTTGGTACAGCTGAAGCAAAGTCGGGCAGTGAAGGGTGTATCGCAACCTTCCGAAGAAATGAGTACCACATCGATACCATTGCCAAGTGCATTTGAAGCACCATCAAAGTACAGGGTCCATCGGGATCCTTGTTCAGGTCCGTCATACGGCTCGTTACCTTTAATGTTGTCCCATGTCATGATGTCCTCGTCAGGGTAGTCGAATCTCATAGATTGGTAATCTTTGACGGCTTGATGAGCTATATGGTCATCTAGTACACTCCCCTTTATAGCTTTTTGGGTAGTATACTGGATATCATACTCAGTCAGGATCATTTGCCATATAGCAATTCTTCCAGATAAAGCAGGCTTCTCGAAGATATACTTGATTGGATCCATCTTGGAAATCAGCAAAGTGGTATGAGTCAACATATACTGCCTTAGCCGGCGAGCAGCCCATACCAAAGTGCAACAAGTTTTCTCGAGCAGTGAGTAGCGGGTCTCATAGTCGGTAAACTTTTTGCTAAGGTAATAAATGGCATGCGCTTTTCGGCCAGACTCGTCATGTTGGCCCAGTACGCACCCCATTGAGCTATCCAACACAGTCAGATACATGATTAACGGCCTTCCTTCGACGGGTGGCATCAAAATAGGAGGTTCTAGTAAATACTCCTTGATCTTATCAAAAGCAACTTGACAATCATTGTTCCATTCAACTACCTGATCTTTCTTCAACAGTTTGAAAATTGGCTCACAGGTAGATGTCAGGTGAGAGATGAACCTCGCGATATAGTTTAAGCGTCCCAAGAAACCTCTAACCTCCTTTTCAGTGCGGGGGGCAGACATTTCTTGTATAGCCTTTACTTTAGCTGGATCAACCTCAATGCCTTTGTTGCTGACAATAAATCCCAAAAGTTTACCAGACCTAACTCCAAAAGTGCACTTGCTTGGGTTCAGTCTAAGCTTAAACTCCTTCAACCTGACAAACAGCTTTTGCAGATGACCAAGGTGTTCTTCCTCTGTCTGTGATCGGGCTATCATGTCGTCTACGTAAACTTCAATCTCGTGACGTATCATATAATGAAATAAAGCTACCATGGCGCGTTGATAGGTTGCCCCGACATTCTTCAGTCTGAATGGCATCACTTTGTAGCAGAAGGTACCCCATTGCGTGACAAAAGTAGTTTTCTCCATGTCCTCGGCGGCCATTTTGATCTGGTTGTATCCCGAGAATCCATCCATGAAGGAAAATACCTTGTGTTGAGCTGTGTTGTCAACCAAGATGTCGATGTGTGGTAGTGGAAAATCGTCTTTAGGGCTAGCCCTATTTAAATCCCGATAGTCTACACACATTCTGACTTTTCCATCCTTCTTAGGCACGGGCACAATGTTAGCGACCCATTGTGGATAGGAAGTAACAGCCAGAAAGCCAGCATTGAATTGCTTCATTACCTTAGCTTTGATCTTCTTAGACATGTCAGGCCTCATTCGGCGGACTTTTTGTTTGATCGGTGGACATTCTTCTCTTGTAGGGAGACGGTGAACCACGATATCTGTGTCTAATCCCGGCATGTCTTCATAAGACCAGGCGAAGATTTCAACATATTCGTTCAACAACTGTGAAGAAGTGAAAAACACAAGAAGGGGGGTTGAATTGTAAAAACTGGAAATCAATTGCAATGAACACGGTATTCTTATCCTGGTTCGTTTGATCTCAAACTACTCCAGTCCACCCGTCAAGGTGATTTCGCCTCTCTCCAACGAGGTCTTAATCCACTATATTCAACTGAATATTACAATCTGCTTTAACAACTGCTAAAGCCTTCTTGATGCAAACCACAAACCGGTTTCTCAAGGAATTACTTTCTTACAAAGAATTGAAATCTAGGTGTGTGAATGTTTTCTACAAAACTGTTTATCACAACTGTGATACTACACAACTTAAGCTTATGGAAACTAGATTGCTAAAATAATTGAGTAAGGAATTTTGGAGCTTTTAGCAAACTGAGAGTGAGGAAGATGATGAATAGCTTTTTGGCGTGTAGATTGTTGTAGAGTATTAGCCAATTCAATCTTCATTGACTTGTTTATATAGCATTGGAAATAGTGTACATTGGAGCAATAATTCTATTTCAATGCCAATAACATTCTTTCCTTATTAAGCAGATCTTGTCTGGAATGATGCTGTTGGTAATAACTCATCTTGAATGCACAGTACCGTTGCGACTTAAGCGTGTTCTGGCTTTGGCTCATTCTGACGCTGCTTAGGTGCTGATGAACTGTTGTTGTCTTTATCAGAGTTCAGAGTGTTGAGCACAGATCTGTTCATCAAGCTTCAGCATAAGCGCAAGTTGATCTTCTGATTCTGGTACCTGATATAGCATCTGCTGATGCTGATGTTGATATCCAATTTTCTGATGCTGATGAGGATGTTCTCATGCTGATACCTATCAGAGTTTCTGTAAAACAGAGTGTAATTTTTAGGTAGCAAATAGTTCTTACATGAATCATACGATTAATGTATATTAGCATTTTGTTATCATCAAAATTTAAACTTAGGGTAATAGATTCAAACTTTGTTCTAACAATCTCCCCCTTTTTGATGATGACAAAAACTAGAGATTTTTTTAATTGAAAATAAACGAAAAGTGTCAGAGATAGCTAAATAATAAGGAGTATCAGAATTAAGTAGGAAGTTATCAAGGATAAGGGATAAGATATATCAGAGTTTAGATTGGAGATACTCCCCCTGAATTTATTACTTCCCTTTTTAATTCCAAGAGTTCTTCAGGATCAGATCTGTATTGATTTGAACATCAGAATATCAGAGCTTCAGATCAGAATATCAGAGCTTCGAGCTTCAGTGTATCAGAGGTGATTAACTTATTGTACCTGTAGACTTATGCAAAAACAGAAAACATTCAAGTATATCAGAGTTAGAATGTTTGAGACTTTTTGTCTCAGTAATCCGTTATTGAAAAATATCATTCTTGTTCTCCCCCTTTTTGTCAGCAATCAAAAAGTGTAAGTGATGTGCTAAAACGATCAGAGCAGAAAAACTTGTTATATTAAAAATTAAAGCCAGACAAAACAGTACAGATGATATGCAAAGAAAACAATGAAAATATCATGAATGAAAAACTAAGGTTGGGGAGGAAAGCGTGTGAACAGAGTCTCCAGCATTGACTTAATCTGATCAGTAGTCTCATTCTGCTTGTGCACCATGCTGACTACTGTATCTATCTTGTTGTCTTGCACATCCATCCTTTCCTTCATCTTCTGATCATTTTCATCCATTCTTTGCTGCAGACGAATATCATTCAGCTTCAGCTCTTCCAGAGTCTGCCTATCCAAGACAGCTTGAGAAACATCAGAAGCAGGAAGCTTCTGAGAGCTTTCTGCAACATCTTCAGCTTGTCTAACCTCTTCAGCTTGAGTTGTCTGATCTTCTTCTGGCTGCACTTTTGAAGCTGGACGCTTCTCAGACCATGGCTCACTATCCAGAAAGAGCACTTTGTCTTGTGGCAGCTGACTTTCAACTTTCTTCAGCAGCTTGCTGAAGTTCTGTTGTGCCTGCTCATAATTGATATCTTGCAATTTGAGGGCTTCAGCACGTACCCATATTCTGAATCGTGTCCAGAGTTGGTCTGAGGCAGCAGGATCAATCATTCCATGGCAAACTTGCTTTAGAGAAGCAATCCACTGCTGCAAGCCTGTTTCAAAATTCACAATGCCAGAGCCAACATCTGGCTGTTTTGGTTTGGGAATAGCTATTTTGTGTTTGAGATCAGCAAGACGGTCAAGGATTGTTAAATCGATGAAGGTCCTGCTGGGGTCTTCTGTAGTTTGTTTGGGAGATGGAGTGGGAGAATCAGAAATAATAATTGGACTGTTTGGAGTATTTGGAGGGGTAGTTTCTGGCGAGGATGGCAGTTGGGCCATGGTTACAGTTGTTCCACATGGCAGCTGAATTGGCAGGGGTTGTGGCTCAGAGGATTGAGGAGAATGAGGTTCAGATGATGGAGTTTTAGAGTGATGAAACTCAGGTTGTGGAGGTGATGGTTGAGGTGATGGTGGATGAATTTCTGGTTGAGGAGAGGGAGGAGGAATTGCTGGTTGTGGAGAAGGAGGTGGAATTTCTGGTTGTATTTCTGGTTGTTGTGGAATTTGTGGTTCTTCTGGTATGGGTGAGAGAGGTTGTTCTGGTTCAATGTTTGGATTATCTGAGAGGTGAGCGGAAACACGTTCATCAATTTCAGACAGAACTTTGTCAAGTTCTGATGCTGTTGCTGTTGTGGGTTTTGGAGTTTGGGATTTGGTGCGGGGTCTCCTGAGAGTCAGTGACTCAGAAGGGTCATCTTCTGGTTCGGTTTCATCAATAGTTGGTATGGGGATTGGAAGTTCATGTGAAGCTGGGGTTAGGATTGATGTTGGAATAGCAGAAGAATTTAAAATAGAAGCACCAGATAAATTACCTCTTTTCTTAGGTGTCTGTTGGGATGGTCCTTCAGAAGTGGCCTTTCTTTTCTTCGTCTTCTTCATAGTAACTTCTGGTTGTTGTTGGTGCAGATCTTTGATATTCAGTTTGGGATATGTACCATCAGCCTTGCAAGCGTCCAAGTATCTGAGAACCACAACTGGTTTTGATTCAATCTCAGAGAATAGTGGAAAGTCGTTCAGTGGGACTCTTCTGCTGGTGATGTCAGCAAGAGGAGTAACGCTGGGCTCCTTTCTGATATTCTCTATCAGTTTCATTTTCTTCAGATTCTTGGCGTTCAGAGGCTTGCCAACAGTAGGTTCAATAGAACTTAATTCCTGAGCTTCTGTGAGGTGTTCTATCAGCCTATTCTCAGTCAGAATATCTGATATTAACCTGCCAAAGGGTATCCAATCCCTCTTTGTCCTTTCTTCTTCCCTTGTCTCCTTGATGCTGGTCCTGAGGTGATTAAACAGAAGATGAGCCAAGTTGATTTTTACCTTCTGATTAATAAAATAGATCAGAAACTGCTGATCTATATTTATATAATCAGGAGAGCTTGTTGGCTTCCTGTGATTAAAGCACCCCAGAATGATCTTCGCCCATATTCTGTCCTGATCCTTTAAGTCTCTGATTTTGCTGCTGGGAACCCCATGGGTGAAAATCTGTCTTGCAATGACAGCAATGTTAGAGCATCTTTCAGCCATGTCGATACAGCGAATACCACCACCATTGTATCCAATCAATCTTGCTATGTGATCCTCAGTGATCACAATCTTCTTTCTCATTATGTAGGAGGTGACTTGATGCGTTGATGAGTACGCATGAATCTAGAACTCCTTGACCAAGACTGGGAACGTTGGTCCAACCAACCTATCAAAATATCTCTCCCATCCCTGTGCCCTAACTTCTTCTGTCAAGTCAAAACCATTTTCTTTCAGACTTGAGAAGTCAACAATCAGTTCAGACAGCACTTCCAAATTCTTCACTGGTGTAAGGAGTGTTCTGAAGGGAACTTGGTATTGTTCAGATGATGCCTCCTTCTGAGAACCTGCAGAAACATTGCTGGAGGTTGCCATGTTCACACTTAGGGTTTTTTTGAGAAAACTGAGAAATGGGTTTCTTTTGAGAGAGATGAACACACAGGGAAAATGCAGAAAAATATTTGTAAGATTGTAAGAAACGGTAAAGGATTAATGTGAGATGTTAATGTGCTTAAATAGATTTCAAAATAATTTTTGAAAGTGTAAACGGTTTCAAGAAAGAGAAATAATTCATGATTACGTTTTAAAACATGATTACTTTCATTTAATGCTTGCTGATTTTGGGGGATTTGAGAAAGATACTTGAAAGGGTTACCAGACATGTGTCTCAATGCACCCAATCAGCGTTTTGTCTTCTCAGAAGCGTGCACGCGTTCTGCTTCAGAGATTTGCTGATGATTGGATGACACTTGTTTGATTTAGTGAGCAGCACGTCTATCCTTGAGCTGAAACGCTCAGATCTTTAAGCATAGAATCTGATACAATCTGCATGTCTATCTTTCTGAAACAGAGATTAATCAGAAGTTCACAGTAAAACAAATACATTCTGAAGGTTAATATATAAAATTAAAACATTTTCACTCTGGGCATAGTTTCATGCTGAGATGTTTCAGAATGAAATTAAATCTATCTTCAGAAAGGGGTTTAGTGAAGATATCAGCCTATTGATGGTCTGTATCAATAAATTTTAAGTTCAAAATTCCTTTTTGAATGTAGTCCCTAATGAAGTGATGTTTTATTTCTATATGCTTAGCCCTAGAATGTAAAATGAGATTCTTACTTAAGCAAATAGCAGAAGTATTGTCACAGAGTATAGGGATGTTACTCTCAAAAATCTGGAAGTCTTCAAGCTGACTTTTCATCCAGAGCATTTGTGTGCTACATCCTGCTGCTGCTATGTACTCAGCTTCTGCTGTTGATAGCGCAATTGTGGATTGCCTTTTACTGGACCAAGAGATCAGATTTTCTCCCAGAAACTGGCAGCTTCCAGAAGTGCTTTTACGCTCTACTCTGTCTCCAGCAAAGTCAGCATCGTAGTAGCCTACTAAGCTGTAATCACTAGATTTTCTATAAAATAAACCCAGATTAGTAGTACCTTTCAGATACTTGAAAATTCGCTTAATAGCTGTTAAGTGAGATTCTCTAGGATCTGATTGGAATCTAGCACAAATACATACGCTGAATAAGATATCAGGCCTTGAAGCTGTCATATAAAGGAGAGAACCAATCATACCTCTTTAGACCTTCTGTTCTACCTTTTTGCTTACCTCTTCTCTTTCTAGAATGCACGTGGGATGCATTGGAATCTTTGATGTCTTACATTCTGAGAGGTCAAATTTCTTCAGAAGATCTCTGACATATTTGCTCTGATGAATGTAAGTACCCTCTGGAGTTTGATTGATCTGAATTCCTAGAAAGAATTTCAGTTCCCCCATGAGGCTCATCTCAAATTCTGCCTGCATACACTTAGCAAATTTTCTTCCAAGAGAAGGATTAGTAGATCCAAAAATAATACCATCAACATAAATTTGACAGACTAAGATGTCATTCTTAACTGACTTACAGAATAAGGTAGTGTCCACTTTCCCTCTGGTGAATTCATTTTCTAACAGAAAGTTACTTAGTCTTTCTTACCAAGCTTTGGGAGCTTGTTTCAGACCATATAGTGACTTCTTTAGTTTGAAAACATGTTCTGGATGTTTTGTATTTTCAAAACCAGAGGGTTGGTGCACATAAACCTCTTCTTCTATATAACCATTTAAGAATGCACTCTTGACATCCATCTGATACAGAGTGATGCCTCTATTAACAGCAAATGAAATTAAAAGTTTGATAGATTCTAACCTGGCGACTGGAGCAAAGGTTTCTGTATAGTCTATCCCCTCTTGCTGACTATAACCTTGTGCTACCAGTCGTGCTTTGTTTCTGATGACTTCACCTTGTTCATTAAGCTTGTTTCTGAACACCCATCTTGTTCCAATGACGTTGAATCCTTTTGGTCTGGGAACAAGATCCAATACGTCATTTCTTGTGAATTGATTCAACTCTTCTTGCATTGATAGAATCCAGTCGTTGTCCAGAAGTGCTTCATCAATAGAAGAAGGTTCAATCAGAGACACAAGTCCCATGAGGGTTTCTTCAGAGTTTCTGAAGCTTGCTCTTGTTCTGATTGGATCTTCCTTTCTTCCTAGGATAGTTTCTTCTGGGTGATCCACGCTGCTTCTGGGTAGTCTCTTCTGAGGTTGATCAGCAGCTGTGGTAGGATTTCTAGCAGTGCTCCTTTCAAATGTTGAAGGAGTGTCTATGTTGAGAGCTTCTGATGACTTGTCTTCAGAACCTGTAAATTCAATTTCTATACCTGCAAAAACTTCATTCTGCTTTGACTTTTCAGAGTCAAGCTTATCATCAAAACGAACACTGATTGATTCTTCCAAAATCTGTGTTTCTGTATTGTATACTTTGTACCCTCTTGAGCGTTCAGAGTATCCTAACATGATACACTTCTGTGCTTTAGAGTCAAACTTGTTCAAATAATTCTTTGTATTTAACATAAAACAGGTACATCTAAATGGATGAAAATATGAAATGTTGGGCTTTCTGTTCTTCCACAATTCATATGGAGTCTTTTCCAGAATAGGTCTTATTGAGATTCTATTCTGAATGTAGCACGCTGTGTTTATTGCCTCTGCCCAGAAGATCTTAGCAACGTTTGTCTCATTGATCATGGTTCTGTCCATTTCTTGCAATGTTCTGTTCTTTCATTCTACAACTCCATTTTGTTGGGGAGTTCTAGGACAAGAGATATCATGCAGAATGCCTCTGTCATTAAAGAATGACTCAAAATCTTTGTTTTCAAACTCTCCACCATGATCACTTCTGACTTTAACGATTCTAAGATCCTTTTCATTCTGAACTTGGTTACAGAAGGTAACAAACACAGAGTGTGACTCGTCCTTGTGTCTTAAGAACTTTACCCATGTCCATCTGCTATAGTCATCTACGATTACTAACCCATACTTCTTGCCACTGACTGAAGCAGTTTTAACTGGTCCAAATAAGTCAATGTGCAGAAGTTCTAATGGCTTAGAGGTAGAAACAACATTTTTAGATTTGAAAGAAGGTTTTGCAAACTTGCCTTTCTGACATGCTTCACACAGAGCATCTGAATTGAACTTCAAATTAGGAAGTCCTCTGACCAGATTGAGTTTGTTAATCTGAGATATTCTTCTCATACTAACATGCCCCAATCTTCTGTGCCAGATCCACTGCTCGTTGTTAACAGACAGAAGACACTTTACATTCTGACTTTTCAGTTCAGAAAGTTTAATTTTATAGATGTTGTTTTTCCTCTTTCCATTAAAGAGGATAGTCCCATCTTTCTGACTAACAGCTTTACATGATTTTTGATTAAAGATTATATCATAACCGTTATCACTTAATTGACTTATGGATAACAGATTATGCATTAATCCATCTACTAGAAGAACATTATTTATAGAGGGAAGATTTCCATTACCTACAGTTCCAGAGCCAATGATCTTTCCCCTCTGATTGCCTCCAAAGACAACGTGGCCTCCAGGCTTAAGTTCCAGGCTTTGGAACATATGCCTTCTTCCCGTCATGTGTCACGAGCAGCCAGAGTCCAGGTACCATGACTGGTGTTTCTGATTTGCTGCTAAAGATATCTGCAACATGTATTATTTTATCCTTAGGTACCCAGATTTTCTTGGGTCCTGATTTGTTAGATTTACCAAAACTCTGGTTAAATTTTGGTTTCACAGAATACTTACTGCTAGTGTATTTAATATCATGTGTGTGACCATACACAAAATGTGAGTTCAGAGGAGTGTGTTTAATAATTAAATCCATGGCATTCTTTGGTGTAGGAACCTTACCTTGGTATCCTATTCCCTTTCTGCCGTTTCTGCTAACTCCATAGATCATTGAAGCCATTTTGCTTCTATCTATGCTTTTAGCAAGGAACTTCTGGAAACTGTGATCATACTCCTTGATGATCTCATCAGCGCTGCTGGGAGTTTCAGAAATTGGTTCCTTCTGAGAGTTTTGTAAAACATTTTCTAATTTTGAAATTTTATTTCTCAGCTCAGAATTTTCCAATTTAAGACTCTCAGTCTTATCAGAGTCAGATTCAAGATTCCTTTTCAGGTTTCTGAATTTAACTCTAATCTGCTGGTACCTTTCCAGAATTTCATTAAGGATTTCAGCAAGTTCAGCCTTAGTAAAATTAATTGCAAAGTCAAGAAATACCTCTTCAGTATCTGTTTCTGAGTCTGATTCAGAAGCTTCACTGTCTTCTGAAATGTTGGCCATGAGAGCTATGTTTGCTCTCTCATCATCTGATTCTGAGTCATCTTCAGACGAGTCAGAGTCATCCCATGTAGCCATGAGACTTTTCTTCTTTTCTCTTCCAAACTTCTTTTTGGGCTTTTCCCTCTGAAGCTTTGGGCAGTCACTCTTGTAGTGTCCTTTCTCATTGCACTCATAGAAGATGATGTCCTTGGTGTTTGGCTTTCTGCTTCCTGAGGAGCCTTCAGATCTTCTGTATCCAGAGGAAGAATTTGTCCTTCTATATTTAGAAGAGGACTCATTCTGATCAGATCTTCTGGGATTCCTGGACTTCCTTTGCCTCTGCTTCCACAGTTGGTTCACTCTTCTGGAGAGGAGAGAAAGTTCATCTTCTTATGATGAGGATCCATCAGATGTTTCTTCAACTGCCTGCAAGACTTTAGACTCAGATTTTTTGTTAGATTTTAATGCTAAAGGCTTACCTTGCTTCTGAGGTTCATCAACTTCTAGCTCTATCTCATGACTTCTGAGGGAGCTGATAAGTTCCTCCAGAGAAATTTTGTTGAGATCTTTTTCTAGCTTCAGAGCTGTAACCATTGGCCTCCACTGCTTTGGTAAGCTTCTGATGATCTTCTTGACGTGATCAGCAGTAGAGTATCCTTTGTCCAGAACCTTGAGACCAGCCACCAGAATTTGGAATCTTGAGAACATTGTTTCAATGGATTCACTTTCTTCCATTTTGAATGCCTCATACTTCTGAATAAGCGCAAGAGCTTTAGTTTCTTTGACCTGAACGTTGCCCTCATGCGTCATTCTGAGTGAGTCAAACATGTTCTTTTCTGTGTCTCTGTTAGAGATCTTTTCATATTCAGCATAAGAGATGGCGCTGAGAAGGATGGTTCTGGCCTTGTGGTGATTTTTGAAGTCACACTTTTGTTGGTCAGACATTGCTTTCCTATCAATCTTCTGACCGCTTGCATTCACAGGGTGCGTGTATCCATCTGTCACCATGTCCCACAGATCATCATCATGTGCCAGAAAGAAGCTTTCAATTCTGTCTTTCCAGTAATCAAAATTCTCTCCATCAAAGACTGGAGGTTTGCCGCTGAATCTGTCTATGTCTTCATTGTTGTCATTGCTGATGTGTTGATAAATTCCTGCCATTGTGTTTTTCTGACGCTGGATCTTGTACTGACACGATTAAGTGTTTTAGCTCAGAACCAGGCGCTCTGATGCCAATTGAAGAAGTGAAAAACACAAGAAGGGGGGTTGAATTATAAAAACTGGAAATCAATTGCAATGAACACGGTATTTTTATCCTTGTTCGTTTGATCTCAAACTACTCCAGTCCACCCGTCAAGGTGATTTCGCCTCTCTCCAACGAGGTCTTAATCCACTATATTCAACTGAATATTACAATCTGCTTTAACAACTGCTAAAGCCTTCTTGATGCAAACCACAAACCGGTTTCTCAAGGAATTACTTTCTTACAAAGAATTGAAATCTAGGTGTGTGAATGTTTTTTGGCATGTAGATTGTTGTAGAGCTTAGCTAATTCAATCTTCATTGACTTGTTTATATAGCATTGGAAATAGTGTACGTTGGAGCAATAATTCTGTTTCAATGCCAATAAAATTCTTTCCTTATTAAGCAGATCTTGTCTGGAATGATTCCGTTGGTAATAACTCATCTTGAATGCACAGTACCGTTGCCACTTAAGCGTGTTCTGGCTTTGGCTCATTCTGACGCTGCTTAGGTGCTGATGAATTGTTGTTGTCTTTATCAGAGTTCAGAGTGTTGAGTGCATATCTGTTCATCAAGCTTCAGCATAAGCGCAAGTTGATCTTCTGATTCTGGTACCTGATATAGCATCTGCTGATGCTGATGTTGATATCCAATTTTCTGATGCTGATGAGGATGTTCTCATGCTGATACCTATCAGAGTTTCTATAAAATAGAGTGTAATTTTTAGGTAGCAAATAGTTCTTACATGAATCATACAATTAATGTATCTTAGCATTTTGTTATCATCAAAACTTAAACTTAGGGTAGTAGATTCAAACTTTGTTCTAACAAACTGCACTAAGCGCTCTTTGACACTTGGTTCCAGGTTGGCACCCACTTTTACCTCTTTCTTGTCTTCCTCTGTCCCCAAGTTGATGGTTTCTAGCAACTCTTCATGAGGCAGAATAGCCCTCTCTTCTTGTTGCAGAAGTCTGGCTAACTCTCCTGGCACTTCACAGTCTTCGTCAACTTCGTACTCAGCGTGATTGACCAAATATTCAGAGTTACCGAAGGCTAAAGCAGAATAGTCACCCAGGGAATCCGGAGTGGATGGGTACCTGCATTTGTGAGTGTGGGTGTGTGTAAGGGATAGCCATCCTTAAACAAAACAAAGATGAAAAAGGAAAGAAAATGAACACAACAGTTTATAGATGAAAGCGTCCAATGATTCATTAAAACATGGCATATGATATGAAGAAAATCAAGCCCTTACAAATGGACCTATATGCCCCGGGCAAGGCATAAGGTGAAAATAGTGTACGAATTGTTTAGTTATCACAGACCAAAATAGGAAATTGTTCAAAGATAAAATTACTAGTTGATGAAGGTGATGGGAATAAAATCCTTTGCTTCCCAGTTGCTTAAACCCCCTTCGACGGTTGGAAAGATCTAATCTGCAAAGTTTTCCTCTTCATCTTTATCTTCTACAACATTAATTATGTGGTGGGTGATTTTGACGGGTGGTCCTCCAGCCTTGGAGCGACGCATAGCCTTCTGTCCTGCAGCGGTAAACCCTAGTCCAAATTTGTCCGTCTTATGGGGAAAATCAGGCAGTTGCCCCTATACTGTGCTCTTTCCTTCTTTGATCACCGCCTCTGCATCCTTGAGAGATACCATCCTAGATACATGCTTGGGAATGATAGGCACCTCAACCATTATCGTCGCAATTGCTACCTCAGGAGAAACTTCCTCAAAATGTTGGAAAGGCGTTTCTATGAACTCGCCATCCAACTCCACATAGCGGAAGGAATTAAGATGACTTATCATGTACTCTTCCTCGCCGTGCACCGTTATAATCTTACCCTTAACAGAATATTTCAGCATTTGGTGCAAATAGGAGGTAACTGCCCCAGCATAATTGATCCACGGTCTTCCTAACAAACACGAATATGAAGAACGAATGTCCATCACATAAAAGGTGGAGTTGAAAACTTCTGTGCCTACTTTGATAGGAATGTCAACCTCTCCGTGAACCATTCTTTTGGACCCATCAAAGGCCCTAACAACGATGTTACTAGGTTTGAGGGTCAATCCTCCACAGTCCAATCAGTCCAACGCTTTCTTCGGCAGCACATTCAAGGAAGAACCGGTATCAACTAAGACATGGGCGAGGGTGGTTCCCCTGCATTCAACTGAGACATGTAGCGTGTCGTTGTGTTTCCTTCCCTTGGGAGTCAAATCAGCATCAGAAAAACCCAGACCATTATCAGCAGTAAGGCTGGCCATGCACTCCTGGAACTGGTCAGCCGAAGTTTCTTGGGGCACGTGTGCCGCCTTCAAAAATTTGATCAGGGCCTTATCATGGGCCTCAGAGCAGAGTAGAAGAGCCAACATGGATATTTTGGAGGGGGTCTGCCCTAGCTGTTCCACAACGTCGTAGTCGCTCCTTCTGATTATCTTCAATATTTCTTCCATTTCTTTCTGGGTGGTTTCGGGGATAACCACAGAATGAGCCTTCGTCCTGACAGGCGCTTCTAGTATCCCCTTACCCTTATTAGCAGTATCAACAGATGGTCTAACTTCAGGAGTATCCAATTCTTCAATTATCGGGCCTTGCACAGATGGTTTAACAGGCACATAAGCTTTCGAGGGTCCGAAAACTGCTCGAGGGGGAGAAATCTCCAGAGAAAAAATCCGTCCACTGCGGGTTATCTTGCTTGTTCCCGTAATGTTCCCTATATCAGGGGTCTCCTCTTCATAATTCTCTTGGACTGATTCAATCTGTTTGATGCCATGATAGAAGATTTCTCCTTCGTAGTTCCATGGTATCGTCTTGCTAGATTGATACGGGACAGGCCCCGGCATGGTGATTTTTAATGGTACAAACTCAGGATCAGGTGTAATCCTGACAGGCCTTTTTCAAGCCTTGGGAAGATTGTCGAAGATGGTTATTATTGTGATATCGTTGGTTGAAGTAGAAAAGTAGCAGGAGTAACATGAGTGAAGGTATCAACAGGAGTCTTTTGGAAGAGTATCTCTTGGGTATCCATCAGGCGTTGGATGCCTGACTTTAACATTGGGCAATCAGCTCGTATGTTTAAACAAAAGTAACAGTCCTTTCCGCAGCCTGGGAATATCCCAGCTCTCATCAAATTCACTTTAATCACTGGTAAGGGAGTCAAAAGGTCAGCAACATTGATAGCAAGAAGGTCTTCCATAACGGCATGAACATTATGACCGTGCTTGGGCATTGGGGAAGAAATCACATTGGGCTTCTCAGGAGCATCAAACTCTACCTCCTTAGCGTCTATCAGGTCTTGGATTTTGTTCTTAAGCGCCCAACAATTATTGGTATCATGCCCAACACTGTCAGAGTGGTAAGCACACTTGGCATTGGAGTGGTAATATGGCGAAGAAGTATTAGGGTTCTTTGGCGTTTCCTTCAAATTGGTAAGATTCAGATTTAGAAAATGAGGGAGTACTTGAGCTGGCGTCATGTTGATTCGGGTGAACTTCCGTTGTGGCCTTTCTACCCGTTGTTGATTAGGTCTTGACTGATTGCTGCAAGGTTGATCATTTGAAGAGTTTTCTTCCCTCACTTTTCTGAGAGTAAACAGCAGAGGCTTCCTTCTTAGCTGGGAAGGTTTTCTTAACAGCAGCGGACGCGGAGGTATCTTTCTGAATCTTTCCACTTTTAATACCGGCCTCGACCCTTTCGCTGGTCAGAATTAGTTCAGTAAATCCCGTGGAGGAACTTCCAATTAAATGATTGAAGAAAGGGCCAGACAGGGTCCCCAGAAATATGTCAACTAGCTCTCTATCTAACAATGGTGGCTGCACCCTTCCAGCCAGATCACGCCACTTCTGGGCATACTCTTTAAATCCTTCATTAGAAGCCATACCCATACTCTGTAGCTGAGTACGAGTGGGCGCAAAATTAGTGTTGTATTGGTATTGACGGTAGAAAGCAGCAGCTAAGTCTTTCCGGTTATGAACCTCTGGTCTCTCCAGTTGATAGAACCAGTCCAATTGTGTGGCTGACAAACTGTCTTGAAAAAAGTGTACCCAGGGGTCTTTATCAGATGAGTGGGGTTGGATCTTTCTGACATAGGATCTCAGATGCATCTTTGGGCAGGACAGACCGTCATACTTAGCAAATGTTGGAACTTTAAACTTGGGAGGAATGATAATCCCAACGACCAGCCCTAGTTCTTCGAAATCTAAACCAGGTACCCTTTGCAACTCCATGGCTGCCAATCTATCCTCAAGATTCTTATATTTATCATCCGCCGGGGGATATTACTGTTCGGAGTAGTCTTCATCCTCTTCCTCTTCTTCCTCTTCAACTTCAGATTCAGAAGGTCCCACAGCTCCTTTGCTTTACCAGCCCCTTCATCAGACGTTGAGGGGAACTCGAGAACTTTTCTAGCATTGCTTTCAAACCTTCTTCCCATAGTGGCTATTCCGGGTCTTTTCTTCTTTTTCTCTTTATCTTTCTCCAACAGTGCTTTGAGGTCCTCTTGACCCTTTGCTAAGGTCATGAGGAGTTGCTGGAATTGAGAATTCTATGCTTGCAGATCCTTAACCGTCTGCTCCAAATCCATCTTGCTGAAATAAATAGCAGAAAGATAAGGAAACCTGGTGTGAAGACCTGTTTATGCATATGATGAATGATGCGTTATTCATGTAATGCATTCAAGGATTCATAAATTCAAATTTGTTGCAAACAAAAAGAACACACGTCATATTAAGAAGAAATTTGTTAGTACATAAGTTCCCCATGGGCAAAATATTACAAAATTCTTAATGTAAAAAGACATTGTGCATCCTCTTTGGTGCGATGTAAGTGTTGAGAGTTTCCTCCTCATGAAGTCGGCGGGTAAGCTCCAAAACCTTCTTCTCACTAGCATAGAAGTTGGCTTCAAAAGTATTCCGTTCTTCCTTGAGTTGGATCCAACTCTTTTGTAATTCTTCCCATGATGTTGGCATGTCAGGATGTAGAAGGGTGTATGGAACCTCTCCTTCCATAATAGGCTCTTTGATCAAGGGGAGAATGTGAGGGTATGGCATCATAAGATTCTGGGCGCGGGTTCGTACCCACTTGAGGTAAGGCTCAAGGGGGATGGAATTCTTGTGCCCCAGTGTCTTACTATCCACTTTGTTGGGCATCCTCCAAGCTCTGATGAACCTTTGTCGAAGTCCTTGCGCATCGTTGTCGAAGTCAAAAACTAGGTCAGGAATCAGCATGTCATGAGGTCCATCCCTCTGAGCATATCCAAACTGTCTTAGAGCTAAACAGGGTTTGTAGGTAATGCCTCCCCTAATGCCAAGTAGTGGGACATTAGGGAACTCCCCATAACGATCAATGATGATGACATTTTCTCTGGACCGAGAACACCAATGAACATCAGAATGTGTGAGGGTCATTAATCGTTGTGACCACCTTAAACCCTGTTCATTCTTCCAAACTGATTGTGGAAGGTGAGAAACAAACCACCTTGCTAGGAGAGGAGTACAACACATGAGAACACCTTTTTTCCTCATTTTTCATGTGTAAAATTAGTGTAGGATGTCCCCAAGCAATGTAGGCACAGGATTCCGAGATATGAAAATTTTGACAGCATTCACATCTATAAGCTGATCAAGGTTTGGAAACAAGACCAACCCATAGATGAGGAGTGCCACAATCTCTTCAAAGGCTTATAGATCTAGAGAATTCCAGCAGTCTTGTGCCTTCTCAAACAGAAACTTTGCCAGGAATCCATTCACACCACTTCTGGTTTCCCAATATCCTTTGATGTCAGATGGTTGCAAGTGTAATGCTTGAGCAACATCTTCAGGCTTTGGTTCTTTCTCCATACCGTTGTAGGGTAGTTGATGAAGAATAGGAATTCTCAGGAGTTGATAAAATTCCTCCAAAGTGGGTACTAGTTGGTAATCAGGGAATGTGAAATAGTGGTGTAGGGGGTCAAAGAACTGGAAGAGAACTTTCACCATGTCTTCTTCAATGTTGGAGTTGACCAAGTTGGGAAGCCTACCATGTCTTTCACTGAAGAGAGAATTCTCTGGAATCCTGGAAGTAAGCTCCTTGAGTTGAGGAGGAATTCTCACAAGGTTGACTTGAATTGTTTTCCTGCAAAGAGATTCCATGACCTACAAAACAAGAACAAAGATGAAGATCCAAACCCTTGAAATGGTTAGTGTATGCATATGATGCTTTATGATGTTCATGATGTATGCACAAGCACATGTACAAGCAAGTCACACAAAACCCTTGTTTCAGGCTTGCATGAGGTTTCATAGGTAAATACCCTCTTGAGTTTAGTTGGCTCAAACCTGTCCTATAAATAGTAGTCGGGTTCTAAGGAGCTCAATATGACTGGATTGTTTTCTATGTTCACTGTTTTGGTTTAGCCACTTCACTAGCGACCAAAATATTCCAAGAAAACAACCCTCAATGAGTGCAGTATCGAGTATCTACCAACTTCGGACTGCACCAAAGCCGGTCATCTCACTACCCCTAATAAAAGGCCAAGCTGGTCAAGTAAAGTTCTAAGAGTTCATTAGTGCTTTATGACATCACTCAGTGGCCCCGTATTCTCTTTGATTGACTCAAAGGCTACCGGTACTCACAAATATGTCGCACTAATATAGCTATTGCTTCAACCATGTCGGTATACCCCGCATAGTTTCCACAACGTATTGCTATTTACCTATGAATGTTTCCCAAATCCGGGTGGAGGATTTCAAGCCCAAACAAGAGAACCAAATGTAAAGCAATCAAAGCAATCAAGATAAGCATGCAAAGGGTGATCTAAGCCCTAAGGTTACTCCACTTTAAAGTTTTCCCCAGCAGAGTCGCCAGTTCTGTGATACGGTGAGAGAACTGACTTGGGATTTTGTGTTTGTGTTCGCAAATGTTTCGGTTTAGCAAGAGTCGCCACCGACTTTTTATTTTATCCTAAGGAAAGGTCAAAAAGCACAGGAAAGACCTTTGAGATGTTTTCTTGGGTTCGGGGAGTAGATTATAGGAAGGGAAGGTATTAGCACCCTTTCTATCCATGGTTATCCATGGGCTCTTAGTTACTTGTTTAGATCACTTGCTTTGCTTTTCCAATTGTTTGAAATGGTTTTATTCAATTGTTTGAAATGGTGCTTTGTATGTGGTTTTGAAAGATGTTTTGAAAAGAGTCCATCGTTGTGGCAACCTTTGTAATGATTCTTGTTTGAATGTATACAAAAGTGTTTTTGTCTTTTGAAATGTTTTCAATGTTTGAAAGTAGGGTTTTGAAATTGTGTTTGTGAAGTGTGTTTTGAAGATAGCAAGGATGTTTTTGCAAGTTTTGATCAGGTAACTAAGAGTTGTCTACCCTATTTTACTCAAAGATCTTTCTTATGTTTTTAACCCTTTTAACAGTGTTGCTTCACCATTGTATTTGGTGAACAACCTTGTGTTAGGATGTTAAACGAGACAGGCGCGGGTCATCGTATAGACCATGATAGCAATTGTGTCAAGTATTTTTGGCAATTTTCTTGAGGGACTTGATCATTTTTGTTTAGGCGACTCAGATAGCGTCATCGAGGGACTATGATCTTTTGTTTTGTTTTTGTTTTTCCAAAGTACTTGACATGCATACCTTGGCCCATTTTTGAAGGCAACAAGTGGATTGAAACCCTAGGGGTGCAAGTGTGCATTGTGTTTGTTTTTCATGCATTTTGTCTTTGATTAGGTCAAACTATTCGTTGGTTTTGATTTTTGCATACAAATCCTAATTCTCTAATCATGGCATAATTGAAAGTTTAAAGGTGCGAGAATTTAAACTCTAAGCTATTACAACATGATATAGGGAGGGGGATACAAATTTGAATAGGGGATTATTTTGCAAGAAATTAAACCCTAAATTATTACAACCAAATTGAATTTGCAAGGCATAATATTTAAATGTACAATATTTAAATAAAATACAATAAATAAATATTAGATAGAATGTATTATGCAAAAAAGGTTCTTATGTATGTAAAATATTTTTAATGAAAATAAAGGTAAAGGAATAAATAAAAAGTTAATTTTAATTATTTTTTAGGGTAAACCCTAATTCTTTAAAGAAATGGTATTATTTAATATTTATATACAAAAATGTATCAATATGTACAAAAATAAAAGTATATTAAAAAAAGTATTTTTTTAGTATAAGATATCAATAAAAATAAAATGTATTATTTTTGTGTTTTTTATTCTATGCTCTTAATAAAATAAAGTATATATATATATATATATTAAGTGTGTAAAAAAATAAAATAAATTATTTACAAAAGTGCAATATATTCAAGAAAATATTTTTGGTATAAATAAAAATAGAAATGAAAATAAGAGTATTTTTTGCATTATTTTCAAGTTTAACAAAATAATATATATATTTAAATTGTTGTTTATATTAGGAAAAATTAAAATAAAATATCTAATAAATGAAAAAAATTGTGAAAATATTTTTAGAATATTTTTTATATTTGAAAATAAAATATCAAAATCAGAAAAGAAATAAAAATGCAAAAATAATGAAAATACAAAGAAATGGGCCAGGGGGTGCTGAAAGTAAACTGGGAGGTGTTGGAAGCAAAGAAATCCAGGCCCAGCCCAGACTTCATCTTCAACCTCCAGAAATTTGAAAAACGCGCGCATGCCTATACAAACTTGTATCTCCTGTATTTGTGATCTTTTGACAAAACTCAACACATGAAACTTGTAGAGCATCAAATCATGAATCTAACCATATAAAAAACTTAAGCTAACTCTCAAAGACCAGAGAGAATTTCTCTGGCCCTAATTTCTAACCTAGTTTTTTCAGAAAGTTCATGGATGAAATTCTCCTAGCACGATTAATATAAATGAAAACTAAGCACGTGTATCGTTTCAGGGCAATGAATACAACATCTTTCATTCACAAACCTAAGTCTAAATGTTCCTAAATAGAGAGATAGAAGTTCATGAAATACCTGTTTCAGTTGAGTTCGAGCTGGACAATGCAGCAACTTTCAATGGGGCCTGAGGTTCTTTTGAGCTTGCTTGATGTCCCCTGAACCTTTCCCAATGCTTAGTTTATTTTGAAGTGGCCTGAATCGTGCTACAGAACTCAACCTGCAAAGCTTCCAAACAAAAATGGTGATGTGTGTAAATGGATTTACAGCAACTTGTGAATGGTCTGGACAGCTTAGGTATATTGTTTGGAATGTGTTTGAAGTGATTTTGGACAAAACGCACGAGGGGATTTGATTGTGGCTTGTGATTTGCAGAACTGGCCCTGTTTTGCAAGAAAATGTGGTTTTTGATTATGAGGAGGTTTTAGAGGTCAAGGGCTCGTGCTTCTGATTTACAAGGATGTGAGAAACTTGTTTCAAAACTTTGCTTGAGTTGATTTTATCAGATATGTGTGTTATGAGCTTTTGGCCATTTGACTTGTTTTGAAAGCAAAGATGTGAAGTGACCATGCTAAGGCCTGTACAGGCTATCTTCAAGCATGCTCATAGTTGGTGTACTATTCCTGAGATTAGGGGACTTTGTTTGCAGCAAAAGGCTTGGTCCAATGCTCAAGAGAAACAACTTTGCAAAAGTTATGCTTTATGAAAATGGAAGTGTGATCTTTATGCCCAAAATGGAATTATTCAATGTACAATGCTCCCTTGATCAGGAAAATGCCTCTAACCAATGTATTTGCATTCATTTTTTGAGTGTTGAAGGGTTTAGAGACCTGTAATTATGTACTAAGCTAGTTTGGTTAGATTTGCAACTTGGTATGAACATGTATTGGCCATGGTTACAAAGTGAGTTTTTGCCAACTTCAAGCATTCGATTCTCCCTAACCACAAATGTGTTTGAGGAGTTCTTGGACAATTTGTAAAGCTTGCAACATGTAATATAATCCATCTTTGAAATGAAACTTGAAACTCCAAGTGGAACCATGTGAAAAATGGCCAAGAAGATGGGTCAAAATCCTGCCTAAACTAGGGCAAAATTTCTCTAAGTTAAAAGTTTTAGGTACCCTTGTTCCAAAACTCATAACTTGAGATCCAAGCTTCTTTTTAGAAAACTTTGTGAAAAAAAGTTTTAGACTTTGTGATGGACTACAACTTTCATGTTGTAAGTTTTATTTGAATCCCTTTGCATCTTGGTGAAAAAGTGAGGCAAAGTTAGGAAAAAATAAGAAAATTTTATAACTTAGAAAATTTCTAAGTTATGAAATTTTTCCATTTTAAACCCTAATTTGTAATTTTAGGTTTCTTGATGAACAAGTTTCATAATTTGACATGTCTTGATGAAAAATGACCCTTGGCACTTGATTTTGACCAAAAAGTCAAAGTTTGACTTTTCAGTGTACAGTCAAATTTTGATCAGTTGACTGAAAAATTCATCTGTCAATCCTATGCATTTGAGATCTTTTGAACTTGTTGAATAAGTCAAGATAATGTCATTGAGTCCTTGAGTCAATGTTTGATCTTGATTTTCCATTGGTTAGGTCAAACAGTCAAAAATTGCCTTTGTACAGTCAAAACCCTAAAAATGACCATTTTGCCCTTTTGGTGATCTGATCAAATTTCTTGTGGAATTGTGTTCCAAACTTGATCAAATGGTTCACATGAGTTCATAATGTTGATGTGGGTCAAAATTCATGAGGTTTGACTGTAAATTGGCCACAGTTGACTTTTTCCCCAATACAGCTGATTTCTAGGTCAACTGTCCAATTGACTGGGCAAAAATTTGATTCAAGGCTTGAAACTTGGTGTGGGCAAACTTGTGAGTCAAACATGAAGTATGAAAGTCACTTTGGGCATTGTTGGTCAAAACATCCATGTGCAAACTCAAACCCTAATTTAGGTCAACAGTGTAAGGAGGTGTCTTGAGCAGAGCAAACCCTAGCTTGATCTTGAGTTCCAAGAGTCTTGTGATGAGAAATGTTGATGAAATGAGAGGGAAAATTTTGGGGTACAACACTCATTATTACCATTTGTTACCAAACTGTCAAATTTAGTGAAATTAACTTCGAAACCTTGGTCACCCAGTTGACTAACACTAATCAAATTAGAAGTCATCCCCTTAACAAATAAAACATCATTAAGATTAGGTTGTCCTGAATAGTCTAGATTTCCAGCACCCTTTATTTTACCTCTTGATCCATCTCCAAAGCAGGCATAATTAGTGGGACATTATTTAATGTTCATAAGAAATTCTTTGACACCAGTCATGTGCCTGGAACACCCACTATCAAAATACTAACCCTTTCTCTTTAAATCTATGAGAAGTGTGTGAGCTACAAGTCCAGACACTCCCTTTCTTAAGCTCCATTTCTTCAGTGTCTTAGTATCCACTTGTTTTCTTCTGAGTTGTGCTTCATGTTTGGGATAACCATACAACTTGTAGCAGACCGATTATATATGATCAACCCTACCACAGTAATATCACCTCATTTGTTGATATTTATTTCATAAGTGATTTATCTATTATTTTTGCAACATATTGCTCGAAACCTTTTGTTCCACAACTCTCCTTGGTTGAACAAATTTCACTTCTTCCATTTTGCTCTTGTTCTTCACAAACTAACTAACATACCCGAGTCCTTGAAGATTTCTAGCACACTTCCCAGACTTGATAATATTATCAAGAACATTAGAATTGTTGTTAAGCATTCTTATGAACTTGGTCATACTATTAAGTTGTGATTTTAGCTCAATCACTCCATCCTTTAGGTCAGAGATGGTAGCCAGATACTCTACATTTTCTACCTTTAGTTGGAAGATAACTTTCTCTTGCTCTTCTTCCAGTTGAATCTTCCCTTGATTTTTGAGACACATTTCCTTGTAAGCTTCAGCAAGCTCATCTAAGGATAGCTCTTCATAGAATGAGTCCTTATCTGAGACACAAGTCTCAATCAAAGTTGTAACCTCTTTGGCTTTTTCTTCTTCATGATCACTTTCAGAGTCTTCGTCTGACCATGACACATACATACCTTTCTACTTTCTCTTGAATTAATTGGGGCATTCATATCTTATATGTCCAAAGCCTTCACACTCATGACACTAAACTCCTTTTCCTTGATATATCTTCTTTTCATATATGTTCTCTCTTCCAACATTCTATTTTTTGATGATGTCAAAAGACTTGTCGAAAGGCTTGTTCCTGAAATTTGATATTGATTTCCCGTCTAAATTTGTAACACTTGGTTGAATTCTTTTCCAAGCAGATCAATAGCATTATATACCTCTTCTTCTGGATCAAGGTTACAATAAAATTTTGAGTCTTCAACACTAGAAGAAAAAGCAATGCTTTTCTTCTTTTCATATTTTTCACTGATTCCTAACTCAAAGGTTTGCAACGATCCAATGACCTAATCCACCTTTATGTTGTTGACATCTTGGGCTTCTTCAATAGCTGTCACCTTCATGTCAAATCTCTTTGGAAGAGATCTGAGAATCTTTCTGACCAACTTGGCTTCTGACATCCTTTCCCCAAGGGCACTGAGGCATTTTTATCTCAATTATATTCATGTAAAAGTCGTGAATACTCTCACCTTCCTTAATTATTAGGTTCTCAAACTGAGTAGTGAGAATTTGGAGTCTTGACATCTTTATTTTAGAAGTTCCTTCATGAGCATTCTTAAAAGTATCCCAAGCTTCTGTGGCAATAGTACAATTTCTTATCAGCTTGAAGATGTTATTATCCACACCATTGAATAGGGAATTCAATGCTTTAGAGTTTCCCTCTGATGATTTTCATTTGTATTATTCCAGTCTTCGCCAGCTTTCACAACATCAGTAGACTTTCAATCTGGACCAACAACCTTTGGAGGACCCCATCCCTTGACCACAACTTTCCAAGCCTAGTTATCCATGGACTTTATGAAAGCCATCATACGAGCTTTCCAATAATCATAGTTTGTTCCATCAAGAACATATGGTCTATTCCCAAATCATTCTTCCTTGTTCATTGTACCAAAAAGTAACTTCCCTGAATCTCACCCAGAGTCAGAGCAGGATGACTGCTCTGATACCAGTTTAATTCTTATATTCAGATCAAAGATATCTTAAAATATGTCGAGACACCTTCTATTGAACTTGCACACAATGAACAATATAAATGATAAACACATTGCAAAAAAGTTACGAACACACATAATTGTTTACCCAGTTAGGTGACTCACACCTACTCTAGGGGCTACCAAGCCAGGGACCAATTTAATGTGATAGTATCATTTCGTAAACCCACAACAAACTTTCACCTAGTTTACAATCTACTCACTTAATCACTACCCGTTCTTAACTTATACCTAAGACTCACTTAAGTATGAGACCCTTATCAAATCCCTTCTAATCATAGTCACGGTGATTTACCAATTCTAAACACTTAGAACAAACACTAAAGTCACACTTCAAATATACACAATCATTTACTGCTTCAAAGCTTTGGAATGATTGACAGAACTTATAACTCGATAAAACAATCCTACTCTTTTATCAACATG
This sequence comes from Vicia faba, assembly GCA_948472305.1. Taxonomy (NCBI): domain Eukaryota; kingdom Viridiplantae; phylum Streptophyta; class Magnoliopsida; order Fabales; family Fabaceae; genus Vicia; species Vicia faba. The sequence continues at coordinate 832,857,570 of OX451735.1, read as the reverse complement.
ATAATTGAGAGGCTCACAATAAGCATACAAACCCTAATAAAAATTACAATGTAAGTTACACACCAAACTAGGTTAGTGACTGTTGTACCCCAAAATTTCCCCCCTCCTTTCTCAAGACATTTCTCACAAGATCTCCAAAAGCTCAAGTTTGCACAAGTGTTGACTAGGCCAAACTATCTCCTAAACATTGATGCCTCAAATTAGGGTTTTGATTTTCACAAGGATAATTGGACTTATAATTCCTCAAATGACCTTCATGGATCATTATAGACTTCTAAGAATACTCATGTCAAGTTTCAAGTCTTGGATCACAAATTTGCTTAGTCAATTGACCAGATGACTGAAAATCAACTATATTGGGTAAAAAGTCAACTATAATCAACCTACAGTCAAACTTCATGACTTTTGGCCAAAATCATCATTTTAAAGTCCTATTCATCATTTGATCAATTATTGATCACAATTCCTCAAGAAAAGCACTCAATTTACCAAAAGGGTAAATAGTCAAAATTAAGGTTTTGACCATAATTGACTTATCAGTGACTTTTGACCTAATACATGATCTAATGGCTTGAAGAATAATCTTGAGGATTAAAATACAACATGTTTATATAATTTCATGGTTCAAAACATTCCTCGGGATCAATGGATTGATAGTTGAAATTTGATCAACTAATGAAAAGTCAACTGATACACAAAAAGTCAAACTTTGACTTTTTGATCAAAATTTGATTTCAAAGATCACAATTCATCAAGATTTTCAAAAATATGAAGCTTGATCATCAAGAAATCAAGAAATTCAAAATTCAAAATTTTCTAAGTGTTTTTGTATATGATAATTTCACTACTTCATGCCAATTTTTCACCAAGATGTAAGATGATTCAAAGAAAAATTTCAACATGAAAGTTCTAGATCTTGATGAGATCTACAAATTTTATTTACTGATCAAGTCCTTGCAGTGCTTTTATTTTGAGTTGTAAATTCATGAAGTCATGCACTTTTTCTTAAACACTTAGAGAAATTTTCACCTAGTTTAGGCAGATTTTTAACCTAACTTCTTGGCCAATTTTCACCAAGCTCCAAGATGATTTTGTCAAAATGGTAAACATGAAAGTTATAGAAGATATTTCAAACTTTCCAAAATGTCCAAGAACTTGAAGAGATCATGCTTGATCTAAGAGAATCAAATAGAAGAAGTTGAGGTTTCATTCTTGATTTTTAGGTCATTTTTGTGATGAACACTTGACCAAATCTCATAGATGTGCTGCATAATCTTGCTTTGCCAGCTTCTAACTTGTGTTTCACTCCATAATTAATTGATTACAAAACTGATAGAGCCATTGTCAAATCATTTGAGCCATTTTCCAAGTGATTAATCCATTTTTGGCACAAAGGTAACATTGCCATTTTGGAAAAGACAACTTTAATCACAATGTCAACTCCTTGAGCTTTGCACTTGTTCCTTCTGAACACACACAATCTCAAAGCCATAAGTAACTTGTATAAAGCCTCTATCCATTTCAGATCATGCTTGTACTATGCATTGGAACAAGGTTATCTCAATGTTGCTTCAAAACTAAGTCATCTAGCCATAACTTTGTAACTTACAAAATTGATGTTCTCCTTCCCTCCAATCCTCCCCTATAAATAGAGACATTATTTGTAAGCTAGGAAATGAATTAACAACCCCTGAAACTCTTCCAAACTCCCTATATCCAGAAATTGCACACAAACTCCATTTTTATGCAGATTCTGACCTTGAACTTGTATCTTCCATTTCCATCGTGCGTTTTCCCTCAAAATAATTTTCAAAGCTTCCTTACATCAAATATAACTCATCCCTGTCCTTGTTTCTCAATTGTAACACCATATTTCTCATCTTCCATAACCAAAAACAGAGGTCTGTAACTTGACTTCTCCAGGACATTCCAGATACTCTCAGCTCAAGCTAAGCATCGTGTTATACGGTGGGAGAACTGACTTGAGGGTTTGCATTTGTATTCGCAAATTTTGTGGTTAGCAAGAGTCGCCACCGACTTTTCTTTTATCCAATAAGGAAAGGTGAAAAAGCACAGGAAAGACCTTTAGAGATGTTTTCTTGAGTTCGGGGGGTAGATTATGAAAATGCAAGGTATTAGCATCATTTTCATCCATGGTTTTCCATGGGCTCTTAGCTACTTACTAGATCACTTGCTTTTGTTTTGAAATGTGCTTTGTGATGTGGGTTTTGAAAGTATTTTGAAAATGTAACTTTGTAATGATTCTCGTCTCTATAAGAATGCATACAAAGTATTGTTTTGAAAATAGTTCAAAGAGGTGTTTGTGGAATGTGTTTTTTGAAAGTGATTTTGAAAAGGGATTTCTTTGAATGGCTCTCATTTTTATAAGAACGCGTATAAAGTGTTTGTCTTTTGAAAATACTTCAAATGAGATTGTTGGTGAAAAAATGTTTTGTTGTGAGCAAGCGAGCAACTAGGAGCGAATCTACCTACTCAAAAGGTCTTAAGCATTCTTTTCCTCCTCCTTTAGATGTTACTATCTTACCATTGTTTTGGTGAGAAGCCCCATCGTTGGATGTGAAGGGACGGGCGCGGTACGTTTGTATAGTCATAGAAGACAACCCATGGAACGTTTTAGCAATGTAATTTTAGGGACTAGATCATTTATCGAAGGCAACATCGAGGGTCATCGAGGGACTACGATCTTTTATCGAAGGTCTTTGCTAAAACGCCCATGTTTTAGGGACATGACTATATTTCCGATAGGAAACAAGGTGAGATTACCCTAAGGGTGCTTAGTGTGCAAGTGTGTTTGATTGCATGCATTTTAGTCTTGATTAGGGTGATCTATTTGTCGATTTCATGTCTTGCCATACACGCCCTAATTACTAACAATACATGAAAGCAATAAAAAGGTGCGGAAAGTAGATATCCTACGCTATTACAATCATTAGAGGGATGAGGGTACATATTTACAAATAGGGATCGCAAATAAAATTAAATCCTAAATTACTATTACAACCATATTGAAATGTACAATGTGAGAAAGAAAAAGACTTGTTTAGAAAATGGTTTTTTGTGTCTTAATGAATTATGAATAGAAAAAAAGAAATAAATAAATTAATAAAAGAAAATATTTTTATGTCTTTCTTATATTAATAAAAAAAGGGTTATTACTAAAAATGATTAAAAAAAAGGAAATTAAATGAAAGATAGAAACACCGTGCTGCTGCAAGCAAAATAACAAGGATCAGAAGTTCTGAAGCCAGACGCGATGTGACTCAGAAGGAAACGTCAGTGGGTATCAGAAGTTCTGAATTGGTAAACTTTGAGGTCCTGCAAGAAATGTTAGAGGGAAAACACAGAAGTTCTGGATGGTGCGTGCTAAAGTTCTGAATGTGGGAGCAGTAATAGAACCTTAGAAGCTCTGTGCGTGTTAAAACAGTAGGAAGAACTCAGAAGTTTTGTATGGTGCTAAGACAGTGAACGAACAATCAGCAGTTCAGCGTGTTATCAGCGTATGAAAATCAGAAGTTCTAAGTGTTAAAATAGTGAGTGAACATCAGAAGTTCAGTGTGCATTAACAGTGAGTGAATATCAGAAGTTCAGTGTATTATCAGCATGTGAAAATCAGAAGTTCTACGTCAAGTTTCAAATCTTTTCTTAAACTAATCAGCACATCAGTAATTTATTCAATTCTTAACCAAACAACAAATTAGAAGGATAAAGACACAACAGTTTATAGAAGTTCTAATCCTAATCCTGAGCCTAGCCTTAGTCAAAAAGTTTTGATCCACATTTTTTTACTCATGCAGCGATATGGACAACATTAATATGATTATATTTACATGTTTAATGATGTTCTAAATGAAAGATGTGAAGTCAGAAAGACTTACCTTGAGTCTAGAGCGTGTGCTTAGTGGCTTGAACTGCTGCCTTCAGATGTTCTGGAGTCAGCAAAAGTAACGGAAGAGAAAATGCCAAGTTCTTTGACTCAAAGGGAAGAACAAAGGTTTTTGTTTTCTGTTTGGGAATTCTGGATTTTTTATGAAGATTTCACAGTTTTTCTTTTCTCTTTTTTGACGATTCTCTCTCCAAAAGCTAGCCCCTTGAAAGTTTGATCGAGCAACTTATTTATAGATGAATTTTTTGTGGTTTTTGGGGGGAAAAACAGATGGGATTTAAACTTTTTGGCACACTGTTCCATTGCTTTTTGATCACAGCTTTATGTATTTGGTGCAAATACAGGATTTGGGAAAATACGGGCGTGGACTGAATTAGCTGCTGGTTAGAGTACTGTGTTGTCGCAGTGCAGTAGGTTGTTTAAACGAGGTCTTGGGATTTGGTGATGTTCTGATCGCAAAAGATCAGAAACGTAACCTTCAAATGCTGAAGGGGCATGTTCTGACCGGAGAACATTGCTTCCATATGTTATGATTAAAGCGTCATGTTCTGAACCGTGTTTGCAACTTCTGACTGCACTTGCGTAGAGGCTGGCTCAGAAGTTCTGAAGTATCATATTCTTTAGACACTTAGGAAATTTTCTAAATGTTTAGAAATTTGATTTTTTCAAAGTAACTTCTGACTTCTGATTTTTTTTTTATGAACCAATTTCATGCCTTGATGAAATGTGATTCTTGGAACTTGATTTTTGATCTAAGAGTCCAATTTTGACTTTTCAATGTGCTTTTGACCATTTTCCCTTGTGGATGACTTTCTTGAAAAGTTGTAATTCAAAACTTGAAACTTGATAGAAACAAACCTAAGAGTCCAAGATGATCTTTTGAGAAATGAGAGGGCAAATTTTGGGGTACAACACACTGCATTAGCTTCGTAGAGGTCCAAGGGAGCGAACCAGATCATTGCAGCACCTTGAAGCATGCTCAAACTCAAAACACAAATTCCATTTTCAAGGTGAGTTTTCTGACTTTTGAACTCTTCATATAGGCATCATTTGGATTCCATTTGTGAAGATAAATGTAGACATCATAGCCATGAAACTAACTATGTCCTTAGAATTCATTTATATTGCCTCAGTAGTGTGAATTTTAGTTTTGAACATTCTGAAAATTTTAGGTCAGATTTGGTACCAAGTAAAATTCGTATTCATCTCTGATCTATTGTTTAAGTTATTTACATATTTGGAATCATGGTTAAATTTCAAACTACTTTCATGTTTATATCTTTCATTTTGGTTGAGAAATGAGGAAGTTACAAAGTTGAACAATGGTGATGAATTTTCTGGAGGGAGGAAGAAGATGAAGTCATCTTCAGGAACGTGTTTCAAATATATATATATGTTTGGTTTTGCTTATAACACTGGATGTATAGCCACCCCAGTGGTATAAAGCGTGCGCGTAAGGCTTGGAACTATAGGGACCTGGGTTCGAGCCCCAGTGGTACCCTTTTGTTTTTTCATGTTTTATTTTTACAAATCCTGTGCAAGCCAAGTTTCAGCGCCTATGATGCACCTCATCTTCCAACCATATGATCTCTATCCAGCCAGATCCAACATGCCACAACGCTTCTTTATGGTGAACCTCAAAGGGAATCTCCCACTGGATACAAAAACAGGCGCTGGGCTCACTGAAATGGGCCTGGATTTTTGTTAATTTCTTACCCCTCTCTTTACTTTCACACATAGGCTCAAAACATTTTCTTTTTCTTATTTTATTTAATTATTTTTGTTTAAACATTTTTTATTTAATATCATAAAATCATAAAATCATAAAATCATAAAAATATTAGATGTAAGTTTTTATTTAATTAAACTAATTTTTTTTACATAAAATTAATTTATTTTAATCACCTCTTTGTTTTATTAATTAGAACTAGGGTTTTCATTATTAATTTTACACATTAAAATACTTTCTTAAACAAAACAAATAAATTATTTTTCTAAAATATTTAGAACATTTTAGTGTTTAATTTATTTTCATAAATAAATTAATTTATCACACTTTTCTTTTAATCAATTTGTAAATACTTAAGATTAGATTTAAATTTCTAATTTCTCTTCATTTCAAATTTCAAACTCTTTTCTCAAATATATAAAAACCTGAAAATAATTTTCTAACAAATTTAATTTATTTTTCTTTTCTTAAATTTAATTGAATTAATATTAGACTTAGTTTTATTTTAATTTTCCTTTAACTTAGAATCTAAGAATTTAATTAATTAATTTCTTTCTTTTTTACTAGTTTAATTAGAGCATTTTTCATACAAAAAACATAAAAGCAATCTTCTTCCCAATTTCACTTTATCCTTACATTCTTGTACATTATTTAGCGATATTCAATATAATTGTAATAGTAATTAGGTTTTAATTACTTTCATTTCCCCATTTGTAAAATGTATCTCCACCCCCCAACAAATGTAATAGCGTAGAACTTTAAATTTCTGCAATTTATCGCTTTCAATAGTATTGCTAGTAATTAGGATTTGTATGGCAAGACTTAAAATCAAAAAGTAGACAACCCTAATTCAAGATAAATGCATGATAACAACACACTTCGCACACTCGTACCTTTAGGGTTAACCCACACTTGTTGCCTCGAATAAAAACAGTCATGTCCCTCGAACGTGGGATACTTTAACAATGACCCTCAAATACAAGATCGTAGTCCCTCGATGACCCTTCGATGTCACCTTCGATAAACGATCTTAGACCCTTATGACAAGTTGCTAAGGTATACTACAATGTTGCCCTCTATGATTGTACGATAACCTGCGCCTGTTCCTTCATATCCAATGATAAGGTTGCTTACTAACTAATGGTAAAATAACACTATCTTAAGAAGGAGGAAAAGAACAAAGACTTTTTGAGTAGGTAGAAGGTTTGTAGTTGCTTGCTCACAAACATTTCAAAATATCTTTCAAACACACCAACAATTTCCATGAAATATTTTCAAAAGTCAACACTTTGTATACATTTTTATAGAGATGAGAATCATTACAAAGTTCGCCTAAACAAAGGCACTTTTCAAAAAATACTTTCAAAACAAACACATTCAGAAAGCATTTCAAAGTGAGCTAGCAACTAAGAGCCCATAGATAACTATAGATGAAAAGGGTTCTAACACCTTCCCTTTTCATAATCTACCCCCCAAACTCAAGAAGATTCTCAAAAGGTCTTTCCTGTTCTTTTCACCCTTTCCTTCATTGGATAAAAGAAAATTCGATGGCGATTCTTGCTATCCGCAACAATTGCGATAAAACACAAAACACCCAAGTCAGTTCTCCCACCGTATTACACAATTGGCAAATCTGTCGGGGAGGAATCTAAAATTGGGGTTACCTTTGAGGTTAGTTCACATTTAAATGATTTCATTGTTTGATTTGGTTGCTTTACTCTTAAATAGTTGTCTGGCTTTTATATTGAACTTTTACCTGAATCAGGGAACATTATTAGGTAAGTAGTAATAGATTGGGGGACTGTGCAAGGTATACCGACATGGTTGAAGCGATGGCTATGTTAGTGTGACACATTTGTTAGTACTTGTATCCCTTGAGTCTAATCAAGGAGAATACAGGGCCGCTGTGTGGTGTCATGAAGCACTAACTGACCGTAGAACCTTTAATCGAACAACTTGTCCATTAGGAAGTAGTGAGATAACCGGCTTTGGTGCAGTCCGAAGTTAGTTAATACTCGATACTACGCTCATTGAGATTGTACTTTTGGGATATTTCGATTGCCAAAGCAGAGGCTTGTGCTGAAACAATGTCCGATGAAGAAATATCAATGATATTGAGATTCCCTAGAATCTGATTACTTTCTAGGACAGGTTGAACCAACTAAACTTCAAGAGGGTACTTACCTATAAACCCCATGCAAGCCTAAACCTAAGGACTTGTTTGTATGCTCGTATATGATTATTTATACATAACATCATGACATCATACCATAGAATTTTCACTAACCATTTCAAGGACCTAGAGATTTATCTTTTTCTGTTTTGTAGGACATGGCTTTCACTCGTAAGAATACTATCCAAATCAACCTCGTAAGAGTTCCTCCTCAACTCAAAGATTTAGCGTCAAGGGTTCCTGAGAATTCTATGTTCACCAAGAGACATGGTCGAATTCTCAATTTGGTTACCTCAAGCCTTGATGAAGACATGATGAAAGTGCTCTTTCAGTTCTTTGACCCTTTACACCATTGCTTCACATTTACTGATTATCAATTGGTGCCTACCATGGAAGAGTTATCTCAACTATTGGGAGTACCTATTCTTAATCAAATACCCTTCACCGGTATTGAGAAGGATCCAAAACCTTAGGAGATTTCATCAACCCTACATTTGCAATGGTCAGACATTGTGGCTAATTGGGAAACAAGGAGTGGTGTCAAGGGTTTTCTTTTCAAGTTTCTGTTAGAGAAGGCTAAACTATTTTAGGATGCTCCAAATTTGAAAGCTTTTGAGGAATTTTTGGCTCTTCTAATCTATGGGATGGTACTGTTTCCTAACCCAAACCAACTCATATACGTGAATGCAATCACAGTTTTTCTCTCTTATAACCCAGTGCCTACTCTGCTTGGAGATATCTTACATTCCCTTCACACTCGTACCATGAAGAGAATAGGGATTATTATGTGTTGTACACCATTTTTATCTAGGTGGTTTATTTTGCACCTTCCTCGATTAGTTTTAAAGAACGAACAAGGCTTGAGATGGTCTCAAAGGATAATGTCGCTTTCGCATTCAGACATTCATTGGTGTTCCTGATCTTTGGAGGATGTTACTATCATTGACAGTTGTGGAGAATTCCTTAATGTTCCACTCTTGGGAATTAGGGGAGGTATTACCTATAACCCTTCTCTAGAATTACGACAGTTTGGGTATGCGCGAAGAGATGACCCTCATGAAGCACTCGTTCAAGGTATTACGTTCGACTACAAGAGCGATGTCCAAGGTTATCATAAAGGGTTTGTACGAGCTTGGGGCATGGTGAACAAGGTTGATAGCAAGACTTTGGGGAATAATAATTCCATCCCTCTTGAACCTTACCTCAAGTGGGTGCGAACTCGTGCTCAAAGCCTCATGATGCCTTAACCCGCCATCCAACCTGTGATTATGGAGCCCGTTGCTGAGGGAGACACCTCTTACATTCTTCTTCATCCTGACATGCCTACCGACTTCGAGGAGTTGCAAATATCATGGATTCAAATAAAAGGGGAACGAGACACCTTTGAAGCACAGTTCTACGCAAGCGAGAAGCAGGTTTTAGAGCTCACGAGACAAATTCATGTAGAGCGAAGTTTGAACGCCTACATTGCACCAAAGAGGATGCGCCAATGGGAAGCTTGAGTCCCTTTTAGGAGTTTATTTTGTATCATTTTTGTTTCTTCCATTGTAAGCTCGAGAGGCATTTGTAATTCCTGAATTTATTAATGCAATTAATGTTTGTTGTCTTCTCTTTGTCTAGCCAATTTAAATTTCTTAAAATCCTTGAAAACATTGCATTCGCATAACATGAATCATATCATAAGCAGGTTTTCTGACACATGTTTCCTCATCCTTTTACTGCTTATTTCAGTACAAGATGGATCTCGAGAAAACTGTCAAGGATTTGCAGACTCAACACTCTCAGTTTCAAGAAACTCTATTCAAATTAGCAAAGGGGCAACAAGAAATGGTGACTCTTCTTATTATGAAGAAGAAGACAAAGAAGAAAGTTGTAATCAACATGGGGAAGAGGTTTAAAGGGCCCACCAGACAAGTTCAAATTGAAGAAGACTCCTCCGAGGAGGATGAGAATCAAGATTAAGATTCTAAGAGCACTCGTACCAGGGGTGGAGACAATCAAATATCTGAAGACGAAGATTATTTTGATGAGCAATATCCATCGGCCGACAATAAATATAAGCAACTAGACGACAGGTTGAAAGTTGTGGAAATCTAAGATGTGCCTGGCTTGGATTTCGGTGACTTGGGTTTGGTTCCTGGGGTAGTCATCCCCCATAAATTCAAGATCCCTATTTTTGCCAAGTACGATGATGTCTCATGTCTGAAGCTTCACCTAAGATCTTACATCCGCAAAATTCAGCCGTATACAGCTAATAAAAAACTATGGGTGCACTTTTTTCAAGAAAGTCTGTCTGGGACGCAGTTAGAGTGGTTTTACCAATTGGAAGGACCTAACATCCATACTTGGGAGGATTTGGCCACTTCCTTTTACCGCCAATATCAATATAATGTTGATCTTGCGCCAACTAGGGTGCAATTGCAAGGAATTACCATGGGTACCAACGAGGGCTTCAAAGAATACGCTCAAAAATGGAGATACCTGGTTGGCAGGGTTCAACCACATTTAATTGATAGAGAGTTGGTAGACCTGTTTATGGGAACATTGATTGGCCCATTTTTCAACTTACTGATTGGAAGTTCATCGTCTGGATTCACTGAATTGATCTTGACTGGTGAGAGGGTTGAAAGCAGGATTAAAAGCGGGAAGATACCCATGACCTCCACCTCAAATGATGTGAAAAATCCATTTATTGGTAAAAAAGAGACTAATGTTGTATACGGGTCAAGAAGCCATGTTAAGAATTACCTCCATCATTCAATAGGGGCTGTATTGATTTCCAATCGAACTCCAATTCGACGACCGCATCAACAAAATGGTCAACAAAGACCGAATGTCCAAAGAAGACAATTTACTAAAATCAATATGCAATTATCTCAAGCTCTGCAACACCTATTGAAATCTGATTTGGTGACCTTGCGATATCCCCTTCCAACACTAATACTGCTTCTCCAAAATACAACCCCAATGCTAAATGCGCTTACCACTCGAACAGTCCCGGACATGATACCAATGATTGTTGGTCTCTAAAGAATAAAATCCAAGACCTAATTGATAACAAGACAATTGAAATCGACCATCCGCCAACTCCTAACGTAATCACCGCACCCATGCCAAATCATGGTAAGGGTGCAATGCTATTGAAGACACCTCTTTTGTTGCCTCCATCAATGACTTGACCACTCCTTTGAAGAATGTTAAAGAGAAATTGTTAAAAGTTGGGGTATTCCCTGGTTTCCTTGAAGACTATTGCCATTGTGCTGTAAAAATTAATGATTGTGAATGGATGAAGAAAGGTGTCTAACACATGATGGATAGCCATGAGATTCTATTTGAAAGAAATCCATCTGTGAAAAGTTTGACCGGAGTTGTATCTCAAGAATTTGAAGATGTGTCCATCATTACTATCTCAGACAAACCCATTAGGATCACCTCAAAGGGTCCTATTAGGATTCCCATTGAACCAAGAATAGCTCCACTAGTTATCACCACACCGGGGCCAGTCCCATACTCTTATGATAAGATGGTGCCCTTGAATTATGGGTTAGAAGTGTACTACCATGGTATCAAACAAGATTTGTGGATTGATGAAGATGAAACTGCTGACGTTACAAACATTGATGGATCAAGTAAAGTTACTAGGACGGGGAGGATTTTCTCTCCAGAAATATCACCTCCGACAAACACTACTACACCCATTCATATTATTATTGTTAAACCTGTTGCTGATACCCAAGGAAAGGAAAAAATGTTTGAGCCTGCCCTGACAGAGGCGCCCACAAAAGATATTACCATTAAGGACCCATCTACCCAAGAGATGGAGGAGATTCTAAAAATCATCATAAAAAGTGATTACAAGATAGTGGAACAGTTGGGGAAAACTCCCTCAAAGATGTCTATGTTGTCTTTGTTGCTATGTTCTAAGGTGCATGCCCAAACACTGATAAAGTTCCTGAAAATGCACATGTCCCACAAGAAACTACGGCCGACCAATTTGAAAACTGTGTAGCAAGTTTAATTGCTGACAATGGCTTAGGATTCTCTGACACAGTTTTGACCCCGATGGGGAAGAATCACAATAAAGCTCTCCACATCTTCATAGAATGCAAGGTAATTACCATGGCACATGTATTAGTGGATAATGGATCTTCTCTCAATGTCTTACCTAAAGGAGCTTTGGATAGACTAGGTTGTGATGGACTGGTGTTGAAACCTAGAGACATTGTAGTAAGGGATTTCGATGGTTCTAAGAGGATGGTCCATGGATAGGTTGATCTCCCTATCAAGGTTGGGTCTCAAGTCTTCAATTCAACATTCTATGTAATGGATATTCGTCATGCTTATTCTTTCCTGCTTGGACGCCCATAGATACATGGGGCAGGTGCGGTGACTTCCACACTACATCAAAAGCTGAAGTATCCAGTCAAGGGGAAAATTGGAACTGTATACGGAGAAGAAGAGTTTATGGTAAGTCATCTAAATTCATTTAAGTATGTTGAAATGGATGGAGAGTTCATTGAAACTCCTTGTCAAGACTTTGAAATGGTCTCTCCCATGGTTGTTGTTGCCAAGGCCACTCTTGACACTCCTGAAGCTGCTGAAGATACACCGAGGATGGCTTCTCTCAAAGATGCTCGTGTTGTTGTTGAAGAAGGAGGTTGTACCATTTTGGGACAACTTTCTAATTTCCCTTTCAAGTCAGACAAATCTGGATTAGGCTTCACTTTCAAGGCTCAAAAGGAGGTTCGACGTGCTCATGTAGGGAAACTACCTCTCCGCACTAGTAACTATGAGATTAATTCCCTTGAAGAATCTGATGCTGATTGTGACTTTGATGATTTGATCTACCCGATTGTTGGCGGAGGGCTCGATAACTAGTAGACCAAGGACTTCATTCCAATCTCCTTCAACCAGGAGTAATTTCTATTTACTGTTTTATTACTTTGAGAACTTTGTCTGTAATTTCCATTAAAACAATGACTTTAAGCCATGTGCCTTTCCCGGGGTATAGTTGTCCATTTGTTAAGGGTTTGTCATTTTCATATGCCATATTCTCATTTTGTTGAAAAACATTGGACTATTTTTCATTTAAATTTTATGCTGTTTTCCTTTCTTTACTTTATTGCCTTTTCAAAAAATAGCCATGTGACCTTACATGCATAAACACACATTTGTAGATCCACATCCACTCCTGATCTCATTGACAATGATTCTACTATTCCCGTCTATGAATTTGAAAATCCAATATATCAAGACAAAGACGAAGGTGATGAAGATTGTGAAATACCAGGGGAACTCGCCATACTTCTGTTACAAGAGGAGAAGGCCATTCAACCACACGAAGAGTCAGTTGAAGTGATAAATATAGGTACTGAGGCAAACAAGAAGGAAGTCAAGATCGGCGCCAACTTGAAAGACTGTGTCAATGGAAGATTGGTCCAGATGTTACATGAATATATCAAAGTGTTCGCTTGGTCATATGAAGATATGTCGGGGCTTGATACTGATATCGTAGTTCATCGTCTTCCAATGAAAGACGATTGTCCTCCAGTCAAGAAAAAGGTTTGTCGCATGCGGCCTGACATGTCTGAGAAAATAAAAGCTGAGGTAATGAAACAGTTTGATGCAGGTTTCCTAGCAGTGACGTCATACCCTCAATGGGTGGTGTGATACGGTGGGAGAACTGACTTGAGGTTTTGCGTTTGTGTTCGCAAATGTTTCGGTTTAGCAAGAGTCGCCACCGACTTTTTATTTTATCCTAAGGAAAGATCAAAAAGCACATGAAAGACCTTTGAGATGTTTTCTTGGGTTCGGGGAGTAGATTATGAAAAGGGAAGGTGCAAGCACCCTTTTCATCCATGGTTATCCATGGCCTCTTAGTTACTTGTTTAGATCACTTTCTTTGCTTTTCAATTGTTTGAAATGGTGCTTTTCAATTGTTTTAAATGGTGCTTTGTGTGTGGTTTTGAAAGATATTTTGAAAAGAGGCCATCGTTGTGGAAACCTTTGTAATGATTCTTGTTTGAATGTATACAAAGGTGTTTTGTTCTTTTGCAAAGGTTTCAATTGTTTTTGAAAGTTTGTTTTGAAATTGTGTTGTGAAGTGTGTTTGAAAATAACAAGGATGTTTTTTGCAAGCTTTTTGATCAAGTAACTAAGAGTTGTCTATCCTATTTTAATCAAAGATCTTTCCTTATGTTTTTAACCCTTTTTAACAGTGTTATTTCACCATTGCATTTGGTGAATAACCTTGTGTTACAATGTTAAACGGGACAGGCGCGGGTCATCGTATAGACCATGATAGCAATTGTGTTAAGTATTTTTGGCAATTTTCTTGAGGGACTTGATCATTTTTGTTTAGGCAACTCATATAGCGTCGTCGAGGGACTATGATCTTTTGTTTTGTTTTGTTTTGCCAAAGTACCCAACATGCATACCATGGCCCATTTTTGAAGGCAACAATTGGATTGTAACCCTAGGGGTGCAAGTGTGCATTGTGTTTGATTTTCATGCATTTTTGTCTTTGATTAGGTCAAACTATTTGTTGATTTTTATTTTTGCATACAAACCCTAATTCTCTAATCATGGCATATTTGAAAGTGTAAAATGCGAGAATTTAAAGTTCTAAGCTATTACAACATGATTATGGGGAGGGGGATACAAGTTTGAATAGAGGGGTATTTGACAAGAATATAAACCCTAGTTTACTATTACATCCAAATTGAATTTCAATATTTAAATGGACAATTATTTAAATAAACAACATAAATAAATATCAAATAAATATGAATTATGCAAAAAAGGTTTTTGTTTACCTATGTATGTAAAAGTATTTTCAATGTAAAAAAAGTATAATGAAATGAATAAAAAAAATTAATTTTATTGGTTTAGGGGTAAACCCTAATTTCTTTAAGAAAATAATATATTATATTATTTATATACAGAAAATATATTAATATGTACAAAAATGAAATATACTTTAAAAAAGTGTTTTTTAGTATAAATAATAGTAAAAATAAAAATGTAATATTTTTTGTATTCTTATTCTAAGTATTTAATAAAACAAAAGTATATATGTATATATGTATATATTAAATAAATTAAATATGTATAAAATAAAATATCTACAAAAATAAAATATATTCAAGAAAATATTTTTAATATGAATAAAAATAAATAACAAAAATAAAAGTATAAAATGTAAATATTTTTCAAGTTTTAATAACATAAAAGAATATTTAAATGCTTTTAATGTTAGAAAAAATTAGAATAAAATGCTAAATAAATTAAAATAATTATGAAAATATTTTTTGAGTATTTATTATATTTGGAAATAAAATAACAAAGTCAGAAAAGAAAACAAAAATGCAAAAATGCAAAAATATAAGAAAATGGGCCAGGGGATGCAAAAAGAAATTGGGAGGTGCCAAAAGCAAGTCTGGTCAGGCCCAGCCCAAGCCAACTTCATCTTCTTCCTCCAGACAGAAACGCGCGCGCGCCTGGTTCAAAATGCTACATCCTATATACGTGATCTTTTACCAAAACTCACAACATCAAACTTGTAGAGAATTGATTCTAACCATATAAAGCATTAATCTTAACTCTCAAAGACCAGAGAGAATTTCTATGGCCCCAAAATCTGACCTAACTTTTTCAACATGTACATGGATGAAATTCTCTTAGCACACTTAATATAAATGAAAGTTGAGCATATGTATGGCTTCCTAGCAATGAACACTACATTTTTTATTCACAAACCTAAAGCTAAATGTTCCTAAATAGAGAAATAAAAAGTGATGAAAAACCTGTTTCAGTTGGATTCGAGTAGGGCAATGCAGTGCTTCTCAACAAGTTTTGAGGTGTCTGGTAGCTTGCCTGAACTTCACTTGATTTTTTCCAATAGCTAGCTTGCCTTGAATGTCCCTAAATCAGCCTCTAGAAGTCAACCTGCACAAGCTTGAAATGAAAATGGTGAACACTGTAAATGGAGTTACAGTTGGCAATGGATGTTTGGGATAGCTTGAGTGAGTTGAATGGAATGTGTTTGAATCAAAAAGGGGCAAAACGCACGAGCCAAATGAGCTATGGCACTCAAGTTGCAGCACCTGCCCTGTTTTGCCAAAGAAGAGTGATTTCTACTATAGGAGGTTTTTGGCTCAAACCCTCGTGTTTCTGGCTCAAAGGGTTGTGTGAAAGTTGTTTGTAATGTGTGTTTAAGCTAGCATGGACTGGTTTTCAAGTTGGCAAGACTTTTTGCAAGTTTTCTTCTTTGTGAAGCAAGAATGTGTAAGTCAGTATCACAGGCCTGTACAAGCCATATAACATGCTGCATACAATCCACTTGATACTTGCAATTTTTGGATTTGATTTTGCTTCTGAGATCTTGGCCTATGCTTCAAAGATCATGTTTTGACATAAAGCATACCTTTTCCAAAATGGAAATGTACCTTTTTCTAATTAAGGCTTAGTTTTGTGTGCAATGTCCAAATGGCCAAGATAATGCATTTGCTCAGTGGATTTGCATTCAATTAAGGAGTGTAAAATGGTTTAGAGGCCTGCAAACTAGTACAAAGCATGCTGGTTTGAAAATGCCACTTGAGTGAACATGTATTGGCCATGGATACAAAGTGAGTTTTTGCCAACTTCAAGCATTCGATTCTCCCTAACCACAAATGTGTTTGAGGAGTTCTTTGACAATTTGGAAAGCTTGCAACAAGAACTATAATCAATCTTTGAAATGCAACTTGAGACTCCAAGTGGAACTATGTGAAAAATGGCCAAGAAGATGGGTCAAAATCCTGCTTAAACTAGGGCAAAAATTCTCTAAGTTAAAAGTTTTAGGGACCCTTGTTTAAAAAATCATAACTTGAGATCTAAGCTTCTTTTGAGAAAACTTTGTGAATCAGAGTTGTAAACTTTGTGGAGGAATACAACTTTCATGTTTTAAGTTTTGTTTGAATCCATTTTCATCTTGGTGAAAATGTGGGACAAAGTTAGGAAAAATTAAGAAAATTTCATAACTTAGAAAATTTCTAAGTTATGAATTTTTTTCAATTTCAAACCCTGATTTGCAATTTTGGGTTTCTTGATTAAAAAGTTTCATAATTTGACACATCTTGATGAAAAATGACCCTTGGCACTTGATTTTGACCAAAAAGTCAAAGTTTGACTTTTCAGTGTACAATCAAATTTTGATCAGTTGACTAAAAAATTCATCTATCAATCCTATGCATTTGAGATCTTTTGAACTTGTTGAATAAGTCAAGATGATTCCATTGAGTCCTTGAGTCCATGTTTGAGCTTAATTTGCCATTGTCTAGGTCAAACAGTCAAAAATTGCCCTTGTGCAGTCAAAACCCTAAAAATGACCATTTTGCCCTTTTGGTGATCTGATCAAATTTCTTGTTGAATTATGGTCCAAACTTGATTAAATGGTTCATATGAGTTCATAATGTTGATGTGGGTCAAAATTGATGAGGTTTGACTGTAAATTGGCCACAGTTGACTTTTTCCCCAATACAGCTGACTTCTAGGTCAACTGTCCAATTGACTGGGCAAAAATTTGATTCAAGGCTTGAAACTTGGTATGGGCAAACTTATGAGTCCAACATGAAGTATGAAAGTCATTTTTGGCATTTAAGGTCCAAACATCTTTGTGCAAACTCAAACCCTAGTTTAGGTCATCAGTGCAAGGAGATGTCTTGAGCAGAGCAAACCCTAGCTTGATCTTGAGTTCTGGGAGCCTTGTGATGAGAAATGTTGGTAAAATGAGAGGGCAAATTTTGGGATACAACAGTTGCCCCTGTTCAATCTTCTTGAACCTAAAGAGTTAGATTGGCAAGCTTGCCTTTCGTGACTCGAAGGTAAAAGAGGATTGGACACTAGAGTGCCCGTAAATTTGCACTCGGCAAAATGTAACTGAGGGAATAGGCTTAAAGATGCCATTTGGAGATGGTAGAATCTTGCTGGAGATGGGCTTAGAGATGCCATCCAAAACATGTTTGTTGTAAATCAGTAGAATGAACATCAAAATGGTATCCGTATTTGGAACGTATCTGAGTTGTATCTGGAGACTGGGTTTGTATGAGCAAAGGAATGGCGTCTGTGTCTAGAGCGTATCCGAGCTATAACTGTATTTGATTCTTGAATGAATATTAGAATGACTGCTATGTCTGGAGTGTATCTGTATTCTGAATGGGTAACAGAGAAACGTCTGTGTATGGAGCATCTATGTGCTGGGGATAAATTCCGAATGAGTGACAGAATGGCAACCGTGTCTAGAGCGTATCTGGACTGTATCTGAAGTTGAGATCTGTATGAGTAGCAGAATGACTTCTGTGTCTGGAGTGTATCCGTACTGTAACTGGGATCTGGACAAGTGACAGAATGACTTCCGTGTCTGGAGTGTATCTCTACTTGAAGTTGATAGTTGAATCTAAATGAGAAATAGAATGGCCAGCGTGTCTGGAGCATATCTAGTCTGTATCTGATTGCTGAAGTCTGAATGAGTAGTAGAATGACCGCCGTGTCTGGGGGTGTATCCATACTGTATCTTGACTTAAAATTCTGAATGAGTAATAGAATGACCGCCGTGTCTGGGGGTGTATCCATTGTTGTATCTGAAATCTTTGAATAGCTGTTTAATAATAGCTTATTAATCTTATCCTGAAAAGGGTAAAATGTTAGCTAAAACACTAAGTTATGTTGCATGATATGTATGATGCAATAAAATATGTTCTATCAATGTTTATGATATATGAATGTAATGGATGTGCATGTAAGCTGATTAGCTGTCTTGCTGAGGAAAATAAATCCTTGATAACCGGAGATAATGAAATCTTTGACTGCTGCCGGAGAAAGTAAATCCTTGATCGATGTTGGGTATTCCAAAAATCTTTGATTGTTGAAGCTGAGAAATCCTGGGACTAATGTTGGGGACTGAAAATCCTCGGTGACTCGTGGGGATTAACAAGAGTTTTGAAAACTTCTGCGGGGGATGAAAATCCTTCATGACTTTCCTGGGGAAATAAGGACACATTTGAAGAACTCTACCGGGGAACTAAAACTTGGGAGGCTTCAAATGGAGAAACAGGAATTAGAATCTTCGTTCTGTTAGGAAATAACTCTGTGGGGAAAGTGTTTACTCTGCTTGGGAAATCAGGAGCTTGGGTTGTATGCCAATCTACTGGGGACTCCTATTTGGGGATAGGACAAAGAGTTAACTATTATCTGATTGATTCTCAGACTTTTAAGATAACCTGCTTGGGAAGTTGGGGAAGGCTGAAAGGTTCCCGCTGGGGATTGATAGTTGGAAATTTGACTCCACTGGGGAAGAAGGTTTAGAGTATTCTAGCTCCACTAGGGATCTGTATTTCAGGGTTTTCGGGCTCCATTGGGGATCGGGAGTTTGGAGACTTAACTCTGATGGGAATCTTGAAACTTAACTCTGCTAGAGATCTTGTACTTCAAGGTTTTAGCTCTGTTGAGGATCTGAATGACATACTGCAGGGGATTTCTTTTGGAATAGCCTAAAGACGTTTTCCTACACCTTCAAACTATCAGTAATTACCTTTCCTCATTTCGTTTTATTTGTAAGCAGTGATTACATTCAAATGCATATGCTTTTTTAACAAACAATTGGACGTTTTCAAATAAAACATAAGTGTAAAAAGAAAAGAAAGCCAAGCAAATTTCTGCACTTTGAAGTATTTTTGTATTAACTTTTGTAAGTATTTTTGTACAAAGGAGACAGACATCCTAGTAAGAGAATGTTGTCGTAAAAATTGAGAAAAATTTATACAAAAGAAAGATGGCTATGTGTAACAATTCCATGGGGTTCCCATTCTGCTATAGCCTTCAAAACTCTGAATATCTTTGTCCATTCGTTGCCTCGTCTGCGGATGATTGGATTGATCAGAAGCTTGGAGCTTATTGGTGAAGAGATTTTCCTTAAAGTGATCCGACGAGACATAGTCATACGCTTTTAATTCCCTAACTTTTGCCTGGACCGCCCTTTCGGATTTTTGATCCACCGGGAAACTCTTTTTTGCCCAAGTCACCCTTTCAGGTTTTCAACTTGCCGGGTGTACAGATTTTTTGTTTATCCCTAATTTTTGCCTGAACCGCCCTTTCGGGTATTCGATTCACCGGGATACCCATTTTTGCCCAAGTCGCCCTTTCGGGTTTTCAACTTGTCGGGTCATTTTATGCGTAGTATCTTTTGACTATGTCTGCGTTCGCATGGTGCGGCAAGTCGTCACCGTCCATGGTGGTCAGAATCATTGCCCCACCAGAAAATATGTTCTTGATCACAAATGGTCCTTCGTAAGTAGGAGTCCACTTGCCCCTGGGATCACTTTGCGGCAAGATGATCCGCTTGATTACAAGATCTCCGACTTGATATACCTGACGCCTGACTTTCTTGTTGAAAGCCTTGATCATCTGTTTTTGATACGTCTGACCATGACAAACAGCAGTAAGTCGCTTCTCGTAGATCAAGTTAAGTTAATCAAGTCGGGTCTGAATCCAATCGTCTTCACTCAAACTAGTATCCTTCATGATCCTCAAGGAAGGAATCTGAACTTCCATAGGTAAAACAGCCTCCATGCCATATACCAAAGAAAAGGGGGTTGCCCCTGTTGAAGAAATGCGTCGTGGTACGATATCCATGTAGAGAAAATGGTAACATCTCATGCCAGTCCTTGTAGGTGACTGTCATCTTTTGAATGATCTTCTTGATATTTTTGTTCGCAGCTTCAACATCACCGTTCATCTTTGGCCGATAGGGAGATGAATTGTGATTTTGAATCTTGAACTGCTCGCACAGAGCAGTGATCACAGTGTTATTCAGATTTGTACCGTTGTCTGTGATGATCCTGTCGGGGATACCATACCGGCATATGAGATTCTGCTTTATGAAGCGGGCAACCACATTCTTTGTAACGGAGGCGTAGGAAGCTGCTTCGACCCATTTGGTGAAGTAATCAATAGCGACCAAGATGAAATGATGTCCATTGGATGTCGTGGGCTTGATCTCTCCAATCATGTCGATTCCCCACATTGCGAATGGCCAAGGAGTTGTTAGAACATTGAGAGGAACAGGAGGAATATGTACCTTGTCAGCATAGACTTGCCATTTGTGACAAGTATAGGAATGTTGATGGCAATCAGCTTCCATGGTAGACCAATAGTAGCCTGCCCTTAGAATCTTCTTAGACATCGTATGTTCGCTTAAGTGGGTGCCAAATGTGCCACTATGTATCTCGGTCATGATCAACTCTGCTTCAACCTTGTCCACACAACGAAGTATAACACAATCATGGTTGCGCTTATATAGGATACCATTGCTCAGGAAGAACTTGGAAGCAAATCTCCTTAAGAACTTTTTTTCATTGACGGAAGCTCCTTCAAGGTATTCTCTAGTCTGGAGATACCTTTTGATTTCATGAAACCAAGGTTGTTCAACTACTTCTTCGGTATTAATCTCATGACAGTGCGCAGGTTCGTCCATTCGCTCGATGGTGATTTGGGGAGCCTCATTATCCCAGTTGAGTTTAAACATGGAAGACATTGTAGCCAGAGCATCGGCTAGCTGATTTTCTTCTCGCGGGAAGTGCTCAAAGGTAATCTACTCAAAATGAGGTAACAATGTCAGGACATGTTCTTTGTATGGGATAAGATTAGGATGTCTAGTGTCCCAATCTCCTTTGATTTGACTGATAACCAAATCCGAGTCCCCAAATACGACCAAATGTTTGATTCTCAGGTCAATTGCAGCCTTGAGACCAAAGATGCAAGCTTCATATTCAGCCATATTGTTGGTGCAGCTGAAGCAGAGTCTAGTAGTAAAAGGTGTATGGAAACCTTCTGGAGAAATAAGTACTGCACTGATACCGTTGCCAAGTGCATTTGAAGCACCATCAAAGTACAGGGTCCATCAGGATCCTTGTTCAGGTCCGTCATACGGTCTGTTACCTTCAATGTTGTCCAATGTCATAATGTCCTCGTCAGGGAAGTCGAATCTCATAGATTGGTAATCTTCGACGGCTTGATGATCTAGATGGTCAGCTAGTACACTCCCCTTTATAGCTTTTTGGGTAGTATACTGGATATCATACTCAGTCAGGATCATTTGCCATCTAGTGATTCTTCCAGATAAAGCAGGCTTCTCGAAGATATACTTAATCGAATCCATTTTAGAAATTAGCAAAGTGGTATGTGTCAACATATACTGCCTTAGCCGGCGAGCAGCCCATACCAAAGCGTAGCAAGTTTTCTCGAGCAGTGAGTAGCGAGTCTCACAGTCGGTAAACTTTTTGCTAAGGTAATAAATGGCATGCTCTTTTCGGCCAGACTCGTCATGTTGGCCAAGTACACACCCTATTGAATTATCTAAAACAGTTAGATACATGATTAAAGTCCTTCCTTCGATGGGTGGCATCAAGATAGGAGGTTCCAGCAAATACTCCTTGATCTTATCAAAAGCAACTTGACAATCGTTGTTCCATTCAACCACCTGATCTTTCTTAAACAGCTTGAAGATTGGCTCACAAGTAGATGTTAGGTGAGAGATGAACCTCGCAATATAGTTTAAGCGTCCCAAGAAACCTCTAACCTCCTTTTCAGTGCGGGGGGCATGCATTTCTTGTATAGCTTTGACTTTAGCAGGATCAACCTCAATGCCTTTTTTGCTAACGATAAATTCCAAAAGTTTACCAGACCTGACTCCAAAAGTGCACTTGCTAGGGTTTAGTCTGAGCTTATACTCCTTCAATCTGACAAACAGCTTTTGCAGATGGTCGAGGTGTTCTTCTTCTGTCTGTGAACGGGCTATCATGTCGTCTACGTAGACTTCGATCTCATGATGTAAAATATCATGAAACAAAGCTACCATGGCTCGCTGATAGGTTGCCCCGGCATTCTTCATTCCGAATGGCATCACTTTGTAGCAGAAGGTACCCCACTGCTTAACAAAAGTAGTCTTCTCCATGTCTTCGGGGGCCATTTTGATCTGGTTGTATCCTGAGAATCTATCCATGAAGGAAAATACCTTGTGTTGAGTTGTGTTGTCAACCAAGATGTCAATGTGTGGTAGTGGAAAATCATCTTTAGGGCTAGCCCTATTTAAGTCTTTGTAGTCCATACACATTCTAACTTTGTCGTCCTTCTTAGGCACGGGCACAATGTTAGCAACCCATTATGGATAGGAAGTAACAGCCAGAAAACCAGCATTGAATTGCTTCATCACCTCAGCTTTGATCTTTTCAGACATGTCAGGCCTCATTCGGCGGACCTTTTGTTTGATCGATGGACAGTCTTCTCTTGTAGAGAGACGGTGAACCACAGTATCTGTATCTAGTCCCGGCATGTCTTCATAGGACCAGGCGAAGATTTCGACATATTCATTCAACAACTGCACTAAGCGCTCTTTGGCACTTGGTTCCAGGTTGGCACCCACTTTAACCTCTTTCTTGTCTTCCTCTGTTCCCAAGTTGATGGTCTCTAGCAACTCTTCATGGGGCAGAATAGCCCTCTCTTCTTGTTGCAAAAGTCTGGCTAACTCTCCAGGCACTTCACAGTCTTCATCACCTTCGTACTCGGCATGATTGACCAAATCTCCAGAGTTACTGAAGGCCAAAGCAGAATAGTCACCCATGGAATCCGGAGTGGATGGGTACCTGCATTTTGTGAGTGTGGGTGTGTGTAAGGGATAGCCATCCTTAAACAAAACAAAATGCAAAAGGAAAGAAAATGAACACAACAGTTTATAGATGAAAACGTCCAATGATTCACTTAAAAATGGCATATGATAATGAAGTAATCAAGCCCTTACAAATGGACCTATATGCCCCGGGTAAGGCATAAGGTGAAAATAGTGTACGAATTGTTTAATTATTACAGACCAAAATAGGAAATTGTTCAAAGATAAATTACTGGTTGATGAAAGTGATGGGAACGAATTCTTTCGCTTCCCAGTTGCTTAATCCTCCTTCGAAGGTCGGAAAGATCCAATCTTCAAAGTTGTCTTCTTCATCAACATCTTCTAAGGCATTAATTCCATGGTGAGTGATTTTTACGGGTGGTCCTCCGGCCCGGGAGCGACGCACAAATTTCTAGCCAGCAGCAGTAAAACCTAATCCGAACTTGTCCGTCTTGTGAGAAAAATCAGGCAATTGCCCCCACACAGTACTCCTTCCTTCTTTGATTACAGCCTCCGCATCCTTGAGGCATGCTATCCGAGACACAGGCTTGGGAATGATAGGTATATCAGTCATTGTTTTTGCAACTGCGACCTCAGGAGAAACCTCTTCAAAATGTTGGAAATGTGTTTCTATGAACTCGCCATCCAACTCCACATAGCGGAAGGAGTTAAGGTGACTTATCATGTACTCTTCCTCACCGTGGACCGTTATGATCTTTCCCTGAACTGGATACTTTAGCATTTGGTGCAGAGAGGAAGTGACTGCCCCATCATTGTGGATCCACGGCCTTCCCAACAAGCATGAATATGAAGGACGGACGTCCATCACATAAAAGGTAGAGTTGAAAATTTATGTGCCCACTTTGATAGGAATGTCCACTTCTCCGTGAACCATCCTCTTAGAACCGTCGTAGGCTCTAACAACGATGTTACTGGGTTTTAGGGTCAATCCTTCACTGTCCAACCTGTCCAACGCCTTCTTCGACAGCATATTTAAGGATGAACCGGTGTCGACCAGAACATGGGCAAGTGTGGTTCCCTGCATTCTACTGAGACATGTAGAGCGTCGTTGTGCTTCCTTCCCTTAAGGGTCAAATCAGAATCAGAAAAACCAAGATCATTATCGGCAGTAAGGCTAGCCGCGCACTCTTGAAACTGGTCAGCGGAAGTTTCTTGAGGCACATGTGCCGTCTTTAGAAATTTGATTAAGGCCTTAGCATGAGCCTCAGAGCAGTGTAGGAGAGCCAACATGGAGATTTTGGAAGGGGTTTGCCCTAGTTGCTCCACGACATCGTAGTCACTCTTCTTGATTATCTTTAAGATTTCTTCCATCTCTTTCTGGGTGGTCTCAGGGATTACCACAGTTGGAGCCTTCGTCCTGACGGGCGCTTCTAGTATCCCCTTACCTTTGGTAGCAACATCAGAGGGTCTAACTTCAGGAGCATCAAGTTCTTCAATTATCGGGCTTTGCACAGATGGCTTGACAGGAACAGAAACTCTCGAGGGTCCGAAGACTGCTCGTGGAGGAGCAATCTCCGGATAGAAGATCCTTCCGCTGCGAGTTATCTTGCTCGTTCCCGCAATATTCCCTATACCAGGGGTTTCATCATCGGAATTCTCTTGGACTGATTCAATCTCCTTGATACCATGGTAGAATATTTCTCCTCCGTAGTTCCATGGTATTGTCTTGTTAGATTTATACGGGACAGGCCCCAGCATGGTGATTTTCAACGGCACAAACTTAGGATCAGGCGTGATCTTAACAGGTCTTGGAAAGATCGTCGAAGATGGTTATTATAGCAATGTCATTGGTTGAAGCAACAAAGGTAGCAGGAGTATCATGAGTGATAGTATCAACAGGAGTCTTTTGAAAGAGGATCTCTTGGGTATCCATCAGGCGTTGGATGCCTGATTTCAACAGTGGGCAGTCAGCTTGCAAGTTTGAACAAAAGTAACAGTCTTTTCCACAGCCTGGAAATATTCCGGCTTTCATCAAATTCACTTTAATCACTGGTAACGGAGTCAAAAGGTCAGCAACATTGGTAACATGAAGGTCTTCCATAACGGCATGAACATTATGACCGTGCTTGGGCATTGGGGCAGAAATCACATTCGGCTTTTCGGGTGCATCGAATTCTACCTCCTTGGCATCTATCAAGTCTTGTATCTTGTTCTTAAGAGCCCAACAGTTATTGGTATCATGCCCTACACTGTCAGAGTGGTACGCACATTTCGCATTGGAGTGATAATAAGGAGAGGAGGTATTAGGGTTTTTTGGCGCTTCCTTCAAGTTGGTAAGGTTCAGTTTTAACAAATGAGGGAGGACTTGAGTCGGTGTCATGTTGATTCGGGTGAACTGCCGTTGTGGCCTTTCTACCCTTTGCTGGTTAGATCTTGGTTGATTACTACGGGGTTGGTCGGTTGAAGAGTTTTGGATCATCACAGCCCCCACCGTTGGTCGGCGCTCTGATCTCCCTTGGTTTCTCTGGGTATGAATATCAGAAACTTCCTTTTTAGCTGGGAAGGCCTTCTTAATAGCAGTGGAAGCGGGAGCATCTTTCTGAATTTTACCATTTCTAATGCCAGCCTCGACCGTTTCACCGGTCAGAATTAATTCGGTGAATCCTGCAGATGAACTCCCGATTAAATGATTGAAGAAAGGGCTAGACAGGGTCCCTAAAAACATGTCAACCAGCTCTCTATCCGACAATGGTGGCTGCACCCTTCCAGCCAAATCACGCCACTTCTGGGCATACTCCTTAAATCCCTCATTAGAATCCATACCCATACTCTGTAGTTGAGTACGAGTAGGCGCTAAATCTGCGTTGTATTGGTATTGTCGGTAGAAAGCAGCAGCTAAGTCCTCCCAGTTGTGAACATCCGATCTCTCAAGTTGATAGAACCAGTCCAATTGCGTGTCCGACAAACTATCTTGGAAAAAATGGACCCAAAGATCCTTATCAGATGAGTGAGGTTGGATCTTTCTGACATAGGACCTCAGATGCATCTTTGGACAGGACAAACCATCATACTTAGAAAATGTAGGTACTTTAAACTTGGGAGGAATGACGATCCCAGCAACCAATCCTAGTTCTTTGAAATCTAAACCAGGTACTCTTTGCAACTCCATGGCTGCCAAACGATCCTCAAGATTTTTATACTTATCATCCACCGGGGGATATTGCTGCTCTGAGTAATCCTCGTCCTCTTCCTTTTCTTCTTCTTCAACTTCATATTCAGAAGGTATCGCAGCTCCTTTTCCTTTACCAACTCCTTCGTCAGACATCGAGGGGAACTTCAGAACTCTCCTAGCATGATGCTCAAATCTCCTTCCCATAGTGGCTACCCCAACTCTTTTCTTTTTCTTCCTTTCTGGTTCTTTCTCTTTCTCTAACAGTGCTTTAAGGTCCTCTTGACCCTTTGCTAAGGTCATGAGGAGTTGCTGGAATTGCGAATTCTGTGCTTGCAGATCCTTAACCGTCTTCTCCAAATCCATCTTGCTGAAATAAACAGCAGAAAGATAAGGAAACCTGGTGTGAAGACCTGTTTATGCATATGATGAATGATATGTTATTCATGTAATGCATTCAAGGATTCAGAAATTCAAATTTGTTGCAAACAAAAAGAACACACGTCATATTAAGAAGAAATTTGTTAGTACAAAATTCCCCATGGGCAAAATATTACAAAATTATTAATGTAAAAAGACATTGTGCATCCTCTTTGGTACGATGTAAGTGTTGAGATTTTCCTCCTCATGAAGTCGGCGGGTAAGCTTCAAAACCTTCTTCTCACTGGCATAGAAGTTGGCTTCAAAAGTATTTCATTCTTCTTTGAGTTGGATCCAACTCTTTTGTAATTCTTCCAATGATGTTGGCATGTCAGGATGTAGGAGGGTGTATGGAACCTCTCCTTCCATAACAGGCTCTTTGATCATGGGGAGAATGTGAGGGTATGGCATCATAAGATTCTGGGCGAGGGTTCGTACCCATTTGAGATAAGGCTCAAGGGGGATGGAATTCTTGTGCCCCAGTGTCTTACTATCCACTTTGTTGGGCATCCTACAAGCTTGGATAAACCTTTGTCGAAGTCCTTGCGCATCGTTGTCGAAGTCAAAAACTAGGTCCGGAATCAGCATATCATGAGGACCATCTCTCCAGGCATATCCAAACTGCCTTAGAGATAAACAGGGGTTGTAAGTAATACCTCCCCTAATGCCAAGTAATGGGACATTAGGGAATTCCCCACAATGATCAATGATGATGACATTTTCTCTGGATCGAGAACACCAATGAACATCAGAATGTGTGAGGGTCATCAACCGTTGTGACCACCTTAAACCCTGCTCATTCTTCAAAACTGTTTGGGGAAGGTGAGAAATAAACCACTTTGCTAGAAGAGGAGTACAACACATGAGAACACCTCTTTTCCTCATTGTTCGTGTGTAAAATGAGTGTAGCATGTCCCCAAGCAATGTAGGCACAGGATTCCGAGATATGAAAATCTTAACAGCGTTCACATCTATAAGCTGATCAGGGTTTGGGAACAAGACCAACCCATAGATGAGAAGTGCTACAATCTCCTCAAAAGCTTATAGATCTAGAGAATTCCAGCAGTCTTGTGCCTTCTAAAACAAAAACTTTGCCAGAAAACCCTTGACACCACTTCTGGTTTCCCAATGTCCTTTGATATCAAATTGTTGCAAGTTAAGGATTGAGCAACATCTTCAGGCTTTGGTTCTTTTTCCGTACCGTTGTAGGGTAGTTGATGAAGAATAGGAATCCTCAGGAGTTGAGAAAATTCCTCCAAAGTAGGTACTAGTTGGTAATCAGGGAATGTGAAACAGTGGTGTAGGGGGTCAAAGAACTGGAAGAGAACTTTCACCATGTCTTCTTCAATGTTGGAGTTGACCAAGCTGAGAAGTATACCATGTCTTTCACTGAAGATAGAATTCTCTGGAATCTTGGAAGCAAGCTCCTTGAGTTGAGGAGGGATTCTCAAAAGGTTGACTTGAATTGTTTTCCTGCGAAGAGATTCTATGACCTACAAAACAAGAACAAAGATGAAGATCCAAACCCTTGAAATGGTTAAAGGATGCATATGATGTTTTATGATGTTCATAATGTATGCACAAACACATGTACAAGCAAGTCACACAAGATCCTAGTTTCAAGCTTGCATGAGGTTTCATAGGTAAGTACCCTCTTGAAGTTAGTTGGCTCAACATGTCCTATAAATAGTAACCGGGTTCTAAGGAGCTCAATATCACTGGATTATTTTCTATGTTCATTGTTTTGGTTTAGCCACTTAATTGGCGACCAAAATATTCCAAGAAAACAACCCTCAATGAGTGTAGTATCAGGTATCTACCAACTTCGGACTGCACCAAAGTCGGTCCTCTCACTACCCCTAAAAAAGGCATAGATGGTCAAGTAAGGTTCTAAGAGTTCATTAGTGCTTCATGACATCACTCAGCGGCCCCGTATTCTCTTTGATTGACTCAAAGGCTACCGGTACTCACAAATATGTCGCACTAATATAGCTATTGCTTCAACCATGTCGGTATACCCCACACAGTTTCCACAACGTATTGCTATTTACCTATGAATGTTTCCCAAAATCCGGGTAGAGGATTTCAAGCCCAAACAAGAGAACCAAATGTAAAGCAATCAAAGCAATCAAGATAAGCATGCAAGGGTGATCTAAACCCTAAGGTTACTCCACTTTTAGAATTATTTCCCCAGCAGAGTCGCCAGTTCTGTGATACGGTGGGAGAACTGACTTGAGGTTTTGTGTTTGTGTTTGCAAATGTTTCAGTTTAGCAAGAGTCGCCACCGACTTTTTATTTTATCCTAAGGAAAGGTCAAAAAGCACAGGAAAGACCTTTGAGATGTTTTCTTGGGTTCGGGGAGTAGATTATGAAAAGGGAAGGTGAAAGCACCCTTTTCATCCATGGTTATCCATTGGCTCTTAGTTACTTGTTTAGATCACTTGCTTTGCTTTTCAATTGTTTGAAATGGTGCTTTTCAATTATTTGAAATGGTGCTTTGTGTGTGGTTTTGAAATATGTTTTGAAAAGAGGTCATCGTTGTGGCAAACTTTATAATAATTCTTGTTTGAATGTATACAAAGGTGTTTTGGTCTTTTGCAAAGGTTTCAATTGTTTTTGAAAGTTTGTTTTGAAATTGTGTTGTGAAGTGTGTTTGAAAATAGCAAGGATGTTTTTTGCAAGCTTTTTGATCAAGTAACTAAGAGTTGTCTACCCTATTTTACTCAAAGATCTTTCCTTATATTTTTAACCCTTTTTAACAGTGTTATTTCACCATTGCATTTGGTGAATAACCTTGTGTTAGGATGTTAAACGGGACAGGTGCGGGTCATCGTATAGACCATGATAGAAATTGTGTTAAGTATTTTTGGCAATTTTCTTGAGGGACTTGATCATTTTTGTTTAGGCAACTCAGATAGCGTCATCGAGGGACTATGATCTTTTGTTTTGTTTTGTTTTGCCAAAGTACCCAACATGCATACCATGGCCCATTTTTGAAGGCAACAAGTGGATTGCAACCCTAGGGGTGCAAGTGTGCATTGTGTTTAATTTTCATGCATTTTTGTCTTTGATTAGATCAAACTATTTGTTGATTTTGATTTTTGCATACAAACCCTAATTCTCTAATCATGGCATATTTGAAAGTGTAAAATGCGAGAATTTAAAGTTCTAAGCTATTACAACATGATTATGGGGAGGGGGATACAAGTTTGAATAGAGGGGTATTTGACAAGAATATAAACCCTAGTTTACTATTACATCCAAATTGAATTTCAATATTTAAATGGACAATTATTTAAATAAACAACATAAATAAATATCAAATAAATATGAATTATGCAAAAAAGGTTTTTGTTTACCTATGTATGTAAAAGTATTTTCAATGTAAAAAAAGTATAATGAAATGAATAAAAAAAAATTAATTTTATTGGTTTAGGGGTAAACCCTAATTTCTTTAAGAAAATAATATATTATATTATTTATATACAGAAAATATATTAATATGTACAAAAATGAAATATACTTAAAAAAAGTTTTTTTTAGTATAAATAATAATAAAAATAAAAATTTAATATTTTTTGTATTCTTATTCTAAGTATTTAATAAAACAAAAGTATATATGTATATATGTATATATTAAATAAATTAAATATGTATAAAATAAAATATGTACAAAAATAAAATATATTCAAGAAAATATTTTTAATATGAATAAAAATAAATAACAAAAATAAAAGTATAAAATGTAAATATATTTCAAGTTTTAATAACATAAAAGAATATTTAAATGATTTTAATGTTAGAAAAAATTAGAATAAAATGCTAAATAAATTAAAATAATTATGAAAATATTTTTTGAGTATTTATTATATTTGGAAATAAAATAACAAAGTCAGAAAAGAAAACAAAAATTCAAAAATGCAAAAATATAAGAAAATGGGTCAGGGGATGCAAAAAGAAATTGGGAGGTGCCAAAAGTAAGCCTGGCCAGGCCCAGCCCAAGCCAACTTCATCTTCTTCCTCCAGACAGAAACGCGCGTGCGCCTGGTTCAAAATGCTACATCCTATATACGTGATCTTTTGCCAAAACTCACAACATCAAACTTGTAGAGAATTTCAATACGATTCTAACCATATAAAGCATTAATCTTAACTCTCAAAGACCAGAGAGAATTTCTCTGGCCCCAAAATCTGACCTAACTTTTTCAACATATTCATGGATGAAATTATCCTAGCACACTTAATATAAATGAAAGTTGAGCATATGTATGGCTTCCTAGCAATGAACACTACATTTTTTATTCACAAACCTAAAGCTAATTGTTCCTAAATAGAGAGATATAAAGTGATGAAAAACCTGTTTCAGTTGGATTTGAGTAGGGCAATACAGTGCTTCTCAACAAGTTTTAAGGTGTCTTGTAGCTTGCCTGAACTTCACTTGATCTTTTCCAATAGCTAGCTTGCCTTGAATGTCCCTGAATCAGCCTCTAGAAGTCAACCTGCACAAGCTTGAAATGAAAATGGTGAACACTGTAAATGGAGTTACAGTTGGAAATGGAGGTTTGGGATAGCTTGAGTGAGTTTAATGAAATGTGTTTGAAGCAAAAAGGGGAAAAACGCACGAGCCAAATGAGCTATGGCACTCAAGTTGCAGCACCTGCCCTGTTTTGCCAAAGAAGAGTGATTTCTGGCTATAGGAGGTTTTTTGGCTCAAACCCTCGTGTTTCTGGCTCAAAGGGTTGTGTGAAAGTTGTTTGTAATGTGTGTTTAAGCTAGCATGGACTGGTTTTCAAGTTGGCAAGACTTTTTGCAAGTTTTCTTCTTTGTGAAGCAAGAATGTGTAAGTCGGTATCACAGGCCTGTACAAGCCATATAACATGCTGCATACAATCTTCTTGATACTTGCAATTTGTGGATTTGATTTTGCTTCTGAGATCTTGGCCCTATGCTTCAAAGATCATGTTTTGACATAAAGCATACCTTTTCCAAAATGGAAATGTACCTTTTTCTAATTAAGGCTTAGTTTTGTGTGCAATGTCCAAATGGCCAAGATAATGCATTAGCTAAGTGGATTTGCATTCAATTAAGGAGTGTAAAATGTTTTAGAGGCCTGCAAACTAGTACAAAGCATGTTGGTTTGAAAATTCCACTTGAGTGAACATGTATTGGCCATGGATACAAAGTGAGTTTTTGCCAACTTCAAGCATTCGATTCTCCCTAACCACAAATGTGTTTGAGGATTTCTTGGACAATTTGGAAAGCTTGCAACAAGCACTATAATCCATATTTGAAATGAAACTTGAGACTCCAAGTGGAACTATGTGAAAAATGGCCAAGAAGATGGGTCAAAATCCTGCCTAAACTAGGGCAAAATTTCTAAGTTAAAAGTTTTAGGGACCCTTATTCCAAAAATCATAACTTGAGATCTAAGCTTCTTTTGAGAAAACTTTTTGAATCTGAGTTGTAGACTTTGTGGAGGAATACAACTTTCATGATGTAAGTTTTGTTTGAATCCATTTGCATCTTGGTGAAAATATGGGACAAAGTTAGGAAAAATTAAGAAAATTTCATAACTTAGAAAATTTCTAAGTTATGAAATTTTTTCAATTCCAATCCCTAATTTGCAATTTTGGGTTTCTTGATGAATAAGTTTCATAATTTGACACATCTTGATGAAAAATGACCCTTGGCACTTGATTTTGACCAAAAAGTCAAAGTTTGACTTTTCAGTGTACAGTCAAATTTTGATCAGTTGACTAAAAAATTCATTTGTCAATCCTATTCATTTGAAATCTTTTGAACTTGTTTAATAAGTCAAGATGATGTCATTGAGTCCTTGAGTCCATGGTTGAGCTTAATTTGCCATTGTCTAGGTCAAATAGTCAAAAATTTCCCTTGTGCAGTCAAAACCCTAAAAATGACCATTTTGCCCTTTTGGTGATCTGATCAAATTTCTTGTGGAATTGTGGTCCAAACTTGATTAAATGGTTCATATGAGTTCATAATGTTGATGTGGGTCAAAATTCATGAGGTTTGACTGTAAATTGGCCACAGTTGACTTTTCCCCCAATACAATTGACTTCTAGGTCAACTGTCCAATTGACTGGGCAAAAATTTGATTCAAGGCTTGAAACTTGGTATGGGCAAACTTATGAGTCCAACATGAAGTATGAAAGTCATTTTGGGCATTGAAGGTCCAAACATATTTGTGCAAACTCAAACCCTAGTTTAGGTCATCAGTGCAAGGAGATGTCTTGAGCAGAGCAAACCCTAGCTTGATCTTGAGTTCCAGGAGCCTTGTGATGAGAAATGTTGGTAAAATGAGAGGGAAATTTTGGGGTACAACAGGTGGAAAATGTTGTTCCAGTACCAAAGAAAGACGGTAAAGTCTATATGTGTGTAGACTACAGGGATTAGAATAGGGCAAGCCCCAAAGATGATTTCCCACTACCTCATATCGATGTCTTGGTTGAAAACACTGCTCAACATAAAATGTTCTCCTTCATGGATGGTTTCTCCAGATACAATCAAATCAAAATGGTTCCCAAAGACATGGAGAAACCCACTTTTGTTACACAGTACGGCACCTTCTGTTACAAGGTCATGCCTTTTAGTATGAAGAATGTAGACGCAACCTATCAACAGGCTGTGGTAGCATTATTTCATGATATGATTCATCATGAGATAGAAGTTTATGTTGATGACATGATTGCAAGGTCGCAAACTGAGGAATAACACCTTGATCATTTACACAAGCTATTTGAAAGGTTGAAAAAATACAAGTTAAGGCTGAATCCCAAGAAATGCACCTTCGGGGTAAGGTCTGGAAAACTCATAGGCTTCATCGTCAGTGGAAAAGGTATTGAAGTCAACCCCGAAAAAGTCAAAGCCATACAAGAAATGCCAGCTCCCTGTGCTGATAAGGAGGTCAGAGGTTTCTTAGGTCGACTCAATTATATTTCCCAGTTCATATCTCACTTAACTGCTACTTGTGAGCCAATCTTCAAATTGTTGAAGAAAGATCAAGTAGTCAGATGGAACAAAGATTGCCAAGCATCTTTTTACAAGATCAAGGAGTACCTACAAGAACCTCAAATCCTGATGCCTCCAGTTGAAGGAAGATCTCTGATTATGTACTTGATTGTATTAGAGAATTCAATGGGGTGTGTATTGGGCCAACATGACGAGTCTGGCCGAAAAGAGCATGCAATATACTTCCTTAGAAAAAAGTTTACCGACTGTGAAACCAAATATTCATTGCTCGAGAAAACTTGTTACGCTTTGGCATGGGTTGCTCGCCGGCTAAGACAGTATATGTTGACTCACACCACTTTATTGATTTCTAAGATGGATCTCATCAAGTATATCTTCGAGAAGCCAACTCTCTCCGGACGGATAACTAGATGGCAAGTGATATTGACTGAATATGATATCCAGTACACTACACAAAAAGCAATAAAGGGAAGTGTATTGGTGGATCATTTGGACCATGAAGCTGTTGAGGACTACAAATCCATGAACTTTGAATTCCCGGACGAGAATATCATGCTGATAAACGACTATGAAAAGCCTGGACCGTATGAAGGACCTGAACAAGGATCCTGATGGACTATGGTTTTTGATGGAGCTTCTAATGCATTGTGTAACAAAATTGGTGTTGTGATCATTTCTCCCGAAGGTTTCCATACACCTTTCACTTCCAGAATTTGTTTTGATTGTACAACCAACATGGCCGAGTATGAAGCATGTATCTTGGGTCTAAAGGCTGCCATTTACCTAAGAATCAAATTTTTAAGCGTGTATGGAAACTCAGCTCCGATAATCAGTCAAGTTAAAGGAAAGTAGGATAATAAACATCCAAATTTGATCCCCTACAAAGAGCTTGTGATAACCTTGATCCCATACTTTGAAGAGGTACCTTTGAACACTTTCTAAGGGAAGAAAATTAGTTGGCAGATGTCTTAGCAACTATGTCGTCTATGTTCAAGGTTAATTGGGAAAACGAAGCTTACAAAATTACTACTGAAAGATTTGACGAACCTGTGTACTGTTATGAGATCGACACTAATGAAGAGAATCCATGGTATCATGAAGTGAGAAGGTACCTTGAAGCACAAGATTATCCTGAGGGAGCCTCAATCAACGACAAGAAATTCCTGCGAAGGTTCTCAGCCAAATTCTTCCTAAGCAATGGGATTTTGTACAAGCGCAACCATGATTCTACTCTTCTCTGTTGTGTGGACATGAAGGAGGCAGAGAAAATCATGGAAGACATGCATGAAGGTATCTTTAGAACTCACTCTAGCGGGAACATTATGGCTAAGAAGATTCTAAGGGATGGTTACTATGTGTCGACTATGGAAACTAATTGCCACCATCACTCGAGGACTTGCCATAAGTGTTAAATCTATGTCGAAAAGGTTCATGTGCCTCTAATCCCTTGAATGACATAACTGCTCTGTGGCCATTTGCAATGTGGGGCATTGACATGATTGGAGAGATCAAGCCCACTGCCTTTAATGGACATCGTTTCATCCTCGTCGCCATTGATTACTTCACCAAATTGGTCGAAGCTGCTTCATTGACGTCGGTCACTACGAACGTTATAGCCCGACTCATCAAGCATAACCTCATTTGCCGGTATGGAATCCCTGAAAATATCATCACTGACAACGGAACCAACATCAACAATGCCATGCTTACTGAACTCTTCGCGCAGGTCAAAATCAAGCACCATAATTCTTCTCCATACAGACCTAAGATGAATGGCGCAGTAGAAGCCGCCAACAGAAACATAAAGAAGATTGTACAAAACATGGTGGTAACCTACAAATATTTGCATGAGATTCTACCATTTTCTCTTCTTGGCTACCGTACTTTGGTTCAAACATCAACTGGGGCAACCCCATTCTCCTTAGTCTATGTCATAGAAGTCGTCCTGCCTGTCAAAGTTCAGATTCCTTCCTTAAGGAGTATGAAAGAAGCAGACTTAGGATAAGATGAATGGATTCAGACAATATTAGATATGTTGAATTTGATCGATGAGAAGAGACTGGTTGCTGTCTGTCATGGTCAAATGTATCAGAAGCATATGATCAAGGCATTTAATAAGAAGATCAAACCTCAAGTATACCAGGCTGGCGACTTGGTAATAAAGCATATCATTTTACCACAAGGCAATCCTAGGGGAAAATGGACTCCCACTTACGAAGGGTCATTTATAGTCAAAAAAGTATTCTCTGGCGGTGCTATGCTGCTAACCACTATGGACGGTGAAGATTTCCCGCATCCTATGAACGCGGACATAGTCAAAAAATACTACGCATAAAGAATGAACGGCTAGGTTGACATACCTAGGCAAAAATAAGGGCATCCTGGCGAACCAAAAGGGCTCAGACAAAAATTAGGGATATATACAAAAGATTGTACATCGGGCTAGTCGAAAACCCGTAAGGGAGGCTTGGGAAAAAAAGGGTATCCTGGTGGACTGAAAACCCAAAAGGGAGGTCCACGCAAAAGTTAAGGATAAAAAAGCGTACAACTATGTCCCTTCGGATCACTAACAGTCAGCTTTATTACCAAGGTCAAAAGTTCAAATGGTACGAGATCAATTCAATCAACTTCTTTCAATGACAAGGGATGATGTTCGAATACATAGGGGCAATAGCGGAGTTGGAACCCAATGAGATCACTTCCACATGGCTATAAATTTTTTTTGTTTTCACCTTGTATTCTTTTCATTTTTTTGATGACTTCCTCTTACTAGGATTTTTGTCTCCCTGTACAAAAGCACCCGTTTTTAGGAAAAATATCAATACAAATATGCTTTGAAGTGAATACTTTTTGTTTTCTGTTTTGAGTGCAAAAAAGTCCAATGACTAAAATTGAATGAACGTATACATATGAACATGGTTATCTGTTAATAAATGTACGCACAAGAACAGTAATAAGCATTTACTCAAGGATTCAGGATATCCCCTCAGAGTTACTTCAATGAAATTATCCCCACAAAGTGAATTCATACATTCTCCATCCAAAGTTCCAATCAGTATATCTCCTAGAAATTCTCTTCTGAGTTTGGTTTTCCAAAGCTAAGAAAGAAACCTTGCAAAAATTCTTCCTCGGATAAATACATTTCCCCAGTAAAGTCTTCAGAATACCTTCCTCGACAGGGTTTATTTCCCCAACGGACTATAATCTCTCCAGCTTGAGTTTACTTCCCAATGGACAACACCCCATGTCCCCAGCAGAGTTGATACTATGACCAAAAATTTTATGCAAAGCCTGGAACCCGACCAGGTACCATTTAACTTCATCTTCACCAGACAATCAGAAGTCTTATCATCTCTTTTATCCCCAGTCAGGGCATATGAGAATTAAGTTCCCCAGTAGAGCAATGGATAACCAAGGTTCCTAAAACTCTACTCACCAAACAGAAATCAACACTCCCTGCAGAGTTTCCTTAAACAGAAAACAGGAATTCCCAGCGAAAACATTCTAAACAAGGCTGAAGAGATAGATACTCCTTATCTCCAGCAGTAGTCCGAGATTTAGTTTCCCAAGAACTTCCCAGTAGTTGTCAAGGATTTGTTTTTCATACAAAGATACACTTCAGACAACATTTCACATTCATACATCATGACATATGCATACAAAATGCATATAGCACAATCTCATTTATTTTGAGAACATCATTACACAATGCATGCATCATAACATTGCATCACAACTAATTCTTTACCTTTTCAGGAAAGAACAGTCACCAGATGAATACTGTCAGCGACAAACATTTTATCTGCTGGTTCTGTTTAAATCGACCAATGATTTATCCTGATTCCATTCTGGTAGACACTTTCTATGGTTCAGTTAAATCGCTCCGAAGATTTATACTAATTCATTATCCAGTTAAAGTTTATTCAAGACCTTTGCTGGTTTAGTTTAAATCGACCAATGATTTAACCTTATTCCGTTCTAGTAGAAACTTTCTCTGGTTCAGTTAAATTTCTCCGAAGATTTATACTGATTTGTTATCCATTTAAATATTATTCAAGACCTCTGCTTGTTCAGTTTAAGTCGAACAATGATTTATCCTGATTCCGTCCTGGTAGACACTTTTTCTGGTTCAGTTAAATCACTTCGAAGATTTATACTGATACGTTATAAAGTTAAAGACAATTTCAAGGCCTCTGTTGGTTCAGTTTAAATTGACCAATGATTTATCCTGGTTCCATTCCGGTAGACACTTTTTCTGGTTCAGTTAAATCACTCCGAAGATTTATACTGATTCGTTATCCAGTTAAAGACAATTTCAAGGCCTCTGTTGGTTCAGTTTAAATCGACCAATGATTTATCCTGATTCTGTTCTGGTAGACATTTTCTTTGGTTCAGTTAAATCACTCCAAAGATTTATATTGATTCATTATCCAGTTAAAGTTATTTAAGACCTCTACTGGTTCAATTTAAATCGACCAATGATTTATCATGATTTTGTTCTGGTAGACACTTTCTCTGGTTCAGTTAAATCGCTTCGAAGATTTATACTGATTCGTCATCAGGTTAAAGATTATCCAAGACCTCTGCAGGTTCAGTTTAAATCAATCAATGATTTATCCTGATTCCGTTCTGGTAGACACTTTCTTTGTTCCAGTATAAATCAACCAAAGATTTATTCTGATACTTCTTCCAAGCCTTATCAGTAGTCAATTTGTATGGCATTTATAATCCCATCTTCGATAACATTCCATCACTCTCCAAATGGCATCTTTAAGCCCATTCCCGACACAATCTACCAACAACATTATTTCGTATGAGTGCAAATTTATGGGCATTCTAGTGTTCAATCACCTCCCACCTTCAAGTTATGAATGGCGGACCCACCAATCTAACTCTTCAGGTTTAAGAAGATTTAACAGGGACAGTTGTTGTACCCCAAAATTTTCCCTCTCCTTTCTCAAGATATTTCTCACAAGATCTCTAAAAGCTCAAGTTTGCACAAGTGTTGACTAGGTCAAACTATCTCCTAAACACTGATGCCTCAAATTAGGATTTTGATTTTCACAATGAAAATTGGAATTCTAATGCCTCAAATGACCTTCATGGATCATTACAGACATCCAATAATACTCATGTCAGGTTTCAAGTCTTGGATTACAAATTTGCTCAGTCAATTGACCAGATGACTGAAAATTAACTATATTGGGTAAAAAGTCAACTGTAATTAACCTACAGTCAAACTTCATGATTTTTGGACAACATCAACATATTAAAGCCATATTCATCATTTTATCAAGTATTGATCACAATCCCTCAAGAAACGCACTTAATTTACCAAAAGGACAAATAGTCAAAATTAGAGTTTTTATGTAATTGACTGATCAGTGACTTTTGACCTAATACATGATCTAATGGATTGAAGCATAATCTCAAGGATTCAAATACAACATGTTGACCTAATTTCATGGTTCAAAACATTCCCCAGGATCAATGGATTGATAGTTGAAATTTGATTAACTGATGAAAAGTCAACTGATACATAAAAAGTCAAACTTTGACTTTTTGATCAAAATTTGATTTCAAAGATCACAATTCATAAATATATTCAAAAATATGAATCTTGATCATAATTTAATAAATAAAGTCAAAAGTCAATTTGAAAAGTCAAACTTTTCAAGACTTAGAAATTTTTCTAAGTATTTTTGTACATGATAATTTCACTACTTCATGCCAATTTTTCACCAAGATGCAAGATGATTCAAATAAAACTTTCAACATGAAAGTTGTAGATCATGATGAGATTTATAACTTTGCTTTACTTATCAAGTTCTAGAAGTTCTTTATTTTAAGTTATAAATTCATGAAGTCATGCACTTTTTCTTAAACACTTAGAGAAAATTTCACCTAGTTTAGGTAGATTTTTGACCTAACTTCTTGGCCAATTTTCACCAAGCTCCAAGATGATTTTGTCAAAATGGTCAACATGAAAGTTGTAGAGGATGTTTCAAGCTTTCAAAAATGTCAAAGAACTTGAAGAGATCATACTTGAGCTAATATAATCGAAGATAAGAAGTTGAGGTTTCATTCTTGATTTTTAGGTCATTTTTGTGATGAACACTTGACCAAATCTCATAGCCATGTTGCATAATCTTGCTTTGCATGCTTCTAACTTATGTTTCACTCCATAATTAATTGATTAAATAACTGATAGAGCCATTGTCCAAGCATTTGAGCCATTGTCCAATTGATTAATCCATTGGCACAATGGTAACATTTCCATTTTGGAAAAGCCAATTTTAATCACAATGTCAACTCCTTGAGCTTTGCACTTGTTCCTTCTGAACACACACAATATCAAAGCCAAAATCAACTAGTCTAAAGCCTCTAGCCATTTCAGATCATGCTTGTACTATGAACTGGAATAAGTTATATCAATATTGCTTCAAAACTAAGTCATCTAGCCATAACTTTGTAACTTACAAACCTGATGTTCTCCTTTCCTCCAACCCTTCCCTATAAATAAAGACATTATTTGTAAGCTAGGACACAAATTAACAACCCCTGAAACTCTCCCAAACTCCCTCTAGCTAGAAGTTGCACACAAACTCCATTTTTGTGCAGATTATGACTTTGAACTTGTATCTTCCATTTCCATCGTGTGTTTTCCATCAAAATCATTTTCAAAGCTTCCTTACATCAAATACAACTCATCCCTATCCTTGTTTCCCAACTGTAACACCATCTTCCTCATCTTCCGTAACCAAAAACAGAGGTCTACAACTTGACTTCTCCAGGACATTCCAGGTACTCTCAACTTAAGCTAAGCACTACATTAGCTTCCTAGAGGTCCAAGGGAGCTAACCAGATCATTGCAGCACCTTGAAGCAAGCTCAAACTCAAAACACGAATTCCATTTTCAAGGTGAGTTTTCTGACTTTTGAACTCTTCATATAGACATCATTTGGTTTCCATTTGTGAAGATAAAATGTAGACATCATAGCTAGGAAACTAACCATGTCCTTAGAATTCATTAATATTGTCCGAGTAGTGTGAATTTTAGTTTTGAACTTTCTGAAAAAATTAGGTCAGATTTGGTACCAAGTAAAATTCGAATTCATATTTGATCTATTATTTAAGTTAGTGACATATTTGGAACC
This sequence comes from Vicia faba, assembly GCA_948472305.1. Lineage (NCBI taxonomy): Eukaryota > Viridiplantae > Streptophyta > Magnoliopsida > Fabales > Fabaceae > Vicia > Vicia faba. The sequence goes on along the minus strand of OX451735.1, from coordinate 832,816,364 downwards.
ATGTTTAAATTTCAAACAACTTTCATGTTTACATATTATCCATTTTGGTTGAGAAATGAAGAAGTTACAAAATTGAACAATGGTGATGAATTTTCTGGCACGAGGAAGAAGATGAAGTCATCTTCAGGAACGTGTTTCAAATATATATATGTTTGGTTTTGCTTATAACATCGGATGTATATCCACCCTAGTGTTAGAAAACACGCGCGTAAGGCTTGAAACTGTAGGGACTTGGGTTCGAGTCCCAGTGGTACCCTTTTGTTTTTTCATGTTTTATTTTTACAGATTTTGTGCAAGCCAAGTTCCAGCGCTTATGATGCACCTCATCTTCCAACCATCTAATCTCTATCCAGCCAGATCCAACATGCCATAATGCTTCCTCATGGTGAACCTCAAAGGGCATCCCCCACTGGATACAAAAATAGGCACTGGGCTCACCGAAATGGGCCTGCATTTTTGCTAATTTCTTACCCTTCTTTTTACTTTCACACATAGGCCCAAAACATTTTATTTTTCTTATTTTATTTAATTATTTTTGTTTAAATATTTTTTATTTAATATCATAAAATCATAAAATCACAAAAATATTAGATTTAGGTTTTTATTTAATTAAACTAATTTTTTTGATATAAAAAATAATTAATTTTAATCACCTCTTTGTTTTATTAATTAGAACTAGAGTTTTCATTATTATTTTTCCACATTAAAATATATTCTTAAAGAAAACAAATAAAATATTTTCCTAAAATATTTAGAACATTTTAGGATTTAATTTATTTTCATAAATAATTTAATTTATCACACTTTTCTTTTAATCAATTTGTAAATACTTAAAAGTTAGATTTAAATTTCTAATTTCTCTTCATTTCAAATTTCAAACCCTTTTCTCAAATATATAAAAACCTGAAAATATTTTTCTAACAAATTTAATTTATTTTTCTTTTCTTAAATTTAATTGAAATATTAGACTTAGTTTTATTTTAATTTTCTTTTAACTTAGAATCTAGGAATTTAATTAATTATTTTCTTTCTTTTTTACTAGTTAAATTAGAGCATTTTTCATACAAAAAACATAAAAACAATCTTCTTCCCAATTTCACTTTATCTTTACATTCTTGTACATTATTTAGCGATATTCAATATGGTTGTAATAGTAATTAGGTTTTAATTGCTTTCATTTCCCCATTTGTAAATTGTATCTCCATCCTCCAAATGATGTAATAGCGTAGAACTTTAAATTTCCGCAATTTATCGCTTTCAATAGTATTGCTAGTAATTAGGGTTTCTATGGCAAGACTTAAAATCAACAAGTAGACAACTCTAATTCAAGATAAATGCATGAGAACAACACACTTCACACACTCACACCTCTAGGGTTAACCCACATTTGTTGCCTCAAATAAAACTAGTCATGTCCCTCGAACATGGGATACTTTAGCAATGACCTTAAAATACAAGATTGTAGTCCCTCGATGACCATTCTATGTTACCTTCGATAAACGATCTTAGACCCTTACGACAAGTTGCTAAGGTATCCTACAATGTTGCCTTCTATGTCTGTACAATGACACACGCTTGTCCCTTCACATCCAATGATAAGGTTGCTTACTAACTAATTGTAAGATAACACTATCTAAAGGAGGAGGAAAAGAACAAAGACTTTTTGAGTAGGTAGAACGTTTGTAGTTGCTTGCTCACAAACATTTCAAAACATCTTTCAAACACACCAACACTTTCCATAAAATATTTTCAAAAGTCAACACTTTGTATATATTCTTATAGAGACGAGAATCATTACAAAGTTCTCTTAAACAAAAGAACTTTTCAAAAAATACTTTCAAAACAAACACATTCACAAAACATTTCAAAGTGAACTAGAAACTAAGAGCTGGTAGATAACTACGGATGAAAAGGGTGTTAACACCTTCCCTTTCCATAACCTATCCCTTGAACTCCAGAAAATTCTCAAAAGGTCTTTCTTGTTCTTTTCATCCTTTCCTTTATTGGATAAAAGAAAAGTCGATGGCGACTCTTGCTATCCGCCACAATTGCGATAAAATGCAAAACACCCAAGTCAGTTCTCCCACCGTATTACAGTGACATTCTATTTAAAGCCATCCATTGGACTTGATTGAGATTTTCCATCACAGTAAAACAACTGCTAAATCTCTACATAATCTTCTACACGTATTAGGGCTTCAATCATTAGTTTCCTAGGTTTTCTCTTAATTTAGAAACTAATAATATTCCTTGAATCTAGCTAGAATCTTTTCCAATCTTCAGCTCGCACGTCACATGGGATAACAAAATATATCTAGATATTCTGCACCTGTAACAACTATACATAACTAATATTCCAGCTGTACAAAAACACGATGTCGAATGAACATTCATGGGACATCGCATTAGACATGTTGCATCCATTGATAGAACATCTTCATTCAACATGTTTCTACTAAGTTGTTTTACTAAACATAATGCCAACCATAGAAATATGGAATTAATAGGAACAATTGGTCCAACAAGTTTCACCAGTATGACAATAATGTTTCTATAATATGATGGAGCAGAAAAGAAGTAAATCACACAATCAATTGGTAACCCATATCGATGAAACCATAGCTACATCTGAAGGGTTGAGTCCACATCCCAAGAAAGTAAATTCCTTATTAGACCATTTACAATGGTTGAAAAACTCAACACCCACTTTTTCAACTCCCAACACTCCACATCATTTTCTCTTTCTTCCACCTAATAACTCAACACCCATTCAACTTTTACCCTCTCCAATGGTTTTTCACTCAACACCCTACCCCACCACTTTTTATTTTCATATTCTTATTTAAATTTTATTTTTATTTTTATGATTACATAAAATTACAATTATCGATTAAAATTAAATTAAAATAATAAATACTTAATAATTTATTTTTTAATTTTTTGTAATAAAAACAAAATTTATTTAAATAATTGGATACGATACAAATCATCTTAAATTAATTTAAAATACAACACACAATTAACGTAATTAGTACGTTACAAATAATTTAAAATGCAAAACTAGCAGAATTTTGAGTGTTAAAATGATTATTGGGATCCATTTCACTAAAAAAAGACACTTAACTTCAAAATAAACACTAATAATAAAATTAAGATAGTGAAAAACTTAGTTTTTTTTTCTGTGTCCAAATCAAATGAACCAAGTCTCTATTTATAGAGAAAAAAAATCATGAATTTTGGTAAAAAAAAAAATAATAATAATTTGCAACGAAATAATTGAGTTCAAAGTATTAAATGGATAAAAATCTGGTCAGCCAACCAGCCGCTGCCACGTCAGCCCATGCGTCAGTGTACATGGTGTTGAGTTTTCTCAACATCTCTCTCCTCCAACACACACTCAACACTACTCTAAACACACCATTGCACATGATTTTGCCATGTTGAGTTCAATTAAACACACCATTGCACATGGTCTTAGTAGCTTATTACATTTAGTCTTACAAGCAAAAACAAACCCTATATTGTTCTATGTTTTTTCCTAACACTATCCAATGACTTTCTATTTAGGTTTCCCCCTAAATATGAGAACCCACTCACTTTCTTTCTCAAACACCAACACATTATTGTTTGGATTATAATCACTATACCCTAGTGATCAAACTCAATTAAAACTATGAATGGTTTTCAAACTTACAACTCAACTAGACAAACCTTCTATGCCAAGTTACTGAAACATAGTGGTGTACTTAAAACAACAAGGACTTCTTGTAAACCTAGTACTCTAAAATATTCATCGTAAATGCTTGAATTCCAATGCATGTTGTGAAGTCCTTATATAGCATAATTCTTCTGAGATTTTCTTAATGGGTTTGAGCTTTGATTTCATCTAGAAATAATGTAGATTTTGTTGGATATTTGATTTTTTTCCTTGAATATCTCCAACAAAAAGATATGATTTGGTTTGTTACAAATTTAAATTTAAATCTCTTTAAATCTGATTTTTTTTTTCTTTACAACTGTCTAAAAAATCAAATAATCATATTGTTAAATCAATAACAATAAAATCTTATCCAATCTTTGATTAGAGAATCTTCTAAAACACTACAAAGAATTGATGTGTAAGGCTCAGATGTCATAGCAACATGTTGGGACATCATGTCCAACATGTGTCCCTTATGCACCTCCATGCAGCTTAACCAAGCTAGATCAACTTGAACATTTTGAACACTTCTCCATGTTGTTGTTTTGAGAAATATAGTCAACCCAAATGACCAATTCACAAAGAACTTCACTTCCCATTTTGGTTGACAAATAACATCTTTACGGTCTTCCTCTTGAGGACCCCATTAGACTAATTATTTGGTAATGGGAATCATCTTGTGTTTGAGTCTACGAAAGTTTTATTTCCTTTTATGTCGTCTTCTTTTTCACAGTTTTCTCGTCCTTTACTAGTTCCTTTGACTACTTCAATTGTCTTTCTTGTCGGGTACACATGGTGGGGGGATTTTTCTTTGTGAAAATTCAATCGTATGAAAATATTTATGTGGAAAGTCTCTTCTTGTCCCATCTATGACCATACTCTTTTGTGTACCTTCCAAAATCCCGCTTCTTTGCATCCTTGGTATGGATGCACTCGTTAGTCTTGTACCCATGGAACTTGTGAAATCTGTAATATTTTATTTTGTTAATGTGTGTGGACTTCTTCACGACTTATAGGTACTTCACCCAAGCTTCTTTAAACTACGTGTTGGTGCACTCTTGTAAGACCATTTTCTCTAGATGTGTTCAAATGGGTAAACTCTAAGAAATAAGACTAAGGTCCCTTGTTACTCTCTTTGTCTCGGTCTTTGCAGGGGGTTTTATCCACGGTTTGCCCATATATTTTATTCTTCTCAATTTTTTGAGCCACCAACTTTACTAGATAGTTAATATATGGTTAAGCATGATCAAGTAATTTTATCAAGTTGTGCAATTCTTCCAAACCAAAATATTCTCCAAACTTGAAATATAGCCTCAAACGTTTCTCTAGTGAATCTATCAATTTATTCTCGTAAGGCTTACTTCTTTATTTGCATAATGGCGCTAAGTACAACCAATATCTTTTATTGGTACTTTCAGGAGGTGAAATGAGATGTTAGTTAGAAAAGTTCCCTCTAAGAGCTGGTAGAGCTGTCCACCTGAATTTTTGAACTAGGTCATGGCGGCTCCCTTTAACGTGAGAACAAAAGCCTAAACTTTATTGCAATCCTAGTTTGATGGTAGTATAAAACGATGCCAATGTGCTCAACATGTTCGTCAAGATCCCCAACACCATCATATGTCCCCAACATTGGGGGCTTCTCTAAATACATGTGGAGAATGTAATATGTGATTATTTTCGTGAACGAGTTTCATCATTGACTAGAGACAAACTACTCTGAAGATTTTTGCTCATTCCTCATTCCTAGGTGGCAAGGAAAATTAGGCATCCTTGAATGACGACCAATAAGTGGTGTGAGGTTGCTATCACCACCATCATAGTCATATAGTAGGAGAAGTACTATCCTAGCAGAGGGATTAGGGCATCATTGTATGTTCTTGAACTCTAGAGAGTTGTGAAGTAGCATCAACATATATGTTTATAAGAATCCCTTCTGCTTAGCTGCGATTCAAAACCTAAATTTGCGTTTCTATTTTAACAAGAATCTTTTTCTAACTTTCTTCTACGCTGACGAGCCTCGTGTTTTGCTGTTGCATCAGAGTTACGATGTTCATCATAGGATCTTTCGTACTTGGAGCATCGAACGGGACTTGAGAGTGTTGAAAGAAGTGTGTCAGTGGAGGATTCAAAGCATGTACTTGAGGAAACTGAGCATGCAGTGGAGGAAAATAAGCATGTAATTAAGGAAGTTGAGCATGCAAGATGAATGCGTTTCTGTTGAAGTGAAAGATTATGGACAAATACCTAGTGCTAAGAGTTTCACTACGCCAAAAAAGACTTACGAAAGCGCTTTTTTTGGCCTTTAAAAGCGCTTAAAAGCGCTTTCTAAGGTGGCGCTGCTATAGGTTTTAGCAACGCTTTTTGTTTAATGAAAAGCGCTCTCTTAAGTAGGCTTTTGGCAGCGCTTTTTTATGAAGAAGCGCTTTCATAGGTCTACCTAAGGCAGCGCTTTTTTCTTGAAAAGCGCTCTCATAAGTTTTCTTTTAGCAGCGCTTTTTTCTGGAAAAGCGCTGTCTTAGGTAGGCTTTTAGCAACGCTTTTTTCTGGAAAAGCGCTTTCATAGGTGGTCTTTTAGCAGCGCTTTTGCCTAGAAAAGCGCTGTCATATGTTTACCTTAGACAGCGCTTTTTGTGAAAAAGCGCTTTCATAGGTTACCTAAGGCAGCGTTTTTCTTGAAAAAGCTTTTTCATAGGGTGTTTTTTAGAGGTATAATTTATATAATTCATATACCTGCATTGTTTGCAGCATATTATTTATATAAACCAGTTGCCATAACCTGTAATTCATAAACCGCGGTAATGCATTGTATACCATTGTAATCCAAAATATATATACACCATTTTTGTACCTCAAAATATATAAAAACCATTGTTATCAGCATTGTAACTCAAAATCAGTCTTACAAAATCAACCCTAACAACAACTAAACCAGTCTTACAAAATCAACCCTATCAAATAGCATAAATATTATAAGCAAAATAGTGGAAATTAATATACTTGCACTTTGATCCAATTAATGTTGTTTGATTTAGACCGTCGTACCCGAGCTTCTCTTTGACACCGGAATACTTGTATCGCTCTAACAAAATAAAAATATATATTCAGAACAATATCACAGAAATAATTAAATATATAAATACACACAAATATTTAGAATAATCTCACTTACGTATCAATCATTAACTTCATATCAGGATAATTTGTCCAATCACCGTCAACCGAATTCAGATAATAGACCACTTCTTTTATAGGATTGATAGCAACCAACAACCAGTGACGTCTATAAATTAAAACAACAGTCTAGAAGAAAATTTTCTACGCAAAAATTACAAATATTAAAATGAACTTAGAATAAAAATCTAACCCTGTAGGAATAGTATTATACGCCCAAAAATATAAGCTTTATGTACTTACAGTTGCCATGAATCTTTCGACTAAGTGCTCTCTTACTGAATTTGGTTCCCTACCAATTGTCGCTCCACTGACACGGGAGGAAGACACGAAATGGAATCTGTTTGACAATTGATTCCCACGCATCAATTTGTCATATAACAACCTTAAATAAAAACATAATTAATATTAGACTATACTCATTGAAATGTTTAAAAAAAATTTCAGCTAATTACATAATATAAAGATGGGGTTACCGGATGTATGCGTGCATAATACTGACGCCTAATTCTTTATGACAGAAAATCTCTTCCACGTCCTCATGTCCAATTATTTCGGTTCAAGGAAAACCAAAGATACCTTGATCCATATCCATTTGACGAATACCACCATCCATCAAATCTGTTGTTCCCACTATTGTTTCAAGACATGCCGGTATCGAGGGAAAAATCTAGTAGGAACCCTTTTCTTGGGTGGTACGCCAATGATTTTCTGGCTCACTTGTTGTAACCCTTGAAAAGGTACCTAAAAATCATATAGACTCAGTTAAATTATAAAATTATGTAGTTTTTTATTCGGATCATATAATTAACACTTCAAACGTACCTCTTTTTGTGATACATCAAAGTATATATACAATACAACAACAATAACCAAAGGATATGCAATTTAAGAATTAAAGGCCAAAGGATTTTGAATAGAAAAAATCATGAATCCTTTTTTTTAAGGGCAATAAGAATCTAATATAAAAATAAAATTCTTCATAGTAACTACTAATTGTACTTCTATGCATCAGCAAGCAAGTGTACCATCAAAAAGGCTTTGTTGGATATAGGTCCACATTCAATGTAGTTTTGATTCCGTATACAACATGGAGAATAAGATCAATTAATTTCATGGGATAAAGATAGTTTGATAATTACATCAAGGAAATTTTATTTCACAATAATCCTTGTAATCTTTTTTTTTGTAAAAATAAAACATTATGTCAGGTGCTGATCATAAAAGGAAAATTTAGAAAAATCAAGTTAAACAATACAGTACACACACAAATTTTCAATCGCGGGTTTAATGTTAACTTTAGTATGACTATCCAACAATATATTACAAACATATCCTCACCTTAATTCGATTGATGTATATTCCAAGAGGTGAATCAAAGCAATTTGGATTATAAGTATCGAGGTATCCTTTGACATGTGTATGCTGAAAAAGAAGATAAGCATTGAGGAATCATTACGTTCAAAAACTTAACAAAATCTGCCATAAAATTGGCATCAACTGATACTTTTTTAGCCTCTTTGGATGTTCCACACAATCTAAATGCCACTTTTAAAGCCAGCTCTTGAATTGAAACTCTCCTGTTTAAAACATAATATAGCAACCGATCCCCAAAAAATAACTTAGTAAAATACTTAAAAAATTAGATGAAGTAAAAAAACAAACTCTAAATATGCCTCAATACAATTTCTTTTGTTATTAAAGAATAGAGCCTTTTAGGAACTGGAAACAAAAGTGGCTACAGATCTCAACAGAAAAAGAAGACACACCCCTAAATTAAACTACCGAAATAATGTTTAAAATATCTATGAAAGTATCTAAACGTACATTAATACTATGTGCACTTTAAATATTCATACATCCTAAGTTATTCCATGGTAGATTATACCACAACATACAAACTTAACATTGCAATTCAAAACCAGTGGACCAAAAAATTCACAACTCAACGTACTAAATAGAAAAACAAGTTCAAAATCAATTGCCAAAGATATATTGAGGATTTGATCTTAGGGTTTGTTAAATAAGATTATGTTTTCCTCAAATCGCAAGACCAAATGCTCAAAAGTTAGAGGAGCGATTTCAATCAAAATAGATAAAAGCAAAACCCTAACTTTACCTCCAGAAATTTGCTCGCACGTGCACAAGACTTTTGAGTTCCTAGCTTTCTCTTCCAATCCAATCATATATAGTATGTTAAGAAGGCTCCTTTTTGTGGAGACTAAGTGATGGATCTGTAGATCGGAGAAGGAGAAGATAAGAAACAAAATGAACAAAGAAGAATATTGAGGCGAAAGAAGGGTTTTGGAGCGGAGAGAGAGATGAGGGACAAAGGATGAATGTAGGAAGGAAAAGAGTTACTGCTAATATTGTGAGTAGGAGACAAACGACAAAAATGAAACCTGATACGAATTGCAGTTGGTCGGAGAAGTGGAGCGTCGTTGACCGCCGTAGAAGCTCTGGTTTAGAGTTTTTTCGTGAAGAAAATCTGACTGAGAATAGAAAAGTGATACGAATTGTGTTTTGATATTTATTATAAAACTACCTACGAAAGCGATTTTAAAAGCGCTTTCTAAAGGTCATCTATAACAGCGCTTTTACATCAAAAAGCGCTTTCGTAGCATATCCTATAGCAGCGCTTTTAAAAGCGCTTTCTAAAGGCCAGCTTTAGCAGCGCTTTGGAAAAGCGATTTCTAAGGCTGACCTTTAGCAGCGCTTTTGAAAAGCGCTTTCTTAAGGTACCCTCTGAAAGGCCAGCTTTAGCAGCGCTTCCCAAAAAGCGCTTTCTAAGGGTGACCTTTAGAAGCGCTTTTGAAAAGCGCTTTCTTAAGGCACCCTTTGAAAGCGCTTTTTTAAGCGAATTTTTTTTAAAACCTATAGCAGCGCTTTTTTCCAAAATCGCTTTCTTTTATGTGCTGTTAAAACTTATTTTTGGCGTAGTGTTTATTGTTGAAGCTTGTAGATCTTGTTATAGAGGAAGATCTTCACCAACAGGAGAAAGAGCTAGTGCAACATTGTCATGAATGATCTGAACTGATGATCTAAGATGTTTGTTGGAGATGTTTTGACCATGAGTAGATCTTGAACCATCCATAAGAAATACACCTTGAAGCAATTACGATTGTGAGGTTGAAGAGATTTTATAGAATTAGAGAGAATTGATTCTCATATACAGCTCTATTGTCTTGAAATGAAGCAGAGGATGACTGGTCTGACGATGAAGGTTGTTATGGAAAGCTTCTCGCACGATGGAGACAATTCTCTAGTGACTCGATAGGGTGCATGCAAAAAATATTAGCACTCTATCACTCAAGTTAATAAGATATTAATGTAGAATTATGTAGTTGTGTAATGAATCGTACATGAGCGTGACTTAAGATCACACTTATTATAAAAGACACATGTATAATGTGAAGCAAGAATAACCGTTGGGCGATGACGTGGCTCAAAGTGAAGGGGAGTTGAGCTTATATGCTATGAAAGGTGAGAGAGATCCACTAGTACATCAGTGTGTTAGACATCTCTAAAAATTAGACCAATCTTACATACCGTTGACCAGCTCAAAATAAAAATAATAAATTATAATTCGATATAATTTTTCCTTCTAAAATAACATAATTAAAATAAAAAAAGAAGTATATTTTTGTCTAAAAAAGTGAATCTCATGTATTAAAATAAAAAAGAGAAGTATTCTTAATCTCATGACTAAACTAATTTTCTGTAACAAAAAAAAAATCTTTGAATTTACCAAGACATGAACTCTATAGCTTTCATCAAATATTTAAGAAATAAAAGATAACTTAACTAAAGAAAAATACTTTTCTTTGAATGAAAGAAGAAAAAGTTTTTTTAAAATAAAGAAATCAATGAAAGGTATTTGGATTTAGCAACTAACTAAACAAAGAAGCAACTAATCGGGTCAGTTTGTTGAACCAAGTTCATGGAAACTAAAGTCCAACAAAAAATCAACAAATGACATAGGAAAATATATAAAAAAATACCAAAGAAGTTTGAAAATATGAAACCTCCTTAGTACGTGGAACCAGCTGTTGAAACAAACTTAGAAAAATCAAAAATTAATTTATAAAATAATAAACTATACAAAAATAGTATATATATTAATTGTTGAATAATTTCAAAGATGGCAATATAAATAAAATGAAAGTTGTGAATAAAAGTGAACAAAGAAAGTAAATAGAATTTCTATAATCACAATTAGTTATTTTCATTAAACAGAGAGAAAGAAATGGTTCCATGGAATTCATTTCCATTAGAAATAATCTATCAAGTATTTGGTTGGTTAGCTTTTCTTTCATGGTCTCTTGCTGGCTACCCTCAACTCATCTCCAATTTTCGTAGAAAAAGGTAACAATTTATTTTTCATGTTTTTATTTTAATTTCATTCTCTGTTTTCTTGTTTCTTATAAGTGATTTTGGAAACAGTGTGGTTGGTTTAAGCTTAGATTTTACAGTCTTGAACTTCACAAAGTTCTGGTCATATCTCATTTACAACGCTTCCCTCTTCTTTAGCCCTGTTGTTCAGAAACAATATTTTGATAAATATGGTTATGGGCAGGTAAATATATTCCTTCTTTTTTACTATATGGTTTTTAATTTAATTCAATAATGAAATAAATATGATTATATCAAAATCTTTGATAGCGGCTGTCAAACCTGCGCTGTTCCAATAAATATTTTATAATTGGATCAATATAGAGCAATTCAACTCCCGGAGGTTGGCCTAGTGATTAAGATCTCTGAGAGTTTAATTGTTCTATATTGATACAATTATAAGATATTTATTACAATAAATATATGATACATTTTATAAAATGATCATCACCGATCGATTAATAAATCTTAACTAACTTGTGATAAAATTAATTAACTAATAATTAACTATAACAACTCATACAACTAACTCTAACAAATCTAGTTTAATTAACGGATACTAATAATGTTAGGCTGAATATTTTGATTTGTTAATTGCAGATGATTCCTGTAGCTGCTAATGATGTTGCTTTCTCTACTCATGCTGTTATAATCAATTTGATTGTATTGTTTCAATTTGCAATCTATGGAGTAAGTTTAATCAAGTTATTATTAAATTCTTGAACCAAACAAATCTTAATTGAAAATAAGTTGCTTATTTTTGTGAGTGACTTGTGCAGAATGGAAGCCAGAAGCTATCCAAGTATACAATTGCAATATTTGCTGGTGTGTGGTTCATTGCTGCTGTTTGTTTTTTCATAGCATTGCATAGCCAATCTTGGCTTTGGCTTATCTCCATTTTCAAGCAAGTTTCTTTCTTATCACTTGTTGTTTTAACCTTACCTCTGTTAGCATTTTAGATTGATGAAATTAAACTTTGTTCCCCTAAACCTCAAGTCCGCTACTGTGATTACGGGGTATTGTCTGTTTCGTATGTAAGAAGTCTCACGGTTTTGTCTTTGAGAAAAGACATCTTGTTGGATTCACATGTATGAGTGTATTTTTAAGCAATGCGAGACTATTCTGTCCAGCTCAAACAGTTGCCTTCAGTCGAGGCTAAGAGGCATAGTGCGAGTATGTAGATCCAACCCCTCCTTTTAGCACCAATGTTATGGTTGATCTCAAATCCATGTCATTGTGGCTTCGAGGTATTTTTCGTTTTTGGTGGAAGAACCTTCACTGTTTTATCCTATAGAAAAAGCGCTTCGTTGAGTTGAGGTGTATGGATGTTGTATATAAATTATCCTTAACCGCGATTCTTAAGATAAATTTCATGACTTTGTAGCAGCACTTTAATTTTTTATTTAATTGTTAATATTATTGTAGCTCTCGTTTGTATTGTGCTATGATTACTTCTAATAACTTGTGGAAATCATTATATTGCAGTTTAATTCAAGTGTGTATGACCCTCATCAAATATTTTCCCCAGGTTTTAAGCCTTATCCTATATATTTTATATCATCATCTTTAATTTTTACTATACATATCTCCTTCCCAATTTCATACTTGTTTAGTTGATAATAAACTTGTGTTTTTATTGCGTTTTCATTATAAAAAAAATCGACATAAACACAGACACAACACTTACAATAGACTAGATGCATATAGTAGTAATTATGTGCTATGATTAATTAGATTGAATGACACGACACGTTTTTATGTCGTATCATGTGTGAATACTGACACATATCGGAGATGAATTGCTGGTATATATCGCTTCTACTTAATTGTCTTTATGAACAATTTGTTGCTTAATTCTGGAAATTTTTGTTATGAATTGTAGGCACTCATGAACTTCGTGAGGAAAAGCACAGATGGATTTAGCATTGGCAGTATTCTCCTTGATTTTTCAGGAGGTGTCTTAAATTATTCACAAATGGTTGTGCAATCTATAGATCAAGGTTTGTGATTTTAATTACTAGTAAAATTAATCAAATTATTATTTGACCATTAATATTAGTACTAATTATGACTTAGGAGTTTTAACTTTTCTATATATATATATTTAGATTCATGGGTGAATTTCTATGGAAACATTGGTAAAGTAATGATATCCTTGGTATGTAATCTTCTTTACCAAGGCATTTTAAATTTATTTTATTATTATTATTATTATTATTGGATTCAGAAAATAATAATTATGTTTATGAATCACTATTGCAGGTAAGTATATTCTATGATTCAATTTTAATGTGTCAACATTATGTACTATATCGTCACAAGAAAGTGCTTATTACTCCTGAAAATTCTAAAGAAATCAAGAAACCATTGATTAGTTCAAGTCCATTAGATGAACAAATTCATGATTCAGTTTGAGGTTCTTTGAGAATGTATTGTATACAACCAAAATCAATCAATTTATGTAAATCATATAAAATATTAATATTTTATATGATAAACAATCTCCTTTTTTTTTTTTAATTAGAGACAAAATATATTTTAGGTCTTGTAAAAGATAATAAGATATAATTGTAATATCTTAAATTTGTCCTACTCCTTGTTCTTTTATCTAGCTTACGCGTCTCGCATTTTTATCATATACATAACTCTCATTAGGTCATTTGACAACACCATTCATTCATTAATCAATAAAATGTGGCATGTGATCAAAGATTCTGAAGAATTAGGGTTTCGCTCAGGCATCAGTGTTTCATCTCTTTGCAACCTTATCTTAACTAAAGACTCAAGGGCTACAAACAAGAGCGTCGAAGGTCATCTTCATGTGCTCATCATCTCCATAGGGATTAGAGTTATTTTTCTAATCACGTGGAATCCAGGAGGGATCCATGAAGTTTGTTCATCAGTTCATCTCATTATTAAAGAGTTTCCATTAGTGCTTAAGGTACGAGATTACGGAAGAGATCTTGGTGTATTCATGGCATCTTAAAGTTTTTCTTCAGTATGCAACACGAGGAAGCTATCATTGAAGAATTCTTATCCATTGTAATCTAAGTCTTCTATTGGTTTTTATTAAGGGAAGTTTGCTTATTGGTATTGAATCATAGAGCGTATGGCTAGGGTGTTCATACAAGAAGATGGAAAGATAGTTTCACTTGGGTTTTATTCATAATTCAGGGTTTGTGGACATCAATGTGAGATATGATCTCATCGGAACACTTGAGTTTATTTATGGCCTAAACTTTCCTTGAGGCTCCATTTCGAGTGCTTTGAGATTAAAACCTAGTGTTGTCTTGTGAAACATCAGAGTTTTAGATTAAAAGTCCTAGAAATTGTCAAGCCCATTCAATTACCTAAGGATACTTAAAGGCGGTGATTCACTCCATTGTTGAAAAGTCAAGGCGTGGAAATACGTAATTGTCTATTCAAGTGCAATTATAAGAGAAGACATTAGGAATTCACGATAAATCTGAAAGGAATATCACTTTTAATATTTTGAAGAATGTATCATTTGGATTCAAGGGTTTGTAAAGTATGCTTCTTTTACAAAATCCAGCACCTTGTTCATTATGACTTCAAGTTCTTTTCACTACGGGAAATTTAGTCTTATCAACATTCCGATTACATCTCATACATCAATATTTCAAAAGAATGTAATCATATTCCAAATCCCTTAAACCAGTACAAGATCAATATCATTACATATTTTCATCTCCTTTACATAAGCTACATAGAAACTACTAAGAGTTACAAATTATACCCTATGCTAAAGCTATCCTAAATCTTCAAGCCTCGCTTCATCTCACAAGCTTATGTGGCTCCATTTTTGGGTCATTCTTCAAATTCCAGTTATGCCTCATGTGTTCAAGCTGCTATGATATAAACGAAACCTGCAAAAATATTGAATAAACTGCCATAACCACTCCATAACCTGTAACATAAAATAAATAAAAAAACCAATTCCAACAAATTGTCCAAACAGAATTACACTTCCCTAACTGCTAACCAAAAAAAAAAAGAATCTCAGCCTTCCAAAGTAACCTGTAAACTGTCGTAACAAGAAAACCAAAACAGAATTATCTAACGGTCTTTTTCAAAACAGAAACAGATCCGAACTAGCAGCAAGCACCAAACAGACTTTCCTAACTTCTAACCAACTTACAGCAACTAACCTGCAAACTAAATTGTAATAGAAAAACAACCAATAATAGAACATAACAGAACTTCTCACAAACCTCTCCATAACCAACTGTAATTGTATCCTAACCACCTAACCAATTTCATAACAAACTTCTAACGAAATCACCAAACGGAAATTAACCAACTGACAAAAGATATAACTAAACTTCCTAACAGCACTGCATAACTTCTAACCTTTAACTAAATTTCAACTTCCAAGAACCAGAAGAGAACCAGATCATAACAGAAAAACTAACTCTAATCCTCACCTTCTATATTCTCTAACCAATTTTTAATCAAAGGCGGAGATCCATTTTAATCAGTAACTAACTTTCACAGTCCTAACCAACTATATAATATAAACTCACCAGATTCTTCTTCGTTGGGGGCACTCTCTGAGAAATCATCAGAAAACTTCACTCTTCTCTCTCTCTGAAATCTCTGAAAATTTGTCTGTAACCTCTAACAAACTCTCATAAAAATCTTCATCTTCCACCTTCACGCTTCAGCCTTTATCAACCTCTAACATCTTCAATCTCTTTTCTGAAAAATCTCCATCACCTTCCTCACCATGCATACACCTTCTCTACTTCTCAGAATAACAAAATCACAACTACAAAAAATCTAGGAAAATCAGAGATTCATAGAAGAAAACAAATAGAACGAAGAAGAAGGCCATGAAGAGGAAGTGTACCTGGACGATACCTCGAAGAAAATCTAGATTTATCTCTGGACTTCTATCTTCGTCGATGTCAATCACCATCGGTAAATCTCGACTCCTCTAAATCTTGCGTCTTTTTATTTCTCCTAGCTTGGCGACGGTTTAAATCTGCAGAAGTTTAACGGAGCCGACAAATAATTTGCGGATTAAAACTCGAATTGAAGTGTTAGAATGTTGATTCTCGAAAGAAGAAGAGATTGAGCGCAGTGGGTGTGATACGGTGGGAGAACTGACTTGGGATTTGCGTTTGTTTTCGCACTTGTTCGGTTTAGCAAGAGTCACCATCGAGTTTTTATTTTATCCTAAGGAAAGATCAAAAAGCACAGGAAAGACCTTTGAGATGTTTTCGTGGGTTCGGGGGGTAGATTATGAAAAGGGAAGGTGCTAGCACCCTTTTCATCCATGGTTATCCATGGGCTCTTAGTTACTTGTTTTAGATCACTTGCCTTTGCTTTTCAATTGTTTGAAATGGTACTTTGTGTGTGTGGTTTTGAAAATGCTTTGAAAAAGATGCCTTGTCTAGGCAACCTTTGTAATGATTCTTGTTTGAATATATACAAAGGTGTGTGTCTTTTTGAAAAGATAATTCAATGTTTTGAAAGTTGTTTTGAAATTGTTTATGAAGTTGTGTTGGGGAGTGTGTTTTGAAAAATGGCAAGGATGTTTTGCAAGATTTTCGATCAAGTAACTAAGAGTTGTCTACCCTATTTTACTCAAAGATCTTTCTCATGTTTTAACCCTTTTAACAGTGTTGTTTCACCATTGTATTTAGTGAACAACCTTGTGTTAGGATGTTAAACGAGACAGGTGCGGGTCATCGTATACAATCATTGAAGGCAACTTGTGAGACGCTCTAGCAATTTTTGTAAGGGAAGAGATCGTTTTATCGAAGGCAACATCGAGGGTCATCGAAGGACTATGATCTTTGTTTATCGAAGGGACATTTGCTAGAGTGTCTCATACTCGAGGGACATGATCGCATTTTCCGAGGCAACAAGTGAGGCTATCCTAGAGGTGCAAGTGTGAATTGTGTATTGATGTTCATGCATTTATCTTGTATTAGGTTATCTAGCGGTTGATTTTGAATCTTCGCGTACAAACCCTAATTACTATACAGTATATGGAAAGCAATAAATTGCGGGAATTTAAAGTCTAAGTTATTACAAATAAGTATCCGGGGATGGGGGTACAAATGTTTACAAATGGGGATGAGTCTTGTTAGAATAGTAATGTCCAAATATTATGTTACAACCAAATCGAAACGTCGCATTCTCAATGTAAAAGTATAACAAGGTATAAGAATCAAAGAGAATCAAAAGTATTGTGAAATGAATGTGGTTATTTACAAATGATTAAATAAAATATTAACCTAATGAAAATTAAGTATAATTATTATTTTTGTGCTTTTTTTGTTAGTTTTATAAACAATAAGCTTTACAGAAAAAGAAAGAATTGTTTAAATAAAAAAACTATTATTTATGTATTTTAGTTAATGTTTTTTAGAAACTTGTATAAAAGATTAATTAAACAAAAGTTTTAAAGAAAGAAAATTATTTAACTCAATAAATTCTATTATTTATGTATTTTGGGTTTTAGAGGTAATGAAAATTATTAATAAAATTTTATACAAAAAGGTAATATATTATTTAATAAAAAGAATTAGGTTATGAAAATGTAGTGATAAAATAAAAGAGTATTGGTTTTCAAAAGAAAAATATAAGAAAAGAAGTTAGATGGGCTTGGAGAATGTATTTGGCCCAAAGAATGAAGATAAGATAAGACAAAAAGGAGGGTGTGGCGCTGAGAGTATTGGGCTTTAGGGTTTATGGGGAAAAAGCCCAAACGCATTGTACAACTTTTAGGGTTTGAACAAATTGTTTTCAGAATTAGGTTTGCAGTTTTGTGAACGGCGCCGCTCCTCTCCTCTCTTCGTCCTCTTCATCATTCTCAAACAGAGCCACTGATGCCCTCTATGCCCGACTACTGGAGCGCCGCCCCCTTTCACTCCTTCACTTTCTCCCAGTGATCCAAGTTTGGTGTTTCGAAAGGTGCGAATTGTTCATTCATATTTTTTAGGTTTTTCAGAGTTACATTAGTGTGATTCTTGTACGTTATCACTTGCATGTTTCGATCCTTATGCTTTTTTGTTGATGTTTATATGTAGTACAAACTTGAGGGTTTGAGATACGTACCTTGAATGTCTTGCTTCTGAGAACGATGGAGGGAGGAAAGGGCTTGGTGGCGCCTCCTTGGTGGCCGGAGTAGTAGATGAAAATGATAGTTGCTAGCTTGTCTTCTGGTACTTTGTATCTTTCTCTTCGTTTTGTGATGAAAACTAATTCTGAAAACGCTTTTTCATTAGCTTCTAACTTTCTTCCTCTCTTGGGCTTTGTTGGCTTTTGATGTTTATGATTTAAGCTGATGTTTTTTCCAATGATGAACCCTGTTCTAAGGTGCTTGTTCTTGTCACTTCTAACTTCTTCCTCTTTGTGGATTTTGTTGATTTTCAATGATGTGCTTCATTCTGAGGTATTGCGATGGTTGTTGTTGATTTGGTAATGAATTCTATGATGAACTTCATTCTGAGATTTTTGCTTGTGATATGTTTTTTTTAAGGCAAGTTTGCTTGAAGTTTTGTAGTTCTGGACAGGTTACTGAGTTTTGGCTTGCTTGAAGGCTTGCTTCTGGTACAGGAAGGCTTGTGCAGTTTGGCTTGATGTTTGCATTCTCAAGCAGTTTTGCAGGTTGTAAAGGCTTTGGTGCAGGCTTGAAGGCTTGCTTCTGGTACAGGCAGGCTTGAGCCTTTGAGGCAGTTTTGAATAGGTTTTGCAGGCTTGGAGGAAGCAGGCTTCAAGGCTTGTGTAGATTTGGGTTTGTTTGTCTGGTTACAGGCTTGTTGAGGGTTTTAGCAGGTTTGAAGTTTCTGTAGGTTACAAGTCTGAAACAGGTTTGTTGTGTATGGTAGTTTTGATGCAGGCTTTCTACTGGTTTTGCAAGTTGATAGCATGCAGTTGTTTTTTCTTTGTCACAAGCAGGTTTGAGACTTGCTTATTTATGCAGGCCACTGAGTTTTTGTTTGGTACAGGCAGGTTTGAGACTTGCTTGTGGTTTGCTATGCTTGTGTTTACAAGCAGTTTGCAGGTTTTAAAAACTTGCAGGTTTTACTTGTAATTTTACAGTTTGTGGTTTTTTCTCCCTGAACTGCCCTCTTCTTTTGAACTGTTAGAACAATGTTATATTTATTTTCTTTCTTCCTGCTCTGTATAGCCTGCCAAACTGCAAAGCCTACTTCACTCTCTCTATAAAAAAGCATATTTAATTTCTTAATATATCTTTATTCTGAAAAGTTATTGTTGGCCAGGAAATGATGAAATATTTTGACAAGCTGCTTGCTTGCATCTTGGTTTTCCTCTACATTCTGTATT
The DNA here is from genome assembly GCA_948472305.1 of Vicia faba. Taxonomy (NCBI): domain Eukaryota; kingdom Viridiplantae; phylum Streptophyta; class Magnoliopsida; order Fabales; family Fabaceae; genus Vicia; species Vicia faba. Next base: position 832,796,779 of record OX451735.1, on the reverse strand, counting down.
TTCTTCCAGATTTTCTGCATTGTTCTTTTTGATAGCTTGTATGCAGTTTTTCTGTTTTGACAGCTTGGTTGACAGTTTCTTGACAGCTTGGTTTGCTTTTATGCAACTTGGTTTTCTTTGTTTGACATTGCAATTTGATTAGCTCAGTTTGACATTGCAATTTGGTTTGCTCAGTTTGACATTGCAATTTGATTTGCTCAGTTTGACATTGCAATTTGGTTTGCTCAGTTTGTGCAACTTGTGCTTTCTTGTGCCTTGTATTATATGCTTGCAAAAAAATAATTTTACTTTCCTCTTTGTGAACCAAGAAGAGAAATCTTCTTGTGATTTGCAAAGAGGACGAGTAAAACATGATGAAAACCAAAACAATCTGATTCCGGCCAACAATCTTTAATGATGAGCTTTTATTTATCTATCTGAAAATGCTTTTCAATTTAACTGTATTGACTTCTTTTTCTGTCTTTGCAGGTAAATACTAGTCATATAAGGGAAGCAACAGTAGAAGATAGAAGACTTCAAGAGACTTAGATTTTAGATTTATTTTCTTTTCAATTATTGTAATAAATATCATTGTAAATATTGTAAATAAATTTACAGTATTCCAAATAACATTTGTAACAACAATTAAAATAAATAAAAATCTTTTGTCAGATATTTCATTATTTCTTTTACACTGTTTATTTAACTTATTTAAGTCTCTTGAATTAAAATAACTGGAAGTACACCCCAATAATTTTAACTCAGATAAAATAAATATCAACAAACTTTGCAGTCTCGCAACCTTGCATTAACCACAATACGCTCGACATTCCAATCAACCATATGCTTTGTACAGTTGAACCAACAAACGTCCATACACCTTTTACCTTACTGATCAAACTAAAGCTTCAAACTTTCAATTTGCAATCTATGGAGTAAGTTTAATCAACTTATTATTAAATCTTGAACCAAACAAATCTTAATAGAAAATAAGTTGCTTATTTTTGTGAATGACTTGTGCAGAATGGAAGCCAGAAGCTATCCAAGTATACAATTGCAATATTTGCTGGTGTGTGGTTCATTGCTGCTGTTTGTTTTTTCATAGCATTGCATAGCCAATCTTGGCTTTGGCTTATCTCTATTTTCAAGCAAGTTTCTTTCTTATCACTTGTTGTTTTAACCTTACCTCTGTTAGCATTTTAGATTGATGAAATTAAACTTTGTTCCCCTAAACCTCAAGTCCGCCACTGTGATTACGGGGTATTGTCTGTTTCGTATGTAAGACTTCTCACGGTTTTGTCTTTGAGAAAAGACATCTCGTTGGGTTCACGTGTATGAGTGTACACTACAAGAATATATGTCCCCAGCGACATATATTAGCGACGTGCTTATCACGTGAGTAGTAGCGACGTGATAACCACGTCGCTAATATATTTTAATGACATATAATGCAAATAAGAGAACGTTGTAAAGGGGGAAATTTGAATTTTGGTAGCGACGTGATAGCCACGTCGCTATATTTAAGGGGGAAAATAAATTTGGCTGATGACAGAGTTGCAGAGTGGGAGAGAGAATAATTTTTCTGTTTAGTTTGTAGCGACGTGATTATCACGTGGCAATGTTGCGACGTGACAGTCACGTCGCTACTAGACGTTACATCTCCAAAATTTTCATCTTTACAGAAGCGTTGTTTTGCTTTCTTCTTCCTTCCTCTTCCTTTCTTCTTCCTCTCAAACCCATTCTTCTTCCTCTCAAACCCAAATTCCCGAATCAAATTTCCTCCATCCCAAATTGTTGAAGAAAAATAAGGTATTCATATTTTGATAAATGTTTATTTCGTTTGTTCATTATTTATTATACTGGAAAGAAATATTAAAAAGGGTATTTGTTCGTTTGTTCATTATTATTTGTAGAGAAATTTGAAGAAGAACACCAAGAGCTATCCAAGAAGACGCAAATTTATTGAAGAAATTATATAGAGGTATTTATGCTTTTTTTTTTAGATTTTATATGTATTATATAGATTAGTGGTATATGTATTTTGTGGTTAGGAAGTATATGTATTTTGTTAGTAGTATATATGTACTGGTAATAAAAAATTTTAGAAAACATAAAATTAAAAGTTTTATTTTTTATAGATGTATATATATATATGTTAACACATAAATTTAATAACATATTTAATAACATATTTTTTATAGATGTATATTATATTTATTATAATAGTTTTATTTTTTTATTTATATGTTAAAGATATGGAAAAAAAATTATATATTAAAATAAGAATTTATAAAAAACATAATTAAAAAAAGAATATATATATTATATTATTATTTTAATATTATTGTTATATATATAATAAAAAGTATATATGTTACATTATTTGTTTTCTAATATTATTGTTGTATATATAATAAAAAGTAAATATGTTATATTATTGTTTTTTGATATTATTGTTATGTAATAAAAAATTATATATTTTACATTTGAATATTTATTTATATGTTAGTATATATATAAAAAAGTAAAATTTATATTTTTAAGAATAGTATTAAATAGTTTAAGAATAATATTATTAAGTTGATTAATATTTCTAATGAAAAAGACAATGATTGTATAAATGTGCAATATGGAATATTATCGGTATTATCGCAGTTGGATGTACGATAGAACATATCCAGGAAGAAGTGGACTTAAATCCAATTTTATAGTAGGAGTTGATGGGTTTATTAAGTGGGCGTTTGCTCAAGATTGTTGTCGAAGCGAAGGAGGGGTTAGGTGTCCCTGTCTTAAATGTGAATGTAGACCAATAATTAGTGACCCAGAGGAAGTAACACGTCATCTGCATAGAAGGGGATTCATTGAAAATTATTGGGTTTGGACGTATAATGGTGAAGAACTACCGGTTAATGTACCAGAGACTAGCAACACGCATGCTTCAAGTAGTCGACCGGTTATGGAGTATGAGGAGAACTTTAATTTGATCGGTGACATGGTTGAGGATGCTTTTGGTGTGAACGTGACATATGATGAACCTGGAGATTTTGACGGGGAAGAGTTGCCGAATGAGGAAGCGCAAAGATTTTATCAATTATTGAACGAGATGAATACGCCATTGTTTGAGGGGTCGTCAGACTCGAAGCTATCAATGTGTGTGAGATTATTGGCCGCCAAGTCAAATTGGAATGTTTCTGATCAATGTCTGGAACATTTTGCAAAAATGATGTTGGACTCCACCGCTACGAAAGACAATTTACCTACAAGTTATTATGATGCAAAGAAGTGGGTGTCGAAGTTGGGTTTAAAAGTAAGAAAGATTGACTATTGCATTAACGATTGCATGTTGTTTTATGACAATGAGTTTGGTACTCAAGATGGATCGTTAGAGGAGTGTAAGTTTTGTAATAGTCCAAGATATCAAGTTCGCAGTAGAGCCGTTAACAACAAGCAAAAGCGTGTAGCAGTAAAATCCATGTTTTATCTTCCTATAATACCAAGGTTAAAAAGAATGTTTGCTTCAATGCACAGTGCAAGTCAAATGACATGGCATCATACAAACCAAACAAGTTCTGGCACTATGCGACATCCATCTGATGGTGAGGCATGGAAGCACTTTGATCGGACACATCCAGATTTTGCTGCAGAACCTAGAAATGTCAGGCTTGGATTATGCTCTGATGGATTTGCCCCATACGTGCAAGCGCCAGGAAGTGCGTATTTTTGTTGGCCAGTTATTGTAACACCTTACAACCTCCCTCCTGAGATGTGCATGACAAAACCATACATGTTTTTGACGTGTGTTATTCCAGGCCCGCACAGTCCAAAAGCCGGAATTGATGTGTACTTACAACCTTTAATTGATGATTTGAAGAAGACGTGGATTGGAGAATGGACTTATGATATATCCCGTAAACAGAACTTCACATTACGAGCTGCCTTGATGTGGACCGTTAATGACTTTCCAGCATATGGCATGTTGTCTGGTTGGGGTACGCATGGAAAAATGGGTTGTCCGCATTGCATGGGATACACGAAAGCATTTACGTTGGATAAAGGTGGGAAAAGCTCATGGTTTGACTGTCACCGCAGATTCCTACCAGCAAATCATCCATATAGAAGAAACAAGACAAATTTTAAAAAAGATGTACGAGAGAAAGATTTGCCTCCGCCTCGATTGCCACCAGGGGTTATATGGAACCAAGTATGTGAACTACCAAAATTTACAGATACTGGCAAAGCATGCCGAATTGAAGGATACGGCGTCACCCACAATTGGACAAAAAGAAGTATATTTTGGGATCTTCCGTATTGGAAAGATAATTTGTTGCGCCATAATCTTGATGTTATGCATATTGAGAAGAATTATTTTGATAATGTATTTAACACAGTGATGGATGTGACAGGAAAAACAAAAGATAATGAGAAGGCCAGACAAGACATGGGAATTTGGTGTAATCGAAGAGAGTTGGAGTTGAAGCCTCAACCGAATGGAAAATTATTAAAACCCAAGGCTTGTTTCAGTCTGACTTCCCAAGAAGCTAAAGCGGTTTGTCGATGGTTAAAAGAATTGAGAATGCCCGATGGGTATTCATCAAATTTAGCAAGGTGTGCTGACCCTAACACTGGAAAATTACATGGTATGAAAAGTCATGATTGTCACATTTTTATGGAACAGTTGCTACCAATTGCATTTGGATCGCTACCCAACATGTTCTTGACCCACTAACTGAAATTAGTCAATTTTTTAGAGATATTTGTGCGTCAGCTTTAAAAGTGGAAGACATCATTAAGTTGGACCAAAACATTGCACTCATTCTTTGTAAGTTGGAACAAGTATTTCCGCCTGGTTTCTTTGACTCCATGGAACATTTACCTGTGCATCTTGCATATGAAGCTTATCTTGGTGTATCCGTTTGAAAGGTTCATGGGTGATTCAAAGAGATCGGTAAAAAATAAAGCTAGAGTAGAAGGATCTATATGTGCACATTACTTGCATCGGGAAACATCACATTTTTGCAGTCACTATTTCAATCACTTGATGTTAACTCCTAGAATCATACGGAATCCTGTAAATGTCAATCAGAGGAGTCAATTCACCTTATCAGTCTTTGCGCTTCCAGGTCGACCTTTTGGAAAGAAGGGTGTGCATTGGTTGACCCAAAAAGAAATGCAATCTGCACATGTCCATGTCTTGATCAACTGCGTTGAAGTTAAACCATATCTTGAGTAAGTTTACAAAAACTTTTTAAACTTATGGTGTGTGTATACCAAACTTATTAAACTTATTGTGTGTTTTTTGTAGGGAATTTAACAATGCCTATTTTCATAGTACCGGGGTACAGTCAACATCAGGTGTCATTCATGCTCAATTTCCCTCATGGTTCAAGCAAACATTGTCTAGCGTTCTTGCACTAACTCCAGAAATACTCCATTTGAGAAACTTGGCAGAAGGCCCTATCCAAAGCGCAAATGATTGGCACACATACTTCGTGAACGGATATAAATTTCACACTGAGGCATGGACCGAAGGGAAAAAAACCATAAATAGTGGTGTTTTTGTAAAAGGAGTTACAGATGGCGGTGAAGACGACTTCTATGGATTTGTTAAACATATCTACGAGTTGGTATACAATTACTTGGACACGGAAAATAAAGTTGTCTTGTTTTATTGTGAATGGTATGATCCAACTAGAGGCACAAAGATAGACAAGTCATATGGTTCTGTCGAGATTCAAATGAACCGGAGATACAAAGAATATGACCCTTTCATAATGTCACATATTGTTAGGCAAGTTTATTATGTTCCTTATCCTTCATTTGTAATACGTAAAAGAGGATGGTGTGTTGTAATAAAAACAAAACCGCTAGGTCATATTGAAACTGGAGATCTAGTGGAAGATGTTGCCTACCAAGTTGATGACGTTGAACAGATTAATGATGTGGTTGCAGCTGAAGACATTACAACTTTGTCTGATACAACTGTTGAGGGACTTCAAGTTGATGCGTCTATATTGTTGGTTGATAATAATGTGGATGAAGACAATGATGAAGAGTTTGAATCCGAGGACAATATTACATCGGATGATGAACATGATATGGATAACGAGCATGAAGATTTAGATTAATTAATCACTTAATGTAATATTAATGAATATCTATTGAACATGTATATATTGAATTTGTCAATGAATATATATTTATGTCAATGACTTTATTATCTTTGTTTATGAAAATATATATAACTAGGTAAAATGCCACCGAAGAATAAGGATAGCGGTAAGAAGTCTCAGCGTCCGAGGGTAGTAACATGTGAGTCTCCTCACTCAGCCATGTGCCCACCCCCTCAGAGTCAGGTTGATCTTATGTCCCTGGCCAGTACTCAGGGTTTTGTCCCATTACTCTCCTCCCATACATTCCCGTCTGGGGTACCTGCATCTTTTGTGCCACCTGGAGGCCCCGGTTTCCTTTTCCCACAGACTCAGATGCCGTCTTCCTTCCAGCATGCGGGAGGATCTAGTTTCCCTTTCCCACCGACCCAGATGCCGTCATCCTTCCAGCAGGCGGGAGGATCTAGTGTTCCTTTCCCACAGACTCAGATGCCATCTTCCTTCCAGCATGCGGGAGGATCTAGTTTCCCTTTCCCACCGACCCAGGTGCCTTCATCTTTCCAGCAGACTGGTGTCCCCTCATCATTCCAACAGACGGGGGGAGGACCCAGTTTTCCATTTATACAGACTGGCGTGCCTTCATCATTCCAACAGACGGGGGGACCCACACAAATGTCTTCATCCTTCCAGCAGGCGGGAGGGTCCAGCACCCCACACTCCACACACATTGGAGGACCCAGCAGTCCACGTCCGACACAGGCTGCAGGATCCCGCGCCCCACGTCCTAGACGGACCGGAGGGTCACGCACCCCTCATCCCACACAGGCTGCAGGATCCAGCACCCCACGTCCTACACAGGCTGACGGTGATGCAGATGTCGTAGCTGATGATATAGATGGAGCTGATATTCGTGAGAGAGATGATCCGAGTGAGATTCATGTCATTGACGGGAGGTTTTGGATTTGGCCCGAAGGAAGCAAGTAAGTTTCTTATATAAACTTTTATTTTTGTACATATTCATTTTAATATTTTGTATAAATTTATAATTAATATTGTTTATTCAAAATCTTGTTGTTTAGTTTCGCGCCGAGTCGGACGACTGCCAAGGTTATTAATTATATAATCCAGCAGATGTATAAATCCTCTTGGAAGAACTTTGGCGAGGTTACAAATAAAGAAGAATGGTTTAAAAAATTTAAGGTATTGTTATTTATTTAAGTTGTAAATTTAATATATTTTTTTAGTATTGTTATTTAAGTCACATTTTAATAATAATTACTTAACTTTTTATTTTAATGTCATACAACATTGCAGGAAAAATGTGTGTGGGATCCGTTGAATGAGAAAATTATGGAAAAAATCTATTATAGCAGAACTTCTAGAAGATTTTCTGATATAATGCGGCGGGTTAGGGAGAATTATGAGTTGCATGGTATCCGTCCTAACTGGATAGGCGTAGAGGTTTTTGGCGAACTTCGTACATATTGGGGTTCGCCAGAATTCAAGGCCAAATCCGAAAATTTTAAGAAGATGAGGGCATCCGAAAAGGGGGATGTGTCAATACTGTTGGAAGTATTAGCACTGCAGAGCATGTCCGGCGGATGGTAAATATTACTAATTTTTTAAGTTATATATATTTTTATTCATAATATTTTTTACTAATTATTTTTAACTTTATTGTTTAGACTAAGGAGATGGGGAGACCACCATTGATCATTGAGTTGATTACGAGGACTCGGACAAAGAAATCGGGAGGTTTTGTCGACGACTGCACCAAGAAAGCTTTTGTAAGTAATTTAACTTATGTTTTTTTTTAAGTTAATAACAAAAATAGTGACGTTATTTCCACGTGGCAATCTATAAGTTGTGGCGTGATTATCATGTGGCAACTGATAAATTGTCAGGTGACTGATTTTCATGTGGCAACTGATACATTGCCACGGGAAAATCACGTGGCAATTCATAAGTTGATTTGTGAAAATCACGTGACAAATTTTTAATATATTTGAATTTAGTATAATTTAATATATAAATATTTTAATTTAGCATAAATTTAATATATATATATATATATATATATATATATATATATATATATATATATATATATATATATATATATATATATATATATATATATATATATATATATATATATGTAATTTTTTTTAATTGTATTATTTAATGTATGTGTAGGATGATTATCAGACATTGCTAGCACGTTTTCTGGAACACAATCCGCAATATAGGTCAGCAGAAGGGGAGCCGCTTAATGGTGATGTTGATTTCTATATTTGGAATGAGGTTGTTAATGGAAAATGGCCTAATGGTTGCTTTTTTGCGGGAGGAAATTTGGCCGCCGGCTTGAGAGTTGGTGATCGTAATCTGTTTCAAAGACTTAGAGATGGAGAAGGGGGGTCACGTCAACCGAATTTGACACAGGTTCAACTTGAAACAGTACGACAATTGGCGGCCAGTGAAGTGAGACGCGAAATGGAGGCCCAAATGACGACAATGAGGCAAGAGCAGGAGCGTCAGTTAGAGATCATGCGGAAGAGGCAATCTGATATGGAGGAGCAAATGAGACAGTTTATGCAAGGTGGTCGAAATCAAAATGTTCCTGATCATACACAGCCGGATGATGACGGAATTGATGACTTTGATCTTGATAATTATCCGGGTGAAGATGCCCCGTTAAAACATTTTTTTTATTTCGTTTTTATATTTGCATTTATGTAAGATATTTATTTTTATCATTTTAAATTATTAAATTATGTAACATTTTATTATATGACTTTATTTTATAAAATTCTATTATTCGAAATATAAAATAAAATACTATTATTCTAATAATTTTAATATATAAATTTTATTATATAAATTTTATTATATAAATTTTATTATATAAATTTTATTATATAAATTTTATTATTTAAATTTTATTATATAAATTTTATTATTTAAATTTTATTACATTAATTAATTAATATAAAAAATAATTACTAAACAATTTTTTTAAAAATAAAAACGTCACCTGTAGCGACGTGGGAATCATGTCACAAATTAGTGACATGATTCTCACGTCGCTAATAAAGCTGCTATTATATTCCCTGCAACAAATATGTTGCGACGTGAATACCACGTCACAACTTTGTGACGTGGGAATCACGTCGCTACTGGCTTGCCACTGGCTCCCCAGCGACATAAGTCACCACGTCGCTAATTTTGTTTTGCCACGTGATTTTGATGTTTGCCACGTGATTTTCACGTGACAAATAAGCTTCTTTTTTGTAGTGGTATTTTTAAGCAATGTGAGACTATTCTGTCCAGCTCAAACAGTTGCCTTCAGTCAAGACTAAGAGGCATAGTGCGAGTATGTAGATCCAACACCTCCTTTTAGCACCAATGTTATGGTTGATCTCAAATCCGTGTCATTGCGGCTTCGAGGTATTTTTCGTTTTTGGTGGAAGAACCTTCACAGCTTTGTCCTATAGAAAAAGCGTTTCGTTTCGTTGAGGTATATTATATATAAATTATCCTTAACCGCGATTCTTAAAATAAATTTCATGACTTTGCAGCAGCACTTTAATTTTTTATTTAATTGTTAATATTATTGTAGCTCTCGTTTGTATTGTGCTATGATTACTTCTAATAACTTGTGGAAATCATCATATTGCAGTTTAATTCAAGTGTGTATGACCCTCATCAAATATTTTCCCCAGGTTTTAAGCCTTATCCTATATATTTTATATCATCATCTTTAATTTTTACTATACATATCTCCTTCCCAATTTCATACTTGTTTAGTTGATAATAAACTTGTGTTTTTATTGCGTTTTCATTAAAAAAAAATCGACATAAACACAGACACAACACTTACAATAGACTAGATGCATATAATAGTTATTATGTGCTATGATTAATTAGATTGAATGATACGACACATTTTTATGTCGTATCATGTTTGAATACCGACACATATCGGACATGAATTGCTGGTATATATCGCTTCTACTTAATTGCCTTTATGAACAATTTGTTGCTTAATTCTGGAAATTTTTGTTATGAATTGTAGGCACTCATGAACTTCGTGAGGAAAAGCACAGATGGATTTAGCATTGGCAGTATTCTCCTTGATTTTTCAGGAGGTGTCTTAAATTATTCACAAATGGTTGTGCAATCTATAGATCAAGGTTTGTGATTTTAATTACTAGTAAAATTAATCAAATTATTATTTGACCATTAATATTAGTACTAATTATGACTTAGGAGTTTTAACTTTTCTATATATATATTTAGATTCATGGGTGAATTTCTATGGAAACATTGGTAAAGTAATGATATCCTTGGTATGTAATCTTCTTTACCAAGGCATTTTAAATTTATTTTATTATTATTATTATTATTATTATTGGATTCAGAAAATAATAATTATGTTTTTGAATCACTATTGCAGGTAAGTATATTCTATGATTCAATTTTAATGTGTCAACATTATGTACTATATCGTCACAAGAAAGTGCTTATTACTCCTGAAAATTCTAAAGAAATCAAGAAACCATTGATTAGTTCAAGTCCATTAGATGAACAAATTCATGATTCAGTTTGAGGTTCTTTGAGAATGTATTGTATACAACCAAAATCAATCAATTTATGTAAATCATATAAAAATAGACCTAATCTATTTCGGTACAAATTCATCTCAAATATTAAGTTTGACTCAAGATATAAAAGTTCATTCATACGAAAATCAAGTTATATTTTTTTCTTCATTACACTCATTTTGAATTTTGAACCGACTTGTATGTTGTAGTATTAGCCTTGTATGTCCATCATGCGTTGTTGCATCGAAGATCAACACCATCGGTTCAAGATTCCCGTTTCACCAACTGCATCCAATTCTAATTCTAGGATGGAACAATGGTGCCGTTTGTGGGATTCGACTTCTAATTCTTACGTTTTCCATAATTTTACGATTCACTTTTCAACTCGTCAGTGTTTAACCTTCAAGATCACCAAATCAAGAGTGATCAAGATAGAATACGAAGGTTCATCGAGTTCGATCCAGCCGATCATGGTTTCAATTTCGATCCATCAAGTTTACTAATCTTTAATTCCAGCAAAAACTGAGAAGTAAAAGAATGAATGATCATAGATCCAAATTCAAATCTACGCTAGAATTACCAAAAAATAGAGGTAATTGTCTTCAAGGTCATACTGAAGACTCCCGATCAACCTTCCGATCTCGCGTCACCTCAGTTATCTATTGCTAACGTGATAATTATCGTGACAATTTCAAAGATATGACGATTTTATTGCTACTTGTGGCGTAGATGTGTTACCATATCACTTTTTCAAGATGGCAAAGGATCTCCAAACTTTGAACGAAGGCCTCATCAGGCTATAGATCGCGGTGAAGCTCATGTTGCTACTAAACCTACTTAATGGCAACAAAGTGAAATGAACTTTCAACAAAAGATTATCTGCAATTGAAATAGTGACGACACAAAGTGTTGGACATTTTGACTATAATACACATTCTCCCCATCACTTAGATCTGAAGCGCAATTACTTTTAGCGGTAATCTCGTGGTAAGCTTTCTCTCCCGTATGGGTGATAATCACTTTGTCAAGAAATAAAGATGTTTGAGCATAAATAAGTTCGAAGAACAAGAACTTTGGTCAAACTACAATTATGAATCGTTTGACGATCACAACAGTTTCCTCCAATACAGGAGTTTGTATGAGATAACTCATAGGAAACGTCTTCCAAATATCAATTACTGGTCTGGCGCGACCGAACTACCAGATCTCCATGGTCGGGTCATCATGATAGAAATTCATTGGATAAGCACAGGGAAACATCATCCCAGACCTTGGGACTGGGGAAGAAAAGTTACATAAAAAACACTTCAAGGACGTTAGGCAGTGGAGCCTGGAGACGACCACCTTGATATGAGTCATACCTCACGTACAGGGAAGATGATCCTACCCTTGGCTAGGGAACATTCCTATGTGATTCATATCACAACACAAAGATGAGACCACATCTAGCCAAGTTTATACCCATTCTCGTGGGGAAAACATACATGTTAATACATTGAATGTTAAATACAACAAACAAACATAGATTAAACCAGTGAGCGCTAATTACAACGAACAAACACAACAACCAAGCATGGTAGAAAATAACGTTTAACCCGTTAAACCGTGAATTACAAGATACTATTATTAGGAAATTTCAAAGAGCACATTAAGTACTTTGACGTAATGAGGAGCCTCTTTTCCTCTCGAAGGCAAACCATAAAGGTTGTCACAACCAAAGCATACAATAGTTTGCATCTGCCATGGAACAAACTCGAAATCCACCAGAGAACGCCAGTATTGCCTTATAAAGAAAACAAACTTTAGATTTCATGGATAATAAGCAAAATCTCCAGCTGCAACAACTTGCAAACAACCAAAAGTGCAACACAACAACGTTAAAATGAAGTCAAATATTGGATCCAAAGTTAAATAACACACGACTCACTGAGGTAAAAATATTTTATAAATATTAATTGTCATTATAGCCAAGGCATAAAACCTGGGAAACATTACAAGAAAATTTAAAACAATAAAAAGAAGAAGAGAGTGGTTAAGTTGTAGTTCCCAAAGCTGAAGTACACAGATCACCCTATAGAGTCCCCTCTAGAGCCGCTTGGAAGGGGTTTATCTCATCAAAAGGAATATAAGTAGTAAGGAAGAACCTCCTAGAAATTCTGGCACAAAGAATATCAGATGTCAAGACTGATGTCTTAACAACACACAATGTCACGACAGGTGTTATAACATCTGCAAACAAAAAAATAGAACTTTTACCAAATCACAAACAATGCAGAATTTAAATGTAGAAGGTAAAAGAACATAAGGAATTGTTAACCCATCTCGGTGCAACTCACCTACTCTGGGGGCTACCAAGCCAGGAAGGAAATCCACTATTAGCAGTGTCAATTTGAAGCTAAATAGTCTCAGTTTACACTTATCACTTAATTCTTAACCAGTGCAAATTGTACCTAGGAACCTCATAAATATGAGAACCCCTCTCACTCCCAATCACCGCAGTGATATCAAACAATCTCAGTCCCAGTGAATGTATCAAGAAACCAAAAAGAAGAAAACTCTTACAAGAAAAAAATACTTAGTTTGCTTAAAATCTTCACTAAGAACAATACTCAACTCTTTGCTTAAAAGCTTATGGGGAACAATAACTAGATGAACAAGTAATAATCAGTCAACTCAAATGCATTAAAAGATACATGAGGACGTACAAAAATTACACGAAGAACCTAAGGAACTATCAAACCCTAAACCCTTATTTTTCACAAGGTTTTACAATAAAACTATGCTACTTAAAAAACTTGGTCTTGAACGACTCCTTATATAGACTTCTATCGTTGGGGTTGGACTCTTCAATCAAATATAATCTTCAGCTCTAGATCTCTGCAGAATATTCTCCACGAAAATAGAAACAAAAAAATCTTTCAAATATTTCCTAAAAAGTCCCAAAGATCCTTTTTAAGAAACACATGAAATCTACAATTGTTCCTAAAAATCCTTGATTGCTTGCGCCTGTTATAATTACTATAAACCTCCAGAATATCATATTTTTCAATCAAATATTAAAGGATATTATCCAGCTGTATTTTCATGATGTTCTGTTGCAACATGTTACAACATCTGATAGAACATCTGTCAAATAAGTATCAGCAAACTCTGTTGTACCAACTGGTCAAGATGTTATGACATCTTGTTCAACATTAGGATGCAATGCATTTTCCCAATGAAACATGTTTTGATTGAATTGTCATCAACTCCTTGTTTTACCAAAATTAAGGCCAACCATAAAATCACATACCTAACACTCTCCCCCTTTGGATAATTTTGGCTAAAACAACCAAAATCCAATTAACTCGGAGAGAGGAATAAAACCACAAACATAAGTTACATGAAGCCATGTAAACTCTATAAACATAACACAAATTAGAAGCTTATACAATCAGACAGGTCCAGTACTACCCCCTGTCACGCACAACCAGTTCTACCCCTCAAGGGAAAACCCCTAAATCAGAGCACATGCAGCAGAAGACACAACATAAGACACAACTGAAGCAGCAACAACTTTAGCACAACCAAGCATGACCAATCATTCTCCCCCTGAACGATTGCATAAGCAATCACAAACAGCTACTCTCCCACAAGAAGTAGCATACAGTCCCATCACAATGCTAAAACAACATGTCAAGACATGTGATGTAGCATCAGGACACAAAGCACATTAATACTTTACTCCCATTTTTTAGCCAAAATATTGACAAAAATTGCAGTAAATGTACACCATGGAAACGCGTCACTTTAGAACATATTGCACCCAGACAATACCACAGATGGAAACACACATATTGCAAACCCACAATACTACAGATGGAAACACACATATTTTAAACACAACCTCTTGTTCAACTTCAGGTGGTCTTCCACCTCTTCCCTCTATCAAAGATCCTAATGCCTCTGTCAAAGAGCCTTCTGCATTCCTTGGTGTTATAGCCAGCTCCACTGTCTTGCATAATACTTTCCTTCCATCCCTTCTCAGTAGCAATTTGTTCAGGCATGTCATGCCTTAGAGTATAGATAAAAGATGAAGCATTAGTTGAATTCCTCCATTTATGTAATTTCTACAACTCCTCAATAGTATAATTTCGGATCCCACTATTTTTGGAAACAACAAGTTGTTCCTTGTTGTTCATCTGCTCCAGAGTTACAAACTTCCCTTTAATAAGATTCTTGATCAGTCATTTACAACTGCCAAGTGTTAAACCCCAATTGTCCCCCTAAGATCCCTCATCATGCTCTGTACATCTCACACATAGCATTAGTCCCATGGTTACAGGATCGAAGAGCTTTGACATTAGGGTTTCTCTCTATGAATTGAGTTTGCTATCTTACTCAAAATTGATTCAACTAGTGCTCTCATTATTCTTGGTAAGATATTAGTATTTTGAATCTCAAGTAACATAGACGTCTTCGCTAGTAGAGTTCCTCAAGATACAAGGCCATTTCTTCAGCAATGGTCGTCAAAGATTAAGAATTAGGGTTTCTCCTATGTTATATTTGAGCTTGGTATTAGATCTTCAGCAGAGGTGTGTCATACTAGGCTTTATCCTCAAGGCTATGAGGATCATCATTGTCTCCTTATTATGATTTTACTGACGTCATTTAGGGTTCCTCTCTATGAATTAAGGCTTCTATCCTACTCAATATTGATTTAATTGGCTCTCTCATCATTCTTGGTATGAGATTAGGGTTTTGGTTTACAAGGCATCATGGATACTTTCCTTGAAAAGATTCTTCAAGAATATAAGGTTTTCTTCATCATAGTTTCCTCAAGGAATAAGGGCATTAGGGTTTAACTCAGCCAGAGGATTATGCTTTTTTCTATGGTATACCGGAGTTTGGTATTAGATCTTCATGGAGGTTCATCGTGCTAGGTTTTTATCCTTGAGGCTACAAGGATCACCATCTGTCCTTTATTTGATTAAGTGTGGCTTTGGGTATTCGGCACAATATTTTGTTGATTAAAGAGTGAATATATTCATATTCAAATTCAAATACAAGTGCCATTCCAAGATCAAAAGTGCAAAGTTGGAGGGTTCATGTGTTTGAATTAACTAGAGTTTAAGGCATACCATTTTGGTTAGTTCCAAGTTCAAGATTCCAAAACATGATTTCAAGTTGCATCTAAAGTTGTTAAGGGTTATCGTTCACTGTTTAAAGTTCAATCGGCGAGACAATATTCAATTAAGAGGCTTTGATAGTCATGTCAAGTTCAACTTTCAAATTGAATTCAAGTTACAAAATAAATTCAAGGAGGAAAATTCTAAGGATCTAGGTGAATTGTGTTTCATTCAAATGCGATTCAAACAAGTGCAAGATTTAATTACATACAATGAATTTGGGTTCAATACAAACATCCACAATTCATTTAAACCTTAAAACCTAGTCTGTTGCACATTTCAAAACAAATCCCAAACCTAATGACTACCATTTTAATGCTTCCATCTCCACCAATTCATGTCTACAATTCAAACTTCATGCCTTGCCTTCGAATGTCTCAACCATATTCCTATGCTTCCTCTCAATTTGCCCATATATTGAAACAACCCTATCTCAATCAATTGACACAAGCTCACATGAATGTCGGGGGTATGTCTTGCTGCAAACACAGGAGAGAAAAGTGAATAAATTCATTTGCAACCCTGTAAAACAGATTAGCCGAAAACACAATAAACCAGTTCAAACATAAAATCCAATTCAGAAAAGTTATCCACTAAACCAGTTGGCCAAACATATCAAAAGATTTTAAATCCATCAGTGCAACGTCACTCAAATTATACTATTGAAGCTCTTAATCAGAAAAAGAACAATGCTCGCGATACAGTTAAACAATGTGATTCTGTCAAGAAAGCCAGATATAGGTGCGAGCAATTCTATAGTTTTTCCATCTAAAAATGAATAAGAAAGCAAGCATATTGTCAAAAATGTACCTCCTGGTGATGATCCTCCATTATCTCAACAGCGGAGAGTTGCAAAGCATGTGCACTCAGCTGTGTTACGGTACAACTATTACCACAAAAAATAGCATCCAGAGCTAGCATTTGCGGCATTTGAGGGATTCTGCAAATTGGTTGTGGATCTGAGCCCAGCTTTATTAACATATTTGAAATTCACCAGAAGCCTGATCAAACGTACCCTTTTGATATGGAACAACAACTGTCAATAATAAGGAAAAAAGACTGATAAATAGAGGAGAATGAAACTCAAAGTAAATCAGAAATAACTATAACAACTCTAACTGATTTTTCAACTGAAATCCTAACTGTCATAACATAAATCTATTGCATCTACTGATCCAAATCTCTAACTGCTATAACAATCGTACCTAACCTTATATCAGAGGAGTCTCATCCGTTGGATCGAATAACCAAAAATCAAAATCAATGGCTGAAGTCAATTCTCATATAACAGAATCTCTATTGCTTTATAATAGAATGCTAACAAAAGAAGAGGGAGGAAAAAATCAGGGTGAAGGAATTGAGAACAAAAATAACTAAATTGGAGAAAAAGACTCACCAGAAAACTCACTCTGAAATCTTCATCTTCAATTTTCACTCTTCAAAATCTAATAACTTCGTCTTCATCCTCCATGAACCTTCCATTCTCTTTTTCATCAAAAACCTTCACTCTCTCTCTGCACCTGCTTCAACAACGGTGACTGTGTTCTACAACTAAACTCCATCTCCATTCAAAACCTGCAACCTTCGTTCATCAACATCTTCATCAATTCCCTACAAGATGCTTCAATCTTCAATTCGCATCAAGCGCAACTTCACAACACAACATATCTTCCAATCATCTTGCACCTTCAACTGGTTTCAATCTCCATAATCATTTTCATATACAAGCTCTTCGTAATCGCTTCATGTTCCATCACAACGCAACAATATCATCATCTTCATCATTGTTCAACCTTCATCAACATCAACTTCACTCTCTATACTGCACCATCATGTATCTTCATCGACCCGTCACTTGCAAGATTCTTCAACATCATATTTATCTCTATCTTTAGCATCTTCATATCATCTTCCGTGAACCATTCTTTATCTACAACAACTTCAGCATCTCTTCATAACGATCAACATTGTCTTCTACAAATTCATCACACAACTGTGTCAGCATCTCCGCATCAAGATCTTAAGAACATCACAACAATGACTCAGATGAAATGTGGAAATACGAACAAGCGAAGAAGAATTCATAAGAACATTACTGGTAGTGTCATCATCGCATTCTGATTTGAATCTGAAAAATTTAATTTGTCCTTGGAGCGTGAGAGATCCGAGGAGCGCATTTTGGTTGAGCGGGAATTCGTGAGAGAAACTCGAAGCGTCAGAAAACGAAGGAAGATGAAGTCAATGAGTGGTGGTTAGGGCGAACATGAGATTCTGACACGAATGCGGTGTTGATTGGAGAAGAATGGCATCGGGCTCGAATCTTGGTTCGTCAGCTAGGATTAGCGATGTTTTGAACTTAGGGTTCACAAACGGCACCTTCGATTTGGCCAAGCAAGGGGTTTCCACTTTAATCTAACACAAATATCGGGTCTAGGGCAAGATTTGAGGTTGGCTCCGCATTAGAGGTTCAAGGATTTGAGGTGGTTGATTGATTTGAGGCGGAGGCACTGTCGGTGAGTTTTCTCACCATAAATCGTGAGAGAGATGAGGAGAATTCTTGCACGAAGAAAGTTGAAGAGTCACAAACACATTCTAAACACTAGCCAAATTGGATCAAGAGTGGACCGTAAATCTCTCACCCTCAGGCCCATGATCACGTTTTTTGTATCCCTTGGATCATGCACACAAAAAATTCTTATAAGATTCATTTTGATGGACTTAGCATCAAATTGCTGCAGCATACCTCCTGGGCTCAACAATACACCCCTCTGTTTTACTACTCTTACTTTTTTATGTTATCAATTTTAGCTTCATTTTTTTTCATGGTTTTAATGATGATAATGATATAAAATAGTAGCATAATTTTGGATTATTTAGGATTATTCTTTAGAATTTTATTAGAATTTTCTATTATTTTATGTTTAACAATCATTTTCATTATCATTTTTAGCTAAGATTTTGTGATATTATATTGATGTTTCTTTCGCAATGGGGAATGCTCGGGGATTAATTCTTTGATCACTCGCGCGGAGCAGCTTTTGGTAGAGTTTTCTTATGGCTTATATGGTTTTGAAGAGGCAACGAACCTTCTCCGTTCGGTATCATCTCCACTTTATTTTATTCCTCATTTACGCACTTTATCGCTTTCTAGGTATCATGAGAAGTAGGAAATAAAGAGCGTGCGCTCGAAGTCGCTGTTTAAAGATTTGTAGCAGGCATTCTGCACTTCATTTACTATATGTGTTGTGCTTGTGTTTGTTTACTTTCTTGTTGATTGATGAGTCACTCAATTTAGAAACTGAGATCACGAATTCTCTCTCAGTGCATGCTCCCTATAGGATTTTATCGCTTTCCTTTATTTCTTGTTGATCGATGAGTCACTCAATTTAGAAATTAAGATCACGACTTCGCTCTCATTTCATGTTCCCTATAGGATAATTTTGTTAGATTTTCTTTAGCATGCTAACCTAGATAGGATCTCTTCAGGTGTGCTCTCTTGAGTTTACTAGCTTGCTTGCTTTATCCTTGTACATACCATGTTCCCTTAGGATGCGCTTGTTCCGTTCGGATGCGAGTTAGACCTTAGGTTGCAAACCATGCATGCTAACATTAGGTAGAAATTTCCCTTTCATCCTTGACGTAGGGATACCTTTGTATGATAACATTAGGTTAGAAATAGGCTAGTCTCCTTTAGACTATATTCTTCCCCTTCTTGCATCCTTACATTCAAAACTAAAACTTCTTTTCTTATAAAATTAAAAACATGTTAGTCATGCCTAAACCATTTTTCAAGGTAATAAAACACGAACCAATTCAAAACATTTTATGCGCTCGAGCACCATTTCTATAAAACCCTTTTCAGGTAAGGACATGATTAATTTACTTTTGTGCCAATGCATGATTCTCCAAAGGTCGAGCTGCATCAGAAGGCGGGATTAACATCGTCCATAAAAAATACAAACAAACAAAATATATGAGCCGAACTACGGCGCTCTGACTCCTTAAAAGGGATACCTAGGCATCTGGTCACGGGGCTCAGCCGAGCAAAATTTGTAAATATTTCCTTCTTTTCCCCGTGTTTTCTTTGCATGCATTCCCTCTTAGTTTATAACTCTTAAGTATTAGACTGAACACACCCTTTGATTAGAATAACGAGAGTGGATCCCGTAGAGTACTATAGATGTGTGGGATACTAATACCTTCCCCTCGCGTAATCAACTCCCTTACCCAATTTCTCGGTCGCAAGACCTTGATTTCCCCTTTTAGGTTTTTCTTCGATGATTTTCCTTTACCTTTCATATGTGATAAATAAATACTCGGTGGCGACTTCATTGATTTTACCGCTATAGAAAAATGGCGACTTCATTGGGGATATCCATGTCTACCTATTGCTGGTCCATCCCGTGAGTCACTCCTAGCTCCCGTTTTTCTTTTCTTAGGGTGTTTATCATTATGCTTTTATGGCTTATTCATTTGTATATATTTGAGCATATGTCTGCATTGCATCTTTATTGTCATTTGTTATATTGCTGTTGTGCTGGTTTCTCTATTTCTTGATGGGTGGGATGTTACTATGAGGTAAAAGGCCCAATACCCAGGCCAAGTGGAAACAATAGGAATACTAGGAATAGAGTGGAACATGAATGGCTAGTTGACTTAGGTTTCACTATGCTGCCATGTCGTCCACACTCAGATGAGGTACAAATGAGGGGCTATCGTTTTCACGTAGGTGATATGGCGATAGTTTTTTCAGGAGTACCCTCGATTCTGAGTTACCATTGACCTTACCATGACCTAGTCTTTACCCGTGAGTGGAGAGGGAATAATCTTTACAGGTACTGATGGTTACTATAGATGTTCCCTTGGTGACTCTGATTATGACTTTGATCCTTGGTATTCTGAATTGGTCCGGACCTTTGATCTTATTACATATGACAGTGGTTCTGTTATCAGTTCAGCAGTTATCCAGTATCGTAGAAGCTTTGATCCCATATGTTTGCATACATAGCATGTTAATATAATTATCAACATACATGTTCTTTTTTTTGTTTCCAAACATTACTTCCTTGATTCCAATTGTTAAGACGAAAAATAAACATAAAAAAATAATATATATAATAAATACATGAAAAAAGAATATATAATAACATTGTGGCTTAATAATTGGAATCAAAGTGTATGAACTTTTGGAAATAAGAATATGGAATTTGTATTGCATGTCATGCATCATGTTATGTTTGACTATGCATTTCATGAGTTCCACAGAAGTCTTACCCAAGGTCCTTTGGTCGTTTGAATCAAGTTGTCTCATCAGTACAACACCCGTGCTAAGGGAAGATGGAAAGCATTAAGCAAGATATCGTTGAACTCTGCAAAGAGGTAGCTACTTTGAAGGCTGATATGGAATATCTAACTTCTTTGGTTAAAACATTGGTTGCCGCCCAAGTCAATCCTTCTAGGAAGGAAGAAGAGATGGCAAAAGTCTTCACAGAAACTATGAAATCATTCTTTCATGAGAAGGTGATAGTCGATGCACCCGGTGAATTCCCAGAAAAGGAGAATGTGAGACTGCTTCTAGAAGAGGATGTCCGAAAGGAATGTTTATCTGAAGACAGTGGCACAACTGGTGGTGTGAAGAAGTTTGATAATAACTTTTCCAAGAAGAGAACTAGAGGAAGAAACAATCATCGTCACAATCAACATGTTTCTTCTATCATCCATGTGTTCAATTTACTTCCAGGCGCTCCAGTTTGTCAACATAATCAGAAAGTTCCTGATCAGAAGAAAGCTCAGTTTGACCCAATTCCAATGACTTATACAGAGTTGTTTCCTATCCTAATGCAGATGAATTTGGTTCAGACTCGACCTCCACCAAAGATTCCTGAGAAGATACCTTGGTACTACAAAGCTGATTTGACTTGTGCTTTTCATCAGGGAGCCCCTGGGCATAATATTGAATAATGTTATCCATTGAAAGCTGAAGTCCAGAAATTAGTCAGAAGTGGTATCTTATCACTTAAAGATATTTGTCTCGAAGTTCAAGCCAAGTCTTTATCGAAGAATAAACGTGATTGAAGAATTCCCTAGATTTCAAAGATGATTAACTTTCTCATGTTTGCTAGCAATTTTACCGATTTCTCATTTGTAATTCTTCTTGTTAATCATTGTACTGTTTGCATGTAAGAACTTGTTTACATTTGAATGATTATCTTAATACAATGAATATGTTTGTCTTGAAGAAATCCATTCGTTTCACTCGTGTTTATTTTTTAATTTTAAATTGATTTTTGCATTATGATACCAAATTGTTATCCATTATCTTATCTAGGCATGGTTTGGGGATAGGATGGTGAATTTAAAATGCAAAATTTATGGTTGTATCCTTTTGAATAAAACTTTGTTGACGATATACAAGCATTGTTTCAAATTCCCAAACACCGAAGATATAAGGGAGTGAAACCCTCGTTAACCCCTTTGAGCCTTGAAGCAGGAGTTTCTTTTCTATTTTAGAAAAAACCCTCATTTTTAACCTGGGGCAGGGTAGTGTTTAGTTAATTTGATCAAGCATTCAGAACTCATCAGAAATGCGCATCTAAGGATACAACAATGATTATCCTTCAAAAGGTTGAAGTAACTCAATATTGTAATGGCTAACCTTCACTTATCAAGAGTGTGAATCAATTGATGATATCCAAATGAGTACCTCTCACACATCAAAAAGTCAATAGACGATTGTTGTACCCCAAAATTTGCCCTCCCATATTTCTCAAAATATTTCAAGAAAAATTCACAAGTCCAACCCGGCGCGTCATATTCAGGTGTTCTTTCGCCAAGATATCTCTGATAACGTATTCTTAAATTCAGGTTCGGCTCAAGAGTCAATTCTTTAAAGAAGGTATCCGAATGTGTGAGTTTTCTTGAAGAAATATAGTGAAAAAGTGTGCTGAAAGTGCAGTTTTTACGCGCTAAAAAATTCATAACTTGAAGATCGTGACTCGTTTTGAACCCGTTCCGGTGGCCAAAATTCCGTCTTGACATTATCTACGTTTTCATCTCTCACGGCTGGAAGCCAATTTCGATCAGAAGGTCTTCAAAAATGTGGATTTATCAAGTATTTTCGCACAGAAAATTTGTGACAGAAGTTTATCTGCGTCATGTTCAGAAAATCATAACTTGGTCAATTTTCATCGTATCGAGCTGGTTCTGGCGCCAAAATTTCACAAATTGAGTTGGCTACATTTTCACAGAAGGTATTGAGTTCAAACGGTATTCAAAAGGCCTTCGTTTTTTGCTCAGAGTGCGTGACACGCTGAAAATCCTGAATGCTGAATATTATTTCATCTGAGCCGAAACTTCGAAAATTCATAACTCGGTCAATTTTTATCGGATTGAACTCATATTTTTACACAAGGTCACTGACTCATAGATCTACAACTTTTCTTCAAAAGTCGAGACCAAATTATACACCGATCAATACCAGTTTTTTATTGAAAGAACGTGTCAGAGTCGACACTGGAGCCCAAAATAGGTTTGTCTGAGCTGAAACTTCAAAAATTCATAACTAATTCACCGTTTATCCGATTGAGTCGATTTTCGGACAGGAGTTAGTTCTCGATGCCGGCTACATTTTGTTTTCACATTTCAACTTCAAAAATTGCACTTAAGTCCCTGCGATTTAGCCTGGAAAGTGACGAACTCAAGTGAACATTGGAGACCCAATTGCACATTCAAAGCCCATTTTCTTTACCCTAATTTCCATTATATAATCACCTTCTTTTCACACAAACCAAAGAGGAGAAAAAAGAGGAAAAGAAGAGAGAAAAAAAAACCTTGCCACAACACTGTTAGAATATCAAACTCTTTCAAGAACCCTAAAACCTTGAAATCCTTATTACAAATCCTCTCTCACTACAAACAAGCTATCACAGTTACAAACCAACACCTCACTACTTCTTCAGTAAGGATAAGGCTGGCTTGATCTCCATGATCATAATTTTCCAGTAAGGCATAAAAGCATTCATGTCACTACTTTTTCAGTAAGGGTAAGGTTGATTTGATCTCCATGATCAAAAGGGTATAATCATTCATACATGCCATATTGTGCTTAAACATTAAATTTCTTCATATATTGACTTTATTTGCATTTTATGATTTTATTTAATGTGTTCGTGAGATTCAACACTGCTGATTTAGACAGGATCTCAGGTTCATTAAGGAACGTTAAAGCCAAATGGCCAAAGTAGAAAAACTTATGCATGACACCAATATATGGCGAGACAGACATCCTGAGAAGATTAAGGAACGTTGAGGCCAAAACGCAAATGGCCAAAAGCCAAAAGCCAAATGGCCAAAGTAGAACAACTTATGCATGATGAGGCCAGAACACAAATGGCCAAACCACTCCAATTCACCTCCAAAAAGGGGACAGAAACCACCAAGGTATTGTATTTTCTTTCTTTTCCTTATTTTATTTATTTCAATTATTTCTTTTTTTAATTAATTCCTTTAATTTAACTTATTTTCATAAAATATAAAAAATAGTAAAAAACAGAAAAGTCATAAAAATCAAAATATATTTATTTAATTAATATTTTTTGTAAATAAATTTCACTAATAATTAATTATTTATTTTTATAAATCAAAATTGCATGTAAATAATTAGATTAATTTTAGGTTTAATTTTAACATGTTTTTCTTAATAAATAAAAAAAATTAGAATTAGGGTTAATATTTTAATTTCATTTAATCTTTCTCATAAAAATACATAAAAAACATAAATACCAAAAACTCAAAAAAAAAAAAAATTCTTTTTTCTCTTTAATTTCATTAGTTTAATCATTTAATTTAATTTCATTAAAAAGGGTCCAACGCCCTCGTTTCCAATTTTAATTCCTATTCGCGCATTTTTATTTATTTCCTTCTTTTAAATATTTATGTAACTCTCTCAAAGCCTTGTAAACTTAATTTCTCGCACTTTATTTTATTTCTTTATTTACTTTCCGTCAAATCTGGTCCTGGATTTTAATTTTGGCGATGTGGACCCGCGCCTTTGTAATAGTTTAGAACTTTCAATTTCCGCATCTTTTTTAACTATTAAATAAATGCATGCAAGAATGAATGACAAAAAAATAAAAACAAACGCATAGATCACTTTGACAAAAGACAAAAATAAATGAAAACGACACACAAATCACACACCACCCCTAGGGTACGCCTCACTGTTGCCTTGCCTCGAAAGGTGATCGTCGAGTAGAGGATGTCTTAGTAAGTCCTCATGATCCGGGAACCTGGCATGAGGGTAGCTTCTAAGGTGTCTTCCCATTGCTCTGGTGATCACCATGTCCCTACAAACTCGAATTGACCCGAACACCTCCAACGGTGGTGCTACCTACCTCTCAATGGTGGGATGGCACTACTTTAAAGGACATTTACACAGACAAATTCCTTAGGGTAGGTAGGTTCTCGTAGATACTTGCTCTAAATTTCAAACAAATTCAAAAAATACTTTTCACATCGACACCTTTTCAAAAAGCTTTCGAAAGCAATTTTTCAAACACTCTTGAGGACCGATACAAGAGTCGAACTGGAATTTTCAAAGAAACTTTTTAAAACCCACAGTTGAAAAGCAAACAAACCATTTTTGAAAACACAAGTGAGCAAGTATCTAAGAGCCCATGGATAACCATTGATAGAAAGGGTGCTAACACCTTCCCTTTCTATAACCTACCTCCCGAACCGAGAGCAATCTCTATAAGGAATTTTTCTGTGCTTTTGTCCTTTCCATTTGGAGAAAATAAAAGACGGTGGCGACTCTTGCTTCCGTGACATTTCGCGAACCAGCGTTAAACAGTCAGTTCCAGATCCACCGATCACAGAACTGGCGATTCTGCTGGGGACTTAACTTAAAGTGAGGTGTACCTTAGGGTTAGTTCATAACTGTGTTTTCAATTGCTTTCCTTGTTTGCTTTAAATTGTGGGACTGTCTTGGGAGTTCTATAGATCCTAACCCGGATCTGGGGATACCTTCTTAGAAAGTAGCAACAAGGTTGTGAGGGAACTGTGCGGGGTATACCGACATGGTTGAAACAGTCTGCTACGTTGATGTGGCACTTTGGTGTGTACCGGTAACCCTTGAGTTCAGTCAAGGAGAGTACGGAGCCGCCGTGTGGTGTCGTGAAGCATCAACTGACCTTAGGAACCTTAATTGAACCATCTTGGCCTCTTTAGGGTAGTGAGATAACTGACTTTGGTGCAGTCCGAGGTTGGTTGATACTCGATACTACACTCAATTGAGGGTTGCTTTCCTGGAATATTTCGATCGCCAGTTCAGTGGCTAAATCGAAACGATGAACAATGAAAGCAATCCCGTGATATTGGGACCCTTAGAACCCGGTTACTTCTAATAGGGCAGGTTGAACCCACCAACTTCAAGAGGGTAATACCCAGACCCCATGCTGGCCTAAACTCTAAGGGCTCCTCTTGTGTGACTTGTGTGCCTTCGTACTTGACTACTTGCATACTTGTTATCTATCTGACACATGAACTACTTACAGGTTTTGTTTATAGTCCTTAATTGGGACTCGTAACAGGGTTTACTAAGTCTCTTGCAGGTTTTGTTTATAGTCCTTAATTGGGACTCATAACAGGGTGTACTAACTACTTGCAGGTTCTGTTTATAGTCCTTAATTGGGACTCATGACAGGTTTTACTTGAGTTTCTTGCAGGTTTTGGTTTGCAGTCCTTAATTGGGACTCATAACAGGGTTACTTACATTACCCCCATGCATAGCATAACATCATACCATTGCATACATCCTGCATAAGGACTAACCCATTTCAAGGATCTCAAGGGTCTGTGATGCAGGTCATGATGAATCAAACATCTAGCAAGGGGCAAAGAGGATTTGTTTTCCTCTAGCCAAAGTTGTCAGAGGCTATGACCCACTTGATATGGTGAGCTTTGACTCCTGAAGAAGGTTCCCCCAGCCAAGGTTGTTTGGAAAGCAAAATAAGGTTGATGACTTGAGTCAGGGGCTATGACCCACTTGATATGGTGAGCCTTTGACCCTTGGAAGAGAGACTCTCAACAAATATGAAGTTTCTTTCAATCAAGCTATCGGATCCAAACGCTAACAAATTTTCTTGTTTACCCCGCGAGGTCCTTGAAAACATTACATGCATGTCATACTCATCATTGCATAACAGGTATCCTTGTTGCAGGTCACTTACCTTTCTCGTTGTTTATTTCAGCAATGGATTCACAACAAGATAACCAGGACCTTCACGCTCAAGAGACTCAGTTCAGGGAAATCTTCCTAGGTCTATCCAAGGGGCAGGAAGAGTTGAGGACACTCCTCATGGGGAATCTGATCAGAAAGAGTCCTGAAGATGACAAGGACGAACAGCTGAAACGTCTACAAGTTGAGGTAGACACATTGAAAACCCAGATGCTGGGGCAAAGGGCCCTCATTCAAGGTTTAGCTCAGGAGCAAGGAGAGCTGAGGGCCATGATCAGTCAGCTTCCTCAAGGCATGAAGCAACCAGCCCAAATCAGGGGCCAGGTCGTAGAACAGCTTCCAAAAAGGCAAAGGTCGGGTCCAATGAATAGACCTCTCCGAGTTGCTACTACTTCTCAGGTCCAACAACGACCTCGCCAAGAACAGCGGGTTGATCAGAACAGGTCGGACGAGCCTAAGAGACAATTCACCTACATCAACATGTCATGGTCACGAGCTTTGCAGCACATGTTAAGGATGAACCTGATTGCGGTGATCAACCCTCCTGCAAATCCAAAGACTTCCTCTCCAAATTACAACCCAGAAGCAAGGTGCGCTTACCATTCTGGTAGCCCGGGGCACGATACTGAGGACTGTTGGTCACTGAAGTACAAGATTCAGAATATGATCGATGCTAAAGAGATCGAGTTCGAGCCCGCCGAGACTCCCAATGTGATCATTGCCCCCTTGTCAAAACATGGCTAGGGTTGAGAAATTTTTGTTCATTAGAATCTTTCAAGTTGTAATTTTCTTTTGATTGTTCAAGCATTCCATTCATATCAAACTTTGTTATTTCATTAATGCATCGCATATGTCTGTTCTGAAACAATATATTCGTATTCACTAAATGCAAATTATTTTCATATTTTTTCTGATGATCAACTCTTAAATAATAATTCTAAGCCTCTTGAGGGAGGATGACGAAAACGATACCACGATCTTTACAGTATGCTTTTGAACAGACCCCGCTGATGAGGTACAGGCATTGTTTCAATCCCTAAACACTGGAGTTATAAGGATGATAATCCCTCGTCAACCCCTCTGAGCCAAAGAAGTAGGAGTTTTTCTTTTCGAAATTTAAAACCCTTAATCATAACCTGGGGCAGGGTAGTCTCTCAGTTGATCCAAGTGCATAACAAATGGCACCAAAGAGGTCCTTACAAAACAAATAAAGACAGTGATGGTTACGAATAATCAATAAAGAAAGGCAGTCATTATCTCAAAAAATAAAAAAAAACCCATTAAGTCAAAACCCATGAAGGAGACTTACAAAACTGGGGCATCCCGCTGACTGTAATTCCAAAAAAGGAAACAGTTCAGGCAAAAAAGAAAGGGATAACAAAAATCAAACAAGAAAGAGGTCTTACAAACCCTCAACAAAAAAGGAATGACTGCCTATTCAAAATAAGTTATCAACATCCGAATCATCACTGGAAAATCAGAGCAAAGACTCAATCGAGGTCTAACGTATGATCAACTGAGTTTAGGTTTGGAGAACATCACGAAGAGCAGGTGGGTACAAATAAAATTTGAGCCTTTATCCTTTGTTTCTTAAACCGTGAACCAGGCCACGTTATAACCCTTAAAAGTCCTAGCTGAAGCATGGGTTAGTTCGAAAGCATATTGTTACGAAAGGTATCCTGACTCCTTAAGGCCTACGGTAAATACGGAGTTGACATCATGTTTTACAAACATTCACTTGTTTTATGAAAAGAATGCATTTTCAAAATCTTCAAGACAGACATAAGCTTTGCATTTTTAACATAACTTTGTTTGCATATGACTTTTTGTTTGAACACCAGGGAAATTCGCACGACGAATGCCTAATGAACAGAAGTACTTCCAATCAAGGGGCAGACATGACCATGGTCCATTATCCGGGGCAGTCCAATCAAGATTCGGAGAATCTCTCAAAAGGCCAAATAGCCTGGGGAAAATCTCCGCCTGAGTCACTTGGGGCACTCCAGCAACGAATCTTGCCTGATCAAACACTTTCTGGTGGCATGACAAAACACTTCTGACAGGGGCACCTCCCTACATCCTGAAAGCATGGACATAGTCGAAAAAATACTACGCGAAATCAAAGACCCGCTAGGTTGACACACCTAGGCAAAAATAAGGGCTTCCCGGCGAACCAAAAGGGTTCGGGCAAAAATAAGGGATGAAATGAAAGATCTGTACACCCGGCAAGTCGAAAACCTGAAAAGGCGGCTTGGGCAAAAATGGGTATCCCGGTGGACTGAAAACCCGAAAGGGCGGTCCAGGCAAAAGTTGGGGATTAAAGCGTACGACTATGTCCTGTCATCTTGTCACTTGCCTACCAGAAGAAGGTTTGACCATCAACAACTACCAAGCACCCTCACAGGTCTTCCTCTCATACCTCAGAAACAGGGGCAATAAAGAGTTGCTCAAACGATCTAATTGCTCTAAGGTATCAAGGTGGGTTTAGCTAAAGAACATAACCAGATATCTTAACTCCCCAGAGAGTGAGCCAGCAAGTCAGTACACTCTCTTCAAGCAAAGCTACTATCAAACTTAAGGAAGTGGGGTATCCTCCAGCAGAGCTCAACATTCCCCAGCAGCATATATATTCTTAACAAGCATCCCCGGCAGTCTTAGTCTAAAGATTGTTCCCCGGCGGTACATCAAACATTCAGTGGAGTCACTTCCCGATACAGTTCAAAACTTCCCCAAGAGAGTCCAATCCAGTTTCCCCAGGAAAGTTGGAATCCATCTCCCCAAGCATAAGCTTATCCCCAGTAGATTCTGGAAGCTTATCCTTGCAGAGCACGAACGCGTCTCCCGGCTTTATTCAAAGAGTTATTTCCTTACCAGGATATAACTGGGTTATCCTCAGCCAAAAGCCACGGAAAGATCGTCCTCGGTGAAGTCTTCTTACCCCCAGCGAAGTTTATTAACATTTCCAACACAACAATGGTATCCCCAGCAAGTTATTATCAACAACTCAGCAAAGTACCTCTCTCCCCACAGAGTGTTGCTTCCCAGCAAGATCGTTAGAGTACTTTTCTCCCCGCAGAGTAATTCATTCGCCAAGTCTATTCCCCAACGGAGTCATCTTCTCCTACCGGTATTCTTGCAACTATCATCCCCGGCGGAAGCAAAATCTATTCTTCAACATCAGCCCAGGAGTGACTTCCTGGCACCCGTCAAGGATTTATTTTCCTAAGACGAAAACATAATATTCATAAACATCTTCATACATCATTATAGCATGCATGTACGCATCATATCTTACAAATCTCATTTATGTTGAGAACATCATTGCTTGATCCATATCATGCATTGCATATGACTGACCTTTACCTTTCAGGAAAGATCCAGTTAAGCTCTCAGCTATATCCAAGACCTAGACCGGTTCAGTTAAATCGACTCCAAAGATTTCTCTGTTTCTTATCCAGTCAAAGGCCTTCTCTGGTTCAGTCAGATCGACCCTAAGATCTCCCTGTCTCTTTGAAGACATTTCAAGACCTAGAACGGTTCAGTTAATCGACTCCAAAGATTTCTCTGTTTCTTATCCAGTCAAAGGCCTTCTCTAGTCCAGCTAAATCGACCCCAAACAGATTTTCCTGATAAAGACTTAGTAGAAGATACCCAAGATTCTCTCAATGATTGCTATTGAGGTTGTAGTCGCCTATGGTTCTCTCCCCGATACTGCGGAGGTGGTAATCCCAGATTTCGCTCAATGATTGCTGTTGAAGTGAAGTTATCCAAGATTCTCTCAATGATTGCTATTGAGGTTGTAGTCGCCCATGGTTCTCTCCCCGATATTGCGGAGGTGGTAATCCCAGATTTCGCTCAATGATTGTTGTTGAAGTGAAGTTATCCAAGATTATCTCAATGATTGCTATTGAGGTTGTAGTCGCCTATGGTTCTCTCCCCGATACTGCGGAGGTGGTAATCCCAGATTTCGCTCAATGATTGCTGTTGAAGTGAAGTTATCCAAGATTCTCTCAATGATTGCTATTGAGGTTGTAGTCGCCTATGGTTCTCTCCCTGATACTGCGGAGGTAGTAATCATCCCAAGATTTTCTCAACGATTGCTGTTGAGGTTAAAGTCATCCAAGGTTCTCTCACCGTTCTTGTTGAGGTAGTAACCATCCCTGGTTCATTCATCATCGTCTGAAGCTCCAGATCCAGCTCCTGTAACCAGTCAGGACACATCTACAAAGGGTCTGAAGACAAGCTCCTGTAACGGGTCAGGTAATTTTTTTCTTTTGCAGGTACGCAAGTTCTCTCTAAGGAATCTCTTATGAGATCAACATCCAGATGGCATCTGTAAGCCCATCCACCTTCCATCATCCCTTAGCATGGCATCTATAAGCCCATCATCCTATCCATCAATCTCCAAATGGCATCTATAAGCCCATTCCCTCCATCATACCACTACTATGTGAGCGCAAATTTCTGGGCACTCTAGTGTTCAATCATCTTTTACCTTCGGATTACGAAAGGCACGTCAGCCAATCTACATCCTCAGGTCTAAGAAGATTGAACAGGGGCAACTGTTGTACCCCAAAATTTGTCCTCCCATATTTCTCAAAATATTTCAAGAAAAATTCACAAGTCCAACCCGGCGCGTCATATTCAAGTGTTCTTTCGCCAAGATATCTCTGATAATGTATTCTCAAATTCAGGTTCGGCTCAAGAGTCAATTCTTTAAAGAAGGTATCCGAATGTGTGAGTTTTCTTGAAGAAATATAGTGAAAAAGTGTGCTGAAAGTGCAGTTTTTACGCGCTAAAAAATTCATAACTTGAAGATCGTGACTCGTTTTGAACCTGTTCCGGTGGCCAAAATTCCGTCTTGACATTATCTACGTTTTCATCTCTCACGGTTGGAAGCCAATTTCGATCAGAAGGTCTTCAAAAATGTGGATTTATCAAGTATTTTCGCACGGAAAATTTGTGACAGAAGTTTATCTGCGTCATGTTCAGAAAATCATAACTTGGTCAATTTTCATCGTATCGAGCTGGTTCCGGCGCCAAAATTTCACAAATTGAGTTGGCTACATTTTCACAGAAGGTATTGAGTTCAAACGGTATTCAAAAGGCCTTCGTTTTTTGCTCAGAGTGCATGACACGCTGAAAATCCTGAATGCTGAATATTATTTCATCTGAGCCGAAACTTCGAAAATTCATAACTCGGTCAATTTTTATCAGATTGAACTCATATTTTTACACAAGGTCACTGACTCATAGATCTACAACTTTTCTTCAAAAGTCGAGACCAAATTATGCACCGATCAATACCAGTTTTTTATTGAAAGAACGTGTCAGAGTCGACACTGGAGCCCAAAATAGGTTTGTTTGAGCTGAAACTTCAAAAATTCATAACTAATTCACCGTTTATCCGATTGAGTCGATTTTCGGACAGGAGTTAGTTCTCGATGCCGGCTACATTTTGTTTTCACATTTCAACTTCAAAAATTGCACTTAAGTCCCTGCGTTTTAGCCTGGAAAGTGACGAACTCAAGTGAACATTAGAGGCCCAATTGCACATTCAAAGCCCATTTTCTTTACCCTAATTTCCATTATATAATCACCTTCTTTTCACACAAACCAAAGAGGAGAAAAAAGAGGAAAAGAAGAGAGAGAAAAAAACCTTGCCACAACACTGTTAGAATATCAAACTCTTTCAAGAACCCTAAAACCTTGAAATCCTTATTACAAATCCTCTCTCACTACAAACAAGCTATCACAGTTACAAACCAACACCTCACTACTTCTTCAGTAAGGATAAGGCTGGCTTGATCTCCATGATCATAATTTTCCAGTAAGGCATAAAAGCATTCATGTCACTACTTTTCCAGTAAGGGTAAGGTTGATTTGATCTCCATGATCAAAAGGGTATAATCATTCATACATGCCATATTGTGCTTAAACATTAAATTTCTTCATATATTGCCTTTATTTGCATTTTATGATTTTATTTAATGTGTTCGTGAGATTCAACACTGCAGATTTAGACAGGATCCCAGGTTCATTAAGGAACGTTAAAGCCAAATGGCCAAAGTAGAAAAACTTATGCATGACACCAATACATGGTGAGACAGACATCCTGAAAAGATTAAGGAACGTTGAGGCCAAAACGCAAATGGCCAAAAGCCAAAAGCCAAATGGCCAAAGTAGAACAACTTATGCATGATGAGGCCAGAACACAAATGGCCAAACCACTCCAATTCACCTCCAAAAAGGGGACAGAAACCCCCCAAGGTATTGTATTTTCTTTATTTTCCTTATTTTATTTATTTCAATTATTTCTTTTTTTAATTAATTCCTTTACTTTAACTTATTTTCATAAAATATAAAAAATAGTAAAAAACAGAAAAGTCATAAAAATCAAAATATATTTATTTAATTAATATTTTTTGTAAATAAATTTCACTAATAATTAATTATTTATTTTTTTAAATCAAAATTGCATGTAAATAATTAGATTAATTTTAGGTTTAATTTTAACATGTTTTTCTTAATAAATAAATAAAATTAGAATTAGGGTTAATATTTTAATTTCATTTAATCTTTCTCATAAAAATACATAAAAAACATAAATACCAAAAACTCAAAAAAAAAAAAAAATTCTTTTTTCTCTTTAATTTCATTAGTTTAATCATTTAATTTAATTTCATTAAAAAGGGTCCAACGCCCTCGTTTCCAATTTTAATTCCTATTCGCGCATTTTTATTTATTTCTTTCTTTTAAATATTTATGTAACTCTCCCAAAGCCTTGTAAACTTAATTTCTCGCACTTTATTTTATTTCTTTATTTACTTTCCGTCAAATCTGGTCCTGGATTTTAATTTTGGCGATGTGGACCCGCTCCTTTGTAATAGTTTAGAACTTTCAATTTCCGCATCTTTTTTAACTGTTAAATAAATGCATGCAAGAATGAATGACAAAAAAATAAAAACAAACGCATAGATCACTTTGACAAAAGACAAAAATAAATGAAAACGACACACAAATCACACACCACCCCTAGGGTACGCCTCACTGTTGCCTTGCCTCGAAAGGTGATCGTCGAGTAGAGGATGTCTTAGTAAGTCCTCATGATCCGGGAACCTGGCATGAGGGTAGCTTCTAAGGTGTCTTCCCATTGCTCTGGTGATCACCATGTCCCTACAAACTCGAATTGACCCGAACACCTCCAACGGTGGTGCTACCTACCTCTCAATGGTGGGATGACACTACTTTAAAGGACATTTACACAGACAAATTCCTTAGGGTAGGTAGGTTCTCGTAGATACTTGATCTAAATTTCAAACAAATTCAAAAAATACTTTTCACACCGACACCTTTTCAAAAAGCTTTCGAAAGCAATTTTTCAAACACTCTTGAGGACCGATACAAGAGTCGAACTGAAATTTTCAAAGAAACTTTTTAAAACCCACAGTTGAAAAGCAAACAAACCATTTTTGAAAACACAAGTGAGCAAGTATCTAAGAGCCCATGGATAACCATGGATAGAAATGGTGCTAACACCTTCCCTTTCTATAACCTACCTCCCGAACCGAGAGCAATCTCTATAAGGAATTTTTCTGTGCTTTTGTCCTTTCCATTTGGAGAAAATAAAAGACGGTGGCGACTCTTGCTTCCGCGACATTTCGCAAACCAGCGTTAAACAGTCAGTTCCAGATCCACCGATCACAACGATGATACAACAATGGTTATCCCTCATCTTCCAAGAAATAGGGCAGTCACAATTCTTCCAACAAATCGAAAATGACTCAATATCACGCGACCTGTTCAAAAAGAAAGAAAATGTAATATAAAAGTAAATGAAAAATGAAATGAATAAGAGGTGATTAAAGAAAAAGACAAAATGCCCCGCTAAGTCGAAACATGGAAAAAGCTCGCTTAGGCAAAAGTCAGGGCATTTCGCTGGGCTTCATAGTCAAATTCAAAAAGAATTTGTCCAGGAAAAAGTTAGGGAAAATGATGGAAAGCCTGAAAGGAGAAAAAGGATTACAAAACAGATGTCCTTAACAAAGAAATATGTTGCATTATCAGAAAATAAAAGTAAAGATAAGTGATTATTGTATCCAAAGAAAACCTTGGTTGGTTCCTCAACTGTCTCGAAATTTCTTTTGAGAGATGAATGTTTAGGTCGAGTTAACTGAACTTAGGACTGGAGAACATCATGGAGGGGGTGGGTACGAAATAACTTTGAGCCTTAAAATCCATTTTTTATAAAACCGTGAACCAGACCATGTTACAACCCTCAAAAGTCCTAATTGAAACAAGGTTTATTTCGAAAGCGTACTTCAAAGAGATAGCGTTTTCTGACTCTCATGAATTTTGCTAAAATTTTTATATTGGTATCATATGCTTTTGTTATCTTTGATAAAAATAAAAATAAAAAAATCAATTTTGCATCCTTGCTAGTGATTCATTCACAGGGTTTTGTGAAATATCTTCAATAAAATCTTCAAGACTTACATAACTGTTGCATTAGAATCATCGTTCTTAGAATAAATATGTTCTGCTTGTAAAACCATTGCATGATATCAAAGAAGCTTACATTTGAGTATCATCAAAGGGCATGTAGCTAAGAAGAAGTTATCGAGTAAAGAAGATGCAACATTCATCTAATCTAGGGCATTTACGTCGAGATTCGACGAATCTCTAGGAACTTTTTTGGTCAGGAAGATTATCCTAAAAGCAGACAACCAAGGGCAAGTCGTGAAAAGATATCTCGACCAGTATGGTAAACTTGGGACACCAAATTTGTTTCCAAGGGCATTTCCAGATATTTTTTTTAGACAATTACTAGGTTCTTCCACGAGCCGAAGATTTTCCTCAAGCAATATTGTTTCTGATGATCTGCATGGTAGATAGGTGCATGATTCCCTCTACAATAACTAACCAACTAGTGGGTGTCTTCCAGGTTGTGGTGTGGTAGTGGGTTTGCAATCCCATTATCTTTCCCAGTTAAGCCTTCGTTCAGATTTTCTTCAAGTTATTATTTGATGGTGGGTTTGTAATCCCATCCTCTCCAGTCAGGTCCTGATTCAAATTTCTCCGACTGAGTGTAATTTCCTTCCGTGGTCAGAAGGTGATCAAGTAGAGTTTGCGAATTTACAAAGCACGTGCTTAGTTGTCAAACTCTTTCTCCCTTCGTGTTGAGAAGTAATGTAGAATATTTAGCAGGATATTATTCCCTCCAGTCATGATATTGTTGTTGTACTATGCCTCTAAGCAACCAGACAAGGGAAACATACATTCTAAGAAGTTTTGAGATAGGCGTCTACTCCTTGGGTTTTCTCTCACTGTGCACCGAGTTTTTTTTTAAATTCCCATGAGCTGACCCATTACTATGATGATAACTTCTTAATTCTCTGGATGAGTTGAGGATGATGCTTCCCTCTAAAGCTGTTATCCCATGGAATTCCATGATCTCTCCCCAAAGAATTTTTGCACAATTATTATGCCTGATATTGAAGACTGTATCTAGGCTCTCTTTAGTGTGTGTGGCTTCTTTTCCCCCCAATGAAGTTAGCATAACAATCCCCAGTTAAAGTATCAACGATGTAGTTCTGCATCTTCCCTGGTAAAGTCTGTATTGACATCCCCAGTTGAAGTCTCGACGACATGGTTTTCATCTTCCCCAAGTGAAGTTGGTTTTGGAATCTCCAGTGAAGTCTAGACGATGAAACTTCCTCTTCCCTTATCGAAGTCCGTATTGGTATTCCCCGGTGAGACATATAAGAGATTATGATATTCCCGCAACTTTACTTGTTGCTAGTCACGTGGTTCTTTGATTATTTTCAAGCCATGTTTTTCCCAGTGAAGTTAAGTCGTGAAATAGGACTTTGTTCCTCTGTTAATGCTTACCCTCTCCTGGAATCTAATCTCTGTTCTGCATGTGACTTGGCCGAGTGTTGTCTTCACCCAAGATTAGATTTGTCTGGTTATCCCCAGTTCATTATGGTTGTTTTATCAGCATGCACATGATAACATCCATACATTCATACACGTTATGCATAATTGAATTTAAAATTCATCACTCATTTGCATTCATTAATGTTTTGTCAGCATGTCTATCCTATTTGCAAAGTTATGTTACCCTCTCTCCAATAGAGTTGTCACCTTTAAACAGAAAGTGTATATCCTTTCAATTTCCCCACCGAGTTATCCCTCGTGGAAGATTTTTGCTTCATCCTTCCCATTTAGTTCATTATCTGGATGGAGTGTGATCCCCTTTTGAGTTTATTTCTCATCGGTTGCTGACTTGGTTGATTATCTCATTCCAATTTATTTCTGGTTAGAGTCTGTAGTCCCCGACAACATTATTATTCTGATTTCTGCAGGCTTCGAGCCTTTATTTGAGAATGTGCATTTTGCACGCAAAGACTTTTTTCTCCTCAACAGGAATGTATTGGTATTTCCCCAGGAAATCAAGCTTCTTTTCTCGCCAGTCTTATTACAATTACTTTTTAAAACAACAAGCGGTATTTCTCTTTATTTGAGCAACTTGTTCCTTCCCAGTAAGTCTGTTAAGGTAAGAAGATGTTTTTCTCCAATGAATGGTAGCCTTGTCATTATGGAAGGTAGTTCGTTGATAAAGATCGTTTTTCCAATGAATGGTAGTCTCGTCATTATGGGAGATAGTTCTTTGATGAAAATTGGATATCCCAATGAATGGTAGCCTTGTCATTATGAAAGGTAGTTCGTTGATAAAAATTTTATATTCCAATGAATGGTAGTCTCGTCATTATGGGAGATAGTTCGTTGATGAAAATTTGATATCCCAATGAATGGTAGCCTTGTCATTATGGAAGGTAGTTTGTTGATGAAAATTTGTTACTTTCGATGAATGGTAGTCTCGTTATTATGAGAGGTAGTCCGTTGATGAAGATTATTTTTCCAATGAATGGTAGCCTTGTCATTATGGAAGGTAGTTCGTTGCTGAAATTTGTTACTCCAATGAATGATAGTCTCCTCATTATGGGAGGTAGTTCGTTGTTGAGTTTTGATGTACTTCAATGATAAAGACAGTTCGTTGAAAGATCCTTACAACAATATTCTTACCCTTTCCAGGTGAAATATCTTGGTTAAAGAAGAAACTGAGACCATTTCGTGGCTTATAGTCAGGATCAAGGGATAGTTTATCTGATTCTCCATCAAATGGTATCTGTTCGAGGAAGTTTCGCAAGAGAAGTTTATTGTGAAATATTTACAAGTGGTAGTCTCTTTATTTGAGATAGCTTGCGTTTTTACCCTTTCCAGGTGAAACATCTTGGTTAAAGAAGAAAATGAGACCGGTTCATGGCTTATAGTCAGGATCGAGGGAAAGTTTATCTGATTCTCCATCAAATGGTATCTCTTCGAGGAAGTTTCACAAGAGAAGTTTGTTGTGAAATCTTTATAAGTGGTAGTGTGATACGGTGGCAGAACCGACTATTAATACTGGTTTGTGTTTTGCGTTTTTTGTTTGCAAAATGTCGCGGTAAGCAAGAGTCGCCACCAACTTTTATTTTATCCAACCGGAAAGGAAAAAAGTACAGAAAAAATCCTTTTCTGAGATATCCTGAGTACGGGGGGGGGGCGGGGGGGGGTAGATTATAGAAAGGGAAGGTGTTAGCACCCTTTCTATCCATGGTTTTCCATGGGCTCTTAGGTACTTGCTCATCTTTTTAAAATTGCTTGTGTATGTGCTTTGTTTTTGAAATTTTTTGACTTCGTGATAACCCTTGTATCAGTCCTCAAAGGTGTGACGAAGTTTTTTTGAAAATTGTTTTAAAAATGTGTAAGTGTGAAGAGTTTTGATTTGAGAAAGTACCTACTAGCATCTACCTACTCTAAAAAAGATCGTTTCTATTCTCGTTTCCTTTAGACAGCACTATCCTACTATTGAGAAATAGGTAGCACCATCATTGGAGTTGTAAGGGTCAATTCGAAAGGGACGTACGATCACTAAAGCAATGTTAGGAGACATTAGTAATAACCCTAGAGTCTTAAGATCATATTTGAGGCAACATTTCCGAGGCAACCTTTCCGAGGCAACATTCCGAGGCAACATTCGAATGGGACATTTGATCTTTGTTAGACAGGAGGGCAACCACTAAGACACCCTATACTTAATGATCGTTTAACGAAGGAAACCGAAGTGAGAGTATACCCTAAGAGTGATATGTGCGAGTGATTAGTTTCAGTTATTTATCTTAGCACATTAGGGTTTTCTAACTAGATTAATTTGTCATGCATTCTTGTCATACAATCCTATTAGCATACATCTAAACAGTCAAATATTTGCGAGAAATAAAATGCGAGAAAGTAAATCTACGCTATTACAAGGCTCCGGGGAGGGGAATTAATTACATAGCCAAAAACCCGGGAAAAAGCGATAAATAAAAAGCTCTAGATTAAACTATTACAAACCATGAACAGTTACAACAATATCGTAAAAATAATAATACGCGCGCGATGAATCGAATACGAGACAACTAGGGTTTTAACCCTTTCCTAAACCTAATTGCGATTGGTTAAAAAAATGTTTTTGTTTTGTTTTGTTATTTTAAGAAACTAAAGAAATTATTACATTTAAAAAGAAAATCCTAATTAATTTTAAATTAAGAAAAATAAATTAATTTTCTAAAACCTATTTTTTTTTTGTATTTTTATTTATTTGTAAAAAAAGAGCAAAATAAAATTAAATCAAAAGTTTAACCTAATTTCTATTTGATTTTATTTTTGAAAACAAATTACAAATTTCCTAAGTTAAACCTAAATTAAATTAATTTTGACATATAAAAAAAATAATCTTAATTTTGTGAATTATTGATTTTATGGTTTCTTTTGTGAAAAAAAAAATTAATTTGTGAAATAATAGTAAATAAAATAAATATTAAATAAAATAATAAAGAAGAAAGAAATAAGAAAATGGTGATGGGCCTGTACTAGCAATTATGGGGGGTGTGCTGTTGAGATTTTGAGCCCAAAAGACGCAGGCCTGTTTGACTTTGCCTAATCCAGTGTGACTGTTGACTTGAGGCGTATGGTTGTCGTTTAGGGGAAAGGCATTAGATCTGGAGCGTTGATGAATGGGATGGCCAGATCTTGAGTTGCTTGGTGGATTATTTGACGTGAGGTATACCTGATCATTTATTGAAAAATAACATGAAGCAAATATGGGACCTGGGGATCGAACCCAGGTCCTTAGGCCTATTCCCAATACACGCTTGCCAACTGAGCTATTTGGCTTGTTTGAATATATAATGAAAACAAAGTCTAATATATGAAAAAAGCACGGTTAATGGAAAAACGCCCTGAAATTTAAATAACCCAATCAGTGAATGCCACGCATCCATCTTCTTCCTCCCAACCGTCGTTTTAGGTAACAACATCTTTACCTACGGACATGGCGCTATAGCTATAACCTTGTGTATTTCAAAAATTCTCTACAAGCAATATAAACAAAATTCAAAGGTGCCAATCAACTCGTCTCATCCTCACGAGTATCATGGCACCAAAATCCAAACCCAATTTTTCCTATACTGCAAATCCCTAATCAAGAACGTAAAACCCTAGCTATGGTAACATCCTGTACAGGCGTTAGAAATGCAATTGAATGGTTCCAATAGTTTGCAAACTCAATAATGAACACGAATATACAATCAAAAAATGCATAGGATGAGTAAATTAATGAAATCAAATTTGAGTTTGGAAGAAAAGCGTGATACCTGTAACTTACAATTCCAGGCGTGAAAAGGCTCGCAATTGATTGGGATATGTTCCTGGGATGTCCAACAATCTTTTGGCAATGCGAGAATGGCACGAATTGGCCTCTAGTATGGAAATTTGATCACCACTTTTCTTGAATTTTTTCCAGTTTTGTTTGCCTCTTTCACGACTGCCCCAACCTCCCTCATGCCTTGGATTGCTTCTGTATATGTACTACAACATGTTAGGTCAACAAAAATGAAATCAATCTTGCCAATTATGAAGATTTGATTTGGTCTTTCATGGCATATGATTTCTTTCCAAACGTGCTTCAATTTAATCTTTTTCCATCCAAACTAGCCTTGCACGAATTGATCCTCAATTGACAGCATATAGGATCTTCCTTCAATGCAAAAATCATCCCTAAAACACAATATATGATTTATTTAGATTTATTTGATTTTATTTGAATTTTTTAAATTCTGGCAACAGATACTCAATGTCACAGTGAATGTTATGACACCGTATTTGACTTTCTATAAGACAGTAAATAAAAAAAACTGTAAAGAACACAGTCAATTGTTTACCAAGTTCAGTGTGAAACAACACCTACTCTGGGGGCTACTGAGCCAGGGAGGAAATCCACTATAAGAGATATTAATTCAGGAATAAATCAACCAGTTTATCTCCTTCACTTAAGACCTACCCAATGCAACTTCAATCTAAGTTTAACTTAAACCTGAGTTCCTACTCACTCCCCCTCAATCACAGCAGTGATACTAAACAATTGACTAATGAAATTATGAAGACACACTTCAGAACATACACTTGATTATGCTTCACAACTTTTAATCAAGTAATACAATCACTCGTGCTTCAAAGCTTTGAGTGATACATAAACCTAACTTGACCTTGCTTCAAAGCTTTAATCAAGTGACACAAACACTCTGGCTTCAAAGCTTTGAGTGATACACAACCCTTACAATCAAAACCTACTCCAAGTCACTTATCACAATGATACTTGCTTGGATTACAGTAGTTAAAACTATACAGCTCCTTATAGATCCTCTGTCTAAAAGTGTTGATTTTTCCAACAGCCTTCCTGTTGAATATATATATATATATATATATATGCAACTGTTTCTTCAGTTAGGGCTTCCACGAAAAGCTAGGGTTAATTAGGGTTAACCTCAAGACTTGGTCACAAGACTTTATCAACCAGATTAGGGTTGAGCTAAGTTAACCTAAAGTCCACGTGAGATTCTGTTCTGGAATGTATGAACCAAATTCCTGAAAAATCTCAGAATTAACCAAACTGCATAACTGTTAGATCAGTACAAGATGTCTTAACATTGGTTATGACAACAGGAATCCTGTTTACTGATTTTGGTAGAATGTAATAAATGTGATCATTGCAAAATGCTCAGATACACACTCATGAAGAGCAGCTACTGTATGCCATTCTTTTTCTGCATAAAGTACCTAATAACCCAGAATGTTATGACATCAGTCATGACATTCACACACCTGGTTTTACCAAAAATACATGCCAATAACTAAACACTTACAAACTCCCCCTTTGGCAAATTTTTGGCTAAAACCCCTAAACAATCAGAGAATAGAGAGCAGTAGAAATAATATGTCTGCAGAAAAATTAATGTCTACCAAGAATAATTAACACATAATCTTCTCCCCCTCTTTAGCCATAAATAGGCCAAAGATACATGTACTTTTAGGTTATACAGTCATCCAAAATGAATAATAAAAACAACAAAAAGGCTGAAAGCACTTGCAGCAACAGGTACCAGCAGCAAGCTTGACACTCCACTGATCTTCAAGCCCTGTCATCTTCAGAGGAGGCACTATCTTCAGCATTAAGCTGATCTTCAGCAGCATCCTCTTCCCTTCTTTGTCCTTCAGTCTCCTCCTGTTCTAGTCTGGCAATTAGGTTCTCAAGAGTCCTTTTCCTTGTCTCCAGCTCTTTGCAGGTTTCCTTCAGCACAGTTATAACATCAGATTTCTTGGACTGAGTTTTGACAGTTGATGTCTCAGCTGATGTCATGACAATGTCAGGAACATGAGTTCCCTGAAATAGCTTATAGTGCAACCCAAGAGAAGGGGCTCTTTTGCATACAATATCTCTTTCCACTAGAATGTCAGGATAATGAGCAAGGACAATACCACATATGAGGGAGGGAAAGGCAATAGGGCCTTTAACAGCATAGCTTCTAACATGTTTTAAAGTTTGATCAAAGATATACCTGCCATAGTCAAATTCTGTCCTGGTTCCAACAACATAAATGAATCTTCCCAATCCTGTGGAGATGGTTGATTTATGGTTGGTAGGAACCCAGTTGGTTGCACCAATCTTGTGCAGGATGGCAAATTTCATGCTTAGCTTGCTTACATTCAGCTTGCCTTTTAAGGGCCAACTCTTGACTTAATTTGCAGTGATGGTTTGGAATACTTGGTTGTCAGTAACCTCTACTTCAGGACAAGCCTCATCTGGTCTTCCAAGGAATTTGTTTATTTCAGAGGGAGAGAAATTAACCTTTCTTCCTCTCACATAGACACATTTAAAGTCAGCTGACCTTCCATCAGCACATCCATCAGATAAATTCACTATGAATTCTTTGACAAGATTTTCATAGCAGTTGGTAAACTTTACCACAGTATTCATTAGTCCAACAGTTTTGATTAGGTCCATGATCTCCTTACATTCCATGGCACCATTGTTCAGTTCTCTTTCCAAGGCTATTCTTTTTAAACAAACATACTTCCATCTGTTGGCATTTTCAGGGTGGTGAAAAGAAATGTTGTCAATGGGGACTTCAGGAACTTTAGCCATTTTGCTTGAAGGGAGTTTCCTTCTGAGAGAGATGTCTTCAGCATCAACTTCAAATTCTGATTCCTCATCAGAATCAGAAGGTTCAGGCTCTTTCCTTTTCTTTTCTATTGGTTGTCTCACAGGCTTTGAGAGACTACCAGCATGTACTCGGGTTTTCACCTTCCCTTTGGACAATACAGTCTTCACAGTTTCTACACCAGTCTTGCCTTCAGACCTAGTTTTCTTATGATCAACATCATCAGTCTTCTCTTTGGTCACATTTTGC
This sequence comes from Vicia faba, assembly GCA_948472305.1. Taxonomy (NCBI): domain Eukaryota; kingdom Viridiplantae; phylum Streptophyta; class Magnoliopsida; order Fabales; family Fabaceae; genus Vicia; species Vicia faba. The sequence continues at coordinate 832,752,853 of OX451735.1, read as the reverse complement.
AGCATCCTGCTTACCTTTTCTATTCATCATCCTCCTAGCTATGCTAGGGTTGATATTTGCAATTAGGTCATTGTCAGAGTATTCTTCATCCACATCAATAACCGGGGGTTCAACATCCTTCTCTGAAGGGTTCTGGATATCATCAAGATTTTCAGATGATTTCTGAATGTTGTCATCCGGTGTCTCAACATTCTTAGAGACACCTGGATTTATTTCAACATTTGGCTAGCAGATTCTTGATTTAAAGGAACAGAAATGCCAGGTACAGAGTGGTTCTCATTCAGAATTCTTGTAACAAGTCTAGCTATTGCTTGATGAACATAAGCTGTGCCTTCCTTATTTTCTATTCCTGAGGGAACAGAAGATGATGGTTTAGAGGGATTACCAGATGAAGTAGCTTGAGACCTTCCTGCATGCCTTGTTCTCATCTTTTTAACCTTAGAGGGGTTAGCTGCCAGTTCTCTAAGAGGAGTAATCTCCAGGACTTCAGAATCCATGCATGTTGTGATTTCCCTAGGATCTCGATCAGAGGATCCGGATGAAACAGTCGTCTTAGAAGAGGATGATGTCATGGATAGTTGAGACATTTTGAGAGTCTTAGAAAACCAGTAACAACGAGAGAGAAATCTTTGATTGAGAGAATGGGGATTGTTGCAGAGCCGAGAGAGGAAGGAGGTAAATGAGTGTCTATTCAACTTCTTAACAATTTTGAAAGAAATAGGAAAACATATGATTAACCCAATCAAAATAGACTTAACACAAAAAACTCCTTCATCCCTTGTTTTAAGCAAAATTAATTGCTACATTTCCTCATGTTGGCAAATACCCAACTTGCCCCTCAAATTTTCAAATTGATTTGCATCAAGTGCTTTGGTAAAAATGTCAGCCAACTGTAGTTCAGTGGCAACATGTTCCAGTTTAATCGTCTTCTCCTCTACAAGATCTCTGATAAAATGATGTCTAATGTCAATATGCTTGGTCCTGCTATGCTGAATAGGATTCTTGGAAATGTTGATTGTACTCAGATTGTCACAGTACAATGTCATAACATCTTGTGTGACATTATACTCAGTAAGCATCTGTTTTATCCAGATCATTTGAGAACAGCTACTACCAGCTGCAATGTATTCAACTTCAGTAGTAGAGAGAGACACACAGTTCTGTTTCTTGCTGAACCAGGAGACCAGATTATTTCCTAAGAAGAAACATCCTCCAGAGGTGCTCTTTCTATCATCAGCACTTCCAGCCCAATCAGCATCACAGTAACCAGTCAGAGTTGGTTCACACCCATGAGAGTACAGCAAGCCATAGTTGTAAGTTCCACTTACATACTTCAAAATTCTCTTCACTTGGTTGATATGACTGACTTTGGGATCAACTTGGTATCTTGCACATACTCCAACTGCAAAAGCAATGTCAGGTCTGCTGGCTGTTAAGTATAGCAGACTTCCTATCATGCTTCTGTACAGGCTTTGGTCCACCTTAACCCCACTTGAATCTTTGGATAACTTTAAATGAGTAGGTGCAGGAGTCCTTTTGTGACTGGCATTCTCCATACCAAACTTCTTGACAATGTTCTTTGCATACTTGCTTTGAGACAGAAAAATTGAGTCTTCCATCTGTGTGACTTGCAGTCCAAGAAAGTAGGTCAATTCTCCCATGAGGCTCATTTCGAATTCAGCCTGCATTTGGTCAGCAAAATGTTTAACCATTTTATCTGACATTCCCCCAAACACTATGTCATCAACATAGATTTGAGCTACCATTATCTTTCCTCCTTCATTTTTGACAAAGAGGGTTTTATCCAAGCCTCCTTTTCTATATCCTTTGTCAGAGAGAAATTTTGTCAACCTGTCATACCATGCTCTAGGAGCTTGTTTCAGGCCATATAAAGCTTTCCTCAATTTGTAGACATGATCAGGGTAGTTTGGATCCACAAAACCTTTAGGCTTTTCCACATAAACTTCCTCATTTAAGTACCCATTTAGGAAGGCACTTTTTACATCCATCTGAAATAACTTGAACTTCAGGAGACAAGCAATTCCCAATAGGAGTCTGATAGATTCCAATCTGGCTACAGGGGCAAAGGTCTCATCAAAATCAACCCCTTCAACTTGAGTGTATCCATGAGCAACAAGTCTTGCCTTATTCCTGGTGACAACTCCTTCAGCATCTGATTTGTTCTTGTATATCCATTTTGTGCCAATGATGTTTGTTCCTTCTGTTCTAGGAACTAACTCCCATACTTCATGTTGCTTGAATTGGTTCAATTCATCTTGCGTTGCACCAATCCAGTATTCATCAGTTAAAGCCTCCTTAACATTTCTTGGTTCAATTTTAGACACAAAGCAAGAGTTTGAGATGATTTCTATAGATCTTGTAATGACTCCACTGTTAGGATCTCCTATGATGAGTTCTTTAGGATGATCTTTCTGAATTCTGATGGAAGGGATTTTGCTATCTTCCTTGGATTCAGAGTTTGCTGCAGTGGTGTTAGGCAGGTCATTCTGTTGAGTTGAAGTCTCAAAGAATGTCTCAACATTACAAGGGACATCTGTTTCCTCATGATAATCATCAACTATGACATTTATTGATTCCATCATGACTTTGGTCCTGGAATTGAATACCCTATAAGCTCTGCTGTTGGTGGAGTATCCTAGAAATATTCCTTCATCACTTTTAGGGTCCAGCTTTCTCCTTTGATCACGATCTGCCAGAATATAGCATTTGCTACCAAATACATGGAAGTACTTCACTGTTGGCTTTCTTCCTTTCTAGAGTTCATAAATGGTGGATGAGGTTCCCTTTCTCAAGGTGACCCTGTTATGGACATAACAGGCTGTATTCATAGCTTCAGCCCAAAAATGTATAGGAAGTCTATTGGCATGTATCATTGCTCTGGCAGATTCCTGTATGGTCCTGTTTTTCCTTTCTACAACTCCATTTTATTGAGGAGTTATAGGAGAAGAGAATTCATGATTAATTCCTTCTGAGGAACAGAACTCATTAAACTTACTGTTTTCAAATTCCTTGCCATGATCACTTCTGATTCTGACAATGCATCCTTCTTTTTCTCTTTGAATTCTTTTGCACAGGTCTTTAAAAACTTCAAATACATCAGATTTTTCCCTAATGAAGTTAATCTAGGTGAATCTGGAAAAATCATCCACAACAACATAGGCATATCTTTTTCCACCAAGACTTTCCACCTGCATTGGTCCCATCAGATCCATATGTAGAAGTTCTAGAACCTTAGAGGTGGTCAGATGTCTTGACTTTGGATGTGACATCCTAGTCTGCTTACCAACCTGACATTCACCACATACTCTCCCTTCATCAATTTGCAGTCTTGGAATCCCTCTGACTGCCTCCATGGATATAATCCTTTTCATTCCTCTTAGATGTAGATGGCCAAGTTTTTGGTGCCACAGTTTCACTTCTTTTTCTTCTTTGGCAATAGAACACACAGTAGAGTAATTAGTGTTCTCAGGCTCCCACAAGTAGCAGTTGTATTTAGATCTGACTCCTTTCATTACAACTTCTTGTTTCTCATTAGTTACAAGACATTCAGATTTTGAGAAGTTGACCTTGAATCCTAGATCGCATAATTGACTGATACTTATGAGATTAGCAGTCAGGCCTCTTACCAGCAATACTTCATTTAGATTTGGAACTCCAGGGCAGTCCAAGTTTCCAACTCCTTTGATTTCTCCTCTAGCACCATCTCCAAAGGTCACATAACTAGTGGTGTGAGGTTTAACATTATTGAGAAGGTTCTTGATTCCAGTCATGTGCTTAGAACATCCACTGTCAAAGTACCAGTCTTCCTTTGCAGAGACTCTAAGGGAAGTGTGAGCTATCAGGGCAGTAGCCTTTTTCTTCCACTGTGGAGTATATGGTACCTTGTTAAACTTAGGTTTGACACCTGGGTTCTGATTAGGATATCCATATAATCTGAAGCAGAATGGCTTTATGTGACCAAACCTCCCACAATGATGACATCTCCATCTTTGATACTTTTTCTTCATATTCCTCTGTTCACGATGTTGAGTGCTATGTTGTGACATCTGCTTTGACATTTGTTTATCAGGCCTGATCTTCTTGTCTATACCAGATTTCTTTGCTGCCACAAATCCTAGACCAGACTTGTTTTCCACATTTTGTCCAACCTGAAGGATTTCTTCCAATTTGTCAGTTCCATTTGTCAGCATCTTGACAGATTTGGTCATCTGGTCCAGTTTTGAGTTTAGCATTTGAACTTCCCCTTCTAGATGACTTATAGTATCAATGTCTGCCCTTTTCTCAGCCTCCAACTTTAGTATGAGTTTTGTTTGTCTCTCATTTTGCTGACAGACTTCAGCACTTATGACACATAATTTCTTGTAGGAATCAGCCAGTTCTTCAAATGTCACTTCCTCATCACTAGAATCACTATCAGAGTTACAGATACCAGTTAGTGCAGTAACTAGTTTGGCAGATTCTTCTTCAGAATTACTTTCTGAATCACAGTCAGACCAAGTAACAGACATTCCTTTCTTTTGTTTCTTAAGAAAGGTAGGACATTCAGCTCGAATGTGCCCATATCCTTCACATCCATGGCATTGAATTCCTCTGCTTTGATTTCCCTTCTCTTCAGACTTTGGTCTTCTACTGGAGTCATAAGATCTGTTAATGTCAGCAGAAATGTTCTTGACATTTGACCTTGACTTTGGATCCATTCTCTTGATGAGTTTGTTGAATTGTCTTCCAAGCATGGCTATAGCTTCTGAAATATTTTCTTCTTCATCCTCCTTGTTTTCATCTTCAGTGTTAGATACAAGTGTTATGCTCTTGTTTTTCTTGTCGACATTGTCACCGAGCCCCATCTCAAAGGTCTGAAGAGACCCAATGAGTTCATCCGCCTTCAAATTGCTGATATCCTGGGCTTCCTCTATATCAGTTACCTTCATTGCAAATCTTTTAGGCAAGGATCTGAGAATCTTTCTCACCAGTTTTTCTTCTGACATCTTTTCTCCCAATGCTCCTGAGGTGTTGGCAATCTCTAAGATGTTCATGTGAAACTCATGAATGGTTTCATCTTCCATCATCCTTAGGTTCTCAAATTTGATAGTCAGCATCTGAAGCCTTGACATTTTTACTTTGGATGTGCCCTCATGGGTAGTTTTGAGAGTGTCCCAAACTTCCTTGGCCAGTTCACATTGATGTACTAGTCTAAATATGTTTTTATCTATTCCATTGAACAAGGCATTTAATGCTTTGGAATTGCCCAGAGCTAACTCATCTTCTTCTTTGCTCCATTCTTCCTCAGGTTTCAGACTGATTGTCCCATCTTTCTCAGTTATGGTGGGATGGTTCCATCCTTTGTCAGCAGCTCTCCAAGCCTTTTTGTCCAGTGATTTTAAGAAGGCAACCATACGAGGTTTCCAGTAGTCATAATTTGATCCATCCAGAATGGGTGGTCTGTTTCCAAAAACTCCTTCTTTGTCCATAGCGCCAGAAAGTGATATCCCTAGATCTCACCCAGTAATACAGGCAGGGTGCCTGCTCTGATACCAATTGAAATTCTGGCAATAGATACTCAATGTCACAGTGAATGTTATGACACCGTATCTGACTTTCTATAAGACAGTAAATAAAAAAAACAGTAAAGAACACAGTCAATTGTTTACCCAGTTGAGTGTGAAACAACACCTACTCTGGGGGCTACCAAGCCAGGGAGGAAATCCACTATAAGAGATATTAATTCAGGAATAAACCAACCAATTTATCTCCTTCACTTAAGACCTACCCAATGCAACTTCAATCTAAGTTCAACTTAAACCTGAGTTCCTACTCACTCCCCCTCAATCACAGCAGTGATACTAAACAATTGACTAATGAAATTATGAAGACACACTTCAGAACATACACTTGATTATGCTTCACAGCTTTTAATCAAGTAACATAATCACTCGTGCTTCAAAGCTTTGAGTGATACATAAACCTAACTTGACCTTGCTTCAAAGCTTTAATCAAGTGACACAAACACTCTTGCTTCAAAGCTTTGAGTGATACACAACCCTTACAATAAAAATCTACTCCAAGTCACTTATCACAATGATACTTGATTGGATTACAATAGTTAAAACTATACAGCTCCTTGTAGATCTTCTGTCTAAAAGTGTTGATTTTTCCAACAGCCTTCCTGTTGAATATATATATATGCAGCTGTTTCTTCAGTTAGGGCTTCCACGAAAAGCTAGGGTTAATTAGGGTTAACCTCAAGACTTGGTCACAAGACTTTATCAACCAGATTAGGTTTGAGATAAGTTAACCTAAAGTCCACGTGAGATTCTGTTCTGGAATGTATGAACCAAATTCCTGAAAAATCTCAGAATTAACCAAACTGCATAACTGTTAGATCAGTACAGGATGTCTTAACATTGGTTATGACAACAGGAATCCTGTTTACTGATTTTGGTAGAATGTAATAAATGTGATCATTGCAAAATGCTCAGATACACACTCATGAAGAGCAGCTACTGTATGCCATTCTTTTTCTACATAAAGTACCTAATAACCCAGAATGTTATGACATCAGTCATGATATTCACACACCTGGTTTTACCAAAAATACATGCCAATAACTAAACACTTATAATTTTAAACGAATAAAAATAAAAATAAATAAAATAAATGAATAAATAAAGCATGGAGGGTCCCATAGGTCGTGGACTATGTTATCATTGAAGTGCAAGCATAAAAAGTTGGGCCCATTTAGCAAAAAATGCAAATTTGAGCACATTTGACTTTTTGCAATTTTTGCAAAAAAGGTCAACTTGGCCAATGCATAACTCTCTCAATTTTGACCCTAGAGAGGTGTTCTTTGACTTTTTAGAAAGCTTAGAATATCCTCAAAACAAACCTTTTGGTCTTATCTCAATTGAGTCTTCCATGTTCATGTATGAAGCTTTGACCCAAAAGGTGTTTTTGTTGACTTTTCAAAATGACCTATAATGTCCAAATTCTTATCTTTTTGTGAGTGCATATTTTGAACTTGGGAGCTGAAGATGAATTGTGAGTGCATATTTATGCTTGGTCAAAGTTGAGTTGACTTTTCTTGCAAAACCCTAATTTAGCAACTTTTGGGTTTTGATGAATTGTGAGCAATACTTGATGAATCATGATCAATCCTTTATCTAATGATGAATGATACTTCAAAATGAGGATGTTGACCAAAAATCTTGAAGTTTGACTGTATGTGGGCCATAGTTGACTTTTGACCTAACACAGTCGATTTTCAGGCCTTTGAGCAATTGATTGAGCAAACTTCCTCTACAAGGCTTGAAACTTGACATGGATGATCTTGAGAACATATTAGGACAATGGTGAGTGTTTGGGATCCTTTGGACTCAAGCATCTTGATGCAAAATGAAACCCTAATTTGAGGTAGACTGCCTTAGGAGAGAGTTTGTCTGGTCAATTCTTGGACTTCCTTGAGCAATTTGAGGACCTCACTTGACATGTATTGAGAAATATCGGAGGGAAAATTTTGGGGTACAACAGCGGCCCCTGTTCAATCTTCTTAAACCTGAGGATGTAGATTGGCGTGTCTGCCTTTCGTGATCTGAAGGTGGAAGATGATTGAACACTAGAGTGCCCAGAAATTTGCACTCGCATAAAGTGATACTTGAATTACGATATCAGGAATGTGCTTATAGATGCCATTTGGAAGCCGATGATGGAAGATGGGCTTAAAGATTCCATCCGAAGAGGTGTCGATCGCATAAGAGATTCCTTTGCGAGATCCTGTATACCTGTTGTTGAGGAGGACTTCATTGGGGAATGCTGGTCTCTGTCTTGAGAGAAATAGAGTTTTAGGAGCTTCAGTTGTCTATTACTCTACTGGGGAATAATTCCGGTTTGGGAAGTGGAAGTGAACTGTGTGTTTGGTCAGGGTACATGTTACACCGCGACTTTCTGGGGAAATGTGAAATCAATTGTTTGATCGGGTCCAGGTCTTACAGTGTTGTGGACTGCTGTCTGGGGATAAGAAAGGAAGAACCCGAATAGTAAGGTTATGAGAAGGAACTTGGATAGTAGGGTTACTTCAATATGAAATCCTGGGTAGTAGGGCTAAGAGAAGGAACCTGGATAGTAGGGTTACTTCGATATGAAAGCCTGGGTAATAGGGTTGTGAAAAGGAACCTGGATAGTAGGGTTACTTCGAAATGAAAGCCTAGATAGTAGGGATACTTCGATATGAAAGCCTGGGTAGTAGGGCTGTGAGAAGGAACCTGGATAGTAGGGTTACTTCGATATGAAAGCCTGGATAGTAGGGTTTGAGAAGGAACCTGGATAGTAGGTCTACTTCGATATGAAAGCCTAGGTAGTAGGGCTGTGAGAAGGAACCTGGATAGTAGGGTTACTTTGATATGAAAGCCTAGATAGTAGGGCTTGAGAAGGAACCTGGATAGTAGGGTTACTTCGGTATGAAAGCCTGGATAGTAGGGCTGTGAGAAGGAACCTGGATAGTAGGGTTACTTCTATATGGATTTGGGTAAAACTTCAGGGGGAACTGGGGTAAGGTTGCTTTTGTTGCACCGATGATTACTCTGTTTAGTTTCGAGTGTTGATCATATGCCTGCTGGAAATTGTTGATAATAACTGTCTTTTCCTGAAATAAATACAGGGTTAGTTATGTGCGATGCATGAGATGCATTGTATGCTGAAGTTCTCAAAATAAATGAGACTGTGTTATATGTGATGTATGCACATGTCATGATGTACGAACATGAAATGCTGACGTGACAATCTGAATCTGGGAAAATAAATCCCTGACTGTTGTTTGGAGAGTGTGAGAAATGGCATTATTGGCTGCTGCAATAAACCATAGTTCCTCTGCTTCTGTTATGGATGGTGAACAACAATGACTATGCTGGGGATTTTCCCCTTGGCTGGTAAATATTCAGCCGGACGAGACTCTGTTTGAGGATAACTCTGCGGGGAATAACCCTGTTAGAGAGGAGATGCTCTGTTGATAGATCTGCTGACTTGGAGAAACAACTCAGTTGGGGATGAATTTCCGTTGTCGGTAAACTCTGTTGGAGATTGAATTTCTGCTTGCGAGAGAAGTAAACTCTGCTTGGGGAACAATTTACCAACTTACTCGCGATTGCGAACTTCAGTAAGGGAGAGTTATGTCCTGCTTGAGAAATCTAACATCGCTGTCTTTGGATATTTCTTACTCTGTGGGGAGTGTATGTACTACTACTCATGTTCTTAAGCTGATTCCACCTTGGTACCCGATGGACAGAGTAACTGTAGGGTTTGGGCACTTCTTGTTTGTCCTTGTTCCTGGAATTACGAGTAATCGTCTTTTGTTTTTTATGTAAATATTTATGAGCAGCAATTATTTCCAAATGCATATATCGAAAATGAATCATTGGACGTTCTTGCAAAACAAAACAGAAAAAGAAAAATAATTTGGAATTTTCTTGTGAAAATGAATTGTATTGATTTTCGAAGTTGGCCTGTAATAGGCGTTTTGTACAACGATGCTGACGTCCTAGTAAGAGAACGTCGCCAAAAGATAGAAATCACAATTTGAGTAAAAGAAAGAAAAACAATTATGTAAAATAATCTTATTGGGTTCCAACTCTTTTATTGCCTCTATATCTTCAAGCGTCTCATCACTTTGCTGCTTGGTCGAAGGTTGATCAAACTGATTGGCGCCGTCTGAGCTTGATAGTCGATACCGAAGTCTGGTTGCAAGATGATCCAATGAGACATAGGATTACGCTTAAATCCCTAATTTTTTCTTGGACCTCCCTTTCGGGTTTTCAGTCCACAGGGATACCCTTTTTTGCCCAAGCCGCCTTTTCAGGTTTTCGACTTGTCGGGTGTACAGTTTTTTTTCTTTCATTTTCATCCCTTACTTTTGCCCGAACCCTTTTGGTTCGCCAGGAAGCCCTTATTTTTACCTAGGCCAGTCAACCTAGCGGGTCTTTGATTATGCGTAGTATCTTTTCACTATGTCTGCATTGACGGGGTGAGGAAGGTCGTCACCATCCATGGTGGTTAGAATCATAGCTCCTCCCGAGAAAATTTTCTTAACCACATATGACCCTTCGTATGTAGGGGTCCATTTTCCCCTGGGATCACCTTGCAGCAGTATGATGCGCTTGATCACCAGATCCCCGACTTGATATTCTTGACGCCTGACTTTCTTGTTAAAAGCCTTGATCATTCGTTTTTGATACGTCTGACCATGACAGATAGCAGTAAGTCTCTTTTCATTGATTAAATTCAGCTGATCAAGCCGGGTTTGGATCCAGTCGTCTTCGTTCAAACCTGCATCCTTCATAATCCTGAGAGGGGGTATCTGGACTTTGATGGGTAGGACTGCCTCCATGCCGTACACCAAAGAGTAGGGTGTTGCCCATGTTGATGTCTGTGCTAAGGTACGGTACCCATGAAGAGAGAATGGTAGCATTTCGTGCCAGTCTTTGTATGTCACCGTCATCTTCTGCACAATCTTCTTGATGTTCTTGTTAGCCGCTTCAACAACCCCATTCATCTTCGTCCGATAGGGAGAAGAGTTATGATGTTGTATCTTGAACTGTTTGTAGAGTTCGGTGATCATCGTGTTATTGAGATTTGTACCATTGTCAATAATGATCCTCTCTGGTACACCATATCGACAGATCAGATTATGTCGGATAAACCGTGCCACAACGTTTTTGGTTACTGTAGTGAAGGAAGCTTCCTCAACCCACTTTGTAAAATAATCAATGGCTACCAGAATGAAGCGATGCCCGTTAGACACAGTAGGTCTGATCTCGCCGATCATGTCGATGCCCCACATTGTAAAAGGCCAAGGAGTTGCCAAAACATTTAGGGGAACCAGAGGTACATGCACCTTATCAGCATACACTTGGCACTTATGACAAGTTTGAGAGTGTTGATAACAATTGGCTTCCATAGTGGACCAATAATATCCTACCTGTAGGATTTTCTTCGCTATGGTGTGTCCACTGGAATGAGTTCCGAAAGGGCCTTCATGTAGGTCTGCCATGATCCTTTCTGCCTCGCTCTTGTCTATGCACCGCAATAAGGTTTAATCATGGTTACGCTTATAGAGGATACCATTACTGATGAAGAACTTCACAACGAATCTTCTCAGAAACGTCTTATCATTAACAGATGCCCCCTCGGGGTATTCTTGAGCCTCAAGATACCTCTTTACCTCGTGAAACTAGGGTTTATCTGCTACCTCTTCAGTCTCAATGTCACAGCAATGTGTGGGTTCGTCCAACCTCTCAATGGTAATCTGGGGAGCTTCATTGTCCCGCCTGACTTTGAACATAGAAGACATGGTAGCTAGCGTGTCCGCTAACTGGTTCTCTTCTCTGGGGAAATGTTCAAAGGTTATTTCCTCGAAGTGCGGGAGCAATATCAGTACATACTCTTTGTAAGGAATAAGATTCGGGTGCTTCGTATCCCACTCGCCTTTGATATGACTTATCACCAGAGCGGAATCTCCGAATACACTCAAGAATTTAATCCTCAGGTCAATAGCAGCTCGAAGACCTAAGATACATGCTTCATACTCCGCCATATTATTGGTGCAGTTGAAACATAATCGGGCGGTGAACGGAGTATGACAACCCTCAGGAGATATAATTACAGCACCAATGCCGTTACCCAAAGCGTTTGATGCTCCATCAAAATACATAGACCATCGGGATCCCTCATCGGGTCCTTCATTCGGTCCAGGTTCTTCGCAGTCGGTCACTAACATGATATTCTCATCTGGGAACTAGAAATTCATGGACTGGTAGTCATCCACGGCTTGATGCGCCAAATGATCTGCCAATACTCTCCCCTTGATTGCTTTTTGGGTTGTGTATTGGATTTCGTATTCAGTTAAGATCATCTGCCATCTTGCTATCCTTCCGGAGAGAGCAGGCTTCTCGAAAATATACTTGATTGGATCCATCTTTGATATCATCAAGGTAGTGTGAGTCAGCATATACTGTCTCAGCTAGCGAGCAGCCCATGCCAAAGCGCAACAAGTTTTCTCGATCAATGAGTATCGGGTCTCACAGTCGGTAAATTTTTTACTAAGGTAGTAAATGGAGTTCTCTTTTCGGCCAGACTCGTCATGCTGCCCCATCACACACCCCATTGAATTGTCTAGCACTGTCAAGTATAATATCAAAGGTCTTCCTTCAACGGGAGGCATCAGAATCGGTGGTTCTTGAAGGTATTCCTTGATTCTTTCGAAAGCGGTCTGGCATTCATCATTCCACTTTACCACTTGATCTTTCTTCAGCAGCTTGAAGATTGGCTCACAAGTAGCAGTCAAATGTGAAATGAACCTGGCGATGTAGTTCAGACGTCCTAAGAAACCTCTAACTTCCTTCTCTGTGCGGGGAGCTGGCATCTCTTGTATGGCCTTTACCTTTGCAGGGTCCACCTGAACACCTTTGTCACTGACAACGAAACCCAGAAGCTTACCAGACCTTACGCCGAAGGTACACTTGTTTGGATTCAACCTCAGCCTGTACATCTTCAACCTGTCAAACAGTTTCTGGAGATGATCAAGGTGCTCTTCCTCAGTCTGGGAGCTGGCTATCATGTTATCAACATAAACCTCAATCTCGTGGTGAATCATATCATGGAACAAAGCGACCATGGCGCGCTGATAAGTTTCCCCATCATTCTTCAACCCAAAAGGAATTACCTTGTAACAGAAGGTGCCCTACTATGTAACGAAGGTTGTCTTATCCATGTCCTCAGGAGCCATCTTGATCTGGTTGTAGCCAGAAAAACCATGCATGAAGGAGAAGATCTTATGATGCGCGGTGTTGTCGACTAGAACATCAATATGAGGAAGTGGGAAGTCATCCTTGGGGCTTGCCCTGTTCAGATCTCTATAGTCCACACACATCCGTACCTTTCTGTCCTTCTTAGGTACCAGAACAACATTGGCAACCCACTGCGGATAAGACATGACAACTAAGAATCCTGCGTCGAACTGTTTCATGACCTCTACTTTGATTTTCTCTAACATTTCAGGGCACATACAACAAACCTTCTGCTTTACCAGAGGGAAATCTTCTTTAGTCAGCAGGCAGTGTACCATAATATCAGTGTCCAAACCAGGCATGTCTTCATAGGACCAGGCGAACATCTCAACATAGTCGCATGGCATCTGTATCAACCGTTGTTTGACACTAGGCTCCAGATTCACATTTATTTTAACCTCTTTCCTGTCTTCCTCTGTACCCAAATTCACTGACTCAACTGGCTCTTCATGAGGCTGCATGGCCCTCTCTTCCTGCTGCAATAGTCTAGCAAGTTCTCCAGGCACCTCACAATCATCCTCACCTTCGTCCTCAACTTGGTTGATCGGATTTTCGAAGTCATAACTGGTAGTAGCATAGTTGTTATCAATGGGATCCAGAGTGGATATGGATCTGCATTATGATACATGAGTGTGTGTAAGAGAATAACTGTTTTTGATAAAGTGGGAAACAGAAAATAAAATACAAGGAGCGCAAAATTTGTAATGCAAGAAACGTCCAATGTTTTATTAATGATATATGAAAATGAAAAATAATAAGCCCTCACAAGCAAAGCCAAGGTGTCTCGGGTAAGGCACCGGGTCGTAAAGTTTCAAATTGTCTATTACAAATCTTAAAACAAAAGTCAATTACTGCGGAATAAAAGAAACAGGTATGAAGTCCTTCTCCGTCCAGTTATTCAGTCCACCATTGGTTGTTGGGTAGATCTAGCTGTCGATGTCTGAATCTTTTTCAATGTCCTCAATTGCATTAACTCCCCGATTGCTGATGTGTAGAGGAGGTCCTCCAATTCGTGCGTGCCTAAAAGCCCTTTGAGCCCCTGTAGTAAAGCCCAAACCAAATTTGTCAGTTTTGTGAGTGAAATTAGGGAGCTGACCCCAATTGGTACACCCACCTTCTTTAACTACAACCCTGACATCCTTGAGAGAAGCCATCTTCAGCGTAGGTTTGTTGGTAGCAACTTCAGTTGATGCCAAGATCTGAGGTAATAGGATACCACTTATGTATCTTACCACTTAGGACACTAGCTTCTACTCTTTCTCTAGTCAAGATCAACTCAGTGAAACCAGATGATGAGCTGCTGACCAAGTGATTGAAAAATGGACCAGATAGCGTCCCTAGAAACATGTCAACCAACTCCCTATCAGACAAAAGGGGTTGGACTCTTCCAGCCAGGTCTCTCCAATTTTGAGCATAGTCTTTAAAACCTTTACCTGCACCCATGGACGTACCCTGGAGCTGAGTATGAGTGGGAGCAAGGTCGGCGTTGTACTGATACTGCTTGAGAAAGAAGCAACAAGATCTTCTCAGTTTCGGACACTGGCCCCGTCTAACTGATAGAACCATTCAAGCTGAGTCCCTGACAGACTATCTTGAAAGAAATGCACCCACAAATTTCTATCAGCGGCGTGTGGTTGGATTTTCCTGACATACGAGCAGAGATGGAGTTTTGGGCAGGATACTCCATCATATTTAGCAAAAACTGGAGCTTTGAACTTATGAGGGATGACAACTCCTGATACCAGTCCCAGTTCTCTGAAGTCCAAACCAGGGATTTTCTGAATCTCCATAGCACTCAACCGGTCTTCTAGTTGCTTGTACCTATCCACAGCAGGAGGATATTGCTCATCATCGTAATCTGTATCGTTATCATAAACTGCAGGACTAGGGTCCTTTTCTCTCTCTTGGTTCTCCCCGTCCTTGGATGAGGAGGTCAGATCAGCTAGTTGTCTCAACCTTTCTCTGAATCTTCTACCCATGTTCAAAATTCTTACCTTCTTCTTCTTCTTTTCTTTTAGAATAAGGGTCTTCAGATCCTCTTTCCCTTTAGCCAGACTTATGAACATTTGTTAGAATTGGGTGTTCTGTGCCTGAAGATCTTTGATGGCTTGCTCGGAAGACATTTCATGCTGTAATAAATAGCGAAGAAGATGAGAAACCTGTAAGGGTACTTGTAATGATGTGCATGATAATGGGATATGTATGTAATGATTTCAAAGGCTTTGGGAGATTTAAATTTGCTAACCAAAAATAAATAAACTTTATTAGATTAACTTTGAAAGGTTCAACAATGCCTTTAAGGCGTTACAAAGAAGTAAATAAAACAAGATCTAAAACTAGAAAAAGCAAAATCAAAAGTCCCATGGACGCTTCCTCTTTGTGCTGATGTAGTCATTGATCACTCTTTCTTCCTCGAGCTGCCTGGTGAGCTTCAAAATCTTCCTTTCTTGCTCATGGTACTGTTCCCGGTAAGTATCCAACTCATTCTTCAGCTGAATCCAAGACCTCTGCAACTCCCCAAGATCAGTGGGCATGTAAGGATAGAGAACCGTGTAAGGAATGCCCTCTTTATTAGTGGACTCCATAATCACTGGTAATACGGCCTCATAGGGTATCCCAAGCTTCTGGGCACGAGCTCGGACCCATTGGAGGTAAGGCTGCATAGGAAGAGAAGTCTTTGGTCCCAACTCTTGGGGGTCATATATGTTCACCATGCCCCAAGCTCGTATAAACCTCCGGCGGTGCTCCTTAACGTCCTCCTTATAGTCAAATACAATGTGCTCAAGAAGTAACTCATGGGGACCATCTCTCTGAGCACGACCAAATTGTCGCAAAGCTAGACAAGGATTGTAAGTTATACCCCCTCTGATTCCAAGCAATGGGACATTAGGGTATCCCCCACAACGGTCAATAACATCAATGTCTTCCATAGCCCGGGAACACCAAAGAATATCTGTATGAGCAAGTGACATTATTCTATAGGTGATAACGAGAAAATATATCATATAATTACCATGCTTTTTATCGATTTTATATTTCATTAAGTCGTCTAACCCCCGATTATTCCGAGATTATTTGTCTTTTTATAGGTATAACATTTGTCAACTCAAACCAATGAAAAAGGATAACATGAAGAAGGCTAGACAATAAACAAAGAGAAAAAGAACTAAAAAATACAAAGTTTGGATTTTTGGAGCAGTGACGGTCGTCACACCCTTGTGACGGGCGTAACACCCCCCAACTTGGAGTAACACTCGTCACACATCACTGACGAGCGTAATGCGCTACTTAAGCGCGTTACGACCGTTACCCACCCGTGACAACCGTCACGCGCGTGAAGATGGACGTTGTAAAGAGTGGAGACGTGGGCAACGCAAGGGCAGACTCATTCTGCTATTTTTCCTCCACCCACCAACAATGCTCCCTATATTTTCTCCATTCAACCTTTCCTCAAGACTTGGCAACTGCTATTTTTTTCCTCTACTATATATATGTGTACAAGTGCAACGTACCGGGGGTCAAAGGAATTTTCTCAGAGCAAATTTATTATTCTTTTACAATTATTTCTATTTTCTTGTTTTAAGAGTTTTTCTACATTGCTGTAATTTTCATTCTAAGCTTTAGTTTTTAGTTTTAGGTGTTAATTCTTCATTCAAGAATTAACACGATTTATTTACTGCAATCAAGCTCAAGGATTATTGTAATACTTCAAGATTACCATAGCAACTTTGATTCCAGGTTTTTATTGCAATTAATATTTATTTGTTTTTATATTATGCAAATTATTGTTATGAATTATATTTTGAATTGCATTGCTATTAAATTTATTATGTCAGGCTAATTTATTAATACCGGTATATGACTCTTAAGAACTGAAAGAATTCAGTGATACCTTGGCCAAAAATATTTATAAAACAATTTCTGGTTTCCAATTTCCAAGATTAATTTAACTACCCTTGTCACGAGAGTGAGAGGTTAATTAACACGATTTTGCCACGAGAGTGGGAAATTAATTAAGGCAAGAACCTGCATGCGAGAGCTGGGGTTCAACCCAGATAGTGGTAACGAAACATTAATTTTTAAATACACGAGAGTGTTTTAATAAATTATTTAAACTCGAATTGTTTTCAAAAAGTGTTATTAAATTTAAATTGCATCCACTAGGTTTAGTAGCATAACTTATTTCATGAACACGAGAGTGTATGTCTCAGGGTTTTTAAACAATTAGCTTTTACCGAAATACTTTATAGGCCAAGCGATTCACCAAATTCCCGAAGTCCGATTATCACATACCGATATAACTATTACTATTATTTTTAATTAAACTGTTTCCCACAAAAATCGAATATTCATCGCTTAGTTAAACAAGCTGTAGCATTAGATTGTATGCGATTGATCCTCAGTCTCTGTGGGTTCGATAATCTTTTAAAACTAGAACAAATAAACTGTATACTTGCAGTTAGTATCCCGACAGACTTATAAAGTCCCGATCAAGTTTTTGGCGCCGTTGCCGGGGACTGATTAATCAATTAAGTATGATTCTTATGTTGCACGTTTAGACTAGGCAACAGAAACCCTCTTTCGATTTGTATGCCAAATACTCACTCACGAAGCGAGTCTTTGCATCTACGAATCTTGTCCCAATTACTATGTATCACCCAAATTTTTTCTACAACCCCCACTTTGAGTATTTAGAGGAATCACAAGAATTCCATAAATCTGACCTCGAAATACTATTGGAGAATTTCAATGCATCACAGACTCATTCTCACCCGAATTACCTTTCCAACCACCAATCCCAATGTTTTGAGGAATCGCAAGAATATTATAATTCCAACCAAACTTATCCTCAACCAAATTTCCCCTACAATCACTACACCCAATATTTCGAGGAGACGCAAGAACCCTATAAATCCGACCTCAAAATATTAATGGAAAATTTTAATGAAATATCAATGATGACAAAGCTCTTTACGGAAACACAAAACGCGACTCTAACTCAATTTGAAGAATCAGAAGAATCACATTATTTCAACTTCGAAACATCAATGGAGGATTCCGACGCGACGCTAATTCACTCTAGGTTAGAATCTCTGATGGAGCACTTTGTAGAGACACAAACTGTCCAGAACGAAGAGTTTAGAAAACAAAGTCTTCAAAACAGTGAAAACCTTAGGCAACTGACCACAGTGGTTGACTCGCCCGCGACCCACAACATAGCCTTAGAGACCCAAATCTCCCATCTCGAACAAAACCCTCTAGGACCCTTCCCTGAGGAAAAATTGGATGTTGTAACAACCATTAGTGAAAACAAGTTGAAAATCCTAAGGAGAGCGATAATGAGGTTGAGGAGAGTGATAATGAGGTTGAGGAGAGTGATGATGTGGATGAGGAGAGTTCAGACGAGAAAAGAGTAAAGATTGAGAAAAATCCTCCAACACCATCTAAAAGGGAGGTTGTAGAAGAGGTAGAGAAGGAAGAACCTATTGTTGTTCCTCATCCATATACCCCACTGATCCCTTTCTCGAAAAGTTTTATGGAAGCTCAGATAGACTCCAAATTTAAAACGTATATGGAAGTATTGGAAAATATCCACACCAATGCACCCTTGTTTGAAGTCTTGCATAAAAAGAGAAAATTAGAGGACCATAAAACTAGGGATACTATAAGCGTTAAGAGGGTAAGGTTAACCTTTGAGGTGGTGGATGAAATCACTAAGCCCAAACTTGAAAAGTTGATACTTAGGATAGATCCAGAACCACCACCACAAGTTCAGAAGAATGAACCACCCCACAGAAGAAAGAAAAGAAAAGGTGAGGGATATGTGAGATGGCTTGATAAGTGGCCATGGAAAATGATGACTACTAAAAGTTCAACCGAGGAGTCATCCTCGAGAGAACCACCATGAGTGCTTGCACTCCTGAGCCGTCGAGCTATCGACGTTAAACAAAGCGCTGTGTGGGAGGCAACCCACCTATTTGTTTTTGTTATTATTTCCGTTTGTTTTTATTTTTTATTTTTCTTTTCTGTTTCTACATTTATTTCTTTAAAGCCTTATTTTCATTATTTTCTTTTTCATTTTTTTCTAAGCTGCTGATTTTCAATCAACTTTACAGGTTTTCTGAAAAAGTCTTTTTCTATCCTACCTTCTCCCCTGATTTGCTTTCCCTCTTTGCTATTTACTATGGAAACCACTTTTAGAGGCAGGAACCAAATGAGGAGGTTTGAGGAATTATCACACAGAAATATTGGTATGACCTTATATTATGATGAACCAACAATGGACACTTTAGGCATTAAGGATAGTGTCCATTATCTATTTATCCAGCTGGGGTGGGAAAAAGCCCACATTAAATCTAGGTTTGTTACATACCGTGAGCTCACCCTTGAATTTCTGAGCTCCTTAGTTCACATACCTGAGCGCGGCTTCAGAACTAGAAAGGGATTTATAGCCTTTAGGTTATTTGGTATTGAATTTGCTTACACCCATAAAGAATTAGCCGACCTTCTAGGATTCCCTAGCGGACCTTTTGCTTTTTCCACCACCCAGGCAGAGTTAATGGATTTTGAGCTAGACTATTTTTGGGGGACTTTAACCGGAAATTACCACCCTGAGCCGGATAGCATGGATAATAATGAAATACACAACCCCACTATCCGCTATTTCCACAAGATTCCAGCACATACCATTTTCGGCAAAGAACAGAAACGCACTGCCGTATCTAAAGATGAGATATTTTTGCTGCAGTGTATGACCCAAGGCCGACCTGTAAATGCAGTTCCATTCTTAATACAGACATTTACCCGCATTGCTGAGAACCCTAGCGAGCCAATCATCATAGGAGGCCTTGTTACCATGATTGCTAACGCCCTCAGACTTAGATACCAGCTACACAGGTATACACAATTTGGTTCAATCCGCCCTATGAACATTGATTTTTGTTTCCACCTACGAATAATAGGTAACCTAGGTCCTGCACCCTTCGATTACTTGATAAGGGACGAAGTAGTCACGGTATTTACACTTCCTAACCATGCCAAAACAAGTGCCCACAATCGCGACAATTGGCTGTATAAGCTTAACCCTCCCGACCACCCTTCGACACCTGAGACACCACAATCCTACCAAGTTTATGATACCATAATGTCTAATGAGAGTGACCCCGAGACCCCTCCTGGTTACCATGATGGTAACAACATCGTAGAGGATGTTGATGCCCCTGCAACAACAAAAGGAAAATATGCTAAAAATTTGAATAAGATCTTTTCTACACTGGACGTTTACCAGACAGACATCAATGGAATCAAGAACGAGTTGAAGGGTATGCGTATGGACGTGATAGGCTTAACTGATATTACTGTGGAACAGTTTTATCACATACATACAACTTTCGAAGACTTGAAGACGCGACTGGGATGAAGCAGTAGAATCAGCACTTATTTTTACCTTGTGTTTTATGTTTCTAGGCAGTTTATGATTTCATTTTAAACAAATTTACTTTTTACAGTTTTTAAAGTTCTGTTAGAAACATATATTTATTTCAATTTCAGTTTATTTTCATTCCAATTTCAGTTTATTTTCATTTTATTTCATTTTCAGTTTATTTTCATTTTCATTAAATTTACTGTGTGTTACATCTAATATTATATTCACTTATCATATTATCATATTGCAAAATTTTGTTATACGATGTATGTTGGAAATACTCTGCATGTATTGAATTATTGTGTTATAATGTTTTGGAATTATACTGTTTCGTCCATTTCATAAATATGCTTCTTTGCACCCGTAACGATCGTAACGTCCTCAAGACGAGCGTAACACGCATTTCACCGTGTTACGCGCGCCTAATAGCAGATTCTGCTATTACAGAAGCCGTTCCTTTCCATTCATTCTTACCTTTTTTCCAAATCCGTAACAGTACCCATTCAAATTCTCTCTCCAAGGAACTCTTCTCCAAGGAGCTCTTATTTATGCATTCTTTATGCATTGCGCAAGGAGCTCTTCTTTATGCATTGCGCGTTCACCGGGAAAAAGATCAACGTCGCCCCGTTCTTACTGGCTCATATCCACTCTATTTGTGCTAGAGGTGGAAAACCCTTTTATTTCGGAGGGCTGGTCACTTCACTTGCCATAGCTCTGAACTATGGTGCTGCTCTCGCGAACATGCCTTTTGTGGCACCAGCTTTGCTAACTTTGGATCACTGCAAGGCCGCACATCTCATTTATGAGCGGGAGGATGGCAGATTTCACCCTATGATCAAGAACACTGTTTATCATAACATCACTTTGCCTTGCAGGGACCAAATCGATCCACAAAACCGAGCTAACTGTTTGTTCGATCCTGCAGCTCCCGCGGGGCGTGCTCTTGGTAATGAAGACCAACCTACAGCCCCCACAGACGAAATGCAAGAAGAGCTGGACAATGCTCCTCCCGTCCACGACATTCCAGGACCTTCATCTGCACCACCTCCTATTAATCTTGAAGACGTTCTCCGTGCCATTCATATGCAAAATCAAATGAGCGCAGCGCTTGAAAGAAGACAGCAAGAACGATATGAGTACCTATGCGCTCAAAACACTCAGATCTTGACTGGACAGCGGAACATGCATGAGAGGTTGGATGAGGCCCTGTCAGAGCTCAACGCCTTAAGGCTGGACGTCAGCATCCTTGGTTTCCAGGATACTGACACATAAGCCACTCCTACCAGACGCTCTCGCACCAGGAGTGGAGGACGTGGCCACCATTAGTCTTTCTTTAATTTCTATGTAATTTATTATTTTTCTGTTTCATTTCTTTTCCGTTTGTTTTTGTAATTGTACTTCCCCTCCTATATACCGCAACATTGAGGACAATGTCGGATTTTGTGTGGGAGAGGTACCTTTCAATCTTTTAAAAACTAGTAAATTCTTACGATATGTCTCGATTCAAATTCTTCGCTTTATTTTGCCATACCGAAATTTTTTTTATCTTCGCATTAGCCCGACATACCTTTTAACGAAATCCCAGTTGAGGAAGCCGAAAACGACATAACAAGATTGATACTGTTTTGACACCGTAGACTTCCTACTTACGCGATCCATTTCAATAACCTTTATACCGATATTTGGAGTTTCAAGTTCTAGAAGTAACCCCTAGTAGTTTATACTAGCAGTCAGCACCGTCTTGACATAAACCACATGGAGAATCGCTGAATATAAGTGTTTGATGCCTGATTCTAAAAATATCCTTCCTATCTCGCTGCTAAAAGAAAAGAAAATTTGTGTACCAAAATATACGGGCACATATAAGAGCTGAGCAAATAATGAAGGAATCCAGTGTTGGTTGGTTCAGAGGTATCTGGTTCTGGACTCGGTAGGGCGTGCTACGGCCCGATCCCCCACAACCTCCAATTTGGATAACATATGTAGGGTTGCCACATTCATGTAACATACCCCGTGCTAAAAGGATCAAAGTCACTAACCGGTTACTCCACTACGTGTGTGCTAAGATAAAGGGCTTAATGTGATTGCGCCAGAACGAAACTGGGTGAAATAGATACGAGGAACTCCGGGAAGAATTATAACGGAACCATTGGATAGCTCGTTTGAAATGGAAGCCTACGACTAAGCTTATTGCTTGTGACATTAGCGTATCTTTAGTGTTTTACTCAAGTATTGGCCGAACCGACGAGGATTTCCCGAAATTACTTTAAAAATCCAAGGTATGTCATGCTTATGCGCTTGACAAAACTTGTCCGACCTTTCGAATGACTATTTGCTTGAGGACAAGCAAAGGTTTAAGTATGGGGGAATTTGATAACAAGAAAACATATCATATAATTACCATGCTTTTTACCGATTTTATATTTCATTAAGTCGTCTAACCCCCGATTATTCCGAGATTATTTGTCTTTTTACAGGTATAACATTTGTCAACTCAAACCAATGAAAAAGGACAACATGAAGAAGGCTAGACAATAAACAAAGAGAAAAAGAACTAAAAAAAATACAAAGTTTGGATTTTTGGAGCAGTGACGGTCGTCAACCCAAACCTTCTTCGTTCTTCAGCACAAACTTAGGGAGGTGAGAAATAAACCACCTTGACAGCAACGACATGCAAGACATAAGAGTCCCTCTTCTCCTCACGGTACGAGTATAGAGGGCATGCAAGGTATCTCCAAGAAAGGTAGGCACAGGATTGCGAGAAAGGAAAATCTTGACAGCATTCACATCTACAAAGGAATCCAGATTCGGGAAGAGAACCAATCCATAGATAAGGAGAGCTAAGATGTCTTCAAAAGCCTGAAAATCCAAATTATCTGAGAATAGCTGAGCCTGGTCTATCAGAAATTTGGCTAGAAAACCTTTGATCCCGCTTCAGGTTTCCCAATTGGATACTACATTAGCCCGTTTCAAATGCAGAGCTTAGGAAATGTCTTCTGGTCTAGGAGCTTCTTCCATACCTGTGAAGGGTACCTGTTCAAGGATGGATATGCCCAATAGGTGAGAGAACTCTTCCAAGGTGGGAACCAGCTGGTAATCTGGAATGGTGAAGCAATGATGCACGAGATCGAAGAACTGAAAAAGTACGCTCATCATCTGTTCATCAAGATTTGAAGTGACCAGGCTGAGAAGTTGACCGTGTCTCTTAATGAACATAGAAGTCTCAAAAACTCCTGAGGCTAGCTCTTTAAGTTGGGCAGGTATTTGCACAAAGTTGACTCGGATAATATTTCTACGCACAAAAGCCATAATCTGTAAAACAGAACAAAGATAAATTCCCTTGGTCTTTGAAATGGTTAGTGTAATGAAGTATGAATGCCATGTTATGATGCATGATGTCATGGTAAACCACATGTATAGCATACACAGATATTGCAAACATAGTCAAATCACACAAAGCCCTTAGGTTTAAGGTTTGCATGAAGTTAAAGGTAGTACCCTCTTGAAGTTAAGTTGGTTTCAACCTGTCCTAGAAAAAGTAATCGGGTTCTAGAGGATTTCAATATCACTGATCATCCTCTATCGGTCATGGTTTCAGCTCACACAATCTTTTCTTGCGGCTGGAACTATCTCGAGAGTATGATCTCAATGAGTGTAGCATCGAGTATCAACCAGTTCTCAGCTTTACACCGAGACCGGCTAACTCACTACTTTCTAATGTCCAAGTTAGGCGATTAAAGGTTCTAAGGTTAGTTGATGCTTAACGATACCACGCAGCGGCCCCGTATTCTCCTCGTTTCTCTACAAGGGATACTGGTACCAACCAATGTTCCACATCAACGTAGCTACTGCTTCAACCATATCGGTCTACACCGTACAGTTCCCTCACAGTCTATTGCTACTTACCTAAAAGGTATCCCCAGATCTGGGTTAGGATCTATAGTAACCCCAAACAAAACCCTTAAAAGTAAAGCAAACAAAGAAAATAAGAGAAGCAATGATAATGAACTAGATCCTAAGGTATACCCCACTTATTATGTCCCCAAAAGAGTCGCCAGTTCTATGATACAGTGGCAGGACCGTTTGTTAATACAGGTTTGCGTTTTGCGTTTTTTGTTTACAAAATGTCGCGGTAAGCAAGAGTCGCCACCAACTTTTATTTTATCCATCCGAAAAGGAAAAAAGTACAGAAAAAATCCTTTTCTGAGATATTCTGAGTACGGGAGGTAGATTATAGTAAGGGAAGGTGTTAGCACCCTTCCTATCCATGGATTTCCATGATCTCTCAGGTACTTGCTCATCTTTTTAAAATTGCTTATGTATGTGCTTTGTTTTTGAAAATGTTTGACTTCGAGATAACCCTTGTATCAGTCCTCAAAGGTGTGACGAAGTTTTTTTGAAAATTGTTTTGAAAATGTGTAAATGTGAAGAGTTTTGATTTGAGCAAGTACCTACTAGCATCTACCTACTCAGAAAAAGATCGTTCCTATTCTCATTTCCTTTAGACAACACTATCCTACTATTGAGAAATAGGTAGAACCATCGTTGGAGTTGTAAGGGTCAATTCGAAAGGGACGTACGATCACTAAAGCAATGTTAGGACACATTAGTAATAACCCTAGAGTCTTAAGATCATATTTGAGGCAACATTTCCGAGGCAACCTTTCTGAGGCAACATTCCGAGGCAACATTCGAATGGGACATTTGATCTTTGTTAGACAGGAGGGAAACCACTAAGACACCCTATACTTAATGATCGTTTATCGAAGGCAACCGAAGTGAGAGTATACCCTAAGAGTGATATGGGCGAGTGATTAGTTTCAGTTATTTATCTTTGCACATTAGAGTTTTCTAACTGGATTAATTTGTCATGCATTCTTGTCATACAATCCTATTAGCATACATCTAAACAGTCAAATATTTGCGAGAAATAAAATGCGAGAAAGTAAATCTACGCTATTACAAGGCTTCAGGGAGGGGAATTAATTACATAGCCAAAAACCTGGGAAAAAGCGATAAATAAAAAGCCCTAGATTAAACTATTACAAACCATGAACAGTTACAATAATGTCGTAAAAATAATAATACGCGCGCGATGAATCGAATACGAGACCACTAGGGTTTTGACCCTTGCCTAAACCTAATTGCGATTAGTTAAAAAAATGTTTTTGTTTTGTTTTGTTATTTTAAGAAAATAAATAAATTATTACATTTAAAAAGAAAATCCTAATCCTAATTAATTTTAAATTAAGAAAAATAAATTAATTTTCTAAAACCTATTTTTTTGTATTTTTATTTATTTGTAAAAAAAAGAGCAAAATAAAATTAAATCAAAAGTTTAACCTAATTTCTATTTGATTTTATTTTTGAAAACAAATTACAATTTTCCTAAGTTAAACCTAAATTAAATTAATTTTGATAAATAAAAAAAACTAATCTTAATTTTGTGAATTATTGATTTTATGGTTTCTTTTGTGAAAAAAATAAATTAATTTGTGAATTAATAGTAAATAAAATAAATATTAAATAAAATAATAAAGAAGAAAGAAATAAGAAAAGGTGATGGGCCTGTACTAGCAATTATGGGGGGTGTGCTGTTGAGATTTTGAGCCCAAAAGACCCAGGCCTCTTTGACTTTGCCTAATCCAGTGTGGCTATTGACTTGAGGCGTATGGTGGTCGTTCAGGGGAAAGGCATTGGACCTGGAGCGTTGATGAATGGGACGGCCAAATCTTGAGTTGTTTGGTGGATGCTTAGACGTGAGGTATACCTGATCATTTATTGAAAAATAACATGAAGCAAATATGGGACTTGGGGATCGAACCCAGGTCCTTAGGCCTATTCCTAATACACGCTTGCCAACTGAGCTATTTGGCTTGTTTGAATATATAATGAAAACAAAGTCTAATATATGAAAAAAACATGATTAATGGAAAAACACGCTGAAATTTAAATAACCCAATCAGTGAATGCCATGCATCCATCTTCTTCCTCCCAACCGTCGTTTTAGGTAACAACATCTTTACCTATGGACATGGCGCTGTAGCTATAACCCAGTGTATTTCAAAAATTCTCTACAAGCAATATAAACGAAATTCAAAGGTGCCAATCAACTCGTCTCATCCTCACGAGTGTCATGGCACCAAAATCCAAACCCAATTTTTCCTATACTGCAAAGCCCTAATCAATAAAGTAAAACCCTAGCTATGGCAACATCCTGTACAAGCGTTAGAAATGAAATTGAATGGTTCCAATGGTTTGCAAACTCAATGATGAACACGGATATACAATCAAAACATGCATAGGATTAGTAAATCAATGAAATCAAATTTGAGTTTGGAAGAAAATCGTGATACCTGTAACTTACAATTCCAGGCGTGAAAAGGCTTGCAATTGATAGGGATATGTTCCTGGGATGTCCAGCAATCTGTTGGCAATGAGAGAATGGCACGAATTGGCCTCTAGTATGGAAATTGGATCACCACTATTCTTGAATTTTTTTTCCAGTTTTGTTTGCCTCTTTCACGACTGCCCCAACCTCTTTCATGCCTTGGATTGCTTCTGTATATGTACTACAACATGTTAGATCAACAAAAACGAAATCAATCTTGCCCATTATGAAGATTTGATTTGGTCTTTCATGGCGTATGATTTCTTTCCAAACGTGCTTCAATTTAATCTTTTTCCATCCAAACTAGCCTTGCACGAATTGATCCTCAATTGATAGCATATAGGATCTTCCTTCAATGCAAAAATCATCCCTAAAACACAATATATGATTTATTTAGATTTTTTTGATTTTATTTGAATTTTAAATGAATAAAAATCAAAATAAATAAAATAAATGAATAAATAAAGCATGGAGGGTCCCATAGGTCGTGTACTATGTTATCATTGAAGTGCAAGCATAAAAAGTTGGGCCCATTTAGCAAAAAATGCAAATTTGAGCACATTTGACTTTTGGCAATTTTTGCAAAAAGGTCAACTTGGCCAATGCACAACTCTCTCAATTTTGACCCTAGAGAGGTGTTCTTGGACTTTTAAGAAAGCTTAGGATGCCCTCAAAACAAACCTTTTGGTCTTATCTCAATTGAGTCTTCCATGTTCATGTATGAAGCTTTGACCCAAAAGGTGTTTTTGTTGACTTTTCAAAATGACCTATAATGTCCAAATTCATATCTTTTTGTGAGTGAATATTTTGAACTTGGGAGCTGAATATGAATTGTAGGGAATTTAATTATATTCAAAATGAGCTTTGGATGGGTCATTTCTGATAAAGTATGAGAAAGTCAGGCTTGGTCAAAGTTGAGTTAACTTTTCCTACAAAACCCTAATTTAGCAACTTTTGGGTTTTGATGAATTGTGAGAAATCCTTGATGAATCATGATAAAACCTTGATAAAATGATGAATGATACTTAAAAATGAGGATGTTTACCAAAAATCTTGAAGTTTGAATGTATGTGGGCCACAAATGACTTTTGACCTAACATAGTCGATTTTCAGGCCTTTGAGCAATTGACTGAGCAAACTTCCTCTGCAAGGCTTGAAACATGACATGGATGATCTTGAGAACATATTAGGACAATGGTTAGCATTTGGGATCCTTTGTACTCAAGCATCTTGATGCAAAATGAAACCCTAATTTGAGGTAGAATGCCTTAGGAGAGAGTTTGTCTGGTCAATTCTTGGACTTTCTTGAGCAATTTGAGGACCTCACTTGACATGTATTGGGAAATATGGGAGGGAAAATTTTGGGGTACAACAGGTAGTCTCTTTATTTGAGATAGCTTATGTTTTTACCCTTTCCAGGTGAAACATCTTGGTTAAAGAATAAATTGATACCGGTTCGTGGCTTATAGTCAGGATCGAGGGAAAGTTTATCTGATTCTCCATCAAATGGTATCTCTTCGAGGAAGTTTCGCAAGAGAAGTTTGTTGTGAAATCTTTATAAGTGGTAGTCTCTTTATTTGATATATCTTGTGTTTTTACCCTTTCTAGGTGAAATATCTTGATTAAAGAAGAAACTGAGACCGGTTCGTGGCTTATAGTCAGGATCGAGGGAAAGTTTATCTGATTCTCCATCAAATGGTATCTCTTCGAGGAAGTTTTGCAAGAGAAGTTTGTTGTGAAATATTTACAAGTAGTAGTCTCTTTATTTGAGATAGCTTGTATTTTTACCCTTTCCAGGTGAAACATCTTGGTTAAAGAAGAAACTGAGACCAGTTCGTGGCTTATAGTCAGGATTGAGGGAAAGTTTATCTGATTCTCCATCAAATGGTATCTCTTTGAGGAAGTTTCGCAAGAGAAGTTTGTTGTGAAATATTTACAAGTGGTAGTCTCTTTATTTGAGATAGCTTGTGTTTTTACCCTTTCCAGGTGAAACATCTTGGTTAAAGAAGAAACTGAGACCGGTTCGTGGCTTATAGTCAGGATCGAGGGAAAGTTTATCTGATTCTCCATCAAATGGTATCTCTTCGAGGAAGTTTCACAAGATAAGTTTGTTGAGAAATCTGTACAAGTGGTAGTCTCTTTATTTGAGATAGCTTGTATTTTTACCCTTTCCAAGTGAAACATCTTGGTTAAAGAAGAATCTGAGACCAGTTCGTGGCTTATAGTCAGGATCGAGGGGAAGTTTATCAGATTCTCCATCAAACGGTATCTCTTCGAGGAAGTTTCAGAAGAGAAGTTTGTTGCGAAATCTTTACAAGTGGTAGTATCTTTATTTGAGATAGCTTGTATTTTTACTCGTTCTTGGTAGAACACCCGAATTTACAAATTTCACCTTCAGTAAACATCGGTGTATCTTCTATTTATTTACCTTCAATAAAAGTCAGTATTGTCCTATGTTTTTTTTTCTACCTTCATTCTTGAGTGGGTAGTTCATTACCATTCTTAGGCAAGATTGATCCCTTCCTCCTCGTTGGACTTTACTCTGATTGAGTTGAGTTGTTTCCATCCATAAGTGTTAATTCCAAATCTTTGATTACCAGGCATAAGCACTTATATCGTGCATTCACTTAATAATCTAGGTGTTAATGTTTATCGTCATCTCTGAGCGGGCTTTATGTTCACTATTTCTGTCCGCGCTCTTCTGTTTAGCAGGTGTTAGTCCTCTGTGTTGATGTTACTCTTTTTTTCTATATCCTCTATGAGTGGATAGTTCACAGCTCTCGATTATCCATTGTTATCCTCATTTTGTTGAGTTGATGTTATTTTGGCCTCTTCTCTGGATCTTACTCAATAGAGTCAAGTCTTATATTCTCCAGCGAAGCCGATTTGTCTCCAATAGATTCAAATTTCTATCCCCAGAGTCGTGTTATTCTCCAGAGGTTTATTATTCTGGTTGAATTCTTTTTTTTTTTTGTAAATTTTTTGATTTTACTGTTGCTTCTCCAGTGTGTGTCTTGCCCGTCTGCATGAAGTTTATATGTTACATCCATAATCATAAACATCGCATGGCATGGCATCTTAGGGCCAAAAATAGGGCTTGTTGTATATTTAAGTATCTTCAATCGCGTCGAAACGAAGATTTTAATCTTCATATCGCCAGATAGAAGACACTTAAATAAGGACAACTTTTATACCCTAATTTTTGCCCCTAAGATCCCTCATCATGCTCTGTACATCACACACATAACATTAGTCCCATGGTTACAGGATCGAAGAGCTTTGGCATTAGGGTTTCTCTCTATGAATTGAGTTTGCTATCTTACTCAAAATTAATTCAACTGGTGCTCTCATTATTCATGGTATGAGATTAGGATTTTGAATCTCAAGTAACATAGACGTCTTCTCTAGTAGAGTTCCTCAAGATACAAGGCCATTTCTTCAACAATGTTTGTCAAAGGTTAAAAATTAGGGTTTCTCCTATGTTATATTTGAGCTTGGTATTAGATCTTCAGCAGAGGCGTGTCATAATAGGATTTGTCCTCAAGGCTATGAGGATCGTCACTGTCTCCTTATTATGATTTTACTAACGTCATTTAGGGATACTCTCTATGAATTAAGGCTGCTATCCTACTCAAATTTGATTTAATTGGCGCTCTCATCATTCTTGGTATGAGATTAGGGTTTTGGTTTACAAGGCATCATGGATACTTTCCTTGAAAAGATTCTTCAAGAATACAAGGTTTTCTTCATCATAGTTTCATCAAGGAATAAGGGCATTAGGGTTTAACTCAACTAGAGGATTATGCTTTTTTCTATGGTATACCGGAGTTTGGTATTAGATCTTCACGGAGGTTCATCATGCTAGGTTTTTCTCCTTGAAGCTACAAGGATCACCATTTGTCCTTTATTTGATTAAGTGTGGATTTGGGTATTCGGCACAATATTTTATGGATTAAAGAGTGAATATATTCATGTTCAAATTCAAATACAAGTGCCATTCCAAGATCAAAAGTGCAAAGTTGGAGGGTTCATGTGTTTGGATTAACTAGAGGTTAAGGCATACCATTTTGGTTCGTTCCAAGCTCAAGATTCCAAAACATGATTTCAAGTTGCATCTAAAGTTGTTAAGGGTTATCGTTCACTGTTTAAAGTTCAATCTGTGAGACAATATTCAATTAAGAGGCTTTGATAGTCATGTCAAGTTCAACTTTCAAATGGAATTCAAGTTTCAAAATAAATTCAAGGAGGCAAATTATAATGATCTAGGTGAATTGTGTCTCATTCAAATGCGATTCAAACAAGTGCAAGATTTAATTACATACAGTGAATTTGGGTTCAATACAAACATACGCAATTCATTTAAACCTTAAAACCTAGTCTGTTGCACATTTCAAAACAAATCCCAAACCTAATGACTACCATTTTAATGCTTCCATCTCCACCAATTCATGTCTACAATTCAAACTTCATGCCTTGCCTTTGAATGTCTCAACCATATTCCTACGCTTCCTCTCAATTCGCCCATATATTGAAATAACCCTATCTCAATCAATTGACACAAGCTCACATGAATGTCGGGGGTATGTCATGCTGCAAACATAGGAGAGAAAAGTGAGTAAATTCATATGCAGCCCTGTAAAACTGATTAGCCGAAAACACAATAAACTAGTTCAAACATAAAATCCAATTCAGAAACGTTATCCACTAAACCAGTTGGTCAAATAGATCAAAAGATTTTAAATCCATCAGTGTAACGTCACTCAAATGATACTATTGAATCTCTTAATCAGAAAACGAACAATGCTCACGGTACAGTTAAACAATGTGATTCTGTCAAGAAAGCCAGATATAGGTGCGGGCAATTCTATAGTTTTTCCATCTAAAAATGAAGAAGAAAGCAAGCATATTTTCAAAAATGTACCTACTGGTGATGATCCTCCATTATCTCAATAGCGGAGAGTTGGAAAGCATGTGCACTCAGCCGTGTTACAGTACAACTATTACCACAAAAAACAACATCCAGAGCTAGCATTTGCGGCATTTGAGGAATTCTGCAAATTGGCTGTAGATCTGAGCCCAACTTTACTAACATATTTGAAATTCATCCAGAAGCCTGATCAAACGTACCCTTTCGATATGGAACAACAATTGTCAATAATAAGGAAAAGACTAATAAATAGAGGAGAATGAAACTCAAAGTAAATCAGAAATAACTATAACAACTCTAACTGATTTTTCAACTGAATTCCTAATCGTCATAACAGAAATATATTGCATCTACTGATCCAAATCTCTAACTGCTATAACAATCGTACCTAACCTTATATCAGAGGAGTCTCATCCGTTGGATCGAATAACCAAAAATCAAAATCAATGGCTGAAGTCAATTCTGATATAATAGAATCTCCACTACTTTATAACAGAATGCTAACAAAAGAAGAGGGAGGAAAAATGGGGGTGAAGGAATTGAGAACAAAAATAACCGGATTGGAGAAAGAGACTCACCAGAAAACTCACTCTGAAATCTTCATCTTCATTTTTCACTCTTCATAATGTAAGAACTTCGTCTTCATCCTCCATGAACCTTCCATTATCTTTTTCATCAAAAACCTTCACTCTCTCTGAAACTGCTTCAACAACGGTGACCGTGTTCTACAACTAAACCTCCATCTCCATTCAAAACCTGCAACCTTCGTTCATCAACATCTTCATCAATTCCTTGCAAGATACTTCAATCTTCAATTCGCATCAAGCGCAACTTCACAGCACAACATATCCTCCAATCATCTTCCATCTTCAACTAGTTTCAATCTCCATCATCATTTTCATCTGCAAGTTCTTTGTAATTGCTTCATGTTCCATCACAGCGCAACAATATCATCATATTCATCATTGTTCAACCTTAATCAACATCAACTTCATTCTCCATAATGCACCATCGTGTATCTTCATCGACCCGTCACTTGCAAGATTCTTCAACATCATATTTATCTCTATCTTTAGCATCTTCATATAATCTTCCGTGAACCATTCTTCATCCACAACAAATTCAACATCTCTTCACAATGATCAGCATTGTCTTATACAAATTCATCACACAATTGTGTCAGTACCTCCGCATCAAGATCTCAAGAACATCACAATAGCGACTCAGATGAAATGTGGAAATAAGAACAAGCGAAGAAAAAATCAGAAGAACATTACTGGTAGCATCATCATCGCATTCTGATTTCAATTTGAAACATTTAATTTGTCCTTGGAGCGTGAGAGATCCGAGGAGCGCATTTTGGTTGAGCGGGAATTTGTGAGAGAAACTCGAAGCGTTAGAAAATGAAGGAAGATGAAGTCGATGAGTGGTGGTTAGGGAGAACATGGTATTCTGGCACGAATGCGGTGTTGATCAGAGAAGAATGGCGTCGGGCTCAAATCTTGGTTCGTCAACCAGGATTAGCGATGGTTTGAACTTAGGGTTCACAAACGGCACCTTCGATTTGGCCAAGAAAGGGGTTTCCACCTTAATCTAACACAAATATTGGGTCTAGGGAAAGATTTGAGGTTGGCTCTGCATTAGAGGTTCAAGGATTCGAGGCGGCGGCACTGTCGGTGTGTTTTCTCACCAGAAATCGTGAGAGAGATGAGGATAATTCTTGCACGAAGAAAGTTGAAGAGTCACAAACACATTCTAAACACTAGCCAAAATGGATCAAGGGTGGACCGTAAATCTCTCACCCTCAGGCCCATGATCACGTTTTTTGTAGCCCTTGGATCATGCACACAAAAAAATTCTTATTAGATTCATTTTGATGGGCTTAGCATCAAATTGCTATAACATAACTCCTGGGCCTAACAATACACCCCTCTGTTTTACTACTCTTACGTTTTTATGTTATTAATTTTAGCTTCATTTTTCCCCATGATTTTAATGATGATAATGATATAAAATAGTAGCATATTTTTGGATTCTTTAGGATTATTCTTTAGAATTTTATTAGAATTTTCTATTATTTTATGTTTAACAATCATTTTCATTATCATTTTTTATCTAAGATTTTGTGATATTATATTGATGTAATTTTCGCAATGGGGAATGCTCGGGGATTAATTCTTTGATCACTCGTGCAGAGCAGCTTTTGGTAGAGTTTTCTTATGGCTTGCGTGGTTTTGAAGAGGCAACAGACTTTCTTTGTTCAGTATCATCTCCACTTTATTTTATTCCTCATTTCCGCATTTTACCGCTTTCTAGATATCATGAGAAGTAGGAAATAAAGAGCGTGCGCTCGAAGTCATTATTTAAAGACCTGTAGCAGGTATTCCGCACTTCATTTACTATATGTGTTGTGCTTGTGTTTGTTTACTTTCTTGTTGATCGATGAGTCACTCAATTTAGAAATTGAGATCATAACTTTGCTCTCAGTGCATGCTCCCTATAGGATTTTATGACTTTCCTTTATTTCTTATTGATTGGTGAGTCACTCAATTTAGAAATTGAGATCACGACTTCGCTCTCATTGCATGTTTCCTATAGGATAGTTTTGTTAGACTTTCTTTAGCATGCTAACCTAGATAGGATCTCTTCAGGTGTGCTCTCTTGAGTTTACTGGCTTGCTTGCTTTATCCTTGTACATACCATGTTCCCTTAGGATGCGCTTGCTCCGTTCGGGCGAGTTAGACCTTAGGTTGCAAACCATGCATGCTAACATTAGGTAGAAATTTCCCTTTCATCCTTGATGTAGGGATACCTTTGTATGATAACATTAGGTTAGAAATAGGCTAGTCTCCTTTAGACTCTTTTCTTCCCCTTCTTGCATCCTTGCATTCAAAACTAAAACTTTTTTTCTTAGCAAATCAAAAACATGCTAATCATACCTAAACCCTCTTTCAAGGTAATAAAACACGAACCAATTCAAACCATTTTGTGCGCTCGAGCACCATTTCTCTAAAACCCTTTTCAGGTAAGGACATGATTAATTTACTTTTGTTCCAATGCATAAGTCTCCAAAGGTCGAGCTTCAGCAGAAGGCGGGATTAACATCGTCCATAAAAAATACAAACAAACAAAATATATGAGCCGAATTACGGTGCTCTGATTCCTTAAAAGGGATACCTAGGCATCTGGTCACGGGGCTCAGCCGAGCGAAATTTGTAAATATTTCCTTCTTTTCCCCGTGTTTTCTTTGCATGCATTCCCTCTTAGTTTATAACTCTTAAGCATTAGATTGAACACACCCTTTGATTAGAATAATGAGAGTGGATCCCTTAGAGTACTATGGACGTGTGGGGTGCTAATACCTTCCCCTCGCGTAATCGAATCCCTAACCCAGTCTCTCGGTCGCAAGATCTTGATTTCCCCCTTTAGGTTTTTCTTCGATGATTTTCATTTCCCTTTCATATGGGATAAATAAATACTCGGTGGCGACTTCATTGATTTTACCGCTACACCAAGGTCCTTGTTCCAGCCATGTGGAATGAGAACTCTGAAGGAGTTCAGATCTTCACTACAAAAAGTCATGATATCCCTCTTGACATCATGTCTCTTCAACACTAGTTCAGTGAAACTTTCTCTTGTTTCCCTACCTTCATCTCCAGCAGTATATTAAGAAGCACACTCATATTTCTTAGTAACCCAAAAACCCAAACTATTCCTTAAGGTAAAGCATTCATCAGTATTTGATATCTTCATACTTAAACTAGTGATGTTTCCTTCAATAAACTGAGTTGTAGTCAGTTCCTTGGATTGTTCTATCTATCTCTCACTAGAAAGACTTATATGCTTCATTAGTTTGCACACTAGATGTTCCAACATCATCTCTAACATCCATTTTCTCTTCAGTAATTGAATCATCAACTATCATATTGATAGATTCTAAAGAAATTCTAGTTCTGGAGTTGAAAACTCTATAAGTTCTGCTCTTCAAGGAGTAACCCATAAAAATACCTTCATCCCTTATAGGATTCTTCTTTCCCTTCTGACCTTGGTCAGTCAAGTAGTAGCATTTACTTCCAAAGATATGAATGTAATTAACTATAGGCTTCATTCTTATCCATAGCCCATAAAGAGTGGTTGAAGTATTTCTCCTCAAAGAAACCCTATGATGGACATAACAAGTAGTAGTATTCACAACTTTTGCCCAAAAGTACAAAGGCAAACTCTTAGCACGAAGCATGACTCTAGCTGATTCTAGAACCTTCTTGGTTACTTGTTCAACAAATCCCCCTTTCTAAGAGCACTCATAATGAATATTGTTAGAAGCACAAAATTCATAGAATTTTCATTCTCAAATTGTTTGTTATATTCACTTCTAATTATCACAATATCGTCATTCTTCTCTTCTTGAATACTTTGACATAAGTCCTTGAAGACCTCAAAAGTATCTTATTTTTATCTTTGAAGTTTTATCCAAGTATATCCCGAAAAATCATCTATGAGAATATAAGCATACCTCTTACCACATATACTTTCAATCTGCATTGGCCCCATTAAGTCCTTATGAAGAAGTTCTAACCTTCTATAACTAGTTTGATGTTGTAACATTTTGTGTGACATCATGAATTAAGATCTAAAATTACACTCACCATAAATCATCCCTTCTCCAATATTTAGCTCTGACATTATCTCTAATGGCTCCTCCAAATATGACTTCCTTCATTCTTTTAAAATGAAGATGTCCAAGTTTCTTATGCCATAGATTTAATTCGTCTTTACTGGTCTTTGAACCTAAGGAAGAATAAGCACTTGATTGAGGTTCCTTCGGTTAACAGTTGTCCTTAGACCTTCTACGCTTTATTAACATATAATTTTTCTCATCTTTGACTAACCATTCCGATTTTGAGAAAATGACCAATGATCTCTGGTCCCATACCTGACCCATGCTAACCTTTTTCAAAATAGAAGAACCATCACACATCAGCTTCCCTACTCCTTTGATTTCACTATTGACCCTATCACAAAATCTTAAAGATCCGATTGGGATGAGACCTATTATTTAGCACTAACGTCAGAACTTCAGTCATATGCCTAGCACACCAATTGTTAACATTCCTATTTTCTCCATTTGAGTTTCATAAGGATGTATGAGTATTAGAGTTCATATCCATATTATCAACACCTTTCTTTTTGCTCACTTTCTCAGCCTTAGAATGAGCTGAAGATTTTTTATCTCCATATAGTTTATAGCATAAAGGCTTTATATGACCATGCTCACCACAATAATGGCATATCCAAGTTGATGACTGAATTTTGAACTAAGTTTAATCATGTCTGCTAGAATATTGTAACATGTGATTGGACATGTTTGGTTATTCTCTTACTTTCAGAAGGAAGAGACTTCACCATAAACACTCCTCTTTAATCATTATCAACTTGATAGTCACCTTCTATATCTCCAGTCTCTTTTATCATATTCGCTCCATCCTCCAAATTTTCAAATGAGTTTGACATGTTATTAATCTTGGAATTTAAGATAGTCACCTCACTTTGAAGATGATATACAGTACACAAAAACTTCTTCTTCTCATTTTCCAAGTCAGTAATGACCTTTCTCTGATCTTCCTTTGTTTCGATATTTGCTTCACACCTGTCACAAGTATCTTTGTAGGATGTATCAGAAACTTCTTCTTCTCATCTTCCAGACAGAGCCAACACAAGTTTTACAGATTCATTGTTAGCCTCATCTTCTGATTCATCATCATCAAACCAAGACACAATAAATGCATTTTTCTGCCTCTTGAGAAAAGTGGGACATTTTGGTTTGATGTGATCAAAATCTTCACACTCATAACATTGAATGCATTTGCTTTGGTTGGTATTTTCTTCAGGCATGGTGTTCTTCTGATGGTTTTCATCATTATTGATGTTAGATAAGATGTTCCTAACATTTGGTCTTCCTCTTCTGTCCAATATTTTCAATACTCGATTGAATTGCTTCCCAAGTACCACAATGGCATTAGACAGATCGTCATCAGTTTCTAGCTCAGCTTGACATTTATTATCCCCAACATTGGATATAAAAGCTATGATTTTGTTCTTTTTCTCAAACTTGTCACTAATAGCCAATTAATATTTTGAAGTGACCCAATAAGCTCATCAACCCTCAAGTTGTTTATATCCTGAGCTTCTTCAATAGTTGTAACCTTCATGTCAAATCTCCTAGGTAAGGACCTAAGAATCTTTCTGACCAGCTTTTCTTATGACATTTTTTCTCCCAATGCACTTGATGCACTAGCAATTTCAAGAATCTTCATCTGATATTCCTGAATTGTCTCATCATCATTCATCTTTAAGTTCTCAAATTTGGAAGTGAGAAGTTGAAGTCTTGAAATCTTTACTTTAGAGGTACTTTCATAAGTTGTCTTGAGAATCTCCCAAGCACCATTGGCTACGATACACGTATTAATCAGCCTGAAAACATTTTTGTCTATTCCATTGAAGAGAGATTTTAAAGCCTTGGAATTTCCAATAGCTTTTTTATTATCATTTTCATCCCAATCTTCAATTTTACAGACTCTTTCCCATCTTTTTCCTTCACAACTAGATGCTCCCATCCTTTTAAAATAGTATTCTAGGCTTTGTTATCCATGGACTTACGAAAAGCTACCATTCTGACCTTCCACCAGTCATAGTTTGAACCATCCAACATGGGTGGTATGTTGTTGTATCCTCCTTCTTTATCCATAGTGTCAGAAAGTATATCCCTAGATCTCACACGATAACATAACAAGGTGCCTGCTCTTGATGCCAATTAAATTTATAGCACATAAAATATCAGATGTCAAGGCTGATGTCTTAACAACATACAATGTCACGACAAATGTTATAACATCTTCTGGAAAAAATAGAACTTTTACCAAATTACAAACAATGCAGAATTTAAATGCAGAAGGTAAAAGAACACAAGGAATTATTAACTTAGTTCGATGAAACTCACCTACTATGGGGGCTACCAATCCATGAAGGAAATCCAATATTAGTAGTATCAATTCGAAGCTAAATAGTCCCAGTTTACACTTCTCGCTTAATCTCCACCTAGTGTAACTTCTACCTAGGAACCTCCTAAATATGAGAACCCCTTTCACTCCCAATCACCACAGTGATGTCAAACAATCCTAGTCCCAGGGAATGTTTCAAGAAACCAAAAAGAAGAGCACTCTTCCAAGATAAAATACTTAGTTTTCTTAAAAGCTTCGCTAAGAACAATACTTAACTCTTTGCTTAAAATTCTTAGAGGAGAACAATAAATTGATGAACAAGTAACAATCAGTCAACTCAAATGCATCAAAAGATACACGAGGAAATACAAAAATTACACGGAGAACATAAGGAACTATCAAACCCTAAACCCTTATTTTTCATAACTTTTTACAATGAAACTATGCTACTTAAAAAACTAGGTCTTGGATGACACCTTATATAGTAGTATACAGTTGGGCTTGGACTCTTCAATGAAATATAATCTTCAGCTCTAAATCCATGTAGAATATTCTCCACTAAAATAGAAACAAAACAAATTTTTCAAATATTTCCTAAAAAGTACCAAAGATTCTTTTTCAGAAACAAATCAAATATGCAATTGTTCCTAAAAATCCTTGATTGTCTGCACATGTTATGATTACTAGAAACCTGCAGAATCTCATATTTTTCAATCAAATATTTGAAGATATTATCGAGTTGTACTGCCATGATGTTATGTTGTAACATGTTACCACATCTGATAAAACATCAGTCAAATAAATACCAACAAACTATGTTGTACCAGTTAGTCAAGATGTTATGACATCTTGTTCAACATTAGGCTGCAATACATGTTTTTCCCAATGTAACATGTTTTAATGGAATTGTTGCCAACTCCTTATTTTACCATAATTTTTGCCAATAAAAAATTCCCAAGCATAACACTCCTCGTTTGCTCTCTGACTTGATCACGAACCCTGAACACGCCCTACATAGTCTATTGGAGGGAATCATAGAACTTTTCCTACATATTGGCAACCTCACTCTCAAGAGCCTTCAGATCCTCAAGCCTCAACCTCTTTTTGGAAAAAAAAATTATTCTCCCCTATGCTGCGAGTTATCTTAGTAAAAGAATCATAGGGCTCCTTACTCCGTTTCTTCTCCGACACAAGAGTGGCCTCCAACTTAGTCACCTTTCAACAAGGGTAGATAGAGAGTCGTAGGTCTTTGCTTCTTCTTATAATGATTTAGAAAGTTTGGACTTCTCCTCCATCTCAGTCAACTTCTTTTGGAAAGTGAAACACTTATGCTCCATAGCTTGCACTTAACCTTTCGGGTGTCCCTTTCCTTGGAAGGATTGTTGGAAGCCAAGATATCTCATATGCCAACAATGACTATAGAGAATAGAGAAGAGGCCTGATACATGTTATGGGTGATATTAGAGACGAGCTCTATCTTCTCATCCTCTGAGAGGTTTTGGAAGAAGGAATGTTCCTCCATCGATGCAACAATAATGGCTTCCTCAAGAGTGCAAGCAAGTCAGAAAGAGAAAATAGAAGGCATCCGCGGGAAGGGATAGACGGGTTTGTTAGGGAGTTCCGTCTTCTAGGGAAAACTGTTTATCACCATAAAGACCACTCTTTGTTGAAATTTGGGATGGTGGCGTATCCTTCAGAATTAGATGGTCATAACACTTATGAGTTGGTGACCCTAGTGAAAGTTGTCTCGTTATCTAGGATGAGAGTAATGGTTGGAGCAGGAGAAGTAGTCTTAAGTTGAAGCACCATAGCCTGGCTAGTAAGAACATCTAGGTACCTTGGGCTTTGACAAGGTTGTAAAATATCTGCAACATATCCATGTTATCTACAAAATCCAACCATACATGTTAAATAACTCTACGACTTCTTCCTCACCAAAAAACTTCTTTCTCTCCTCCCGACTAACCACACTCAAGATGGCGTAAGTGTCAATATGATTCTTTCTCACCTTGGAGGAAGGAACCTCACCATGGTCAAACCCTTCTTCATAGATAAGCCTTTGTAACCAAGAGTGTAGGCCCTCCCTTATTGTTTCCTCGTTAGGGGTAAGAGAACCTTGCTTGGTGCTGTAGTAATGTAATTTTCGGAGGAAATAAGGTGAATACCAATACTTTAAAAATGCTCCCTTATAGAAGTGATAAGAGACAGTAGGGCAGTAGTAGAAAGTGAAATGAGCCTCTAGTATAAGGGGCTTCACCAAAAAGAAGCGTCTCATAAAGTATCCCCCGTCCTAGGTGAAATGGTTGAACCGAGGGTCGCCCGAGTCAAAACTAATAAGCCCTTGGTCGTAATAGTCGTCTTGAGAAGTGCATACCATTTAGAATAAGTTGAAACTAGCCTAATTGAAGGCTTCTAAGAATTATATTAGGTCTGAGTACAACTTCACCATATGATGTTTTACATGATGCCAAAACTAGGAAAACTTAGCATTTCTGTATATTGGACGGTATCTCTAGGTCTTATGGTACTCCTTTTGCATTAAAGGTCTTGTCATACCCAATATTTGTCCTACCCCTTTATAAGGATCGTATGGTTTATGCATATCACATCTTTTGTGTACATACTTCTTATTAGGTCATCTAGCATCGCATGCATAACTAATGAGAAAATGGTCATGGGATTAAGGTATTTATTTTCAGAAGCTACATAAAAAAGATTGTTCAATCAGGCAGCACAATAAGGAAAAACTCTGGTTTTTCAAGGTTTAAATGTTTTTGCATGTTTCGCAAGCTATCAAATCAATAACCAATCAAGCCATCATCATGTTAAACTCTCATATATTTTAACACATTCTGAATTGTGGAGGAATCTAGTGTTTCAGTGAATTTGAGATGGTGCGAATCAAAAACAACATTTTTGTTCGTTTGAGTTAAGAAATTCACAACTTATAGTCAAGATACTGTCTTGAGATGGTTCCTCAGGCATTGGAACCGTTTTGGTATTTTCTTCATTTCATCTGTTCAGACCAGAAGCCAATTCTATGAAGAAAGTCTCCAAAGAATCTGATTTCCCTGAAGCGGTATTTGAATTTAATGACTGGTTATCTGCTTCTCGGGTGTTCGGAAATTCACAACTTTCATCTGATTCAGTGTTTTCGGTTGATTCTTCGAGCATTATGACCGTCTTGATTTTACTATCATTTCTCGTGTTCGGATTGAAGGCTAATTTTGTGAAGAAGATCTCCGAGAATTTTAATTCTTTGAAGACAGTGTACTGAATTTAATTGCTGGTCCGCCGTTTCGCGGTTAATAAAAAATTCATAACTTCTGATCGGAATTATGTTTCGGAGCGGTTATTAAAGCGTTAAAACCGACTTAATATCTTCCTCAAATCATATGTTAGGCTTGGAAGATGATTCGAAAAGGAAGATATATGAATGTGTAGATACTTTGAAAAGATACAGTGATAATACAGTGCAAACGGTGTGCTGAACCATTATTTTTCAGACGCTTAAAAATTCATAACTTCTGTCCGGCTCGACGTTTTTGAGTTGTTATTTGGGCGAAAAATCCGTCTTGATGTCATCTTCATTTTGTATGTTTGGGCCGAAGGCTGATTCTTTGAGGAAGACCCCTGAAAATGTGAATTACCAGAGAAATTATTGTGTTGAACCAGATTTTTATTCCATCGTTTCTCGATATTATAAAAATCATAACTTCTTCGATTTTTATCGTATCGAGACAATTATTTCGACATAATTTCAAAAATGATGTTAGCTACAAGTTTTACTCAGAGCTCGAGTTTGGATTCAACTCCGAAGACTTTGATAAGTGCAAATTATAGTTATTTTGTATATACTTTTTGTTGCACTTATCGACTCTTTGTTTATAATTTTGGTTAAATAACCTAACTTTGTGTGTAAATACGTTTAGTTTGTATATAATGCATTTTCTTA
The DNA here is from genome assembly GCA_948472305.1 of Vicia faba. Classification (NCBI taxonomy): domain Eukaryota; kingdom Viridiplantae; phylum Streptophyta; class Magnoliopsida; order Fabales; family Fabaceae; genus Vicia; species Vicia faba. The sequence goes on along the minus strand of OX451735.1, from coordinate 832,710,305 downwards.
TATAAAGTGTATCGTTTGATAGTTCTGTATTCATTTTGTAGGTATTTGAGCATTGTTGGAGCAAGAGGAATAAAGCTCCAAGATTCATTTTTTGATCAATAAAGGAATAAGGCGAAAGATTGGAGCCACAGGAAGTTATGCAGGAAAGCAACAGAAGTTGCTGGACTGTCATGTATCTCCAGGCGATAGAAGTCGTCGTCGGGCGAAATTTGAAGGCCAAATTTCCATGAGGTCTCTGCCTTGCGTCGCGTCTTGGTCGCTAGGCGAAAATAAGGAGAGCCAATGGGCGATGAATTATGATCGTCGAGCGATGGAAGATATTTGTTTCAGTTGAGGACGTGGCTTATTATGGGCCAAGTGTATAGAAGTTGTCGCTGGGTGACGTGAGTTGTGTCGCTGGGCGACGGTTGCGGATCACAATTTTGTTATATCTTCCTTTTCATTTCATTTGGAGAGTTATTGTTTTAGGGGTGATTTTTGTTCTCCCAATTCCATCAACTTCATTTTTGTAGTGGATTAGCTTAGATAACAACACTAGGGCTTTGCTTATATATGATTGGAGGTGGATTTCTCATTGACCAACTCTGACAAATTGAAAGATTTGTGGTTTATCTCTTATCCTCTCTATGTATTTATCTTTTGTTGGGTTTTGTATGTATATTTTCTCGGAACATATGTATATTTGTCGCCCTTGGCATTATATAAAACTTGCTTTACGAATCTTTATGGACTGTTGTCCTAGATTTTTACTCTATGTTAGAGATTTGAGTTATTATAGACATATACTGCTTAGATTCTTGTCTATGATGATTAGCTGTTAGTTTATGAACTCTAGATATAGATTTAGAGCTGACATCTACTTGGGTATCAGAGCTTAACGCCTCTGTATGGTTATGTTATACTGAGAGATCGTCAATACGATTACATAAGTTGTCTTCTGTGTTGTTGAGGAGGTAGAGAGATCATTTCTTGGTGATACAGTTGGTCTCTCAATTTGGGTTAGAAATGACTTAGGTTGTGAGTGATACGTAGTGACATTAATGAGTATTGTTAGGTTGAATGTAATTGGTCGATAGATTTAAGTCTGTGATGAGTAGATTATACGCAGGCTTGATAAGTTCTTCCTTAGTTTTTACTTTTGTTTACATTTATTTTTTGTTGATAACATTTTCTTTACAAACCAATTCAAACCCTAAACTCATTAACGCGAGAAATCGTCAAACAACAATTCAATAACCAATCTCTGTGGACATGATAAATTCCCGGATAAATATTTCTAAAACTTTTGTTGCTTGCTGCTGCACCACTTCAACAAAATGGTGTCGTTGCTAGGGATTAGTTTTATTGTTTTCGTATTGTGATAATTCTTTTATTTTTGAGTTTTGTCATTAATGTATATGTTGTATAGAAATTTTACATTAACTTGTATATGATATTTGTGCATATATGTGTTTTCATGTATTGTTATGAATTGTCTTGTTTTCGTAACATTTTTTTATGTGATTGTTAGGACACTTTCTTTAGGTTTGCGTGGTGTGACAATACCATGACATGACGAGAGAAGCTTACTAGCTTGCACAATAAAGGCGTCGAACTTACGACGTAAGACAATCATGTTGTATTGTTTTTATTTATGTTATTTTAGGTAGTATGGTGACTTGTGTTTTAATAAGTTGAACTCAAATTAGTTTTTTAATTCAAATCTTCACTTTTCAACTTGTTTAATTCATTTTCACCCTTTAGTTTTGTTATGTCAATTTGTGTTTTTCCACAAGCTTGTCGTGTTTAGCTTGAGGGAGTTTGTATGTTGTAAATATTTTGTACATTGAGGTTGTGTAGGTGAAGTGGAGCTTGCATAGCAGCTGCACTAGTTGTTATCCTGTTTTTTTGCAATTGGTGTAGCGCGCTTAGCGCGCTCTGTGCCCCTTAGCGCGCTCTGTTGTGCAAAGTCAGTGAATTTTTTTTAATTTCTCGCATGGATTTCCTTTTTCCCACTTCTACCTAGGCTTTAAATAGTATATACTGTTAGTATAATTAATTCTTCTGTTGTTGTTTAGACTCAAATTTTGGTTAGATAGCTTGAAGTCGCTTTTGGTGATTTTCCAAGTTTGAGTGTGTCAACTTGTGAATGCATGGTAATGATTTTGTTAAAGTATTGTACACGTTAGAGGTATGTTTTTATCGCTTTCTACACTTTAGAATATTCATGATACTTAGACTTTTTACAATTTTTATGCCATTCATTCTTTTGTATACTTGTTCATTTGTGTATCATTTTAGTTCCTACCCTTTTTGTGAGGTAGCATTCCATTGTTCACATATGCTGGAGACCACAATTCTTGTTTTAATTGGATTTTATTATGCTTAATCTTTTGTTTTTTTTATTGTATGAAATCTTGAATATGATCAAGGCATTTTTTGGTTTCATTTTGAGCACAACTACCTTGGCCAAATAAGTCAATTCACCTTGTGTGTGTGTGATCATTTGTAACCCCTTTGATCCTTTTATCACTATCCATGTTGTATTTGCTAAATGCTTGTCTATGAGTGTTTAGTTTCCCTTTTTTCATGGATGTTGATTCATTGTTTTCTTGAACCCTTAACCATTGTTTTGGTTTGAATTTTTAACTTGCCTTAGAAAGTATGGAGTATTCACTAAGATGTTGGTTGAATTCAAGTAGGGGAGACAAATGATTGTGTATTTATTGGTTGATTTCTATGAGGTTGAAAAGAAGAAGAAAAAAAGAAAGGAAAAAAATAGAAAAGATTTGAAAAGAAAAAATAAAAAGAGTATGGAATAATGTGGTGTTGAATAAGTGATGTGTGTTGGTTTGAAATTTGGGATGAAGAAGAAATTTGATTGAAATTCTATTGTTTGAAACTTTGTGGAAGTAATTACTCCCTTAGGTTTAGGAAATTTTTTATTTTGATTAGCTTTAGGACTTATCACTTGTTTGTAAACCAAACCATATTACAACCTTGAAAAGCCCTTGAGATTCTTTCTTTTATATTTTCAATGTAAATTTTTGGATGAATGCATAATTTAGTCTATTATTTGAAAGATTGTTGGATGAGTGAAAATACCCCATTTTTGTGTGTTTTTTATCTACCGATGATTGTATTTGCTAGGTGTGATTCATTTGCGAACTAGTATTTTTTTAAAGTATATTTGGCATAATTTTTGTATTTAGCATTTGTTTTGAGTTTATGTTATAGTCGTAGTTTAGTGGTAAGTGTTTACTTTGTGTGTACTATTTTACATTTGAACCATTGCATTTGTTTTCCGTTTTCAAAAACCTGTTGATTCATGATTTTTTTAATTCTCGTCTTTTGCTTCTTTAAGTTTATTTGACTTTGTTTGAGGACAAACAATGTTTTAAGTTGGGGAGAGTTTGATAAGTGCCAAAAGTATAGTTATTTTGTATATACTTTTTGTTGCACTTATCGACTCTTTGTTTGTAATTTCGGTTGAATAACCCAACTTTGTGTATAAATACATTTAGTTTATGCATAATGCATTTTCTTGTATAAAGTGTATCGTTTGATAGTTCTGTATTCATTTTGTAGGTATTTGAGCATTATTGGAGCAAGAGGAATAAAGCTCAAAGATGCATTTTTGGATCAATAAAGGAATAAGGTGAAAGATTGGAGCCAGAGGAAGTTATGCAGGAAAGCAACAAAAATTTCTGGACTGTCATGGATCGTCGGGTGATAGAAGCCGTCGCCGGGCGAAATTTGAAGGACAAATTTCCATGAAGTCTTTGCCTTGCGTCACGTCTTTGTCGCCAGGCGAAAATAAGATGAGTCGCCAGACGAAGAATTATGATCGCTGGGTAATGGAAGATATCTGTTTCAGTTGAGGACGTGGCTTATTCTGGGCCAAATGTATAGAAGTCATCGCCAGGCAACGTGAGTTGTCTCCGGGCGACGGTTGCGGATCACAATTTTGTTATATTTTCCTTTTCATTTCATTTGGAGAGTTATGGTTTATCTCTTTTCCTCTCTATGTATTTCTCTTTTATTGGGTTTTGTATGTATATTTACTCTGAACATATGTATATTTGTCGCCCTTGGCGTTATATAAAACTTGCTTTACGAATATTTGTGGATTGTTGTCCTAGATTTTAATTCGGTGTTAGGGATTTGAGTTATTATAGACATATACTGCTTAGATTCTTATCTAGGATGATTATCTATTAGTTTATGAACTCTAGAGATAGATTTAGAGCTGACATCTACTTGGGTATTAGAGCTTAATGCCTCTGTGTGGTTGTGTTGTAATGAGAGATCGTCAGCGCGATTACATAAGTTCTTTTCTATGTTGTTGAGGAGGTAGAGAGATAATTTCCTTGGTGATACAGTCGGTCTCTCAATTTGGGTTAGAAATGACTTAGGTTGTGAGTGATACGTAGTGACATTGATGATTATTGTTAGGTTGAATGTAACTGGTCGATAGATTAATGTTTGTGATGAGTAAATTATATGCAGGATTAATAAGTTCTTACTTAGATTTTACTTTTATTTATATTTATTTTTTGTTGATAACATTTTCTTTACAAACCAATTCAAACCCTAAACTCATTAACGCGAGAAATTGTCGAACGGAAATTCAATAACCAATCTCTGTGGACACGATAAATTCCTGGATAAATATTTCCAAAACTTTTTTTGCTTGATGCTACACCTCTCCAATAGACTTTGGTTCATGGCTCGCTTCTCAAATCAAACAGTGAAAAATTCGGCATTTACTTAAAAAGACAACGTCAATGTTAAATATTCTCACCACTTAAAAATTCATAACTCGCTCGATTTTTATCTATTATGTTCAATATTTTTGCACGACGTCAAAATTTTTGTCATCTACGATTTTTTTGTTGGTCTCTCGTCTAGATTACGCACCGATTATCATTGAGTTTGTGGATTTTCCATTTGACTGCGTTTGCTGACACTGAAAAATTAGCTTTGTGAAGAAATTAATTGGCTTTCTCTTGGCGCAAACTAAGGCCCAAATGTCAAGACTATATATTCATTTTGTCTCATTATTTTCACAACACTTGATTCATTTGCTGAATTTCACTCTAATACTCTATACTTTCTCTCTCAAGATTCAAAGGATATTCATATGCAAAATTCCCTCCGAAACCCCAAGCTGCACCACCTTCATTTCCGGTAACCACCGTGCAAACCTCCGGCAGGCACCACCTTCCCCGTGACAACTTCTTTCCGACGAAGGTCCTCCATGACGCAACACCTCCTCCGCTGCTCAAGCTCGCACACGGTGCTTCCTCCGCCGCACTCCCCGATTCCGGTCATATCTTCTCCTCTGTTTTCGTCTGATTTGGTAAGACTTTGATTCTTGGAGTTTGATTTGATTGCTTTCTTACAAATTAATTGTGAAATTTTTGAATTATTTGATTAAGATACTTGTTTATGAGTTGAAATTTGCTTGAATTTTTCATGAGTTGGATATTTTTATTGATTATTGGCTCAATCAAATTGTTCATAATGTTGAAGTATGGTATTGGTTGAAAGAGGAATTAATTCGACATAGATATAGACTTTAATCGGTAAATTGATGTTGATGTGTTTATGTCGAATAATGTTGATTAATGTCGAATTATATCAAATTGAAGAATTATGATGAGGATTAAGCTCAATTTCATGAGTTAATGTAATTTGATACCGATTTGTTGATGAATCTAGTTTTGCGACATCGGAAACCTCAAATCGTTTGAAATTGCATTAACACATGAATTTTCATTTATGTTTGGATTTAAGGCATCCGGTATGATTTCTTTGTTTGTAACTTATTTACGATTCTTAAGTGATGGTACTTGAATCGATGAACACCTTTTCGCATCTGTTTCCGATTGTTAAACTCAATTTCTGTTAACATTTATACAAGTACGTATTTCTTCCCAGTTAATGTAAATAAGTTGCAAATCACGTTTTAAATATCTTTTGAGGTTCACTTGAGTTACTCTTGCGTTTAGATGGATTATGTTGAATTTTACCTTTTCTGGCATTTGTTTTCCGAGTTAATCTCATGATATGTTGGAATACTATCCAGTGTTTCTAAGCTGTGCAAAATGCACAATTTAATTGTTGTTAAATACTCATGGAAGATTTTCTTGGTAATTGATGAGTATCGGTATCATTTTGGTTGATTTTGGAAGTAATTTTTTGTGCGTTTTGTAAATTGCAACACGCTGTCCGGAATTTATGTTCGTGTGTATATGCCATTACAATTTGTATTTGATGTTTACTTGTACATAGTTGATCGTTTCAAGAGCATTAATGTTGAGTTTTCTTGATTTCGGTACAAATTTCCGCTTACATTCATGTATGTATATAGTGTTGTCCTGTTTTTAATTCCACATGTGCATGTCATTTTAATTGTCATTTGATGTTCATTTATTCATATCTAAGCATGTCATGAACATTGAGGATGAGTTTTGTCGAGTCCGATGCATTTTTGATTAATTCCAAGTTTACATGTGCTACTGTCCGGATTCGTCACACAGGTGTAAATGCTTGATTTAAATATTATTTAAGGTTTGCTTGAACATGTTTTCGTGTTTATAGACCGTTGTTGTTGAGCTATACCATTTTTAGATGATTTCATCTTGTACGCATAGTGCTTCCCAGGTTTTCAGTCCCGCCTTCCATTGCTTGTTTTCACCTTGTGCCTTCGCATTTCATCATTATTTTTGAGTTGTAATTCGATACTTGATATTGCATTGTTATTTACTAACTCATTTGTGACTTGTGCATGTTTCTGAAGGATTTGTCGTGCAACACACAACATTTGGATTATTGACTTATTGTATATACTTATCTTGTGTAGGGATTTTGATTCGATGTGATGGACTTTCAGCATGCGATTTATTTTTGCATTTGCGACATTGTTTCTGCTATTAGATATTATTTCTTACTATTTCTTTGTTGCTTAGTGAAGCTTTCACGAAGTTTTCGGGTTTCTTTGCTTTTGTCTGATAATTGACGAACTTGCATTCAATTGGTATTCTCTTCTGCTTCCTTTTATCTCTTGCATCATTTACCGCTTTCTTTGCCATGAGAAGTGGGACAAGAGATGCATGACTGAGACTCCCTACTTTAGGTGGGCAATGTTGTTTTAAAATACCTTTAGGAGGCAATTCCTATGTACGCTTGTTTGTTTTCCATTATGTGTATTTATATTTGTGCCAAAGACCTCAATAAAGGCGTCCCCTTCCCATTCCCCATTGATAAGTCCTCAGAGAAGGCAAGTGGAAAAGGGTTTGCAATCGACCCTACAATTTCTAGTCCACATGTCATTCGTAGTTTGTGTCGTATGTCGATGCTATGAGTCATGCTATTCTTGTATCGAGTCGGTCAAGTGGAGAAGGGTTTACAATCAACTCTCATGCTTTGTCACTAGCTCACGTGCCGTACAAGTTTACGCTTCAATGTGATATAATTATTGTCTTATATCTCATACCTTTATAATATGATATCTTGGTTAGGTGTTTAGTCACTTATGACAATTCACTCTTGTTCTTCTCTTTCCTAGATAACTTTATATCTTGGTTAAGGATGACACCACTTATTCTTCTTACCATGATGACATGCTATCATGGTTAAGAACTACCTATCCCTCCATGCTTGCTTTCCTCAATAATTTGATATCTTGGTTAAGCCTCCCTTTATCCTACCTTGATGGGTTGATATATTGGTTAGATTCCACTTCTCTCTTGTCCTACCTCTATGACACGATATCATGGTTAGGCGTGATCCCTCTCCCTTTACTTCCTTGGCAACTTGATACCTCGGTTAGGCATGTGCTACTTGAGTGAGTGGATACTCCTCAAGCTTTGTGTCTTTACTTTCTACTTCATGATTACATGCTCTTGTAGGGTTTCTCGATTCAATATTAGGAAGCGAATTGAGGTAGACCTTAGGTTGAAAATCTTGCATGACAACTCTAGGCTTACTTTGCTAGTTTCCCTTAGACCTTTTTATTTCTCTTTTGCATTCGCATTAAAACTAAAACTTCTTTTTTTTCTTTCAACTTCAAAACACTCTAATAATACAAAAACCCTTTTTCAAGGTAAAAAACACCAACCAATTCAAACTTTATTTTGCCGCTTGGATTTTCTTTTAAAACCCTTTTTTCAAGGTAAAAAACATACAACAAATCGAAACATGTGAGCTGAACTACAACGCTCTAATTCCTAGAAATGGATACGTAGGCATTAAGTCGTGAGGCCTAGGCGACCAAAACTTTGTAAATGTTCCTTCTTTTCCCCGTATTTTCTTTCACATGCATTCCCTCTTAGCATTAATTTTTAGACATAGATTTTTACACACCCTTAGATTAGAGAAAACTTAAGTGGATCCTGTGGAGCACCACAAACGAGTGTGGTGCTAATACCTTCCCCTCGTGTAACCGACTTCCGTACCATTTCTCTTGGTCGCAAGACCATCTTATCGATTTCTTTGGGGTTATCTCGATATCTTCCCTTCCTTCGGGATAAATATAGTTCGGTGGCGACTCTGTGTTTTTTCATGGTGCGACAACTGGAGACTCTTCTTGGGAAATCTAGATCTTAGCAAGTTGATCCTAGCTTTTGTTTTCTTTTATTTCTTTGGGTTTTTAGTTTCTTTTCAGCATTATAGCTTGGTTATCTGTGTATATATGTTTATCTATGCATATGGTTGCTTATATGTGAGCATGCATCTGCATATGGATTATTGTTTCTATTATGCGGTACTGCTGTTGTGCTGTGTTGCTTCCTTGGTGGGAGGGTGTTCCATGAGGTAAAAGGCCTATTATCCAGGCCAGTGACACATAGGTTAGACGGATACTCATGTCGAATCTCGTGTTCTGTTGACACGTGTTAAGAGACATGAGATACCATACTCAGACGAGGTTCTCTTGATGATGCCTTTTGTCTTGCACCCTTTGTGCATAGACGAGGTGTTCACATGAGGAACTCCCGACTTTGATTATCATTACAAACCCTGTTATGATTATAATTTACATGTGATGTGGGGTGGGAAGTCGTTCTTACAGGTATATATGTTGATCTTTGATACTTGGTTCTTTGGTATTCTGATATGATCCAGACCTTTGATCCTATTACATATGATCATGATTCTGTTATTAGCACAATATTGGTTCAGTTTATAGAGCCTTGATCCCATGCTAGTGCATGCCATGACATCATATCATTATGTATGTGCATCCCGTTTCCAAGGAATTCTAAAGACAAGTCTTTTGTTGAGCTTTTCGAAAGATGAATATTATTTCCAAAAGAATACTTATGGATTGACAAGTCTTTGGGTTTCCCGAGAAATGAAATATGAAACATCCATTCTTAATATCAGGCATTTCATTGTTCATATGAAAGCTTATTGGAGCCCTTCTTTTCATTCAGAGTTTAGAATCAACGACAACGACTCCCCTACATTCATACTGTACTCGAAGTAATCAACAAAGATTCATGGATCTCTTTGATTAGAATTAGAATGCTCTCCTTCGGGACATGGATGTTATGGGTGACAAAATGAATAAAATTCTCGAGACTATCCATGTTGTTATTCCGGTACACGAGGAACTCAGACAGAATGTTACTAAGCCTTCTATTGATACTGCTCCCTCCTCTTTTACTAATGGGGGACACATGACCATGGATGAACTTCAATGTGAACAAGAATCATTGAGGACAAAGGTAAATCAATTGAAGACTCAAATGGGGCTGATTATAGAGGTCCTACAAAAACAGCTGAAGAATGGAGGCAATCCCACACCGGCTGTTGCAGCAAAAACGACCAATCCTTTGTATCTACCAGGTTTCATTTTAGGTCAGGAGTTACCTCATGTTTATCATTTGCAACCTTAGATTCTAGAAACTCCCTGTCTGCAACCATTGCCTATGCCTTAGCTAGATCAGAGGAACCACGTGCCAAGACAGAATCAGTTCCCGAATCGACGCCAACAATAAAACCATCATCAGCAAGAGCAACAAAGGCAGAGGGGTCCCAAAAGGAGATTTGATCTTGTTCCTATGCCTTATGCTCAACTTCTTCCTCAATTTCTTGCCAGTAAATTGATTCAACCACGGGAACTAAGTCCTCCTCCAAATACTCTTCCTAAGGGATATGATGTTAATGCTCGTTGGGAATTCCATTCCGAATCCCCAGGCCACACTATTGAGAATTGTATATCCTTAAAGTGAAAAATCCAATACCTTGTTGATTCAAAAGAAATATCATTCACTCCAAGCGGTCTACGCATAAACTGAAATCCTCTTGCTCAGATAGGTGCCAAGACTACAAAGAGCATCCCCTCAAATAAGTCAAGCCTGAAGAAGTCGCCTCAGCACTGAAAATCATTAGATCACTTATGCATTTTCATTTGTAATTTTCCTTGTTCGTTAAATGCTACTCGCATGTAAGCTCGCATGTTTTTAAATGATAATAATAATGCACTTCATATGTTTGTTTTAAATCAATTCATTCGTGTCCACTCATTTATTTTCTTGCTTATCGATATTAAAAACTTGTTTAAAGCAAAAATCAAAAGGAGAATGATGAAAAACAAAATGCGCAAAATTAATGGTCGTATGCTTTTGAATAAAAACCAACTGACGATGTAAGGCATTGTTTCAAATCCCCAAACACCAGAGATATAAGAGAGTGAAACCCTCATCAACCCCTTTAAGACTTGAAGTAGGAGTTTCTTTTCTATATGGAAAAACCCCCATATTTAACCCGGGGCAGGGTAGTCTTTAGTTAATTTAACCGTGTGTTCAAATTTCAAAAGAAAAAAGGAGTGTCCCATCTGATGATCAACCATATCATCCCTCGTATACCAAGAGGTCGGAAAATGAAAAATCACAATGGTTATCCCTTATCAATCGAGGAATGAGGCAGCCACAACCCTTGCAAAAAGCCGTAATCAACCAATGTCATACGATTTGTTCAAAAACAAGAAATTGAAATGAAAAAGAAAGAAAGCCCGCTAAATCGAAAACTTGAAAACAAGCGACTTAGGCAAAAATAAGGGCATCCCGCAGGACTTCAAAATCAAAAGTCTAGTCCAGTCAAAAGTTAGGGAAAATCAAAAGCGAAAAGAACAAAAGAACGAAAAACAAAAAGGATTACAAAATGAAAAATCCTCAAGCAAGAACAAATTCGTGTGACCATAAATGCAAAAATGAAAAAGGGTTACCGCCACTCCAAAAACCTTGTTGGTTCATCAGCCATCACATCTACACTTCAAAACCCTTTTTAAAGGTGAACACTTGCGTCGAAATAACTGAATGTAGGACCGAAGAATATCACGAAGAATGGGTGGGTTATGTTAGACTTTGAGCCTTAAATCCTTTTTTATAAAACTGTGAACAAGGCCACGTTACAACCCTTAAAAGACCTAATTGAAGCAAGGGTTTATTTTAAAAGCATACTACATCCGAAATGCGTAAAACAGACTCCTAGAAATTTGCTTATTACTTGTGTTGATATCAATAAGACAAATAATTCAAACAATAAATGTCACAACATCATTTTAATAACGTCGATTTCGAAGCTAACATAAGAATTGCATTATGATTATCATCCTTAAAACAAGCATATCTTACTCGTGAGTAAACACTTGAATCACGGAAGATCAAACGATGAACAATCGCTAAAAGATTGATTATTTCCAAGAGCCAGTCATTTCAAAGAATGGGCACCTTAAGAGACAAAATTGTACGAAGACTCTGTCAAGACAAGGGAATCCATTATAAGTTGACCTTAATCAGAGGCTATCACGTCGATAAATCTCCTCAAGTTGCCATCAATAAGGGGTAATCACGTCGATAGATCTCTTCGAGCTTCAAATCAGGGGTAATCACGTCAAGAAATCTATTAAGAATTCATTCAACTTGGGGAAATCACGTCGAGATTCGAAAAATCTCTCCAAGGAATCCGTAACTAGGGGCAGTTTATTTTGTGACCTAAGACATTAGGGCAGGCCACCTTATATCGTATTTTGGCATGAATATTTCGGTCTTCTATTCAGCGCAAATTCTCTCAGAGATCCTACATACAGGGGAATTACTCGTCCATATTTGTGAAGTTGCTCAAGCAAATCATGTCATGCAAGAAAAGTGTCAAAGAAATTAGGCTAAAAGCATCATGACAATCACCTTGACCCATCCAACACTTTAAAAGTCATCCTCATCCCCTATAGACGTTCCAAGTGTACTCCCCGACAGTAGAGTAAACCAGGGCACTCAAGGTTTTTATGCGGCTCAGCTCACATATTCAACATGGTTTCCCAGCAACAATGTAAACTTGGGGCACTCAGAGTCATCGTGTGATTCATTACATGCATGAGTAATTCCCCATTAGAGTAAACTTGGGGCATTCAAAAGGTTTTACGTGGTTTAGCATGTGATCTCCAAATAATCGTCCTATATTCTCTAGCAGAGAAGTAAATCGGGGCAATCAAAGACGTGGGGAAATCAAATACGTTTGTCTCCATCTCCTGATCCCCCAAGTGGTCCTAGATGTAGTCCCCAGCGTGAGGCACATTCAAGGAATTTGAAGAGATCCATATGATGCTCAACATCCATTCTTCATTATGTTCATTTTACCATCTCCAAGAAATTTGAGAGGTAGAGAAGTCAGATCAGATAACTTCCTCTCCAACAAGTTACAATTCATCCCCAAAAGGCGACATTGATCTTTGGTGGCACAAGCTTTTAACGCCGGTCTGTATTGGTACTTCAAAGTAATGAGCAGCGGGTCCAAATGAACCTATTCTTATTACAACAAAGTTTATTTCTCTGCATTTTTCATATATTAATCATCACTGCATTACATTGCATCCTCAAAATGCGTAGCATATCCATTAAAATTGATCATTACGCCATACAAAATCCAAACATGCATATGAATCGTAAGCCAGATCGAGTACCTTGCACAAAAGATATATATCATTCAAAACAAAAATACATGTCCATAAAGAATATCACTCCCAAAATCCCCAGTTGATGCCCTTCATTGCATCACGATACCCAGCTAAGGTTCCAGAGCCTCGTACTCCCAAACACTCGTCTGTGACAACCTTCATCGTTCCTAACACAGGTATATGCCAATTTTTCCAACACTCATTTGTGTCAATTTTTCAAACACTCGTCTATGTTAGTTGTTCTAACACTCGTCTGTGTCAACTTTTCAAACACTCAATTGTGTCTATCTTTACCTCAAATCCCAGTAAAATTAATACACTTGGTCGTTCCCATACCTCCAGTCATCATGTCCTAATCGATATTCTCACCTTCTTAGGATTGTTGGTTGCCCGTAGGCCTAGTTCTCCTGTAGATTGCCCATAGATCTAGTTTTTATTGTAGGTCATCTGTAGGCCTTGTTCCCCAAGCAGATCGCCCATAGGTCTCACTCTTTTATGATTGTAGGTTCCCCGTAGATCTAGCTTTCCTCCTGTAGATTTCCCGTAGGTCTCTCTTTTAGGATCGTAGGTCACCCGTAGGTCTAGCTTTCCTCCTATAGATCGCCCGTAGGTCTCTCTCTTAGGATCATAGATCGCCCGTAGATCTAACTTTCCTTATAGGTCGTCCGTAGGCTTAATTCCCCTAGCAGATTGCCTGTAGGTCTCACCTCAAGATTTTAGATTTCTCGTAGATCTAAATTTCAGTTTTCATATCTTCCATAGGTCTCACCCTCTTAGGTTCGTAGGTCTCCCATAGATCTAGCCTTCCTTGTAGGTCATTCGTAGGCCTAACTCTCCTAGTAGAGCGCCCATAGGTCTCATTTATTTTAGGATTGTAGATCGTCTATAGATATTTATCTCCTGTAGATTGTCCATAGGTATCACTCTCTTAGGATCGTAGGTCGCCCGTAGATCTTGTTTTACTTGTAGGTCATCCGTAGGCCTTGTTCCCCAAACAAATCTCCCGTAGATCTAGTTTTCCTCGTAGGTCGTCCGTAGGCCTAGTTCCCCTAGCAGATCGCCCGTAGGTATCTCTTCTTTAGGATTATAGATCATCTGTAGATCTTGATTTTTTGTAGATCGCCTGTAGGTCTCACTTCTTAGGATTGTAGGTCTCCCGTAGATCTAGTTTTCCTCGTAGGTCGTCTGTAGACCTAGCTCCCCCGGCAGATCGCCCGTAGGTCTCGCTTTAGGATTGTAGGTCGTTCATAGATCTTTCTCTCCTGCAGGTAGCCTGTTGGCATGATCCTCCAAATAGATTGCCCGTAGGTCTCTCTCTTAGGATCATAGGTCACCCATATACATAGTTTTCCTTGTAGGTCGTCCGTAGGCCTAGTTCCCCAAACAGGTCGATCATAGGTCTATTTCCATAGGATTGCAGATCGTCTGTAAATCTTATTCATTGTCTTTTCATACCTATCTTGTCAATTTCCATGTCGCATAACAAACATCCCTTTTGATAACCTCGTGTTGGCACTGTTACCACGTTACGAGTAATCACTACTCAAAGCTAATCCGTAAACCTTTTACCCCATAAAAACATGAAAATTCTTTCCGCAACAGACATCACAAAAATAGATAATCCGCTCACACCATCCTTTCAGAATTTTTTTTCGAAATTGATATTTAATCATCTTCTACCTTGAATGTTCGAAAGGCTCGCGCCAATCACACTTTTAAGTTTAAGACGATTAATAAGGAAAACTGTCATACCCCAAATTTGTCCTACCCCTTTATAAAAATCGTCTGGATTATGCATGTCACATCCTTTGTGTACATACTTCTCATTAGGTCATTTAGCATCACATGCATCATTAATTAGAAAATGGTCATGGGATCAAGGTATTTCTTTTCGGAAGCTACATAAAAAAGATTGTTCTATCGGGAAGTATTATAAGGAAAAACTCTGGTTTTTCGAGGTTTAAATGTGTTCTGCACGTTTTGCAAGGTATCAAATCAATAATCAATCAAGACATCATCATGTAAAACTCTCGTGTATTTCAACACACTCTGAATTGCAGAGGAATCAGGTGTTTTAGTGAATTTGAGATGGTACGGATCAGAAACAACATTTTTGTTGGTTTGAGTTTAGAAATTTTCAACTTACTGTCAGGATATTGTCTTAAGATGGTTCCTCAAGAATTGGAACCAGTTCGGTATTTTTTCATTTCATCTGTTCAGACTGGAAGCCAATTCTATGAAGAAAGTCTCCAAAGAATCTGATTTCCCTGAAGTAGTATTTGAATTTAATGACTGGTTATCTGCTTCTCGGGTGTTCAAAAATTCGTAACTTTCATCGAATTTAGTGTTTTCGGTTGATTCTTCGAGCATTGAGACTATCTTGATTTTCTTATCATTTCCCGTGTTTGGATCGAAGGTTAATTTTGTGAAGAAGATCTTCTAGAATTTTAAGTCTTTGAAGATAATGTACTGAATTTAATTGTTGGTCCGCCAATGTGGAGCGGTTCTTGAGGCGTTAAAACCGAATTAATATCTTTTTCAATTTGTGTGTTCGGCTTAGAAGATGATTCGGTAAGGAAGATCTCTGAATGTGCAGATACTTTGAAAAGATACGGTGTGTTGTACCCCAAAATTTTCCCTCTCATTTATCAAGTAGTTTCTCACAAGATCTCCTTTGGTTCAAGACTGCACAAAGGTTGATCAGCTCAAGACACCTTCGTAAGCATTGATGACTGATATTAGGGTTTAAGATTGCACAAGGATAATTGAAATTTTAATGATTCATATGACTTTCATGGATCATTATGGACCCTCAAGATTGTTCATGTCAAGTTTCAAGTCTTGGAACACATTTTTGCTCGGTCAATTGATCAGTTGACCTAAAAACCAATTGTATTGGGAAAAAGTCAACTATGGAAAATTTACAGTCAAACTTCATAATTTTTTATCCATATCAACATTGTGAACTTATATGTGTCATTTGATCAAGTTTGGACCATAATTCCTCAAGAAATTTGATCAGATCATCAAAAGGGCAAAATGGTCAAAATTAGGGTTTTGACTGAGAAAGGGCAATTTCTGATTTTTGACCTCGAAAATGGTTATTTGGTTTGAGACATGACCTGAAGGTTTAAATTGCATTTTTTTGACCTAATGGAATGACTCAACATTGCTCAATATCAATTGATTGATAATTGATTTTCAATCAACTGATCAAAACTCAACTGTACACTGAAAAGTCAAACTTTGACTTTTTGGTCAAAAATCAAGTATCAAAGATCACAATTCATCAAAACATGTCAAAATATGAAACTTTTTCATCAAGAAATAAAAAATTTAAGATTTCATTTTGAATAGTCAAAGTTTCCAAACTTCGAAAGTTTTCTAAGTGTTGGAAACTTCATATTTTTTCACAACATTGAGCCATTTTTTCACCATGATGCTAGATGATTCAAAGGAAACTTTCAAAATGAAAGTTGTAGATATCAATGAGATCTAAAAATTTTCATTACATAACTCCTCTTATAAATTCTTGGATTTCAAGTTATTAATCCATGAAATCATGGTCATGAAACTAAAACACTTAGTAAAATTTTGAGAATTTTGGTTAGGATTTTGACCTAACTTCTGGACCAAGTTTCACAGAGATCCATTTGGATTTTGAAAAGGTGATTCAAAGATGGGTTGTAGATAACATTACAAGCTTTCTAAAATGTCCAAGAACTCTTTTAGATCATTTTTGAGCAAGGAGAATCGAAGGTTAGAAGTTAGGGTTTCAAGTTGTTTTACAAGGCAGAATTTCATGACGAACAAGAATGCAAATCCATGCTAGGCTGCACAATCTTTGCTTTGCAGGTCTCAAACTTGTTTGTAACTCCATATTTAAATGTTTGCACAAATATTAGAGGCTTCAACTCAAGCATTCAATGCATTGCCCATGCTTAATGCCATTTTGGGAAGAAAGTGCACATTGCCATTTTGGAAAAGTAGCTTTTATGCACAAAATCAGTTCTTAAGCTTTGTAGTTGTTCCTTCTGCATACCCTAAGTCAATAAGATCAGAAGAATTATGTTTAAAGATCTCAACCACCCTACCTTGCCTTGAAACCATGTTTGTCCATGTTGCTTCAAAAACAAGTCAAAATCCACAAGCATGTGATTTTGTACTTCTGACTTCTACAAGTCTCCAAACCTTTTCCTATATGTTAGGACACTCTCATGCAACTTAACAAGTGATTTTACAAGCTATCAAACTCCCTCAAATTCCCCAAAACCAAAAATTTCCATACAAGCACAAAAACTTGTCATTTCTGTTTTTGAATCTAATCTCCAAACCCCCTCGTGTGTTTCTTGGCCAAACCACCCACAAAGCTTCTAATACACATTTAGAAGCTATCCCAACCACTATTTTCAAACTATAATACCATTTTCACCATCCACCATTTTCAAAACTGAAGCTTGCAACTTGAATTGAGTTGGGAGTTTCAGCCATTCTCAAAGAAAAGTAGGAGTTGGAATACACTCAAGGAGGTCCAGGCTAGCTAAACAGATCATTGGGAAACCTGAAAGCTTTCTCAAACTCCATACATGAATCCAGCTGCAAGAGGTAAGTTTTCAAACTTCTATCTCTTCATACAAGCATCATTTGATTCTGATTTGTGAAGATAAAATATAGATACCATTGCCACGAAACTGTACATATCCATAGTTTGCATTTATATGGCCTAAGCTTAGAGAATTTTAGAGTTGGAGTTTTTGAAAATTTTAGGTTTTAAATTAGGGCCAGAAAAATTATCACTCATCTTTGACTATTAGGTTATGTTATTTACATGGTTGGATTCATGATGAAATTTCCAGCAACTTTCATGTTTGTACTTTTGAAAATGGTTGAGAAATGAGAGAGATAGCAATTTCAAAAAATCATGTTATATGGTCTGCCGCGAGGTTAAAGAGGATACATGCCTAGGAATATGTTTCAAATATATATTTATGGTTTTGTATTAATAAACAGATGTATAGCCACCCTAGTGGTAGAAGCGCGTGCCTGTGACTATAGGGACCTGGGTTCGAGCCCTAGTGGTACCCTTTTGTTTTTTTTCACTTTTTCTTATTTCAGGTTCAATGCAAGCCAAGCCAGCGCGTGTACCATGTGCCTTTCTCCATCACCATCAGATCAGCCAAGCCATTAAATCCGACACCTCACATGCATGTCCTCATGATGCACCCTTCAAGGCTGCCCACATTAGATCACCAGAGGACGCTGAATTTGTTTTGGGCCTGGAGTATTTGTTTTTGTCTTCACACCCCCCCTGTTTGCTTTTTGACACAAGCCCATTTATTTGATTTTTATTTTGTTTTTTGACTTGAACAAAAAAATACTTTTGGGTCTAGCGCCCCTTTTGCTATTGTTAACCACCATTTCTATTTTTTAACCCCCTTGACTTTAAATTGTTATATTATTTTCAATTATTATTATTATTATTATTATTATTATTATTATTATTATTATTATTATTATTATTATTATTATTATTATTATCATAATTTTGTTAAATAAAAAATACCAAAATATTTTATATTTATTATTTAGATATTTAGGAAATTTTCCATTTAAATTCTTTTAGATAAAAAAACATTTTTTTCACAAATTAATTTCTTTTCTTAATTAATTAATATTTAGATAATTAGGTTTAATACTATCCTTTTTGTAAATTAAAATTAATTTATAACTTAGGTTTATTTTAATTAATTAATTTTCATTTTTAATTTAATTTAAAACCTTTTCATAAAAACCCTAAAAATCCTTTTTAGTTAATTTCTTTTCTTAATTAATTTGAGTTTATTTTATTTTATTAACCATTTTCTTAATTAGGTTAAAACCCTTTCATAAAAATCCAAATAAAAAAATTATGTCTTTATCCATTTGCATTTGCATTTTTATTTTCAATTTTGTACAATATTCAATATGGTTGTAATAGTTAATTAGATTTAATTTCTTGTAAAAATACCTATTTGTAAGTTTGTACACCCCCTCCCCTATTGATGTAATAGTTTAGTATTTTTATTTTCCGCAATTTAATGCTTTATATATAAATGTTGGTAAATTAGGGTTTGTATGGAAAGATAAAAATCAACAAATTAGCAAACCCTAATCAAGACAAATCAAGCATGAAAAAGACACACTTGCACACTTACACCCTTAGGGTAAATCCACTTGTTTCCTTGAGGAATAAATGGTCATAATACGCATGTAAGATGTCTTAGCAAAAACAAGAAAAAATACAAGATCATAGTCCCTCGATGATGCTAACAAATGTTGCCTTAAAAATGATCTTAGTCCCTCAAAGAAAATGCTAAGATATCTTACAACATTGCTATTCATGACTATACGATGACCCTTGCCCGTCCCTTTTTACATCCAAAGATAGGGTTTCTTACCAAATCAATGGTAAGATAACAATGTTAAAGGAAAGAGGAAATAAACAAGAAAGACTTTTGAGTAGGTAGAATGTTCCTAGTTGCTTGCTCTTTTTCAAATCAAAAACATCCTTGCTATTTTCAAAACAAACACCAACACTTTCAAAACATCTTTCAAACTTGAAAACATTTTCAAAAGATAAACACTTTGTACGTGTTCTTATAGAAACGAGAGCCAATTACAAAGACACCCTTTTTTAAAATCACTTTCAAAAAATACATTCCACAAACACTTCTTTGAACTATTTTCAAAACAACACTTTGTACGCGTTCTTATAGAAACGAGAGCCATTACAAAGTAACATTTTCAAAATACTTTCAAAAACCCACACCACAAGCACACATTCAAACAAAAGCAAGTGATCTAGTTAGCAACTAAGATCCCGTAGATAACTATGGATGAAAAAGATGCTAATACCTTCCCTTTTCATAATCTACCCCCCGAACTCAAGAAAACATCTCAAAAGTCTTTCTTGTTCTTTTCAACCTTTACTTTTGGATAAAAGAAAAGTCGATGGCGACTCTTGCTATCCACAACATTTGCGATCAAATGCAAAATACCAAGTCAGTTCTCCCACCGTGTTACAGAACTGGCGACTCTGCTGGGGACTATTTTAAAAATGGGGTTACCTTAGGGATAGATCACATTTATTTGCTTTCATTGTTTAATTTGTTTGCTTTACATTATGGTTCCTTGTTTGGGCTTGCTTTGATCTTCCACCCGGATCTGGGAAACCTTGTTAGGTAAGTAGCAATAGATTGTGGAAACTGTACGGTGTAGACTGATATGGTTTAAACAATGGCTATGTTAGTGTGACACATTTGTGGGTACCGGTATCCCTTGTGTTGAATCGAGGAGAATACGGGGCCGCTGAGTGGCGTCATGAAGCACTAACTGACTTTAGAACCTTAATTGAACAAACTTGGCCAATTAGGACATAGTGATATAACTTGTTTCGGTGGAAAGCTGAAAATTGGTTGATACTCGATACTACACTCATTGAGACTAGACTTTTGGGATATCTCGGCCGCAAGAAAAGATTTATTATGCTGGGACAATGCCTAAAATAAAGGTCAACGATATTGAGATCCCTTAGAACATGGTTACTACTAACTAGGACAGGTTTGAGCCAACTAAACTTCAAGAGGGTACTTACCTACAAACTCCATGCAAGCCTAAGCCTAAGGACTTGTTTTTGCTTTGTGTGTATATGCTTACTTGTATATAACATCATGAACATCATAACATCATACACAATCTCACTAACCATTTCAAGGATTTAGGAATTTATCTTTGTTTTTGTTTTGTAGGCCATGAACTCCATCCAAAGAAACACCGTCCCAATCAGCTTCGTGAAAGCATACCCTCAGCTCCAAGAGTTAGCATCAAGGGTGCCCGAAGATTCTCCTTTTACCAAGAAATATGGACGACTCCTCAGTTTGGCTACCTTCAATTTCCACGAAGAAATGATGTGTGTGCTCTTCCAATTCTTTGATCCCATAAATAATTGCTTCACCTTTCCTGACTATCAGTTGGTACCTACATTAGAAGAGTTCTCTCTACTATTAGGAGTGTCTGCTTGATCAGATACCGCTCACCGATCTAGAAGGGATCCCAAAACCTGAGGTCATGGCCGAAGCTCTGCATCTAAAGAGAGCTGACATCATAGAAAATTGGGAGACTAGAAGCGGAGTCAAAGGGTTCCTAGCCAAATTTGTATTAGAGAAAGCTAGTTCATTCTAGGAAGATATGGATTTTCAAGCCTTTGAAGATGTCTTGGCCCTTCTCATCTATGGTTTGGTTCTTTTCCCCAACTCGGACCAATTCATAGATGTTAATGCCATCAAAGTCCTTCTCTCTCGCAATCCTATACCTACCTTGCTGGGAGACATATTACATTTCATCCATACCCGCACCATGAGGAAAAGAGGTACCCTTTTGTGTTGTATTCCCCTACTCGCCAAGTGGTTCATTTCACACCTACCTCGATCAACATTGAAGAACGGGAAAAGATTGACATGGTCTCAAAAGATGATGTCCCTCACCCATTCTGATATTCATTGGTGTTCAAGATCCTCGGATGATACTTCTATCATTGACCATTATGGGGAATTCCCTACCGTCCCTCTACTTGGCATTAGGGGAGGTATCACTTACAACCCTTGCTTAGCTTTATGACAGTTTGGGTATGCTCGAAGAGATGGTCCTTATGAGATGCTTATTCAAGGGTTGGTATTTGACTACGAGAATGATGATCAAGGTTACTGCCAGAGGTTTATCTGAGCTTGGAGGATGTTGAACAAGGTGGATAGCAAGACACTAGGGCACAAGAATTTCATCCCTATTGAGCCTTATCTCAAATGGGTACGAGCCCGTGCTCACAGTATTATGATGCCTTACCCCTCCATTCTCCCAATTATCATAGAGCCTGTTGTGGAAGGAGATGTCCCATACACTATCCTTCATCCTAACATGCCCACCTCTCTTGGAGACTTGCAAAGGGATTGGATACAACTTTAGGGGGAGCGAGGCATATTCGAGGCCCAATTCTACGTCAGCGAGAAGAAAGTTCTGAAACTCACTAAGCAACTTCATGAGGAGCAGAGTCTGAACGCCTACATCGCACCAAAGAGGATGCATTCAAATTTTTTATCTTAGAGTTTTTGTATTTCTTTGTAAGCCCAAAGAGGCATGATGTACTCAAACTTTGATTTATTAATATAACGTGTGTTCCTTTTTTGTCTAAAGAAAATTTAAATATCTAATTTCCTTGAAATCATTTTCATATGCATCATCAGGCATTATATCATGACAGGTTTCTCCCATACAAGCCTCCTTATCTCCTTACTGTTTATTTCAGTAGAGATGGCCCTAGAACAAACCATCAAGGACATCCAGATTCAAAACGCTCAACTTCAAGATATGTTCTTGAACCTATCTAAGGGACAAGAAGAGGTCAAGGCGCTCCTCACCAGGGGAATAATCATTGGAAATCCGAAGGACAACAAGGATAACCAACTGGAGTGGCTACAAACCGAGATAGCCATAATGAAGGTCCAAATGATGGGACAACTGGTGGGCCAGATGGCTCTTATCCAAAATCTGGCTCAAGGACAAGAAGAGCTGAAAGTTCTTGTCAACCAACTTCGTCAAGACAGTGGCGACCGTATGGGGAAAACAAACAGAATTGGAAACCAAGTCACTGTTCAGCCTCCCATGAGACAAGAAGATGGGAGACCGTTCCAAATTGCTACCACGTCTCGAGTACAACAACAACCTCTCTAATAACAACAAAGGAATCAGCACAAGAAGGTCGCACCTAAGAGACAATTTACCAGGATTGGCATGTCGCTAGCTCAGGTGCTACAACACTTGTTGAAGGCAGAGTTGATTACATTAAAGGCTCCTCCCGAGAATCCTAACACTGCTGCTCCTAGTTACTGTCCCAATGAGAGGTGTGCATACAATTTTGACAATCCCGGGCACGACACGAACAATTGTTAGGCTCTGAAGAACATGATTCAAGACCTAATCGACAAAGGAGCGTTGGAGTTTACACAAGACGATCAATTGGAACTCTTCTATCACCCCTCAAGGGTATCCACATGAAGCGACGATCGGGGCGAGGAAATTTTCTGTTCATTTGAATTTTAAAGTTGTAATCTCTTTGTTATTTAAACAATTATCTATTAATGTCAAACTTCATTTCATTAATGCATTGCAAATGTTTGTCCTGAATTCATCCATTCGTTTTCACTATATTTAAACTATGCTTTTTGCTGTCTTTATGACATTCAACTCTTGCTAAAAGTTATAAGCCTTTAGAGGGAGGATGACGAAAACAATGCCATAATCTCATACAGTATGCTTTTTAACAGACCTTGCTGACGATGTACATGCATTTTTTCAAATCCCAAACACTGGAGTTATAAGGAGGATAATCCCTAGTCAACCCCTTTGAGCCAAAGAAGTAGAAGTTTTCTTTTTTACATAAATTGAAACCTTTAATCAAAACCCGAAGCAGGGTAGTCTCTCAGTTAATTCAAATGCATGTTCACTTCGTATACAACGAGTGATATCAAAAACATTCCTCTGGAATCATAAGGTGATGATGGTTCCCTATCACATAGGCAGTGATTATCTCTCAAAAAAGAAAAGCCCACTAAGTCAAAAAATACAAAGGAGACTTAAGAAAAACTGGGGCATCCCGCTGACTGTAATCTCAAAACAAGAACAGTCAGGCAAAAATCAAGGATCACAAATCAAAAGAAAGAGGACACTACAAATACTCAACAACATGAAAAATGTTGCAAAAAATGACTGCCTTCCGATAAAATAAACTTGTCTGAACCATCACCAAAACGTCATTCCAGACTCAATTGGAGTTCAAACGTACAATTAACTAAGTTTAGGACTGAAGAACATCACGAAGAGAGGGTGGGTACAAACACACTTTGAGCCTTTATCCTTTGTTTCTTAAACCGTGAACCAAGCCACGCTACAACCCTTCAAAAGTCCTAATTGAAGCATGGGTTAGTTCGAAAGTATACTGTTACAAAAAGGTATCCTGACTCATTTAAGGCATTACTCTAAATCCTGAGTTGAATTTTTCTTACGGAATTTTTTTACTTGCTAAAACGCATTTTCAAAACTTCGGGATAAGCATAAACTTTTCATTATTTGAATATCACTGTTTGGATATGGCTATTTGTTTGACAACAGAAAAATTCACACAGTGAATATCCGATGAACGAAAGCTCTCTTAGTGACGAAAATCACTTCAGGTGGGATGACACTTCCAATGACAAATATCCTATTAACACAGGGGCATGACATGTCACTATCCAGCACACCTGGGGAAGTCCAATCAAGATTCCAAGAAATCTCTCAAGAAATGCTGAATTACCAAGCGTAAATCTCCATATGCATCACTCAAGGGGAAATGTCATGTTGATCAGGGGTTTGAACAATATCCACATTGAAGACTTCCGGTACCACCAATTGTTTGTCTGTACTAAAGTATCAGATGGTATCAATATCAGATGGTGTCAGTATCATGTCTTCAGATCCTCCCTTGACAGTTCTTAGAAAAATCTGAGACTTGACCAAAGATCTTGGGTACCACCAATTTGTTCGTATGTGCCAATAGTATCAGATGGTGTCAGTATCAGGTCTTCGATTTCTTCCACAACAATATTAGAAAATATCTGTAGTAAGTTCAGGGCTACCGGAAATGTGATCAAAATCTCAAGCGTCAAGGTGCACCAGATTAACTCTGAGGGAAAATAGGCTCCCACATAAAAGGTCACGTATGACCAAGCAAACATTTTCTAGTATTACTACAATTCTTACTACTAGGGGCAGCGACAAATATCCCCAAGATACTTCTCATAGGATGACTCTCAGCCAGAGTTTCAATCTCTGAAAGCTTCTCACCAGCTGAGTCGACCTCAAGAACCATCGAGGATTTCCCCCAGCTTGAGTTTGCCTCTCCAACGACTACAAATCGGAAGACCACAACTCCTCTTCCCCAGTAGACTAATCTAAAATCCCCAGCAAGCTACTGTGAAGCCTGGACCCGACCAGATATCAGTTCAACTTCGTCCATCAAGAGATAACTCCCAGTAGAGCTATGGACAACCGAGACTCCTGATCTTTTTTCCCCAAATAGGAATCAACACTCTCTACAGAGTTTTCAACATTCCTCAGCGGAGTTCTCCTCAAATAACAAAACAAGAATCCCCGGTTGAAACATTCTAAGCAAAGTTTGAAGACACACTTACTCTTTAACAACAGTCCGGGATTTAATAACTCCCCAACACTTGTCAAGGATTTATTTTCCAAGACAAAATTACATTTCAACAACATTCATAACACATGTATAAAAAATACATATAACACAAATCTCATTTATTTTGAGAACATCATTACGCAATGCATACATCATGACATTACATATGACTAACTCTTCACCTTTCAGGGAAAAGATCACATCAACAAGCTACGTCTAACGAAGGGCTATTCCAGGATTTTCAACAGAAAGATGTACTCGCAATATTTTCTCTGGATCAGCCAGATCGAAACTAAGATCTCTCTGATTATTATGCCAGTGGAAGATATTCCAAGACTTTTGTTTGGATCAGTTGAATCGCTACTAACATTCTCCTTATTACTATGCCAATCAAAGTTAATTCGAGACCTTTCTCTGGTCCAGTCAAATCAATACTAAGATTTCAATTTAAGGAAGCTATAAAGCCCGAAAACTGACTGGATAATAGTCAATCAACAATTTAAAACACCGTGAAGCCTGGATTTCGACCAGATAACAGTATAAGGTGCTGCGAAGCCTGGAATCCAACCAGATAGTAGTTTACTTCTTCAAAGACACTGTGAAGCCTGAATTTTGACCAAATAACATTATAAGGTGCTGCGAAGCCTGGAATCTGACCAAATAGTAGTTTACTTCTTCAAAGACACTATGAAGCCTGGGTTTCGACCAGATAACAATATAAGGTACTCTGAAGCCTGGAATCCGACCAGATAGTAGTTTACTTCTTCAAAGACACTATGAAAAGCCTGGATTTCAACCAGATAACAATATAAGGTACTGCAAAGCCTGGAATCCGACCATATAATAGTTTACTCCTTCAAAGACACCGTGAAGCCTGGGTTTCGACCAGATAATAGTATAAGGTGATGTAAAGCCTGGAATCCGACCATATAGTAGTTCACTTCTTCAATAACACTGCGAAGCCTGGAATCTGACCAGATAGCAGTTTACTATGTCAGTTACTATGAAGCCTGGACTCGACCAGATAGTAGTACACCTCAGATTAAAGTTGAAGCCTGGACCCAAACAGATAACAGCTTAATCACCAAAGCCCATATACGATCCAGACACAGATGTCATTCTGATGCTTTCCCGTCGACATCTTCTCTGGTTCAGATAAATCTCTCAACGATTTATTCTGATTCTTTCCTAGTAGACACTTTCTCTGGTTCAGATAAATCACTCAAAGATCTACTCTGATTCTCTCCAGCTAAAGAATATTCAAGACCTCTTTTGGTTCAATTTAAACCTCTCAATGGTTTATCCTGATACTTTCCAAATGAACATTCCTAGTTCAGATAAATCGATCCAAGATTTATTCTAATTCTTCCCTGTCAAACAACATACAAGACTTCTACTAGTTTCAGAAAAATCGCTCTAAAAATTTATTCTGATTCATTTTCATTGAAATGAAGTTCAAACTTAATCCATTTCCTGTCAACAGTCACCTTTGGATGGAATCTACAAGCCCAACTCCAGAAAATCTCCATCATTCCTCTAAATGGCATCTATAAGCCCATTCCCATTTCATCTTCCAGTGTAAATTTCTGGGCACTCTAGTGTTCAATCGTCTTCCACCTTCAAGTCACGGATGGCGGATCCGGCAATCTAACTCTCCAAGTTTAAGAAGGTTGAAAAGGGGCAA
Organism: Vicia faba; assembly: GCA_948472305.1. Taxonomy (NCBI): domain Eukaryota; kingdom Viridiplantae; phylum Streptophyta; class Magnoliopsida; order Fabales; family Fabaceae; genus Vicia; species Vicia faba. Next base: position 832,683,410 of record OX451735.1, on the reverse strand, counting down.
TTGTTGTACCCCAAAAGTTTCCCTCTCATTTATCAAGTATTTTCTCAATGAGATCTAAAACTTTGCTTTACATAAATCCTCTTATAAATGCTTGGATTTTAAGTTATTAATCCATGAAATCATGGTCATGAAACTAAAACAGTTAGTGAAATTTTGAGCATTTTAGTCAGGATTTTGACCTAACTTCTGGACCAAGTTTCACATAGTTCCATTTGGATTTTGCAAAAGTGATTCAAATAGGGGTTGGAGAGAACATTACAATATTTCTAAAATGTCCAATAACTCCTTGAGATCATTTTTGAGCAAGGAGAATCAAAGCTCAGAAGTTAGGGTTTCAAGTTGTTTTACAAGGCAGAATTTCATGATGAACAAGAATGCAAATCCATGCTAGGCTGCATAATCTTTGCTTTTCAGACCTCAAACTAGTTTGGCACTCCATAATTAAATGTTTACACAGCTATTAGAGGCTTCAACTCAAGCATTCAATGCATTTCCCATGCTTAATTCCATTTTGGGAAGACAGTGCACATTGCCATTTTGGAAAAGTAGCTTTTATGCACAAAATCAATTCTTGAGCTTTGTAGTTGTTCCTTCTGCACACACTATGTCTATAAGATCAGAAGAAGTATGTTTAAAGTTCTCAACCACCCTACCTTGCCTTGAAACCATGTTTGTCCATGTTGCTTCAAAAACAAGGCAAAATCCACAAGCATGTGATTTTGTACTTCTGACTTCTACAAGTCTCCAAAATTATTCCTATATGTTAGGACACCCTCATGCAACTTAACAGGCGATTTTACATGCTATCAAACTACCTCAAACTCCCCAAAACCAGAAATTGCCATACAAGCACAAAAACTTATCATTTTTTATTTTTGAATCCAATCTCCAAATCCCCTCGTGCGTTTCTTGGCCAAACCACCAACAAAGCTTCTAATGCACATATAGAAGCTAACCCAACCCCTGTTTTCAAACTGTAATACCATTTGCACCATCCACCATTTTCAAAATTGAAGCTTGCAACTTGACTTGAGTTGGGAGTTTCAGCCGTCCTTAAAGCAAAGTAGGAGTTGGAATACACTCAAGGAGGTCTAGGCCAGCTAAACAGATCATTGGGAAACCTCAAAGCTTGCTCAAACTCCATACACGAATCCAACTGCAAGAGGTAAGTTTTCGAACTTTTATCTCTTTATACAAGCATCATTTGATTCTGATTTGTGAAGATAAAATGTAGATACCATTGCAACGAAGCTGTACATATCCATAGTTTGCATTTATATGGCCTAAGCTTAGAGAATTTTAGAGTTGAAGTTTTCTAAAAATTTTAGGTTTTAAATTAGGGTCAGAAAAATTCTCACTCATCTTTGACTGATAGCTTAAGTTATTTACATGGTTGGATTCGTGATGAAATTTCCAGCAACTTTCATGTTTGTACTTTTTAAAATGGTTGAGAAATGAGAGAGATAGCAATTTCAAAAAATCATGTTGAATGGTCTGGTGCGAGGTTGAAGATGATACAGGCCTAGGAATTTGTTTCAAATATATGTTTATGGTTTTGTATTAATAAACAGATGTATAGCCACCCCAGTGGTAGAAGCGCGCACTTGTGACTATAGGGACCTGGGTTCGAGCCCCAGCGGTACCCTTTGTGTTTTTCACTTTTTCTTATTTAAGGTTCAATGCAAGCCAAGCCAGCGCGTGTACCATGTGCCTTTCTCGATCACCATCAGATCAGCCAAGCCGTTAAATCCAACACCTCACATGCATGTCCCCATGATGCACCCTTCAAGGCTGCCCACACTAGATCACCAGAGAGTGCTGAATTTGTTTTGGGCCTGGAGTATTTGTTTTTGGCTTCTCACCCCCTGTTTGCTTTTTGACACAAGCCCATTTATTTGATTTTTTTGTTTTCTGACTTGAACAAAAAAAATACTTTTGGGCCTAGCGCCCCTTTTGCTACTGTTAACCACCATTTCTATTTTTTTAACCCCCTGACTTTAAATTGTTATATTATTTTCAATTATTATTATTATTATTATTAAATAAAAAATATCAAAAATATTTTATATTTATTATTTAGATATTGAGGATTTTTTCCATTTAAATTCTTTTAGATAAAAAAACATTTTTTCTAACAAATTAATTTCTTTTCTTAACTAATTATTATTTAGATAATTAGGTTTAATACTATCTGTTGTACCCCAAAATTTGTCATCTCATATTCCTCAAAACATTGCAAGAAAAATCTCCAAGTTTGCTCAAGAGTTGGACAGACAAGCTATCTCCTAAGGCAGTCAACCCCAAATTAGGGTTTTGTGTTGCATCAAGATCTTTGAGTCCAAATGACCTAAAGTGATCCCCAAGGTCCTAATATGTTCTCAAGATCATCCATGTCAAATTTCAAGCCTTGCAGAGGATGTTTGCTCAGTCAATTGCTCAAAGGTCCAAAAATCGACCGTGCTAAGGCAAAAGTCAACTGTGACCCAAATACAGTCAAACTTCAAGATTTTTTGCAACATTATAATTTTGAAGGATATTTCATCATTTGATCAAGGATTGATCATGATTCATCAAGGATTGCTCAAAATTCATCAAGATTCAAAAGTTGCTAAATTAGGGTTTTGTAGGAAAAGTCAACTCAACTTTGACCAAGCATAACTTTCTCATAATTTATGAGAAATGACCCATCCAAAGCTCATTTTTAAGAGGATGAAATTATATACAATCCATCTTCATACCCCAAGATCAAAAAATTCACTCACAAGAAGTTATAAATTTGGACATTATAGGTCATTTTTGAAAGTCAACAAAACACCTCTTTTTTCCAAAGCTTATAACTTGAGCATGGAATATCAAAATAATATGAGACCAAAAGGGTTGGTTTTAGTACATCTCAAGATTTCTAAAAAGTCCAAGAACAATCCCAAAAGTTCAAAATTGAAGAAGTTATGCATTGTTGAAGTTGGACTTTTTTGCAAAATTGCTAAAAGTCAACTATCCCCAAAATACATATTTGTCAAATGGGCCCATTCTTTTCCACTTGATTTGAGTTTGCATCATTGTCCACGTTCCCTAGCATCAGCCATGTGTCCGTATATCATTTTTATTATTTAATTTGATTTTTATTTGAATTTATTCATTTTAAATCAAATTAAATCATATAAAATCAAAAAATTGATAACCAAAGATATTTTATTGATTGTAGGTTTCAATGGACAGCTAGCATATCTCCAAATTCGTACCAAGGCAAATCATGTGCAAAAAGATTGAATCAAATCAAATTTGGCAAGTTTGTAAATGGGAATCAAATCATATTCATGTACATTGATTTGGAGGGATTCAGTCCATGATTTCTACCCTAATGCAAAGCATGTTGCATAAGCAAGGCAGAGGATACAAAATAAGGGTTGGAAAGTGCAGGCAGAGGCAGAACAAAAGTTGGAAAATTCATCAAAAAGCTTGAGATCGAAATCATAGCTAGAGGCATTTTCAGAAGGTAAGACTTGTCCCAATCGCTTCCTGGGCGTTCACTCAAGCTACCTGGATCAAAACCAAGCCTCTTCAGACTCCATAACGCGTTGTAAGTGTCACGATAACCACCCTTGTTCTTGAAATCGATTTGGTTTATTCTTGCATCGTTTGAGAAAACTATTGGCATATTTGTAATCACCAGAACATTTCTAAGTCTTTTGCATTATTTAATTTCATTTATATGGTCTGCATTGCAAAATGCCATAGCTAGGGTTTCTTGGATATTTTTGGGAGTTTCTATTTCAGGAATAATTGACCACCAAGAAGGGTATGGTTATGACCGGGATGGTGAGACAAACACAACCATGCCCTTGGAATTCATTTTTGTGGCCTGAGAAGGATTTTGAGATGAACAACGTTGTAGCTACGGACTTCTGTCCGTTGGTATAAGTCTGTGTACTTTTGGCCATGGACGACAGGTTGAAGATGATGCATGGCGCCCCATCATTGGGCCATTCAAACCACGTGCGCGTTTTTTAATTTCTGGCAATGAATTTTGTTTTTTTTTATATAATCTATGTTTTGCATTATAATAACAAATCAAGCAGCATGTCCCAGTGGTCAACATGTCAACTTCCAAGGTGTTAGTGGCTGGAGGTCAGGGGTTCGATCCCTGCCTCCAGCGCTTTGCATTTTCTTGTTTTCTTTCAGGTGATTCAATGCGTACGCCTATCTGCAGCCTACCATGCATCTTCATCCCTCCAAACGACAGATGGCCAAAGGCCAAATCTGATGGTTCCAAGCTGATGGTCCACCAAGGCGCCATTCAATGCATAGACACCAGATCACCAAGAGTCAACAAAGGCCAGTGTTTTTGGGCCTTCCAATTGCTATTCATACTCCCATAAACAGGCCCAAACCCCTCTCTCTCTTTTATTTTATTTACTTTGTTTTATTAATTGTTTTTATTATTTTTATTTAATTCCTAACCAATCAAAATTCTTTTTCTTATTAAAATAAAATCACAAAAAATATTTTTTATTCAATCAAATTTTTTAAATTTTTATTTATTAGTAAATACTAATTAATTAATTTAGGTTTTAATTCTAGAATGATTTTAACCTATTTTGCAAATAATTAAAATTAATTAGATTTAATTAGGTTTTAACCATTAATTTAATTATTATTATTTCTTTCTTAAAATACCAAAAACTCAAAAATAATTTATTTTTATTAATTAATTTATTTAATTTAATTTGGTGATTAATTTAGGTTATTTCTTTCTTAAAAGAAAAAACAACAAAAAGACATTTTCTCTAACCAAAAGGGTCAAAACCCTAATCATGCACTCGACTTAATTTCCCGCACGCGATTTATTTATTTTTATCAAATAATGTACTTGCTCCCAGATTGTAATAGTAAATAGGACTTTTATTTATTTTTATCGCTTTATTTATTTTCAAAGGGTTTGTCTTTGGCGATGTAAATACCCGACACCTTGTAATTTAAATTCCGCATTTTATTTCCGCAAATTATAACTGTTAGATGTTTGATAATAGGGTTGCATGACAAGACTGAAAGTTTTAACCTAAAATCAACTTAGATCACCCTTAACATGTACAAAGATAAAAATAACTGAAAACGACACACCCGCACATGCGCACTCTTAGGGTACACCCCCACTTAGTTGCCTTCGTACACGGTCATTGAGTATAAGTCGTTTTAGAGGTCGTCCTCTTGTCTAAAGATCATAGTCGTCTCGAAATGGTTGCCTCAGATATTGTTGCCTCAAACAAATGATCTAAGACATTAGGGTTACCGCTAAGGCGTCCTAACATTGCTTTAGCGACCGTAAGTCCCTCATTCAAATTGACCTTCAAACTCCAACGATGATGCTACCTACTCATTAATAGTGGGATAGCATGGTCTAAAGGAAATTAGCATAGAACGATTCCTTTTTTCGAGTAGGTAGATGGTTCTTAGATACTTGCTCTTTCAAAAAACAAAAACTTTTCACACTTACACTCCTTTTAGAACAAAGTTTTCAAAAACACTTCATACACTCTTGAGGACAAAAGCAAGAGTTAAATCAAAGTTTCAAAACAAAAACTTTTTCAAACTCACAAGCACAAAGAAATAAATTTTGAAACAATTTGATCAAGTACCTAAGAGCCCGTGGATAACCACGGGTAGAAAAGGTGCTAACACCTTCCCTTTCTATATTCTACCCCCCGAACCCGAGAAATATCTCGAAAAAGGAATTTTTCTGTGCTTTTTCCTTTCCTTGTTGGATAAAATAAAAAGTCGGTGACGACTCTTGCTTACCGCGACATTTTGCGAACAAAAAATGCAAAACGCAAACCAGCATTCCAAAAAATAGTCAGTTCTTCCCACCGTATCACACTATCCTTTTTGTAAATTAAAATTAATTTAGAACATAGGTTTATTTTAATTAATTAATTTTCATTTCCATTTTAATTTAAAACCTTTTCATAAAAACCCTAAAAATCCTTTTTAGTTAATTTCTTTTCTTAATTAATTTAAGTTTATTTTATTTTATTCACCATTTTCTTAATTAGGTTAAAACCCTTTCATAAAAATCCAAACAAAAATAATAATTTATTTATCCATTTGCATTTGCATTTTTATTTTCAATTTCGTAAAATATTCAATATGGTTGTAATAGTTAATTAGATTTAATTTTCTTGCAAAAATCCCTATTTGTAAGTTTGTACACCCCCTCCCATATTGATGTAATAGCTTAGTATTTTTATTTTCCGCAATTTAATGCTTTATATATAAATGTTATTAAATTAGAGTTTGTATGGAAAGATAAAAATAAAAAACTTAGCAAACCCTAAACAAGACAAGTCAAGCATGAAAAAGGCACACTTGCACACTTACACCCTTAGGGTAAATCCACTTGTTGCCTTGAGGAATAAATGGCCATAATACGCATGTAAGATGTCTTAGCAAAAACAAGCAAAAATACAAGATCATAGTCCCTCGATGACGCTAACAAATGCTGCCTTAAGAATGATCTTAGTCCCTCAAAGAAAATGCTAAGATATCTTACAACATTGCTATTCATGACTATACGATGACCCTTTCCCGTCCCTTTTTACATCCAAAGATAGGGTTTCTTACCAAATCAATGGTAAGATAACAATGTCAAAGGAAAGAGGAAATAAACAAGAAAGACTTTTGAGTAGGTAGAATGTTCCTAGTTGCTTTCTCATTTTCAAACCAAAAACATCCTTGCTATTTTCAAAACAAACACCAACACTTTCAAAACATCTTTCAAACTTGAAAACATTTTCAAAAGATAAACACTTTATATGCGTTCTTGTAGAAACAAGAGCCATTACAAAGACACCCTTTTTTAAAATCACTTTCAAAAAACACATTCCACAAACACTTGTTTGAACTATTTTCAAAATAACACTTTGTACGCGTTCTTATAGAAACGAGAGCCATTACAAAGTAACATTTTCAAAATACTTTCAAAAACCCACACCACAAGCACACATTCAAACAAAATCAAGTGATCTAGTAATCAACTAAGAGCCCGTAGATAACTACGGATGAAAAGGGTGCTAATATCTTTCCTTTTCATAATCTACCCCCCGAACTCAAGAAAACATCTTAAAGGTCTTTCCTGTTCTTTTCAACCTTTCCTTTTGGATAAAAGAAAAGTCAGTGGTGACTCTTTCTATCTGCAACATTTATGATCAAACGCAAAATACCAAGTCAGTTCTCCCACCGTGTTACACAGTGAAAATACAGTGAAAATTGTGTGTTGAACCGTTATTTTTAGACGTTCAAACATTCATAACTCCGCCCAGTTCTACATTTTTTAGTGGTTCTTTGGGTGAAAAAATCATCTTGATGTCATCTTCTTTTCGTATATTCCGGCCGAAGGCTTACTCTTTGAGGAAGACCCCAATAAATTCGAATTACAAGAGAAATTATTATGCCAAACCTTATTTTTATTCCACGGTTTCTCGATATTATAAAAATCATAAATTCTTATATTTTTATCGTATTGAGACGATTATTTCGGCATAATTTTAAAAATGATGTTGTATACAAGTTTTATTCAGAGCTCGAGTTCGCATTCATCTCCGAAGACTTCAGTTCATGGCTCGCTTCTCAAACTGAACAATGAAAATTCTGCATTTACTGAAAAAGACATCGTAAGTGTCAAATATTCTCGCCACTCGAAAATTTATAACTCGCTCGATTTTTATCGTATCGCGTCCGTTCTTTTGGGCGATGTCACGGATTTTGTCATCTATGGTTTTTTTTGTTGGTCTCGCATCGAGATTACACACCAATTATCATTGAATTTGTGGATTTTCCATTTGACTATGTTTGCTGACACTGAAAATTCAGCTTTGTGAAGAAATTGATTGGCTTTCTCTTGGGCCAAACCAAGGGCCAATTGTCAAGACTATATATTTATTTTGCCTCACTATTTTCGCAACACTTGATTCATTTTCTAAATTTCACTCTCAAATACTCTCTACTTTCTCTCTCAAGACTCAAAGGAAATTCAAAAGCAAAATTCCCTTTAAAATCCAAACTGCACCACCTTCATTTTCGGTAACCACCATACAAACCTCCGTCTTCCACCACCTTCCGTGCGGAAACTTCTCTCCGGCGACGGTCCACCACGATGCAATACCTCCTCCGCCGCTTAAGCTCACGTGCGGTGCTCTCTTAGTTGCACTCCCAAATTTTGGCCGCATCTTCTCCTCTGTTTTTATATGATTCAGTAAGACTTCTATTCTTGGAGTTTGATATAATTACTTTCTTACAAATAAATTATGGAATTCTTGATTGTTTGATTAAGTTACTTTTTCATGAGTTGTATTTTCATGAATTTCATGAGTTGAATATTTTTGTGGATTATTGGTCCAATCAAATTGTTCATGATGTTGAAGTGTGGATTGGTTGAAAGAGGAATTAATTCAACATAGATCTAGATTTTAATCGGTAAATTGATGTTGATGTGTTTATGTCGAATAATGATGATTAATGTCGAATTTTATCGAATTGAAGAGTTGTGATGAGGATTAAGCTCAATTTCATGAGTTAATGCAATTTGATACCGATTTGTTGGTGAATCTTGTTTTGCAAAATCAAAAACCTCTAATCAGTTGAAATTGCATTAACACATGAATTTCTATTTATGCTTTGATTTAAGGCATCCAATATGATTAATTTGTTTGTAACTTTTTTATGATTCTTAAGCGATGGTACTTGAACCGATGAACACCATTGTGCATCCATTTTCGATTGTTAAACTCAATTTCAGTTAACATGGTACAAGTATGTATTGCTTCCAAGATAATTTAACTAAGTTTCAAATCATGTTTAAATCGTTTGAGGTTCACTTGAGTTACTTGTGCGTTTATGGATGGATTATGTTAAATTTTACCATTTCTGGCATTTTTTTCTGGGTTAATCTCATGATATGTTGCAAGGCCGTCTGGTGTTGGTAAGTGGTGCGAAACACATAATTTAATTGTTTTTAAATACTTATGGAATCTTGTCTTGGTATTTGATGAGTATCGGTATCATTTTGGTTGATTTCAGAAGTAATTTTTTGTGCGTTTTATAAATTGCAATATGTTGTCCAAAATTTATGTTCGTGTGTATATGCCATTTTAATTTGTATTTGATGTTTACTTGTACAAAGTTGATCATTTCATGAGCATTAATATTGAGTTTTCGTGATTTTGGTACAAATTTACGCTTATATTCATGTATGTATATAGTGTCATCCCGTTTTTAATTCCACATGCACGTGTCATTTTAATTGTCATTTGATGTTCATTTGTACGTATCTAAGAATACCATGAATGTTGAGGATGAGTTTTGTCGAGTTCGGTGCATTATTTAACACATAAGTGTAAATTCTTGATTTAAATATTGTTTAAGGCTTGCTTGAACATGTTTTGGTGTTTATAGACCGTTGTTGTTAAGCTATACCATTTTCGGTGCAATTTTCAGATGCTTTCATGTTGTATGTGTAGTGCTGCTCAGGTTTTTATTCCCGCCTTCCATTTCTTATTCGCACTCTCTGCCTTCGCATTTCATCATTATTTTTGAGTTGTAATTTGATACTTAGTGTTGCGTTGTTATTTACTAACTAGTTTGTGACTTGTGCAAGTTTCCGAAGGTTTTGTCGTGCGACACGCGACATTTGGATTATTGTATTATTGTATAGACTTATCTTGTGCAAGGATTTTGATTCAATGTGATGGACTTTCCGCATGCGATTTATTTTTTCATTTGCGACATTGTTTATGATATTGGATATTGTTTCTGACTGTTTCTCTGTTGCTTGGTGAAGCTTGCACAAAGTTTTCGGGTTTCTTTGCTTTCGTCTGATAATTGATGAACTTGCGTTCGATTGGTATTCTCTTCTGCTTCCTTTTATCTCTTGCATCATTTACCTCTTTCGTTTCCATGAGAAGTAGGACTATAGATGCATGACTGGGAATCCTTACTTTAGATGGGCAATGCTATTTTAAAAGACCTTTAGAAGGCAATTCATATGTACGCTTATTTGTTTACCATTCTGTGTGTTTACATTTGTTCCAACTACCTTGATAAATGCATCCCATTTCCATTTCCTATTGATAAGTCCTCAAATAAGGCAAGTGGAAAAGGGTCCACAATCTACCCCCATATTTTCTAGTCCACGGGTCATTCGTAGCCTGCGTCATACATTAATGCTATGAACCATGTTATTCTTGTATCAATTCAGTCGAGTGGAGAATGGTTCACAATCAACCCCCATGCTTTTTCATTAGCTCACGTTCCATGCACATTGACACTCCGATGTGATCTCATTATTGTATTCTATCTCTTTCCTTGATAACATGATATCTTGGTTAGGTGTTTAGTCCCTTATTACGATTCACTCTTATTCCTCTCTTGCCTAAATAAGATGATATCTTGGTTAAGAGTCGAGACCCCTTATTCTTCTTTCCATGGTGACGTGCTATCATGGTTAAGAATTACCTATTCCCCTATTTTTGCTTGCCTCGATGATTCAATATCTTGGTGAAGCCTCCCTTTATCCTACTTTGATGACTCGATATCATGGTTAAGTGCCCCTTCTCCCTTGTCCTACCTCGATGACACGATATTGTTGTTAGACGTGATTCCTCTCCCTGTCCTTCCTTGATAACATGATACCTCGGTTAGGTGTGTGCTACTTGAGTGAGTGGATACTCCTCAAGCTTTGTGTGTTTAACTTTTAATGCACGATTACATGCTCCTGTATGATTTCTCTCTTTAATCTTAGGAAGCAAATTGAGGTAGACCTTAGGTTGCAAACCATGCATGACAACTATAAGCTTATTTTTCTAGTTTCTCTTAGGCCTTTTTATTTCTCTTTTGCATTCGCATTAAAAGTAAAACTTTTTTTTCTTTCAACTTCAAAACACTCTAATAATAAAAAAAACTCTTTTTCAAGGTAAAAAACACCAACCAATTCAAACTTCATTTTGCCTCTTGGCTTTTCTTTTAAAACCCTTTTTTTAAGGTAAAAAATATATAACAAACCGAAACATATGAGCCAAACTATGACACTCTGATTCCTCGAAAGGGATATGTAGGAATTAGGTCACGGGGCTTAGTCAAGTAAAACTTTGTAAATATTCATTCTTTTCCCCGTATTTTCTTTCGCATGCATTCCCTCTTAGCATTCAGCTTTAGACATATATTTTTACACACCCTTAGATTAAAGAAAACTTAAGTGGATCCTGTGGAGTACCATAGACGCGTGGGATTCTAATACCTTCTCCTCACGTAACCGACTTTCGTACCCTTTGTCTTAGTTTCAAGACCATCTTATCAATTTCTTTGGGGTTCTCTCGATATCTTCCTATCCTTCGGGATAAATAGCGTTCAATGGCGACTCTGTGTTTTTTCGCGGTGCGACGGGTCTTAGGTATCATTAAAAACCATTTTTAAATTGACCAAGGTTTTGAAAAATAAGTTTCTGCATAATTTTTCTTGCATATGCCAGCACATACATGTTTCAAACCGGCATATGTGTAATACGGCAGGAGAACTAACTTTTTAGCATTTTATCGCAAATGTTGCAGATAGAAAGAGTCTCCACCAACTTTTCTTTTATCCAATAAGGAAAGCTAAAAAGGACATGAAATAACTTTGATATATTTTGAGTTTGGGGGGTATGTTATGAAAAAGGAAGGTATTAGCACCCTTTTCATCCGTAGTTATCTACGGCTGTTAATTGCTTAGCTCACTTTGAAAAAAATTTCTTTGTGTGTGTGTGATTGTTTGAAAATATTTTGAATGCCAATTATAAGGAAGACTTTGTAATGATTCTTGTATAAGTCTACAAGAATGCATACAAAGTGTTTGTTTGAAAATATATTTTTGAAATGTGATGTGTAAAATGTTTTGTTTATTTTGAAAAAGGTTGTGAGCAAGAAATTTGTTGATTCTTACCCACTAAAGGTCGTACTTGTTATTTTCATTCTCTGGTAGGTAGCCTTATCTATTGGACATGAAGGGACATGCGTAGGGTCGGCGTATGGTCATAAAAGGCAACATGCAAGGATACTTTAGCAGTTGTATCGAAGGGACTATCATCATTTTTTTGTAAGGTCATCGAAGGGACTAGATCATTTTGTAGGTAACTCGAAGGGTCATTGAGGGATCATGATCTTTATTCGAAAGGGACCATGATGATATTGTTGAATCGAGAGTCTTTTGCTAAAGTATCCCTATGTTCGAGGGACATGACCATTAGTATCGCAAGGCAACAAAGAGAGGTTACCCTAGAGGTGAATTATGCAAAGTGTATTAGTTTCAGTTATGTTATCTTGAAAATTAAGGTTATCTACGGTTTATCTTGCCATACAAGCCTATTTACTACACAATTATATATATATATATATATATATATATATATATATATATATATATATATATATATATATATATATATATATATATATATATATATATATATATATATATATATATATATATATATACACGACATTTAAGTGCAGAAAAAGTAATGTGCGGAAGATAAAACCTAACAATATTACATGGTCTCGGGGGAGTTACATAATAATTAAAACTAAGCTATTACAAAAAAAAAACCGTGTGACCTATACAATTGTTTCTAGGAATTTAAATGCAAAAGATAAATAAAAAGGTTAGAAAGATTTTTTAAAGTCCTAAAATTTCTAGGTGTTAAAAGATATTTTTTTGTATTTTTTTTGGTTTGATTTTATATGTTAATAATAAAAAAAAACCTAATGTCTAATTTTAATTACAAAGTTATTAATTTAATTGCAAAAACCAAATTCTAAATTAATTAATATAAAAAAAAGACTAAAACCTTAATTTTGATTTTATAAGTTTTTTTTCTGATTTTTTATTGACTTTTGATTTTAATTGTAAAAAAGAAATAAATAAATTAATGGAAATATCAGAAAGGAAAAAGGTTAGAAAAAAGTGTTAAAAGAAATCGCATGGGGTGGGAATCGAATGGCACCCTCCGTTTAGTCTGAAAGGGCCTATGAATAACGATTTGAAGCTTCACCGTGACTATGCCCTAGCAATGGTAAGTAACGATTCATGCGCTCAACCTTGCATGTTTTAACTCAAACCTGTTCTAATCATCCTATAGAATATGTTTAGACTCACAAAAACAATTAAGCATGCATAAATTAATAAATTTGAAGTGTCAAAGCACTACCCAAACGGTGAGTGTGAGTAGGATGATCTTGGATGTGGAATTGCATAGTTCTTGATCTGGGCGTGTTCCTGGGAATGTCAGGATGATGGTTTAGTCCTTGGTTTGGACTGAAAAACACTGAAAAATGGAATTCGAATATGTCCTAATTCTTGACTTTTTGGTGATTTTTTAAACTAGCTTTTGAGATAGAATTTCGTGGTCCTCCTCTTGGTTTTATGTTTGTATATTTATAAGCCAATTATTCTAGGTCAACAAATGTGGTATAAAACCATATGTAATTATGACATGATTTCCTTCCAAAACCAATTAAAAACCTTCCAAAACAAGTGAAACTCTTCCTATATTGAGGCAACACGGTTTTGGCAAGTCGGATATGTGTTCTTGGGCCTTAAATATGATCCAAAACCAATCCCACATGCCATGGACCATCATTTGTTATTTTATTTAATTTATTTTGTATTTAATTGAATAAAAATAAAAAAATAAAAAAATAATGGTAAGGTATGAATGACTTTAGGAGTCCTCTATAAGATCATGAACATTTTTAGACCTTAGAAGATAGGTCCACTAGTCCAAAATTGCTCAATTGAGGTTACATGCATTTCTCAAAAATTTCTCAACTTGCACCAATCATATCTCACTCAATTTTTGTCATATGGAGGAGATCTTGGATTTTTTGGAAAGATTAAGATGTTCCCTGCAACTCTCATTCTGGTCACTTTTTCATTTAAAGTCTTTAACTTGATGTAAATTTCTTTTACAAAAGATGTCTTTTTGTTGACTTTCAAAATGACCTGTAATGTTTTGGCCCATATCTCTCAAATGAAGTATTTTTTGGACTTGAGCTTAGAGAGACAAATTGTAGAGAATTGAATTTCTATCAAAATGGGATTTGATTGAGAATTTTATAATGAAGCATGTGAAAGTTATGCTTGGTCAAAGTTCAGTTGACTTCTCCTAATGAAAACCCTAATTTAGCAATTTTTGACTTTTGATGAATCTTGAGTTTTCTTGATGAATCATGATCAACCCTTGATAAAATGATGAACATGACCTCAAAATTTTGATGCTGGCCAAAAATCTTGAAGTTTGACTGTATGTTGACCACCGTTGACTTTTTGTCCAATACAGAGAGGTGATAGAGTGTCTTCGGAGATGGGCTTACAAATGCCATCCAAAGTAACTATTGATTGGAGTATTAGAATGAGTCTATGCCTGACTATATCTGAAGGATGCATTTCAGAAGGAAAATGCTCGCCAGAATTCAGTCTCTGAGGGGAATGCTTTCTAGAATAAACTTCTAAAGGAGATGCTTTTCAGAACGAAGCCCTGAAGGAGATGCTTTTCAGAATAAACCTCTGAAGGAAATGCTCGCCAAAATTCAGTCTCTAGGGGGGAATGCTGGTCAGAGTTCAGTCTATGAAGGAAATCATTTGGTCATGCAGATAATCGCTCTGTCCTTTTTTGGGAATTGATCTACAATCTGTTTTTCATGGGTAAACATGTCCTATTTTGGGAATTCATATCGCCTGGTGTTGTACCCCAAAATTTGCCCTCCTTTTTTTCACAAGAAATCACAGCTTCGAGCTTTTCCTGGTTTTTTCAGATTGGCTTAAGAATCGGTCAAATAGACTTTTCTTATCAGCCTATCCACAATTAGGGTTTGCACGCGCATTCTCAAAAGAATTGGAATCCACAGCATTTCATTTGACTGTCACACTGCTTTGATGCTTATTCAAGATGGCCGTTTATTTCTTAAAGCCTAAACATATGGGATAACAGCTGAGGCTTCTAATTGAAAGTTGAAGCTTTAGTTTGATCAGTGAGGTAAAAGGCGTGTGGACGTTCGTTTGTTTAATTGTGCAATGCTTTTGGTTATTTGGAATGCCGGATGTATTGCTGGTTAATGAGGGGTTGTGAGACTACAACGTTTATTAATTATTTATTTTATCTAAGTTAGAATAATTGGGATGTACTTCCAGTTATTTTAATTCAAGAAACTTAAATAATTAAATAGACAGTGAAATAAAGAATTATCTGACAAAAGGACTTTTATTTATTTTTAATTATTGGTACAAGTGTTATTTGAATACAGTAAATTTATTTACAGTATTTACAATAATGTTTATTACAAATGATTAGAAATAAAATAAAACTATATCCTAAATATCTTGAAGTCTTCATCTTCTACTGTTGCATCCTTTGCTCAACTGATATTTACCTGCAAAAAGAGAAGAAAGAAGTCAATACAGTATGGATTAAAAAGGCATTCTCAGACAGATAATTAAAAGTTCATCATTAAAGGTTGTTGGCCGGAATCAGATTGTTTTGATTTTCATCATATTTTTCTCATCCTCTTTGCAAATCACAAGAAGACTCTCTTCTTGGTTCACAAAGAGGAAAGAAAAATTATTTGCAAGCATATGAATTAATTAAATACAAGGCAGCATATTAAACAAAATACACAAGGCTGCATAGAAAGTTCACCAAGTTACAATTGTAAGCAATGGCAAACTAAGTTACAAGAAACTGTCCAAGGAAGCTGTCAAAGCTGTCAAAGAAGATACCAAAAGATATCAAAAGCTATCAAACTGTCATCAAAGAAAAGAAGAAAGTACAATATGCAGAAGAAAGCTAACATTGCAAGCAAGCTTGTAAAACCAATTTCATCATTTTCCCTAGGCCAACACCTTTTCAGAATGGAAAGCACCTTTAAGCAATATAATATGCTTTAATAGAGAGAGAAAAGAGAGAGAGAGAGAGAGAGAAGTAGAGGCTTACAGTTTTTCAGGCAGGCTTAGAGATAAATAAATATAACAAATCAGAATAGTTCAAGAGAGGATAAAAAAACCAGAACAGATATCACAAAACTGTAAAACACTAAAGCCAAGCATAACACATCCTGCATCAAAGCCTCTCAAAAACTAACAAGCACAAAAACTTCAAACCTTTGTTCAAAACATAGGCCTGCCTTCATAAAATATCCAAAAAAAACTAGAAACCGAAGCAAGCCTGCATAAAAACCTTCATCCTGCATACAAGAAAGCCTACACAACAAACTAACAAGCTCAGTAAATTGCAAACTCTGAAGCCTGCCTCAAGCCTGCACAAAGCACAAGCCCTGAAGCCTGCATAAACATAACCTGCATAAACTTCAATAAACCCAACTGTACCATACAAACTTGCCTCAAGCCTGTCAAAAAACATACAAACATTCAACCTGCCTTCAAGATCAAGTAACTAAACTCAAACAAACCTTTGTTCAAACATAGGCCTGCCTTCATTTCAAAATCCAAACACAAATCTAGGCATCCTCAGAACAAGAAATTCATCACAGGATCAAACAAATAAGTATATCAAAAGCATCTCAGATTTAAAATCATCATTGAAACACAAATCAAGCCAAAGAGAGATTTAAAGTTCATCAATATAGCCTAATCAGAACGATAACAAGGCAAGCAATCAGAAGAAGAAAAGAAGATTCAGAAGCGGATGCCCTAGGGTTTTCAAAAGCATAATACTCATCACTAAACCATTCAAAGAAGAAAGATACGAGGGTACTAGACAAACCAGAAAAGCTTTCATCAGCATCATAGCCTCCCCGCCTTGGCCACCAGAGAACGCCTCCTGTCCAAACTCTCCGTCTCCTCTCCAAAAGCAAACCCTAAGGTATCAATTCCTCTTCCTTTTTTCTCTACATCTCATAATCCAAACACAAATAATACAGAATATCAAAATATGTCAATAATCAATAACATGCGAATTTTGAAACCCTAAAACGTGAAGAAGGAAATCGTTACCTTTTATCACCGCCTGGTACAAACATGGAGAGAGGAGAGTGGAGGTGGCGTCCGGCGGCTGAGGCAAGTGGAAGGCATCAGAAGCTCTGTTGAGAGCGAGGAAGAGGACAATGAAGAAGAAAGGGAGCGGCGCTGTTCAACTGAAACCCTATTCTTTACAAAACAATGAAACCCTAATAAAATTATGTGAACCCGTTTGGGCCTGCCCCACGCACAAAACACCAAGCCCAATTGGAACTAGCGCATACACCCCCTTTCTTTCTATAACCTTGTTTATTTTTCACTTGGGCCAAGAACATACCCCTAAGCCCATTTAATTTTCTTAACACTTTTTTTATATAAATCAACACTTTTTTTTATTACCATCATCTTATTTTATTTTTTATATAACCTAACTCCTTTTGGTAAATAAAAATAATATATTAATTTTTTCACATTAAGTTTTATTAACAATACTTTTTTTTATTATTGCACTTAAAATATGTAAATATTAGATTTTATTAAGTTAATTAATTTTACAACTTTTGTTTAATTAATCTTATACAAGTTTCTATAACATTAACAAAATAACACAAAAAATAATGACATTACTTAATTTTCATTTTAATCATTTGTAAATAATCATATGCATGTCACAATACTTTTGTTTATCTTTGATTCTCATACCTGATTATATTTTTACATTGAGAATGCGACGATTCGATTTGGTTGTAAATAATATTTGGACGCTACTATTCTGATGAGACTCATCCCCATTTGTAAACATTTGTACCCCCATCCCCGGATACTTATTTGTAATAGCTTAGACTTTAAATTCCCGTAATTTATCACTTTCCATATACTGTATAGTAATTAGGGTTTGTATGCGAAGATTCAAAATCAACCGCTAGATAACCTATATACAAAGATAAGTGCATGACAATCAATACACAATTCACACTTGCACCTCTAGGGTAATCCCGCTTGTTGCCTTCAAAAATGGGCCATGGTTGCATGTCAAGTACTTTGGCAAAACAAAAACAAACAAAATGATCATAGTCCCTCGATGACGCTATCTTGTTGCCTAAACAAAATGATCATAGTCCCTCAAGAAAATTGCCAAAATACTTGACACTATTGCATTCATGGTCTATACGATGACCCGCGCCCGTCCCGTTAACATCCTAACGCAAGGTTGTTCACCAAATACAATGGTGAAACAACACTTTTAAAAGGGTTAAAACATGAGAAAGATCTTTGAGAAATTTAGAGTAGATAGCTCTTAGTTACTTGATCAAACTTGCAAAACAATCCTTGCCATATTTCAAACACACATCTCCACACAATTTCAAAACAAACTTTCAAAACATTGAAACATCTTTTCAAAAAGACAAACACCTTTGTAAAACATTCGAGTAAAGAATTGTTACAATGGTTGCCTAGACAAGGCATCTTTTTCAAAACATTTTCAAAACCACACACACAAAGCACCATTTCAAACAATTGAAAAGCAAAAGGCAAGTGATCTAAGAAAGTAACTAAGAGCCCATGGATAACCATGGATAGAAAGGGTGCTAATACCTTCCCTTTCTATAATCTACTCCCCGAACCCAAGAAAACATCTCAAAGGTCTTTCCTGTGCTTTTTAACCTTTCCTTAGGATAAATAAAAAGTCGGTGGCGACTCTTGCTCAACCGAAACAAGTGCAAAAACAAACACAAAACCTCAAGTCAGTTCTCCCACTGTATCACAGAACTGGCGACTCTGCTGGGGAGATTTCTAAAAGTGGTGTTACCTTAGGGTTTAGATCACCTTTACATGCTTGCTTTGATTGCTTTGATTGCTTTACTTTTTGGGTTCCTTGTTTGGGTTTGTTGTAAATCCTACACCCGGATTTGGGGGCACCTTTTTAGGTAAATAACAATAAACTGTGAGGGAACTGTGCGGGGTATACCGACATGGTTGAAGCAGTAGCTTAGTTAGTGTGACATATTTGTGAGTACCGGTAGCCCTTTGAGTAGTCAAGGAGAATACGGGGCCACTGAGTGATGTCATGAAGCACTAACAAACTCTTAGAACCTTACTTGACCATCTTGGCCTTTTTAGGAGTAGTGAGATGATCGACTTTGGTGCAGTCCGAAGTTGGTAGATACTCGATACTACACTCATTGAGGATTGTTTTCTTGGAATATTTTGGTCGCCGGTTAAGTGGCTAAATCAAAACAATGAACATAGAAAACAATCCAATGACATTGAGCTCCTTAGAACCCGGTTTCTATTTTAGGACAGATTGAGCCAACTAACTTCAAGAGGGTACTTACCTACAAACCCCATGCAAGCCTAAACCTAAGGACTTGTTTGCTTTGTGTGAATATGATTACCTTTATATACACTTACTTGCTTTTGCATACAAGTACATAACATCATAACATAATACCATAGCATTTACAATAACCATTTCAAGGATCTCGAGGGTCTTTTGATGCAGGGTCACGTTGAACCAGATGTCTACCAAGGGGAAAGAGGGTTTTCCTCTAAACAAACGCCGTCAAAGATCAAGTGCAATAACTTGAATCAGGGGATATGACCCACTCGACATGGTGAGCTTGATTCTCGTGGAAAGACATCCATAGTTACAAAGTTCTCCAATCAAAGATGTTGATCAAAATTCAACCTCTAACATTTTCTTGTGTTTACCCCAAGAAATCCTTGAAAACATTGCATACATATATCATACATATCATTGCATAACAAGTTTCTCCTATACAGGTCCCCTTATCTTCTTACTGTTTATTTCAGTAAGATGGATATGGAATAAACAGTGAAAGATCTCCAAGCTCAAAACGCTCAATTCCAACAAATGCTTCTGGCTATGGGTAAAGGGCAAGAAGATCTGAAAGCTCTCCTTCTCAAAGACAAGAAGGAGAAGTCCAAGAAAGCAGCGGGCATCCTGAACTTGAGAAGAAGACCTGAAACCCTAGATCTTTCAACTCCACCCAGCATAGGGGCCAGTCTTGAAGAAGACCACAACTTGGAGATCAATGATGTTGAAGCTGACTACTCCGAGGAACAATATCCTCCCGCTGATGACAAGCACAAACAGTTGGAGGATCGCCTCAATGCTATGGAGGTTCAACAAATACATGGCTTGGATTTAGGAGACATGGGTTTGGTTCCTGGATTAGTCATCCCTCCAAAGTTCAAAGTCCATACCTTGGCCCTGTACGATGGAGTCTCTTTCCCTAAGATGCACTTAAAATCTTATGTCCGCAAGATTCAGCCATACACAGCTGATCCAAAGCTTTGGATCCATTTCTTCCAAGAAAGCCTGGTAGGGACTCAAATCGAGTGGTTCTATCAATTGGAGAGTTCTCGCATCCACACCTGGAAGGACTTAGCTGTTGCTTTTTATGAGCAGTATCAGTACAATGCTGATCTTGCATCAACTCGCGTGCAATTGCAGAACATGACCATGGGTTCTGACGAGAGCTTCAAAGGATATGCCAAAAAGTGGAGAGACCTGGCTGGTAGGGTGCAACCCCCTTTAACTGACAGAGAGCTGATTGACATCTTCATGGGAACTTTGACAGGGCCTTTCTTCAATCACTTAATTGGAAGCTCCTCAGCCGGGTTCACTGAGCTAGTACTGACCGGTGAAAGGGTCGAAGCTGGCATCAAAAGTGGGAAGATCCAAGGAGCTACTCCCTCTGATGCTCCGAAAATTCCCCACAATGGGAAGAAAGAGTCCAATGCAGTGACTGGTCAAAAGAGTCGTCATGATCAACATGTAGGGGCAATCCTGATCTCTGATCCCACGCCTGTTCAACAAAGACGGGGCAAGAGGCGTAGGGTAAGATATCAAGAAAGGTAGTATACTGACATCAACATGCCTTTGTCTCAAGCATTACAACATTTGCTGAAGTTGAAGCTAATCACGCTAAAGGATCCTCCTCAAAATCCTGATACTTCCTCTTCCAAGTATAACCCGAGTGTGAGATGTGCCTACCATTCGAACAGTGCTGGGCATGACACCGACAGCTGTTGGACTTTGAAGAACAAGATTCAAGACTTGATTGATGCCAGGGAAATCAAGTTTGACCCTCCGGAGACCCCAAGTGTGATCACTGCTCCTATGCCAAATCATTGAGAATGTCTTTGTTTCATTTGAATTTTCAAGTTGTAATTTCTTTTGTTATTCAAACAATTAACTGTTGATGTCAAACTCTGTTTCATTAATGCATTGCATATGTTTGTCTTGAATTCATCCATTTGTTTTCACTATTCTTATGATTTCTTTATGATATTTAACTCTTGATAAAAAGCTACAAGCCTTTAGAGGGAGGATGACAAAACAATACCATAATCTCATACAATATGCCTTTGAACAGACCTTGCTGACGATGTACAGGCATTCTTTCAAATCCTAAACACTGGAGTTATAAGGAAGATAATCCCTAGTCAACCCCTTCAAGCCAAATAATTAGGAGTTTTTTGTTCTAAACAAATTGAAACCTTTGATTTAAACCTGGGGCAGGGTAGTCTCTCAGTTAATTCAAAAAAAAAAAGATGCGCATTGAAGTCGCAAACTCTCAGATCGTAATACAAACGAATCACATCAAAAACATTCCTTTGGAACCAAAAGACAGTGATGGTTCCTTATCTCATATGCAGTCAATCTCTCAAAAGAGAAAAGCCCACTGAGCCAAAACCTATAAAGGAGGCTTAAGAAAGCTGGGGCATCCTGCTGACTGTAATCTCGAAAACAGGAACAGTCAGGCAAAAGTTAGGTATAACAAATCAAAAGAACGAGGTCATTACAAATCCTCAACAACATGAAAAATGTTGGAAAAAAAAGATGATGACTGCCTTCCATAAAATTCAATTGGTGTGAACCATCACCAAAAAGTCGTTCCAAACTCAAATAGAGTTCGACGTACAATTAACTGAGTTTAGGACTGAAGGACATCACGAAGAGCGGGTGGGTACAAATATACTTTGAGCCTTTATCCTTTATTTCTTAAACCGTGAACCAAGCCACATTATAACCCTACAAAAGTCCTAATTGAAGCATGGGTTAGTTCGAAAGCATACTGTTACAAAAGGTATCCTGACTCCTGTAAGGCTTTGCCCTAAATCTTGTGTTGAATTTGTCTTATAAAAAGTTTTCTGCTAAAAAACGCATTTTTCAAAACTTCGAGACAAGCATAAACTTTGCATTATTTGAATATCGTTGTTTGCACATGTTTATTTTTTTGACAGCGAATAAATTCATACAATGAATGACCAGTGAACAAAAGCCCTCTCAGTAAGCAAAATCATTTCAAAAAAGGATGACACTTCCATTGACAAATCTCCTATCAACAAGAGGGCATGACATGTCACTATCCAGCACACCTGGGGCAGTCCAGTCAAGGTTTCAACAGATCATTCAAAGTTCAGTTAACCTGGGGAAGTCCAGTCAAGATTTCAATAAATCTTTCCAAGTTCAGTTAACCTGGGGCAGTCTGGTCAAGATTTCAACAAATCTCTCAATTACAGATTAACCTGGGGCAAGTCTCCGTCACCATCACTTGGGCTTTAAGCGTCAATCTCATCAAAGGGTTACGTACAGTCCAAATTTCCTGGCAGTGTCACAAGCATCTAATACTAGGGGCAGTGATGAAACCTATCCGAAATCTTTCTGAAAAGAAATTCAAGTGTCCTCGAGAAGTTCATCACCTCTCTAAGCAGACCTGCAGTCACGGGTTTATTTCCCCAACATTTGTCAAGGATTTATTCTCCAAAACAAAATTACATTTCAACAACATTCTTAACATATGCAGATTGATCGACAGATAAAAGTCATCACCTGTTGGAGTAGTAATCGTCAAAGATTCCTTCATCACCTTTTGGAGTAGTAATCGTCAAAGATTCCTTCATCACCTTTTGGAGTAGTAATCATCAAAGATTCCTTCATCACCTGTTGGAGTAGTAATCATCAAAGGTTCCTTCATCACCTTTTGGAGTAATAATCGTCAAAGATTCCTTCATCATCTTTTGGAGTAGTAATCGTCAAAGATTCCTTCATCTTTTGGAATAGTAATCGTCAAAGATTCCTTCATCTTTTGGAGTAGTAATCGTCAAAGATTCCTTCATCTTTTGGAGTAGTAATCGTCAAATATTCCTTCATCTTTGGGAGTAGTAATCATCAAATGTTCCTTCATCACCTTTTGGAATAGCGTTCGTTAAAATTTCCTTCATCACCTGTTGGAAGTTACGACCACCAACAAGATAACGGACAATTGAAGCTCCTAAAAATCTATCTTTCCCCAGAATGAAGACTCTCATCCTTGAAACCTCAGAAGATTGGTATACTCCCAATTTCTGACCCTTAACAGAATGAAGACTCTCATCCTTGAAACCTCAGAAGATTGGTATACTCCCAATTTCTGACCCTTAACAGAATGAAGACTCTCATCCTTGAAACCTCAGAAGATTGGTATACTCCCAATTTCTGACCCTTAACATAATGAAGACTCTCATCCTTGAAATCTTAGAAGATTGGTATACTCCTAATTTCTGACCCTTAACAGAATGAAGACTCTCATCCTTGAAACCTCAGAAGATTGGTATACTCCCAATTTCTGACCTTTAACAGAATGAAGACTCTCATCCTTGAAACCTTAGAAGATTGGTATACTCCCAATTTCTGACCCTTAACAGAATGAAGACTCTCATCCTTGAAACCTCAGAAGATTGGTATACTCCTAATTTCTGACCCTTAACAGAATGAAGACTCTCATCCTTGAAACCTCAGAAGATTGGTATACTCCCAAAATCTGACCCTTAACAGAATGAAGACTCTCATCCTTGAAACCTCAGAAGATTGGTATACTCCCAATTTCTGACCCTTAACAGAATGAAGACTCTCATCCTTAAAACCCCAGTAGATTGGCATACACCCAAGCTCCTGATATCCCCAACAGAATGAAGATTCTCATTCTCAAAGTGGCATACAACCTAAACCTGAACTTCTTCCAGACAGGAATAAGTTTTTTCTAGAATCCTGAGTTTTACTCTCCAACAGGATAGCTACTTTTCAACAGTGTGGCTATTCCCCACAAAATTCAAATTCCCCAAGCAGAATGAAGACTCTCATTCTCAGCTCCTCATAGGATATTCAGATATTCCCCGGTGAAGATCTCCTCAAGACAGGAATCCCCAGTAGATTGGCATACAACCCCAGTTCCTAATTCCCCAACAGTGGTCCCAGGACTTCTCATTTTCAACGATCAAAGGATCTTCATTCCCCTGCAGCAATCAAGGATTTACTTTCCCTGGAAGCAGTCAAAGATTTCATTATCCAGGATTTATCTTCCTCAGCAAGACAACTACTCAGCTTACATACACATCCATTACATTCATACATCATAAACATTGATGAAACGCAATTCATTGCATCATACATATCATGCAACATAACCTTGTGTTTAGCTAACATTTTACCCTTTTCAGGATAAGATTGATAAGCTTCGACCTCTGAAAACAGTTCACGGGTTCTCCAGACACGGATGTTAACCTATCGCTTGTTCATATTCAATACTTCTAAAAACAGTTTATGGATTCTCCAGATACGGATGTTAATCTATCGCTTGTTCAGACCCAACTTTTGAAAACAGTTTATGAATGCTTCCCAACATGGATGCTGATCTATTGCTTATTCAACTTCAAGACTTCTGAAAAAAGTTTACGGATTCTCCAAACACGGATGTTAATCTATCGCTTGTTCAGATTCAACTACTGAAAACAGTTTACGGATGATTCCAAACATGGATGTCAATTCATTGCTTATTCAGATCCCCAGTTCAGAGATGTTCCAAACATGGATACCTTTCTGATACTCACCCACTCACCAACGACATACAATTCAACAAACATTCTTGGATGGCATCTACAAGCCCATCTCCAACAAGATACAATCACCTTCAGATGGCATCTATAAGCCCATCCTCCTACCAACAATTTCCAGATGGCATCTTTAAGCCCATTCCCTCAAACTACGCTTTGACGAGTGCAAATTTTTTGGGAACTCTAGTGTCCAATCTCCTTTTACCTTTGAGTCGCGAATGGCAAACCTGCCAATCTAACTCTTCAGGTTCAAGAAGATTGAACAGGGGCAACTGTTGTACCCCAAAATTTTCCCTCCCCTTTTTCACAAGAAATCACAGCTTCGGGCTTTTCCTGATTTTTTCAGATTGGCTTAAGAATCGGTCAAACAGACTTTTCTTATCAGCCTATCCACAATTAGGGTTTGCACGCGCATTCTCAAAAGAATTGGAATCCACAGCATTTCATTTGACTGTCACACTGCTTTGATGCTTGTTCAAGATGGCCGTTTATTTCTCAAAGCCTAAACATATGGGATAGCAGCTGAGGCTTCTGATTGAAAGTTGAAGCTTTAGTTTGATCAGTGAGGTAAAAGGCGTGCGGACGTTCGTTTGTTTAATTGTGCAATGCTTTTGGTTATTTGGAATGCCGGATGTATTGCTGGTTAATGCAGGGTTGTGAGACTACAACGTTTATTAATTATTTATTTTATCTAAGTTAGAATAATTGGGATGTACTTCCAGTTATTTTAATTCAAGAAACTTAAATAATTAAATAGACAATGAAATAAAGAATTATCTGACAAAAGGACTTTTATTTATTTTTAATTATTGGTACAAGTGTTATTTGAATACAGTAAATTTATTTACAGTATTTACAATAATGTTTATTACAAATGATTAGAAATAAAATGAAACTATATCCTAAATCTCTTGAAGTCTTCATCTTCTACTGTTGCATCCTTTGCTCAACTGATATTTACCTGCAAAAAGAGAAGAAAGAAGTCAATACAGTATGGATTAAAAAGGCATTCTCAGACAGATAATTAAAAGTTCATCATTAAAGGTTGTTGGCCAGAATCAGATTGTTTTGATTTTCATCATATTTTTCTCATCCTCTTTGCAAATCACAAGAAGACTCTCTTCTTGGTTCACAAAGAGGAAAGAAAAATTGTTTGCAAGCATATGAATTAATTAAATACAAGGCAGCATATTAAACAAAATACACAAGGCTACATAGAAAGTTCACCAAGTTACAATTGTAAGCAATGGCAAACTAAGTTACAAGAAACTGTCCAAGGAAGCTGTCAAAGCTGTCAAAGAAGATACCAAAAGATATCAAAAGCTATCAAACTATCATCAAAGAAAAGAAGAAAGTACAATATGCAAAAGAAAGCTAACATTGCAAACAAGCTTGTAAAACCAATTTCACCATTTTCCCTAGGCCAACACCTTTTCAGAATGGAAAGTACCTTTAAGCAATATAATATGCTTTAATAGAGAGAGAAAAGAGAGAGAGAAGTAGAGGCTTACAGTTTTTCAGGCAGGCTTAGAGATAAATAAATATAACAAATCAGAATAGTTCAAGAGAGGACAAAAAAACCAGAACAGATATCACAAAACTGTAAAACACCAAAGCCAAGCATAACACATCCTGCATCAAAGCCTCTCAAAAACTAACAAGCTCAAAAACTTCAAACCTTTGTTCAAAACATAGGCCTGCCTTCATAAAATATCCAAACAAAACTGGAAACTGAAGCAAGCCTGCATAAAAACCTCCAGCCTGCATACAAGAAAGCCTACACAACAAACTAACAAGCTCAGTAAATTGCAAACTCTGAAGCCTGCCTCAAGCTTGCACAAAGCACAAGCCCTGAAGCCTGCATAAACATAACCTGTATAAACTTCAATAAACCCAACTGTACCATACAAACCTGCCTCAAGCCTATCAAAAAACATACAAACATTCAACTTGCCTTCAAGATCAAGTAAATAAACTCAAACAAACCTTTGTTCAAACATAGGCCTGCCTTCATTTCAAAATCCAAACACAAATCCAGGCATCCTCAGAACAAGAAATTCATCACAGGATCAAACAAATAAGTATATCAAAAGCATCTCAGATTTAAAATCATCATTGAAACACAAATTAAGCCAAAGAGAGATTTAAAGTTCATCAACATAGCCTAATCAGAACGACAACAAGGCAAGCAATCAGAAGAAGAAAAGAAGATTCAGAAGCGGATGCCCTAGGATTTTCAGAAGCATAATACTCATCACTAAACCATTCAAAGAAGAAAGATACGAGGGTACCAGACAAACCAGAAAAGCTTTCATCAGCATCATAGCCTCCCCGCCTTGGCCACCGGAGAACGCCTCCTGTCCAAACTCTCCGTCTCCTCTCCAAAAGCAAACCCTAAGGTATCAATTCCTCTTCATTTTTTCTCTATATCTCATAATCCAAACACAAATAATACAGAAGATCAAAATATGTCAATAATCAATAACATGCGAATATTGAAACCCTAAAACGTGAAGAAGGAAATCGTTACCTTTTATCACCGCCTGGTACAACCATGGAGAGAGGAGAGTGGAGGTGGCGTC
Source organism: Vicia faba (assembly GCA_948472305.1). NCBI lineage: Eukaryota > Viridiplantae > Streptophyta > Magnoliopsida > Fabales > Fabaceae > Vicia > Vicia faba. Next base: position 832,655,931 of record OX451735.1, on the reverse strand, counting down.
CGGAGGCTGAGGCAAGTGGAAGGCATCAGAAGCTCTGTTGAGAGCGAGGAAGAGGACAATGAAGAAGAAAGGGAGCGGCGCCTTTCAACTGAAACCCTATTCTGAACAAAACAATGAAACCCTAATAAAATTCTATGAACCCGTTTGGGCCTACCCCACGCACAAAACACCAAGCCCAATTGGAACTGGCGTATACACCCTCTTTCTTTCTATAACCTTGTTTGTTTTTCACTTGGGCCAAGAACATACCCCTAAGCCCATTTAATTTTCTTAACACTTTTTTTATATAAATCAACACTTTTTTTTATTACCATCATCTTATTTACTTTTTTATATAACCTAACTCCTTTTGGTAAATAAAAATAATATATTAATTTTTTCACATTAAGTTTTATTAACAATACTTTTTTTATTATTGCACTTAAAATATGTAAATATTAGATTTTATTAAGTTAATTAATTTTAAAACTTTTGTTTAATTAATCTTATACAAGTTTCTATAACATTAACAAAAAAACACAAAAAATAATGACATTACTTAATTTTCATTTTAATCATTTGTAAATAATCATATGCATGTCACAATACTTTTATTTATCTTTGATTCTCATACCTGATTATATTTTTACATTGAGAACGCGACGATTCGATTTGGTTGTAAATAATATTTGGACGCTACTATTCTGATGAGACTCATCCCCATTTGTAAACATTTGTACCCCCATCCCCGGATACTTATTTGTAATAGCTTAGACTTTAAATTCCCGCAATTTATCGCTTTCCATATACTGTATAGTAATTAGGGTTTGTATGCGAAGATTCAAAATCAACCGCTAGATAACCTATATACAAAGATAAATGCATGACAATCAATACACAATTCACACTTGCACCTCTAGGGTAATCCCGCTTGTTGCCTTCAAAAATGGGCCATGGTTGCATGTCAAGTACTTTGGCAAAACAAAAACAAACAAAATGATCATAGTCCCTCGATGACGCTATCTTGTTGCCTAAACAAAATGATCATAGTCCCTCAAGAAAATTGCCAAAATACTTGACACTATTGCATTCATGGTCTATACGATGACCCGCGCCCGTCCCATTAACATCCTAACGCAAGGTTGTTCACCAAATACAATGGTGAAACAACACTATTAAAAGGGTTAAAACATGAGAAAGATCTTTGATAAATTTATAGTAGATAGCTCTTAGTTACTTGATCAAACTTGCAAAACAATCCTTGCCATTTTTTAAACACACATCTCCACACAATTTCAAAACAAACTTTCAAAACATTGAAACATCTTTTCAAAAAGACAAACACCTTTGTAAAACATTCGAGTAAAGAATTGTTACAATGGTTGCCTAGACAAGGCATCTTTTTCAAAACATTTTCAAAACCACACACACAAAGCACCATTTCAAACAATTGAAAAGAAAAAGGCAAGTGATCTAAGCAAGTAACTAAGAGCCCATGGATAACCCTGGATAGAAAGGGTGCTAATACCTTCCCTTTCTATAATCTACTCCCCGAACCCAAGAAAACATCTCAAAGGTCTTTCCTGTGCTTTTTGACCTTTCCTTAGGATAAATAAAAAGTCGATGGCGACTCTTGATCAACCGAAACAAGTGCGAAAACAAACGCAAAACCTCAAGTCAGTTCTCCCACCGTATCAATCTGGTCATATAGATAGTTGCTCTGTCCTGTTTTGGGAATTAATCTCTGACCTATTTTTTGTTGGTAAACCTGCCCTGTTTTTGGAATTCATATCGCTTGGTCATATAGATAGTTTCCCCGTCCTGTTTCGGGAATTAATCTGCGATCTGTTTTTTGTTTGTAAATTTGTCCTATTTCGGGAATTCATATCGCTTGGTCATATAGATAGTTTCCACATCATGTTTCAAGAATTAATCTTTGACCTATTTTTTATTGGTAAACCTGTATTGTTTCGAGAATTCATACCGCCTGGTCATATAGATAGTTGCCCTGTTCTATTTCGGGAATTATTGTGCGACCTGTTTTTTTTGTTGGTAACCCCGTCCTATTTCGAGAATTCATACCGCCTGGTTATATAGATAGTTACCCCGTCCTGTTTCGGGAATTAATCCATGACCTGTTTTTTTTGGTTGGTAAACCCGTCCTGTTTCGGGAATTCATATCGCCTGATCATATAGATAGTTTCTCCGTCCTATTTCAGGAATTAATCTGCGACCTATTTTTTTGTTGGTAAACCCATCCTATTTCGGGAATTCATACTGCCTGGTCATAGAGATAGTTTCCCCGTCCTGTTTCGAGAATTAATCTGCGACCTATTTTTTTGTTGGTAAACTCGTCGTGTTTCAGGAATTCATACCTCCTTGTCATATAGATAGTTGCCCCGTCCTGTTTCGGGAATTAATCTCTGACCTGTTTGAAAATTGCTGATGATATTCGTCTGTTTGCGAACTAATCCTGAAGTGACAAAATTAGCTTTATGTAATGTCATGATGTATGTAATGCATTGCGTAATGATGCTCTTAAAATAAATGAGAATGTTATATGCGTTTTGGAATGCATATGCTATGATGTATTGTGAAATGATGTATTGACGCAATATATCGTTGAAGCGTATCGGTAGCTCCTTGTAACAATGTATAGCTGGGAAAATAAATCCCAGACGATTGCTGGGGATGAAGAAAGTGATTCTTCAATTTCCGCTGGGAATAATTTTGCTGGGGATTCCCACTTTCTGTTTGAGGATATTCTGTTGGGGATCTTCGACTTCTGCTTGAGGGTAGAGGCATTCAAGGAGAGTTGGTCATTCACCATTTTTTTTGTTTACCCTGACTAGGGATAAAAGAGATGGGTATTCCTCCGGTGTACTATCTGTCCAGGTTTCAGATACCGTAGCAACTCTTCTAGTGATAATAACTTTGATTAAACCCTGTTGGAGAAGAAAGTTTTTTTTAGGGATTTTACGACGTTGGAGAAATAAAATATGTTGGGGAATTAAATCATGTAGATTGCATTTAGGAAATAAACTCTGATGGGGATTAGATTTTCATAGGATGTGCTGAGGAAGTCTCCACTGTATGCTGGGGAAAAGATCAAACTTCCTTATATGCAAGGGGACCTATTGGGGAAGATGATCATGTCAAGCTATCCATCAGGGATATAGAGGTGACATGTTGGAAGATGCCCCAATTTCTGTCTGAGAGCATATTAGACTTGATGGGGAATATATCTCTGTTGGGATGAGCATGTGAAGATAGCTCTGTAGAGATAATTCCATGGATATTGATCTGTGGGGATTTGTGGATCACTTGAACATCATCCCAACTCCTAGAGTCATTAGTAAATGTTGATTTGAGTGATAACAAAGTGATGAGATAATGGGACATAGTCATACACTTTAATCCCTAACTTTTTCATGGACCGTCTTTTCAGATTTTCAGTCCACCAGGATACCCTTTTTTGCCCAAGCCTCCTTCTCAGGTTTTCGACTTGTCGGGTGTACAATTTTATTTATATGTACCTAATTTTTTCCCAAGCCCTTTTAGTTCATTAGGATGCCCTTATTTTTGCCTAGGCCAATAAACCTAGCAGATCCCTTTTTCATGCATAGTATTTTTGACTATGTATGTGTTCACAGGGCGCGAGGAATTTTCCTCTCCATGGTAGTAAGTGTTGTAGCACTGCCAGAAAATATTTTCTTGATCATATGTGGCCCTTCTTATGCGGGAGTCCATTTGCCCCTGGGACTAGTCTAGTGCACCCGATGTTTAAAGTTATTGATCAACCATTGATTACCGGGTTTCTAATAGTCTTGACCTTCCTTAGTATTTTTCTAAGAACTGTCATGACAAAATGACACCATCTGATAGTACTGACATAAACAAGCAATTTGGTGATACTGAAGATTAAATTCTCACAGTGGCTTTTGCTGAAACTCATGATCAATGTAACATGCCCCAAGTGATTCAGATGGAGATCTGCCCCTGGCTATTCAAAACTTTAGAGAGATTCTTTGAATCTTGACTTGACTTCCATAAATGAGTTGGACAATAACATGTGATTCCCCTTGATTTATGACCAATTGTGTCCATGAAAGGCCTGTTACTAGAAGTGTCTTTCTCTTTTACCCATCCTTTGAAGTAATTCTGTCCATTGGGAGGATTTTCATTCATTAAATATTCGTCATGCAAATTTTTCTGCTGTCAAACACTTAGTCATATGCAAACAATGGTATTAAAATGAAAAGCTTATATCTATCTTCAAGTCTAAAAAATGCATTTTTTAGTAAAACAAAAATTGTAAGAATATGATATTAACTCAGGATTTATAGTAAGCCTTACAGGAGTCAGGATACCTTTTTGTAACAGTATGTTTTCAAACTAACCCATCCTTCAATTAGGACTTTGAAGGGTTATAATATGGTCTGGTTCACGGTTTATGAAACAAAAGATAAATGCTCAAAGTTTATTTGTACCCAACTCGTTCTCCATGATGTCCTTCAGTCCTATACTCAGTTAATTATACATTTAGGTTCCAATAGAGTTTGGAATTATAGCATTGAAACTTGGTGATAGTTCAAAAACCGAAAGTTTATTTGAGAAGACAATCATTTTTTCTTGTAACATATTTCTTTTGTTGAAGATTTGTAGCGGCCTCTTTTTGACTTTATTATCCCTAACTTTTTCCTGAACTGTTTTGTTGAGATCACAGTCAGTGGGATGCCCCAGTTGTTTCCTAAGTCTCCTTCATAAGTTTTGACTTAGCATGCTTTTATTTTGAAAGATAATGACTGTCCGACTTAATGATTACGAGGAACCATCATTGGACTTTTGTTTTGGAAGGATGTATTTGATACTATTTGCTGTGTACGAAGGAAAAGCTTGCGATTGAATGCGCAATTGAATTAACTGAGTAACTACCCTTCCCCAATTATAATTAAGGGTTTCAATTTGCGTTAAAAAGAAAACTCCTACTTCTTAGGCTCAAAGGGGTTGACTAGGGATTAACTTCCTTATATCCCCATTGTTTAAGAATTGAAGCAATGCATGTAAATCGCCAGTAAGGTCTGTTCAAAAGCATACTGGATGAGATTATGGTATCATTTTCGTCATACTCCCTCTAAAGGCTTATAGCTTTAACGAGATTTGAATATCATAAAAAGGAAGTAAGAAGCATAATTTAAATATAGTCAAAACGAATGTATTAATTCAAGACAAACATATGTAATGCATTGATGTGAAAAACCAAAGTTTGACATTGAGATAAGTGTTTGAACAACTAAAGAAATTACAAATAAAAATTCAAATGATTTTGAAGCTTCTCCGCCTGAAGTTGTCACTTCAGCATGGTATGCCTTGCAATTTCGATATTTGAGGGATGATAGAAAAACTCAATCTGACCATCTTGTGTGAATTCTAAAACTCCTTCTTCAACCAGGTTCTGAATCTTATATTTCAATGTCCAACAGTTGTTAGTGTCATGTCCAGGACTGTTGGAGTGATATGCACACCTTGCATTTGGATTGTAGCTAGGAGCAGAAGTATTGGGATTCCGAGGAGGATCCTTCAATGTGACCAAATTCATATTCAACATGTGTTGCAGAGCTTGCGACATCAGTATGTTGATTTTGGCACATTGTCTTTTGGGTGTATCCTGCTTACACTGATTACCCTGTTGTTGTTGGCGAGGTCGTTGTTGAGTTGGCGACGTAATAACAAACTGGAAAGGCCCTTTTCCATTAACTGAAGGATTAGCAATGTCAGCTTGTCTCTTTCCCTCTCTTATTCCCCTCTTACTTTCAACCAAGTCAGTTTCCTGTCTCATTGGAGGCTGGTTAATGATCGGATCCCCAACTCTAGCAGTTCGTCCTATACAGTCATATTCGTTATGATAAAGCTCGTTGATGAGGATTCTCAACTCTTCTTTTCCCCAAACTAAATTTTGGATAAGATCCATCTGACCAATCATTTGGATTCTCATCTCACCCTACAGTTGTTCCAAATGGTCATCCTTGTTGTCTTTAGGATTCTTTTGGGCTATGTTCTTAGCTATGAGTGCTTTCAATTCCTCTTGCCCCTTGTATAGGCTTAGAACCAATTCCTGAAAGTGAGCATTCTGAGAATGGAGATCCTTCAATCTTTGTTCGAGAGCCATTTCTGCTTAAATAAACAGCAAGAAGATGAGAAAACCTGTCTTGGAAACCTGTTATGCAATGACATGGTATGTAGATGCGTATGCAATATTTTCAAGGATCTTTAGGGAATCTAGTTTTAAACATTAAAAATTGAATTTAGTTGCAGCTTTGTCTGAAGAACTTTGAGTTTTCATCTTTGAACGTCCTTCTATAAGAATCAAGCTCACCATATCAAGTGGGTCATAGCCTATGACTCAAGAAAATGCACTTTGATCTTGACAGCATCTGGATAGAGGAAAATAAATCCTCTTGCCCTTGATAGAAATTTGGCTTATAATAATCCTGCAAATATTGCACCATAAATCCCTAAGATCCTTGAAATGGTTAGTAACAGTACTACGTTATGAAATGACATGATGTGTATACCATGCACTAAGCAAAAGCGTAAGGTGATGAGAACAAATGAGTTTATACAAACAAATCCTAAGAGGAATTCAAGTTGTTAGATAGTGAATACAAACAAGTCACACAAGTAGCCTTAGGCTTAAAGTCTTGCATGAAGTCAATAGATAAGTACCCTTCCCATAACTGAAGTTTAGTTGGCTCAACCTGTTCTAAAATAGTAATCAGGTTCTAAGAATCTCATATCACATATCTTTCTCGAAGGTTTTATTTTAGTCTGACAACTGATTTTCTACCAAAATATCCTGAGAGTCAAGTCTCAATGAGCGTAGCATCGAGTATCAACCAACATTGGACTGCACCAAAGTCGGCTATCTCACTACCTTCTAATGACCAAGATGTGTCAATTAAGGTTCTAAAGTTAGTTAGTGCTAATGAAACTACGCGAAAGCCTAATGTTATCCTTGACTGACTCAAGGAACATTAATACAAACCAAAGTGTCACACTAACCTTATCCATCACTTCAACCATATCGATCTATACCGTACAATTTTATAATCTATTGCTACTTACCTAAGGCATCCCTAAATCCGGGTGTAGGATATTTCAAATAATAAACCCAAGAAAGCCCTTAAAATTAAAGCAGACAAAGCACACAAATTAAGCAAGTAAAGTGATATAAACTCTTAAGGTAACCCCTCTTTTAATACTACCCAGCAGAGTCTCCAGTTCTGTAATACGGTGGGAGAACTAACTTTTTTAGCGTTTTATCGCAAATTTTGCAGATAGCAAGAGTCGCCACCGACTTTTCTTTTATCTAATAACGAAAGGTGAAAAGAACAGGAAAGACCTTTGATAGATTTTGAGTTTGGGGGGTAAGTTATGAAAAGGAAAGGTATTAGCACCCTTTTCATCCGTAGTTATCTACGGGCTCTTAATTTCTTAGCTCACTTTAAAAAAATTGCTTTGTGTGTGTCTGATTGTTTGAAAATATTTTGAATGCTAATTGTGAGGCAGACTTTGTAATGATTCTTATATCAATCCTCAAGAATGCATACAAAGTGTTTGATTGAAAATATATATTTGAAATGTGATGTGTAAAATGTTTTGTTTGTTTTAAAAAAGGTTGTGAGCAAGAAATTTATTGAGTCTTACCCACTAAAGGTCATTCTTGTTATTTTCCTTCTCCATTAGATATATTACTGTTCATGCCATTACTTGGTAGGTAGCCTTATCTATTGGTTACGAGGGGACATGCGTAGGGTCGTCGTATGGTTATAGAAGGCAACATGTAAGGATACTTTAGCAATTGTATCGAATGGACTATCATCATTTTGTTTGTAGGTTCATCAAAGGGACTAGATCATTTTGTAGGAAACTCGAAGAGTCAACGAGGGATTATGATCTTTATTCAAAAGGGACCATGATGATATTGTTGAATTGAAGGTCTTTTGGTAAGGCATCCCTACATTCGAGGGACATAACAATTAGTATCGCAAGGAAACAAAGAGAGCTTATGCTAGAGGTGAAATGTGCAAAGTGTATTGGTTTCAGTTATGTTATCTTGAAAATTAAGATTATCTACCGATTTATCTTGCCATACAAGCCTATTTACTACACAGTTATATATGTACAAGGCATAAAGTATAAGTGCGGAAAAAATAAAATGCGGAAGATGAAACATAACACTATTACATGGCCTCGGGAGAATTACATAATAATTAAAACTTTACGAGAAATTAAAACTAATCTATTACAAAAAAAAACATACGACCTATACAGTTGTTTCTAGGAATTTAAATGCAAAAGATAAATAAAAAGGTTAGAAAGATTTTTAAAGTCCTAAAAATTCTAGGTGTTAAAAGAAATTTTTTTGTATATTTTTTTGGTTTGATTTTATATTTTAATAATAAAAAAAAATCTAATGTCTAATTTTAATTAAATATTAATTAATTAAATTGCAAAAACCTAATTCTAAATTAATTAAATTAATTGATATAAAAAAATACTAAAACTTAATTTTTTGATTTTATAAGTTTTTGTTTTCTGATTTTTTTTATTGTCTTTTTATTTTAATTGTAAAAAAGAAAGAAATAAATTAATAGAAATATAACACAAGAAAAAGGTTAGAAAAAAGTGTTAAAAGAAATTGCATGGGGTGAGAATCGAATGGCACCCTCCGTTTAGTCTGAAAGTGCCTGTGAGTAGCGATTCGATACTTCACCATGATTATGCCCTAGCAATGGCAAGTCACGATTCATGCGTTCAACCTTGCATATTTTGGCTCAAACCTGTTCTAATCATCCTGTAGAATATGTTTGAACAAACAAAAATAGTTAAGCATGCATAAATTAATAGATTTGAATTAACAAAACCCTACCCAAATAGTGAGTGTGAGTATGATGATCTTGGACGTGGAATTGCTTAGTTCTTGATTTGGGCGTGTTCCTGGGAATGTTAGGATGATGGTTCAGTCCTTGGTTTGGACTGAAAACCACTAAAAAATGGAATTTGAATATGCCTTAATTCTTGACTTTTTGGTGATTTTTTGAACTAACTTTTGAGGTAGAATTTCACGGTCCTCCTCTTGGTTTTATGTTTGTATATTTATAAGCCAATTATTCTAGGTCAACAAATGTGGTATGGAACCATATGTAATTATGACATGATTTCTTTTCAAAACCAATTAAAAACCTTCCAAAACAAGTGAAACTCTTTCTATATTGAGGCAACACGGTTTTTGCAAGTTGGATATGTGTTCTTGGGCCTCAAATCTGATCCAAAACCAAGCCCACATGCCTTGGTCCATCATTTGTTATTTTCTTTAATTTATTTTGTATTAAATTGAATAAAAATCAAAATAAATATAAATAAAAAAAATCATGGAAAGATGTGAATGATTTTAGGAGTCCTCTATAAGGTCATGATCATTTTTAGACCATAGAAGATAGGTCAACTAGTCCAAAATTTCAAAATTGCTCAATTGAGGTTTCATGCATTTCTAAAAAATTTCTCAACTTGCACCAATCATATCTCACTCAATTTTTGTCATATGAAGGATATCTTGCACTTTTAGGAAAGATCAAGATGTCCCCTACAACTCTCATGTTGGTCACTTTTTCATTTGAAGTCTTTAACTTGATGTAAATTTCTTTTACAAATGATATATTTTTGTTGACTTTCAAAATGATCTGTAATGTTTTGGCTCATATCTCTCAAATGAAGTATTTATTTGGACTTGAGCTTAGAGAGAAAAAGTTGTAGAGAATCAAATTTCCATCAAAATGGGCTTTGGTTGAGAATTTTCTGATGAAGCATGTGAAAGTTATGCTTGGTCAAAGTTCAGTTGACTTCTCCTAATGAAAACCCTAATTTAGCAATTTTTGACTTTTGATAAATCTTAAGTTTTCTTGATGAATCATAATCAACCCTTAATAAAATGATGTACATGACCTCAAAATCTTGATGCTGACCAAAAATCTTGAAGTTTGACTGTATGTTGACCACATTTGACTTTTTGTCCAATATAGTTGATTTTCACTCATCTGAGTAATTGATTGAACAAACTTATGATGCAAGGCTTGAAACTTGTCATGAGGGTAACATGAAGCATATGAGGAACCATGAAACTCACTTGATGCATTAGAAACTCAATTTTATTTGAGAAACACAAAACCCTAATTGTAGGCCATTGCTTATGAGAGATGCTTGTATGTTCAAACCCTTGAGTATTCTTGAGCAATTGAGAACCCTAGAAGCATGAGGAGGTGTCTTGAATCAATTGTCTTAAAAAATTCAAGGGAAAATTTTGGGGTACAACAACATGCAACACAAGTTTGAAGGTTGTAGCCTCTAGAGGTCATAGGTCGACACATGCATCCATAAAGACTGAAACGTAGTATAAATTTCAACTTTTTATATTTTATGTGTTGGAACATACAATTTCAGGTCGACACATGTAATTTAGTTTTAAAGCAAAACGCTACTTCCATGCATAGGCCGATATATCTGCCTTTGAGGATGACACATACAATTAATTTTTTACTTATGTGTCGACACATACAGTTTTCAAGTCAGCACATTCTGTTTGAGTGGGTCAATTTTTCAATTATTTTTAATTCCGAAAATTACCTCTTTGCATATAAATTTCCACAACTATAAATACATAATTCATGCATCATTCCAACTTGATGAAACTAAAAAACATATTGCATTTTCTCTTCACCTTCAACCTCCAACCTATGCATACACACTGATAAAATTACAAATAATTATCTTTTGTCGGGGTGCCATCTAGGAGAGGTTTGATAACGTCTAATTAGGTTCTTGTGTAGTAGATAATATTGGGATGATATCTGTAGGGGGTTCATCCTAAAAAATTGTGGGTTTATACTCCAAGATCTTTGGTAGATTTGGGGTTTTTTGTGCAAGACATTCAAGAGAGGATTATGACCTAGTGAAAAGCCTTCGGAGTTTGGTACTGAAGGAAGTAACACGAGAAAGATGAATCAAATTGAAGTGCTTGTGTGCAATAGGTATAATTGATCATGCACGAAAGAGCTTTGGATTTTGGTATCCAAAGGAGTAGCAAGATTTTATAAATCAATTGGTATGCTATTATGTCTTGGTCTTCATTAAGATAAAAAGAAGAGAAGGGGTTGAATCAACAACAAATGGTTAGGGTTTGTAGGGTTGCTCTTGGAACACTTCCCTTGTAACAAATTTTTGCATAGTAAGAAATTATCTTAATTCTAATATTGGAATTAAGGGGAGACGTAGTCATAACAATGACAATTGGACTTCCTAAACATATCCTCGTGTCTCTTTTTCTTATCACTTTACTTGCTTTATTTTTCATTAAGCAATTTTTCAAATAGCATTCATTAAATGATCGACTCGTAAGAATTTTTCTGTGGTTGTTTTTGTTTTGAATTGGTTGTTGATTTTCTTATAATCAATTTTGATTATAAGTGTTTTTTTATACCAACACAAATCAAAGGAAAATTCTAGAAAACTCGATCGCACACTAAGTGTTCGACAAATTGTTTTATTTGTTATTTTTGTTAGTTACCATTGGAAATAGTATTGCTAGTAACTTGCTATAAGTGAATAATACCATGTTACTTGATTGAAGTTTATAAATTCATTCTTGTGTTGTTCATTCCATAAAGCACTTTATTTTGCATATCTGAGTTCCAATAGCTAGGTTCGCATAGACGACATTTTCGATCTATAGCAAAACCTTCCGCATGCACTCTTTTCAATTACTTTTATAACCAAATTTTTATTTGGATTTTTTGGTTTGTAATCTATTCACCCCATCTATATAAGGCATCATCATCTAACAAGTGGTATCAGAGCGCAGTTAATTCCGGTTTCAAAACTATACTTATTAGAAATCTTGTATGCAAATTCATGTAAACTCATATGATAAAGGTGTGTAAGAAGCCATTCAAAATGATCCAATACTAGTAACATATGAGGTTGAAGGTGTTGTCACACCTAATCTAGAAGCTCTATGGAATGAGGAAGATGATAATAAGTGGGCACATGATTGGAAATCGAAAAACATTATCATATCCTCTCTTGGTTTTAATGAGTTTTATTGCATTTCCAATTGTGATACCACTAAGGCTATGTGGAATAATCTACAAGTTACCTATGATTGAACTATTGAGGTCAAACAAGCTAGAGTTAATAAACTTAATCAAGAGTTTGAACTCTTTTGCATGAAGCATGGTGAAACCACAACTCAAATGCAAAAGCCGTTCTCGCATGTTATTAATCGTTTAAATTTGCTAGGTAATCCTATTTCCAATGCTATTCCTACTAAAAAGGTTTTGAGATGTCTTACTAGGAATTGGCAACCAAAGGTCACCATGATCAAGGAAGGCAATAATTTGCAACACTTGATTTCACCACTTTGTTTGGAATGTTGGAAGAACACGAGCAAGAACTCACTTTCTTGGATAAACTTGAAAAGAAGCTTGAGAAAAATAATAAAAATGAGAAAGACACTGATAAGGAGGTAGGAACAAAGTCTAAAGCTCTTAGGGCTTCAAGTTCAAGATCCTCAAAGGATAAGCACACTAATGATAGTGATTCTTATGATGAAGAAGATTCAAATGATGAACAAATGGGATCATTTGTGAGGAGATACAATCAATACATTCAGAAGAATAATGTCAAACATCCCGACAAAAATCTTGTAAAATTTAGAATATAATCTACATCCTCCAAAGATGAAGACAACAAAAAGGATAAGACGAGAGATATGTTCTATGAATATGGAAATTCGGGTCACTTTAGACCAGACTGTCCATCTCTTGGTAATAAGAAAGGAAAGAGCCACCAAAATAATTATAGGAAATTTAGAAAATCCTATGTTGCTTGGAATAGAGATAATGATGCCTCAAGTAATGAAAGCTCAAGGGATAGTGATGAAGAGACAAATTATTGTTTCGTGCCCAACCAACATCAAAGAAAAAAAATGTAAGCCATTATAAATACTCTGATGTTGATAAGTTGTCTTTTATAGAATTGAAAAATGTTTTTGAAAATCTACAAAAAGATGCATTGCATGATTATAAGAAATTAGCTTCCAATGAAAAAGTTTGTACATACTTGGAAGCAAAGGTTGAAGAAACCAATAAGCAACTTGAAGCATTAAAACATTCTATTGTAGATAGTCAAAATCATAAAAAGAAGGATGAGGAACCATGTCGGTTCGATTGTGAAACTTGTCAAATTTGGCAACAAGAGGTGAGTACTCTTGAAACCAAAGTGGACAAGGCTTCACGACCTTGTGTTTATTTTGTTATTAATTATTCAAAGGTTTAAAAGTATTATAAAAATTATAATTTATTAAGAAGGATTTAAATGGAAAAAGTAAATCTCACCATAGGTTTCTTTGTCACTATTGTTGCAAGAAAGGCCACACTATTGAAAAATGCAAATTTAGGTGTTTTTTAGTTCCTAAAGGCAATTTTCAATTGTTGCCAAAATGTAATAATTCTTTCACTCACTCCCAAGGACCCAATGAGAATTGGGTACCTACCACTTTTGTTTGATTTTGTAGGTTGGGCGTCTTGATGCTATGACGGGAAAATAAATTCTCGATAGTGGATGTTCAAGACACATGACAGAAGACATTTCTCTATTCTCCGACTTTATGGCGAAGAAGAAAGGATATGTATCCTATGATGATCACAACAAAGTACCAATACTTGGAAAAGTTAGTATATGTAATCCCTCAACTATTACTATGTCAAGTGTTATGTTAGTTGAAGGCCTTAGACATAGTCTTCTTAGTATTAGTCAATTGTGCGACAATGGGTATAAGGTAACTTTTGCCAAATATTATTGTATAATAGAACACAATGAAAAGAAGGATTGTATGTTTAATGGTGTGAGGGTGAATAATATCTATATGCTTGACTTAAGATAATTTTCCTTGAATAATGCCTAATGTCTTGTTACCATGAGTGAAGACTCTTGGCTATGGCATAGACGTTTGGCACATGTCAACTTTGATCTACTTAATAAAATAGTTGCAAAAGATTTAGTAATATGTCTACCTAAAATAAAGTTTTCAAAAGATCACCTATGTGATGCATGTCAAAAGGGAAAACAAAAAAGATTCTCTTTTAAATCTAAAAACATTTTTTCAACGTCGAGACCTCTTGAGCTCCTTCACATGGATTTATTTGGACCATCAGAGACCAAAAGCATAGGTGGAAACTGCTATGGTTTTGTAATTGTAAACGATTACTCTAGATTTTGTTGGACTATTTTCTTACGTAGCAAATATGAAACATTCGCGGCTTTCAGACATTTTTCCAAGTTATCCCAAAACAAACTGAATTCTAAAATTGTTGCCATTAGAAGCAATCAGGGAGGTGAATTTGGAAACCACCTCTTTGAAGAATATTGTGATGAATTTGGTATTGAACATAACTTTTCATCTCCTAGAACTCCACAACAAAATGGTGTTGTGGAGTGTAAAAATCATGTTTTAGAGGAGTTGGCAAGAATAATGCTCAATGATTGTGGTCTACCAAAATATTTTGGGCCGATGCTATTAGCACAAAATGTTATGTCTTGAATAGGATACTTATTCATCCCATTCTTGATAAAACTCCTTATGAACTTTTGAAAGGTAAAAAACCAAATTTATCTCATCTTTATGTATTCTGATATAAATGTTTTGTGTTAAATAATGGAAAGGATAATCTTGGAAAATTTGATGTGAAAGCCAATGAAGGTATCTTTCTTGGATACTCATAATCTAGTAAAGCATATAGAGTTTATAATAAGAGATTACTTATTGTTGAAGAGTCGGTTCATGTTACTTTTTATGAGTCTTGCCCAAATAGTGTTGGGAAAGGTATTTCTTTTGATGTTGTAGGTACATCTACCAAATACATACCGAAGGACACCGAAAAAGGAGTTGATCAACCTAAATCAATGGAAATTGAGAAGGAGGAAGATGACAACCAAGAAAATAAGGATGATGACCAAAGTCAACAAGAAGATGATGATATTCCATTGCAATGGACAACCTCCAAGGATCATCCTATTGGCAACATTATTGGTGACATCACCAAACATGTAATAACATGCTCTAAGATAAGTAATTTCTACTATCACCATGCGTACGTATCACAAGTTAAACCTAATAACACTAAGGATTCCTTACTTGATGAGCATTGGCTTATGGACATGCAAGAAGAATTGAATCAATTTGAAAGAAATTACGTTTGGGAACTTGTCCCTCATCCATAAAATCATCAAGTTATAGGCACTCGATGGGTATTTTGGAACAAACTTGATGAACATGGTGTGATAACAATGAATAAATCCTGGCTAGTGGATCTAGGGTATAATTAAGAATAAGGAATTGATTATGAGGATACTTATGCTACGACTTTCGACTTGAGGCTATATGCCTTTTACTATTATATGCATGCTCTAAGAACTTCAAATTATATCAAATGAATGTTAAAAGTGTGTTCCTCAACGAGTGTATAAATGAAGAGGTGTATGTTTCACAACCTCGCGGTTTTGAATAATATGAGTTTCCTAATCATGTTTTTAAGCTCAAGCGTGCTTTGTATGGTCTTAAAAAAGCCCCAAGGGCATGGTATGGCCGACTTAGCAAGTTCTTGCTTGATCAAGAGTACTCTTGAGGGAAGGTAGACACTACTATCTTTATTTGACGTCAAGTAAAGCATATTTTACATGCTCAAATTTATGTTGATGATATCACTTTTGGATCAACTAAGATGTATCTTATCAAGGAGTTCTCTAAGCTTATGCATCGAGAGTTTGAAATGAGTATAATGGAGGAGTTGAACTACTTTATCAGACTTCAAATCAAGCAACTCGAGTAAGGAACATTTGTATGTCAAACTAAGTATTGTATCGAATTACTGAAACAATTCAGAATGGACGGTGACAAGGAAATTGACACACCTATGGCAACTGTTAATTCTCTATTTTTGTGATTGGAATTATGTTTGGTAAAACGAACTTAGTAGAAACATGTTGAAAGAAGATTTTCTAGCAATTGGAGAAACATGTCGAACAAGATAGAATCATTCGACATTGCGCCTGTGTACAACTAGATAGTTAGATTCGTTTAGATTTTACATATGCAGAATATTCGGGGAATATTATGCTATCTGTTAACACACACTTTAAGAGTTAATGCATGCCTTTAGTATGTACTATTTTATATTCTAAAATGATTTTTAGTTTAATTTCTTGCATTTTAGAGTTAAATCAATGTTTAGTATGGAGCACAATAGGTGCTCCCCTTTTTAGATTTTAATTGTGTTTTTGTGTGAACAAAGGTTAACAGAGTCTAGCAGAGGCAAGACAGAGTTGGACCACTGAAAGTTGTGCAAGATGGATATTTAAGAGAAGAATTACTAGGAAAGAGGAATTCAATAAGGGAAGTTGTTGGCCTTAAGGAAAGCATGGAAGAAGAACTAAAGGAGGGAAAACTTGGTGGTACAAAAAAAGAGGATAAAGTTATTCAAATTCAAAGGAGATAGTGGAGGAGCTAGAAGATAAAAGATGGTTCAATCGTACCCTGCTCTAGTCAGACCATCGCCTCCTGCACCTGTTGCAGATTCTATCACACGCTACCTTATCCCCCATTGTTGTCCCCTTTTTATATGATTTCCTTGTTTATCTAGAAGTTGTTGGTATTTTGGTGCAATTCCATTTGAGCTTGATGTGATTCATAAACAAAAGCCCATGATCCAATGCAAGATACCAACCCTAACCCCTGGCCTATATAAAGAGAAGCTTGTTGAAGAGAGAGAGAGATAGATAGATAGATATAGAGATAGATAGATAGATATATATATATATATATAGAGTTCTGCTATTTGAAAAAGATATTCACAAAGAGTTTATGTGCTTGGATAGTGAAGTGTGAGAGAGTCTTCTTTCCTCATCCATTCTGGTGCTAACTGACGAGCAATGGCGTGACTGAAGTTTCCTCCTAAAGATTATCCATCTCAAGGAGACCTTCAAGTCTTCTTTTAGGTTTATATATTTTGTCATTTCATTTATCTTAAGATGTTTATTGTAAAATATTTACTTTTTATTTGTACTCGGCTCACTATGAGCTAAACCTTTTGTAGTTTAGCAATGAGAAGTTAATATTAATTGCGTTTATGTTATATGATGTGTTGTTAGTGCTTTCTTTATCGTGTGTTGTTTGTTTCAAAACTTGTTTCTTTAATTGATCGACTTAGAAATAGGTAACAAATTGGCATTGAGAGAGATCCAACAACAACATACTTCATGAGTAAAAATGGTTGAAAAGGTAGGATAGATATATTTAGTTAACCTAGCTTAATTAGATATAAGGAGTTTCAACCATTAAGAAAATCAGATTAATTAAAAGACGTATACTTTGGTTATAAGTGAGACTTAGAGATTTTTTCATTTTCCCTTGCATGCATGTTTTGAATGTTGTAGAAATACATCATATGATCATTCTGATCTCTCTTATCACGACTCCATACATAATTGACACATAAATGCATAACTGATATTAATGGATCTATGCTCAACACAATCACTCTTATATTATTTCACTCTTTTTCACACTTTTTGTAGTCTTGTTACAAGTAAAACTGATCTCATCACCATCAACATTAGTATTTCTCACTCATGCTTAATTTGAAGGAATATAATTTTACAAAGTCAAATATAAGTAGCATTTACTCCATGTGGGTACGATACTCTTATAATTATTACTTGCTTCAATCACAATATATACTTGTATGTGACAATTTAGAATCGTGATTTCGACCAACAAGTTTTTGGCACCGTTGTCGGGGAATAATTTTGTTTCATTTCTGATTTTGCATTTATTTCTACTGTTTTATTTTAAGCATTTGAGTTTTTTACGTTCTGTTGTAGTTTGGTGTCACGACATGTGTTGTCAATATTGTATGCACAAATTGTTGCGCCCAGTCTGCAATGGATATCCTGAACCTAAAAGAACACTCGGAGCCCTAAGAAGAACTAGACTTTCTAGACCCACACCAGGAGTTACTCTTGCAGATAATCTGGCTGGTTTAGGAGAGCCTGAAGTGCAAATACCACCACTAGTTGATTCAGACAAAGAAGAGGTAACCCATGTCATGGTTGATAACGATATTATCGAGATTGCCAATGATATGGCCTATAACATTAGGGATTATGTTGCTTTTAATCCTAATGCTATAAGTATTGGAATTATCTTGCCAGAAATCACAACAACACAATTTGAGTTCAAGCCTATGATGTTCCAAATGCTACAAACAACTGGTCAATACTCTAGTTCCCCACATGAGGACCATCATCTTCATTGAGGCAATTTTTGGATGTGGCTAGTAATTTCAAAATTCCAGGGGTGACTGACGATGCCTCAGGTCGAGGCTGTTTTCTTATTCTCTTAAGGATAGTGCCAAAAGTTGGATAAATTCCTTGGAGCCCAATTCCATTGCCACATGGAATGAACTAGTTGAGAAGTTCTTAGCTAAATACTTTCTTCCTTACAAGAATGCAAATATGAGAAACAAGATTACCTCATTTAAGCAAGGAGATGAGGAATCACTATTTTAAGCTTGGGAAAGATTTAAAGAATTACTTAGGCAATGCCCTCACCATGGCATCCCTATTTATGTCAAGCTTGAAACATTTTACAATGGGTCGATTCCTTCTTCAAGGAATATACTTGATGCATCCAGTGGATGAGTGCTTTTGTCTAAGTCATATGAACAACTGCAAGTGCTACTCAAAAGAAGCCCACTGCTAGAGTTCATGAAGTTACTGAAACCACAACCCTTTGTTGATAACACTTTACAGGGCAAGTATTTAAATTATTGTTTTCCACAGAGATTGGTGTGATATCACCACTGTTCTACAGTTATAATCATTTTAAGCTTAATTTTAATAGAAGGGTTTGGTTTTGGTTTAGTAACAGAAAGTTTCATTTTCATGCAAAGTGTCAAGTATCGGTAAAATAAAGTTTCAGTTTTAAATGTTTGGTAAAAGCGTGTCAAGATTATGGTTAGATAATCTATTTCATATGTATTTTTATCAATAAAGTATGTGAACTCATCTACAATAAACATAATCACATATCCTCTCAAGATGTTTCATCTCTAAAACAAATTGTGAGTTGTATCAAATTGATCCTTAGATGATATCTCTACCTAACTATCAGTTTGATAACTTTAAAAGCTCAATATTAGTGAATATCAAATCATAAAACTATGTCTAGAAATTATTCATTGATAAGTGAAAACCTAGGTCAAGAGATGAAAATATTTCTCATAAATGATCAACTCAAATATAAACCATAAAACAAGTATATTTCACCACATATTTACCATCAAGTTGCTCACATACAAAATATCAAGCTAAATACATACAAATATGGGATTATCCACCACTAACCTTGACACAAAAGAGGGATTTAGCTACCCATTGTCATGGTATCTTGATCAACAAGCAAACAAAAAAGCTTTATAAACATCATACTTGAAGTCTCAAAGATTGATGTTGGAAAGCTTTAATTTTGAGTAAAAATGGAGAAAATGGCTTTTCTTCTCTCACACACCAAGTTTCTAGGTTACAAGAATGAAAGTTATGGAAGATGATATCCCAAAATATCTAAAAATTACCATATAAGCATGGCATATCCGCACACCATTGCCAGACGCTCAACAAGCTTCGCCGAGCAACATAACCAAAAATGCCCATGTGACTTCACGCAACACACAAAACTAGCAGAAAATATCTTCCATCGCTCGGCGACAAGGATTCATCATCGGACGACGCCTTCTTTGATTCCAGTTTTCCGGGCTATCCAAGCAGCGACTCAATACAAACCCTCAACCAAAATCATCCCTTCTCGCCTGGCTATTGCTCCTACATCGCCAGGTGACGCAACTCTACTTCTCCTTCCTAGATCGCCGGGTGATACTCCCTGAAGCTGACACTGAACTTCTTTGTTTCTTTAACTCATAGTCGGCTTCAAGCCGCATCATCTGAACATAAAATGATGAAAAAACTAACAAACACTTTAAATATACCAAGATTATTTACATTTAAGCAAAATTACTTAAAATAAGTGATTATCCTAATTAAAAACATATAAAAGAGCTTAAAAGTGTAAATAATAATATGGAAAATACCCAAATGTTGACACTTAACAACTCTGCCCAACTAAAATCTTTGTTTGTCCCCAAATCAAAGGTAAAATCCAAGGACAAGAAGAAGCTCACAAGAACAAAAATCAACCTAGAGAAATTTGGATGGTTCAAACTCAACTGATGCGCTCACAAATACACATAAACTGCTTCCAGAATCAAAATAGGATAATGAAATAAGGTCTAAACGCAAACATCAAGTAGTGCAACATGTTCATATTTGAATCACCTACTCTCAATCAACAAAATGTGAACTATGTAGACTATGATAAGGGACAAAACACTCTCATTAGTAATTGTATTAACATGCAAATCAATTCATTCATTCATCTCATAAGTTAAAAAGAATATCAAGGAAACATAGATCACAAAAGGACTTTTATTGGTTGTAACTTGGCTTGGGTTAAAAACAAAGGATAACATATGTAAGGCCATTGAAGCAAAATGGGTAAAAATAACGAAGAGCATTTCAATTAATTCACAATTTTCATTCTTGCTTCATCATTATTTTCATCACAACCTTTGATTTCTTTTCTTACAATGCTCCTTTCCTTTTTATTCAAGATTCTATACATTCTTTTTTTCTTTTCAGTTTCTTTTTTTTTTTTTTTCTTTTTGAATTTTCTCAAAGGATGCATTGTGCCACCAATTCTTTCTTTCTTTTAAACATCCTTCAAAACTTTCAAAATTTCTTTCCTCTTCTTTTTATTAGATAGGAAAATGCTCTTTAAACAAGGTTAATCAAACAATTGGGTAAAGTGTTTACAAACAAGAAATATTTTAGAATGAATCATCATTGAATTTCTTTTTGATCATCAACAAAATTACTAAGTGGTATACTTAATAATTTGTTGGCATTTTGATAGATTCATTCCAAAAATTAAAAATTAAAGCTCAAAAGAGATTACAAAAGTTCACACACTATCAAGGTTGAATGAGACCCTTTTGGAATTGGTGGTTATACTCATAGTACCAAAACAATGACTTGATCATTTCGAAGTTTCCGAAATTCTAATTCAAAAACAAGATTTAACTTGAATCATACGACTTAAAATAACAATTACTAAAATGATATCAATTTGGTGAATAATTTAAAGTCACTCACTTTTATGGTTATGTCCTAATGATTAAAACATGAACAATTATTTACACAACAATGCATAACTAGATTTTTGCGTAAAGCACTATTTTCATTATTATGCTAACATTCTACAAAATGGTAAAATAATACCTTATTTGTGCATATTATTGAGACTTTTATCATCACCGACCAATGTAAGAGTTGATGAAGCCTCAAGAAGAACTCCATCTTGCACCTTGAGCACTTAAATCCTAACTATTTACAAGGACAATGAAAATAAAATTTCTTTGTACAAACAACAATATAATATAATACTATTACTTTTAAATTCAAAAACTTAATAATTAATTAAACATAAACAAAATGTAAGGTCTTTGGTGTAAAACACCAACAAACAACAAAAAGAAATAAATCCCAAAATACAACCAAACAACTTAGTACAATAAACCATGAGAAATTATTCCAACAACTAAGCACTAAATAAAATAAAGCTGAAAAATTAAATAAATGACCAAAAGATAAACAGTTCTTCACTTTGTAGAGCATACATGATTTTAGTCATCACACCCACTAGTTCTCCATATGCTCACTTGCATCACCAACACCATCATAACCGGTGTCACCATCATGACCTCCATCATCAACATCACCAGGTGCTGCCCCCTCTGAAAAGAAAGGATGCCTGCTCAT
Source organism: Vicia faba (assembly GCA_948472305.1). Lineage (NCBI taxonomy): Eukaryota > Viridiplantae > Streptophyta > Magnoliopsida > Fabales > Fabaceae > Vicia > Vicia faba. The sequence goes on along the minus strand of OX451735.1, from coordinate 832,633,908 downwards.
AAGCCAATTACAAAAAGTATAATATTCCTCTTGAGAAGGAAAAGAAATCACCTCTTGAGTAGTAGACTGGTGAATGCATAACTTTTCCATTGAAGCATGAAGAAAACTCCTGAATCTTTGATGAGCCTCCAACATATCCCAAGTAAAGTTCCAAGTCTCCTTCATCCTTGGATCCAAATTAGCATAATCGAGATCCTCAAATGCCTCAGTAGCTTCAGTTTCTTCTTGAGCATTTTACAACTCACCGCGACTACCCCTTTTTCTTCTTTAAAGCCAACTTTCCCAAGCAATACCTTCCAAGATAGTCATCATCCATCACCCCCTCACTTTTTCAATATTCACTCCCGGCATCACAACATTCTTCTCTTCGTACAATGCATTAATAAGACAAGGAAAAATGAGAGGATTATGAGTATTTACATAATTTCTTTTTGTGTTCTCAACAAATTTCTTCATCTCATTAGCAATGATCAGGGAAATGCCCATTTCTTTTTCTTCAAGGATGAATTGCACAAGCAAAGTAACATCAAAAGGAATAATGGATCTATGCAACTTCAACTTGATGTTGTTTAGAACCAATAAGAGCACAGGTTGTGCTTCCTCTGTCATTTCTTCCCTTCCATTTATTCATGGTCTCTAATCTTCCCTAGCTCACTAATGTAGGCGTCTTTCATGATAAAACTTTTATAAAGCGGATTACCGAAATGCACATTCAAGGAGTCTCGATCAAAGTACACAGCTTTTCCTCGAACCATTGTCCTGTAAAGAAATTTCTCTCCCTTAGCCGAAAGAGCATTGGTGAAGAATTCCCTCACCAAATCCAAACCTATTCTATTCATCGGATCAATCAAAACACCCCCCTTATTTTGCAAGAAATTCTCATCACCTTCTCAAAAGGGTCATTAGTATCAATTGCAAACTTTTTCTCCGACACATGTTGTCTTCCCTCAAGCATGGTGAACCTTGCTTCCGTATCCACACTAACGAACCGGCGTTTATCAAATTCTCTTGGTTGGCTCGAACCACTACCAACAGTAGTTATTTTCTTCTTTGATCTGGAAGTTCTTTTTGGCGGCATCTACAAAAATAATCAAACAAAACAACACACCAGAACAACCCCAACATTGTTAGAACTAAAAAAATAGAATGCAGGACAAAAGGAAAAAAAAATGAAAATGTAATGCATCATCATGCGAAACATCCTATTTCATCGGGAGACTTGTTGCGAACAGGCCAGTTCTGCAAAAAATAGGTTTTTCATAGAAGCACCATCATCAACATCATTTCCACAACAATTTTCACATGGTGATTTGAGTCCAAATATCATGGTGATTAATGTTCAAACAAATGGGGGTTTTAAATTCCTAACCACATGCATTCTAATAAATTCACTTAAATACCTAATTTCAAAGCAATTTACAAGAAGAAGAATATTTAATGTTTACCTTTGGAGCTTGAAATGAGAGATGAACTTGCAAAAACTTTGAAATTGAGAATGAGAGAGCAAGAAGAACATGGCTAGGGTTCCTTAGAAGACAAAAGTGTGAAAATGACTCCAAGTGGGTCAAAAAAATTAAAGTACTATGGGTCAACTGATGGGCCCAAGTGAGGACACAATATAAAATGAAAAACACGTAGCAGTTTTAAGCTGTTAAAACAGCATTGCCCGATGATACTTGCACGTTCTCTCGATAATCCTCACGTGATGCAGAAAAAAATTTCCGCTGCAAGTTTTAGCTGCATAATTTTTAGCCTATTTTTCCTACACAATTCTACATCAAATAAACCCAGAAAATTAAATACTTACAACGTTGGTGTGCCTCCCAACAAGCGCTTTGTTTAACATCGTTGGAGCTCGATAGTCTATGGTGATTTCACAAATCACCAAGATGAACCGCACTCGTTTCTTGATTCATCTCGCCAACAAGGTAGATTTTCAATCGCTGGCTATTCACAGTCCAAATTTCCTTTGAGATAGATCCTAAAACTCAATTGCGCCATAGTCTTTGACATCCTTTATCACGAACGGACCTGACCACTTAGACTTCAATTTTCCTGGAAAAAGTTTTAATCGTGAATTAAAGAGAAGCACCATTTGGCCAACTTTGAAGTCTTTGTGCCAGATTTTATTTTCATGATAGAGTTTGACTTTTTCGTTATACAACTTGTTGGAGTGGTACGCGTCATTGTGCAATTCATCTAGACCCTATAATTTAATTTTTCTTTTTCCTCCAGATAGGTTAGAATCAAAATTTAAGAATTTTATTGCACACAGAGCCTTGTGCTCAAATTCTACGAGAACGTGACATGTTTTGCCATACACCATTTGGAACAGTGTTAAACTAATAGAAGCTTTGTAAGCAGTGTGATACGCCAACAAAGCTTCACCAAGATTAAGCGACCATTCCTTCCATGAACTTGATACGATCTTTTCCAAAATCCTCTTAACTTCTCTATTTGAAACCTCGGCTTGGCCATTAGCTTGTGGAGGGTACGAATTCACCACTTTATGCTTTACACCATAGTTTTCCAAGACTTTTTCAAGAGTTGTATTGCAAAAGTGTGATTCACCATTACTAATTAAAACGCGCGGTGTGCCAAAACGGGAAAAATGTTTTTCTTTAGAAATTTACTGACCATTTTGCCATCCGCTCTAGGACAAGCTATCACTTTCATGCATTTATAAACGTAATCCACTACAACAAGGAAAAATTCATTCGAAAAATATGGGGGAAATGATCCTATAAAGTCTATCCCTCAAAAATCAAAAACATCAACTTCTAACATGCTATGCAAGGGCATTTCATCTCTTTTTCTAATTTCTCCACTCCTTTGACATTTATCATAATTATTAGCATGCAAGTATGCATCTTTGAAAAAAGACGTCCAATAAAATCCCGATTGAAGGACTTTTGTTTCCGTGCGCAAACCATTAAAATGACCTCCATATGGAGAATTATGACAATGCCAAAGTATATTCTTAGACTTCTGTAATGACACACACATTCTTAACAAATTATTACTACGAATCTAAAAATATATGGTTCATCCCAAACATAAAATTTCGCATCCGCCAAGAATATCCTCTTTTGGTCCCAAGTTAGATCCTCCGGTATCAATCTGGATGCCTTGTAATTCGCAAAATCGGAAAACCACAATCTAACTTGTACCATAAAAAGTTTTTCATCAGGAAATTCTTCTCTAACCTCACTTTCTTGGTTAGTAACCTCTACACTGACCAAGCGGGATAGGTGATCTGATACCAAATTCTCGGATCCTTTCTTGTCGCGAATTTCTAGATCAAATCCTTGCAACAAAAGTATCCAATGAATAAGTCTTTGCTTGGAATCCGGTTTGGTAAGTAAATACCGTATCGCCGCATGGTCGGTGTAGACTACAATCTTTGACCCAATGAGGTAAGATCTAAATTTTTCCAATGCATACATTATATGTAACAATTCTTTTTCAATTGTGGCATAATTAATTTGTGCCTCATTAAGAAATTTGCTAGCATAATGTATAGCATGAATTTTTTTCCTTTTCTTTGACCAAGAACCGCACCAACGACATAATCGCTAGTATCACACATTAGTTCAAAATTCATTTTCCAATTTGGTGCTACAATTATGGGTGCGATTGTCAAATTTTGTTTCAAATTATTAAAAGTTATCAAACAAGCATCATCGAAAATAAAAGACTTATCTTTGTTGAGCAAGTTGATCAATGGCCTTGCAATTTTGGAAAAGTCTTTAACAAATCTTTAGTAGAAGCTCGCATGACCTAAAAAGGTTCAGATTCCTTTCACATTCAATGGTGGTGGCGACTTCTCAATAACCTTCTCTTTTGTAAGTACGAAGTGCGCCTAAGAGGGGGGTGAATTAGGTACTTTAAAAATTTTCTGGTTTTAGTGATGATGGATATTATTTTTTTGGATTATGGTGAGTTTATGAAAGAGTAAAGTGCAGAAAAATAAAGAGACACAAGCGATATATCCTGGTTCCCCTCACAGTCCGAGAGTACTCCAGTCCCCTTTCAACATGAAAAACATTTCCTTATTCTGACAAACTTAAACAAGAACTACCCAAAACCAATAACAATTCTCTTGGACCAAGAACAATCCTCTTGGATTTTCACTATGTAAACAATGAGAACAATCCTCTCAAAGTGATTTCACTTGTATCCAACAATCCTAGAAAAACAAGATTCATAAAACCACTTAAACTTATTTCCAACAATCCTGAAAAATAAGCAAGTATATAGCAATATTTAATTTGAGTGAGTTTGAGTAGAAATGATCACTTTGAGTGATTTAACCAATGAATTGATCTTCTATTCTAATGATAATAGTATACAATGACTCAAGATATATAATGCTTAAAGTTTTCTGGTTAATAATATGTAAAAGTGTACAGAAAACTTGTGTATGAAAATGTATAACAGCTTGAGTTTGATTTTTGAAAATTCTTAAAATGTAATTGGAAGAGGTGTTGAAATGATTTTGAAAATCAGTATTTAGATGTTCATAGCACCCTTTTGAAACAACATAAATTTCTATAAATGAATCATGAACAATTGCCAAGATTGAGTGAAAGGTTTCCATGAATTGGTGTTATGAATATGCATGTGTAAAGCCGTTGTTTTTCAAAATTGTGCAAAATGAAATCGATTGCACCTTTTGTGTAAATCGATTGCACGAGGTTTCATCAGCTAGAATTTCAAATATTTTGAGTGTGAAATTGATTGCACAAGAGTGTAAATTGATTGCATTTGAAGTCAGTATCAAAAATTAGTTGAGTGCAATCGATTGCACAAACGTGCAAATCAATTGCACTTAGAAACAGTAGCAAATGTTTTGAAAAATTGAAGCATGCAATCGTTGCACTAATATGCAAATCGATTGCACTCAAGTGAAAAATGTTTTTTAGCTTAGAAAAACATGAGTAAAGATTTTGGACAAAGTAAAATATTTCTTTTGTCCATTGAGCATCTATGTCTTAAGTTCAAAGTAAGTATTATCATTATACCTTGAAATTTTCTAAGTGCTTGAACCAAAGACTTTATCCACATATGCTTTTAGCTTGATCAATAATCTTTTCCTTCTTTATCAATCATGGTTTGTAATCATCAAAACAAAAGTGCATTTGAGAGTCTTGATTTTACATTCTCCCCCTTTTTGATGATGACAAATGATCTTGCTTGATACATTGTAATTTTCGGAAAGAGCTTCTCCCCCTAAGATGTATAACTCCCCATTTGTATGAGAAGGTTGGAATCCTTTGAATTTGTTCATCTTGGTTGAAGAGTACCTTAAAAAAATTTAAGACAAAGAAATATACAAGCATAAAGTGCCACATCCTTCTCCCCCTTTGACATTATCAAAAAGAAGGGAAAGATGCAATAAAAATGGACAATAATAAAGCAATATAAAAAAACTTAATTAACCATGCATCACAATTTTTCATAGACATAAAAGCAAACGATTACAAAGAAATCTAACAACAACCAAAACGTAGCATAATTGAACAAATACAAAACCGAAAACAATAGATATAATAAAGTTGGACAGAACTTTATGGTTGATTTATGTCCCGGTTGTTATAGAACCAAGATCCTTGATTTAAAAATTGTTGTTGTAGAGGAGGTTTTGTGTAATGTTGTGGAGGTGCAGCTGGATTATTTGGGTCATATGGTGGAATGTGAAGATGAGAGTAAAGGTAAGAAAATTGTTGATTCACATCTGTGCGGAAGTCATTAATCCGGGTTGTTGTAGAATCGTTGATAGAATTCAATTGGTTGTTGATGTTGGTATTCATGGAGGCAAATTGTTGAGACATGAAATCCATAAGATCTCGATTGCTTGGACCAGATGGAGCAGTAGGTGGAGGAGGTACAACTTCACCACCTTCAACTTCTTGATCATTTCCTTCATCACTGACCACATCTTCACCAATGTAAGTTATAGTTTTTGTTTCTGAATTATAAGAACACCCATTCTTGAGTCAACATTCTTGATTGAAATCTTATGCAGATTTGGATCCATATTAACTTTCTCAAACCCAGCAAAATCAACTCCAAATTATTCCATAATTAATGTAACAAAGTAAGCATATGGTAGAAATTTCAATTTTGCATCAACCCCCAACATATGAACCATTATGAGACTTGCCCAATTAACACTTATACCTTTCTTTCTTGCATAGATCAACTGTATTTCTAGGTCAGTCACGGTGCACTGGTTTCCAGCCCGTGGAAACATAATATAGACCATGAAATAATGAAATAGTTGATCATCTATATAAAAGTTACCTGCACTCTATGAGTCTCTAGAGGGAATCACTCCTCCTAGACCACGAATCCTTTTGGCACGGAATTCAGCTTCGCTTAATCTTCCAATGCTGTAGTAAAATTCCTTTTTCCTGTAGTCATTCCATGCCTCATTTTCAGGGTCGTACAAAGAGCTTCCAGTGTAGGGAATATGTAGAATTTCACCAACAATCTCAGGGGTTAGGGATATTTTTGTACCCAATACATATGTCACCATCTTGCCTTTGTGAGGAGTTAAATTGCTGAAAAATACTCTTACCAGATCTGGATGATATCGACCAAATGATTAAATTAATGGTTCTAGTCCATAAGCAGTTAAGTTATTTTGAAAAGAGAAACATTCCTAGGGAAAAGATGATAGCATACCATATTTAGGATTGGACACTATCTTTCTTTGAAAATCCTTTGTAAATCTTGCTTCTTGTTCTTCGGTGAGAGATGAGATTAATGGATTCTCAGAGGATGAGTCAACCTTTTTCTTCCCTTTCTCTGAAGCCGACACCTTTCATTCTTTCCTTGAAGCCATGAATAAGGTGTTTTTAGGGTTTTGAGGGTTTTAGTTTTTTGAGAGGAAGATGTTTGATGAGCTGAAGTTTGGATATGATTTGTGAGTAAATAGAAATGAGTGGGTTGTATTATATGTAATTAAGTTTAATTGACTTTTCAATAATAGATATGAGCTTGGGAATATGAGAGAGAGAGAGAGAGAGAGTGAGAGAGAAGAATTCTGACCAATAAATATTTCTGTCATAAAAGCATGTTACAGTGGGTGCAATCGATTTGCATACAGATGCAATCGATTTGCACATGAAACAGAAGCAAAATAAAACTGAAACACACAGAGTGCAATCGATTTGCACTTATGGTGCAATCTATTTGCACTGAAACAGAAAGGTCAAAATCAAAAGCATTCAGTGAGCAATCGATTTACACTATTATGCAATCGATTTGCATCAACCAAAAACGACCAAAAACATATTTTTCTTAAACTTAAACACCACTTAACATATATATTCACATACAACAAGGTTAAGAAAAAATATATAAAATCATAACAAGGACAGAAAGCACTTTATATGTCGTGTTAATAAAGAATTCCACGCTCTCGTCATATTTTGTAAAACGGTTCTCTTGCCAAAGGTTTAGTGAAGATATCGACAAGTTGATTATGAGTATCTACAAATGTTACCTAGACATCTCCTTGAAGTACATGATCACGGAGGAAATGATGTCGTATGTATATACGTTTGATTCTTGAATGCATGACTGGATTCTTCGTAATGTTTATTGCACTTGTATTGTCGCACCGTAGAGGAATGCATCCTAGATCGAGTCCGTAGTCACGAAGTTGTTGTTTAAGCCACAAAATTTGAGCACAACTACTACCCACTGCAATATATTCTACTTCGGTTGTGCTAAGAGAAACGCATGCTTGTTTCTTGCAGGCCCATGATACTAATGTATTTCCAAGGATGTGACAAGTACCACTTGTGCTTTTTCTATCAGTTTTACAACCTGCACAATCCGCGTCAGAATAACCAACTAAGTTACAAACACTACCTTTAGGATACCATAATCCAACATTTGTTGTTCCTTTGAGATACTTCATGATCTGTTTCACTGCCATGAGATGAGATTCCTTTGGATTTTCTTGAAAGCGAGCACATAGAAAAACACTAAACATTATGTCAGGATGACTTACCGTCAGATATAATAAGGAGCCAATCATACCTTGATACTTTGTAATATCTATCGAAACACCTGATTCATCTTGATCAACATATGTACTAGAACCCATTGGTGTAGACACTGCCTTACAGTTATCCATGTCAAATCTTTTTAAGAGTTCCTTGCAATACTTGATTGGTTGATGAAGATGCCATCTTTTAATTGTTTGATTTGAAGTCTAAGAAAATAATTCATTTTACCCATCATGGACATCTCAAATTCTCCTTGCATCATTGCTGAAAATTCTTCACACATTTCATTATTTGAAGATACGAAAATAATATTGTCAACATAGACTTGAACTAGCAAAGTGTCATCTTTGATTTTCTTGATAAACAAAGTCTTGTCAACTTTACCCTTTTCAAAACCTTTTTCGCATAAGAAGTTGCTTAGCCGATCATACCATGCCCTTGGTGCTTGTTTCAAACCATAGAGAGCTTTTCTCAATTTAAAAACATGAGATGGATTCTTGAAATCTTTGAACTCCAGGGGTTGCTTAACGTAGACTTCTTCATTGATATATCCATTCAAGAATGCGCTTTTGACATCCATTTGGAAAAACTCAAAATTTAATGAGCAAGCATAGGCAAGTAAGAGACGAATAGATTCTAACCATGCAACCGGAGCGAAAGTTTCTTCAAAATCTATTCCTTCTTCTTGATTGTAGCCTTGTGCTACCAACCTTGCTTTGTTCCAAACAATTATTCCATTTTCGTCAAGTTTGTTTTTAAACACCCATCTTGTTCCAATAATGTGTTTGTTGCTTGGCCTAGGGACACGTTTCCAAACTTGATTCCTTTCAAATTGATTTAATTCTTCTTACATAGCGATAATCCATTGGTCATCGCCTAAGGCTTCATCAACTTTGGAAGGTTCAATTTGAGATACAAACGCCATGTTTAGGCAAGCATCTTTGAGATTTAGTCTTGTTATCACACCTTGACTTATATCACCAATTACTTTATTGATAGGATGATCTCTATGAGTTCTCCATTCTTTTGGTAGATCATTGAAATTTGATTCTTGTTGGGATGATTCTTCTTGTTGAATTGGTTGATCTTTGGAAGTATTTTCTTGAGGACCTTCTAGTATTTCATCATCATTATCATTACAAACAATATTATCTTCCTTAGAGGGGTTAGTTTCATCAAAAGATACATGCATTGATTCTTCAATTGTTAAAGTTATTTTGTTATAGATTCTATATGCCTTACTAGAAAGAGAGTAGCCAAGAAAAATACCTTCATCAGATTTTTTATCAAACTTACCAAGGTTATCTTTGTCGTTGTTTATGACAAAGCATTTGCAACCGAAAATGTGAAAGAAAGCAATGTTTAGTTTCCTCCCTTTGAAGAGTTCATATGGAGTTTTCTTCAGGATCGGTCTTATGTTAACTCTATTTCTAACAAAACATGCCATGCTCACCGCATCTGCCCAGAAATATTTTGGAAGGTTTGAATCGCTAAGAATCATTCTTGCAAGTTATACAAGATACCTATTCTTTATTTCTACCACTCCATTTTGTTGAGGAGTCCTTGGTGCCTAGAAGTTGTGAGATATTCCATGTTCTCCATAAAATTCTTCAAATAGAGCATTTTGAAATTCTCTGCCATGATCACTTCTTATGGAGGAAATTATTAGGGACTTCTCATTTTGAATTTGTTTAGCATACTTCTTGAATGGCTTGAATGCATCACGTTTCTGAACTAAAAAGAATGTCCAAGTATATCTAGAGAAATCTTCAACAATAACCAAACCATATACATTACCTTCGAAACTTCTTGTTCTTGATGGACCAAATAAGTCCATATGTAACAATTGTAGTGGCCTTGTAGTAGACACCACATTCTTAGATTTGAAAGTTGATTTTGTTTGTTTCCCTTTTTGACAAGCATCACAAAGTCTATCTTTGACGAGATTTCTTTTAGGCAACCTAATGACAAGATCATGCTTGATTAGTTTATTCAAGTGTTCCATGTGAATATGAGCAATTCTTTTGTGCCACAGCCATGAATCATCGTTGTTCGCCATGAGACATTTTACCTTAAAATATGGATCATCAAGGGAAATCATGAATATATTATTTATTCTTTTACCTTTAAGTATAACCTCATGTGTGACTTCGCCTTCTATCAAGCATTCATCCTTGGTGAACTTGATCTTGAATCCTTTGTCACAAAGTTGGCTAATACTAAGAAGGTTGTGCTTTAGTCCTTCAACATAAAGAATATCTTCAATGGATGTGAAAGGTGGAGCACCAACTTTGCCTTTGCCAAGAATTCTTCCCTTATTATTGTCTCCATAAGTGACAAAACCCTTGGCCTTTAGAGCTAGATTTGAAAATTGGTTTATGTCTCCCGTCATATGCTTTGAACAACCACTATCAAGATACCAAAGATTTCATGTGGTCTTCAAGCATACCTACAAAACAAATTAGGCTTTGTTAGATACCCAAGTTGCTTTGGGTACTTCATAATTAGTGCCTTTCTTTACCCACGCATAATGTCCACTTGCCACACTAAAGTTTCTAACATAGCAAGCATTAGGTGTATGGCCTTTAATACCACAATAAAAACAAGTAGGTTCAAATTTACTTCTATATCTAGAAGGATAAGATTTTTTCTTAGGAAATGTTTTCTTTTTAGGATAGTGATGAACTATTTTAGGTTTGTTCACTTTCTCTTTGGATGATTGATCACTAGCCTTAAGAAAGATACTTTTATTAGAACTTGGTTTTGAAAACATTGAATATCCAAGTCCACTTTTATCAATGGAGTATCTTTGTTGGTTAAGAACACCTTCCAATCCAATTTGGCCTTTTTCATATCTTTCAATGACTCTTTTTAGTTGGACAATTTGGAAAGAGAGTTATTCACAATTTTTGCATACAAAATTCTGTTTTTGTTCATCACTTAATTTTAGTTTTTCTTCTTTGAAATCTTTTTCCATACATTAACATTTTTCTTCTAAAGATGAAATTTGTTTCTTTTGATATGAGATAGTTTTATACAGAATTTTGCATTCATTTAATAGTTCATCTATAACACCTTGTGCATCACTATCAAAAAGAGAAAATTCATTACTAACCTCATTGTCTTCATCATCGGAATGGTGTGAGGCCATCAATGCTAGATTTGCACTTTCATCACTATCAGAATCGGATGAGGAGCTTATTTCATTATCCTCCCATGCAACATATGCCTTTTTGTTCTTGAATCCCTTTTTTCTTTTGTAGCCACCTTTCTTGGAGAGTTTCAGACAATCCGGCTTGAAATGACCTTGCTTACTACATTCATAACATGTGCCTTTTTCTGTTGATGTGGAAGCTTCCTTTTTCTTGAATTGTTTCTATCCTTTTGAGTGAGAAAAGTATTTGTCATTTATACCAAAGAACTTACCAAGCCTTTTAACAAGAATCATGACATTTTCATCTTCTTCCGGATTATCTTCCTTTTAAACTTCCTTGGAATCTATCTTTAAATAAATATTCTTGGATTTCTTCTCTTGATTTTCATGTTTTTCAAGTCTTCCGAGTTCTGTTTCATATTCTTGGAGTTTCCAAAACAACGTTGCGGAAGTCATTGAGGAGAGACTTTTCTTTTCTGAAATTGTTGTTACCTTTGGTTGCCATTCCCTAGTCAAGGACCTAAGTAATTTCAAATTTAATTCATCATTTGTCAAAGTCTTACCAAGAGCACTTAGATGATTTGTCAAGTGCACGAATCTCTTTTGTAGGTCAAGGATGGTTTCTCCGGGCTGCATTTGAAATAATTCGTATTCTTAACTCAGGGTATTTAGTCTTGATCTTTCAAATTCAACAGTTACTTCATGAGTTTGTACCAAGGTATCCCATATTTCTTTCGTTGTTTTGCATGCCAAGACACAGAAGAATTCATCCATGCTAAGTGCACCTTGAAGAAGATTTATTTCCTTTTTATCATAGAGAACCTTCTCCTTATCATCTTCGTCCCATGCAGCCTTAGGATTTGATGAGCCAACACCATTGATTACTGTTATAGGGATAAAAGGACCATTCTCTATGGTATCCCATATTTCTTCTCCTTGTGCTTCTAGATATGCCTTCATGCGTATTTTCCAGAAGTCAAAATATTCACCACAAAATAGATGAGGCTTGTTGTTACTACCAGCATCTTTGAAAATGGGATTTTGATTTGTGGAAGCCATTTTGGATCTTTTAGGAACATGTTACCTATAACCTGCTCTGATGCCAATTGTAAGTACAAAGTGCGCCTAAGGGGGGGGGGGGGGGGGGGGTGAATTAGGTACTTTAAAAAATTTCTGGTTTTAATAATGATGGGTATTATTTTTCTGGATTATGGTGAGTTTATGAAAGAGTAAAGTGCATAAAAATAAAAAGACACAAGTGATATATCCTGGTTCCCCTTACAGTCCGAGAGTACTCCAGTCCCCTTTCAACATGAAAGAGATTTCCTTATTGTGGCAAACTTAAACAAGAACTACCCAAAACCAAGAACAATCCTCTTGAACCAAGAACAATCCTCTTGGATTTTCACTATGTCAACAATTAGAACAATCCTCTCAAAGTGACTTCACTTGTATCCAATAATCCTGGAAAAACAAGATTTATAAAACCACTTAAACTTATTTCCAACAATCCTGAAAAATAAGCAAGTATATAGCAATGTTTAATTTGAGTAAGTTTGAGTAGAAATGATAACTTTGAGTGATTTAATCAATGAATTGATATTCTCTTCCAATGATAATAGTATACAATGACTCAATATATATAATGCTCAAAGTTTTCTGGTTAACAATATGTGAAAGTACGAAGAAAACTTGTGTATGAAAATGTATAACAACTTGAGTTTGATTTTTGAAAATTCAGAAAATGTAATTGGAAGAGGTGTTGAAATGATTTTGAAAATGAGTATTTACATTTTCATAGCACCCTTTTGAAACAACATAAAATTATGTAAATGAATCATGAATAATTGCCAAGATTGAGTGAAAGGTTTCCATGAATTGGTGTTATGAACACGCATGTGTAAAGCTGCTGTTTTTTGATGACACACAAATATGTGATATTTCTGGCTTGATATACACCAAATATTTCTCATACTTTAGTTTAAATTAAATTATTTTATAAGTGTTATGCAGGTATTTTTCTATTTTTTGCAGATATGCATTAAGCCGAACACTTTTGAAGAAATGAAGAAAAAAGGGTGCAAAAACTAGCAAAAAGGCCTAAGGAGAAGAAAGGAGCCCAAAAGCCCATTACACATGTGAGCACGTGGCCCACAATTAGGAAGGCCTTAACGACCGTCAAGGAGACGTGACGAACGTCACGCGCCATGAAGACCAAGTGACTATCGTAACTTGAATGTGACGAACGTCACAAGCCATTACTCCACTTTCTTCTCATCCAACGGACAGAAACACGTTCAAGGGTTAATCTAACGACTTCTTACATTTTCTCACCCACTCAGTCAAAGGTCCAACAAACGTGACAAATGAATGGCCCTATTATTTCTCAAAGAAGGAAGTAAACTGTTCCTACATTTTCGAGAGCAACTGATCAAGCAAGCCCTATAAATAGAGCCTTAGACCACAGTAGAAGGGGTTCTTCTTTTTGGGCAAGAAAGTTTAGAGGTTTTATTGAGCGAATATTCTTTTCAGCAGCATTCTTTTCAGCATTATTTTATTTCCCAGTTATTTCTATATTCCTTTCTAGCATTATTCTTTTCAGTTTTATTTTCTTCTGTACGGTTAAATATATCCTCCGATCGAAGAAAAGCCTACAATTTGTGTAGGAGTGCTTCTGTCTTCAGAGTTATTGCCAGGTTTATGTTTACAAATTCTTATTGCTTATTAATTGATATAATTATGTTTATTTGTGTTTCTCCTTTAAATTATTCTGCGATTTGGTTTAATATTATGTCAGGCTAGAAATCCTATACCGGTATGTAAAGTCAATCAACCGAGGGAACGAGTAACTTAGTCGGGATTATTTTTACTACCAAACTTTCTTTTCTAGCCTAAGTTACTATTTTTCAAATCATTAAATTGTTTTTTTACGGAAGTAAAAAACAGATAGAGGTTAGGGTCAACAAAGCGGAAGTTTGAGATCTTTTAACTGGACAGTAGTAATTAGGCATTGGCTTAAAATACAGCGAAAGCACTTTAAAGTTAATTAAGATTTTGTTTAGTTTCCAAAAAGTGTTTTTAACTCCTGCGGGATGGCGGAAGCGTACGTTAGGACTCAACTGCATAGCCTAGATCAACAAAACGACAGTGTGAGACGAAGGTTTTTAAACTAGATAGGTTTTACTGAAAGCTGTTTTGAAAATATAAAGACGCCCGAAAGGTCGCTAGTTCCCGAGGTAAGACTGTTGCATACTGGTAATTAAGCTCATTGATTATTAAAATCCAATTTAATTTAGTATCTAGTTTTCCCTACAACCCAAATTAAATATTCATTAGCTTTAGATTTGCGAAGTAACAATAGAAGACGGTAGATCGATTCATCAGTCTTTGTGGTTCGATATCTTTTAAAACTACTTGATAAGACTGTGCACTTGCAGTCCGAATCATTGGATACATAAGTACAAATCCCATGATCAAGTTTTTGGCGTCGTTGTCGGGGACTGATTTAAGTCGATATCGCTACTCTTTTGTTACGCAGTAGAGACTAGAGCAAAAACAAAAACTTCTCTCTTTCTTCTCTATTTCTTTCTCTATTTCTTTTCTTTTCTTCTCTTACTTGTATGCCAAACATTAGTTCGCAAGGCGAGCCATTATACATACAAATCAATGATATCGAGCGTTATCTCAGACTTAGACACCGCATTCAAGAGTATCATCTCTTGCATAACACTCAACCTCGTCAATCATTCGAACTGCCCATTTCTCCACCATCTGAAGAAATGGTTGCCAACCCTGCTCCGCACCCACTCAAATCCTATGCCATACCCTCACAAGATGAACCACATAATAGCATTGCTGCCCCTCCAATCGAGGCTAACAACTTTGAACTGAAACCCTCTTTGTTATCTGCTGTGCAACAAAACCAGTTCTCTGGTGGGTCGATGGAAGACCCTAATCTTCATCTATCAATATTTCTACAGTACGCAGATACAATCAAGAACAATGGGGTAAGTCAAGAGGCAATAAGACTTCGTCTCTTCCCTTTCTCTCTAAGAGACAGAGCAAGAGCTTGGCTCCAATCTCTACCCGCAAACTCAGTCACTACATGGGACGAGCTGAAGAAAGTCTTTCTTGCGAGATATTTTCCACCAAGTAAAACAGCTATGCTAAGATCTCAGATAAGAAATTTTAGACAAAAGGAGAATGAATCCCTTTTCGATGCTTGGGAAAGGTACAAATATTTGATGAGACTATGCCCACATCATGGCCTAGAAGAATGGTTGATTATCCACACCTTCTATAATGGTCTCCTCTACAATACAAGATTAACAATAGACGCTGCCGCAGGTGGTGCACTTATGGACAAATCCTACATCGCTGCCTATGCTCTAATTGAAAGTATGGCCCAAAACCACTATCAGTGGGGAAGTGAAAGAGGACACACAGACAAAGGTACTACAGAGAAAGCACCGACAAAAGGAGGAATGTATGAGATAAGCGACCTAGACAGTGTCCACGCTAAGGTAGATGCCCTCACCATAAAGATTGATAATTTGACCGCAATACCTCCAGCCACCGTGGCTGCTATAACTCCTAATCGCAAAATATGCAGAGTGCCTGGACATCTAGTTACTGAATGTAAGATCTTGGCAGGAACTCAAACTGACCAAGTGAATTATACCCAAGGAAACCCTTACTCAAACACGTATAACCCTGGATGGAAAAATCACCCAAATTTCTCATATAAAAACTCCAATGCGTTGTATGCTCCGAACCAAGCACCTGCCGTACCACCTGGATATCAGAAAGCCCCTGCAAATTCTCCTAGTGCACCTAGAAAATCAAACTTAGAACTGATGATGGAGAACTTCATAGCTACTCAAGCACAAACAAATAAAGACGTCCAAAATCAGAACATACATACTAATGAGCAAATAAAACAATTAGAAAACAAAATAGATGCTTTGGCCACCCACAATAAAATGTTAGAAACCCAAATATCTCAAGTGGCTCAACAACAAGCACCTACACCTGCACCGACTGATACATTTCCCGGTCAACCACAACCTAACCCGAAGGGGCATGCTCATGCCATCATATTAAGGAGTGGAACCGAGTTAGATGGACCGCCTGACCCAAGACTGTCAAATCAAAGTATGTATCAAAGGGTTGAAACATCAACTGAGAAGGAGAATCAACCAGAGAAACCAGAGGTAGACGAAGAAGATAAAGGAGGAGAGGCCAAAGAAAAAGAAAAACCTTATGTGCCTCCACCGCCTTATAAACCCCAAATCCCTTTTCTTGGTAGATTAGCCAAACCTAAGAATGTAGTGAAATTTAAGAAATTCGTAGAACTTCTGAAACAACTTAATATAACAATTCCTTTCACATAAGCTATAACTCAAATGCCCTCATATGCCAAATTCCTCAAGGAAATCTTATCTAACAAGAAAAAGCTAGAAGATGACGAAACAGTTACGCTTACAGCATAATCTAGTGCGATTATCCTGAACAAGATGCCTCTTAAGTTGAAAGACCCCAGAAGTTTATCTATACCATGCCATATAGGTAAGTTCGTCATAGACAAAGCCCTATGTGATTTAGGAGCTAGTATTAGCGTTATGCCTTTATCCATATGCAACAAACTGGAAATGGGTGAACTAAGACCGACAAAGATGTCCGTTCAATTAGCGAATCAATCCGTCAAATACCCAGTAGGAATCTTAGAAAATGTTCCTGTACGAATAGGCCAATTCTACATCCCTACAGATTTCATAATCATGGACATTAGAGAAGACGAAAGCACACCTATCATCTTAGGAATACCATTCCTAGCCACCGCCGGAGCTATCATAGATGTAAAAAAGGGAAAATTAATCTTTGAAGTAGGTGAAGAGAAAGTCTAATTTATTCTGACACAATTCTTACAAGTGCCCGCCATAGATGACACATGTTATCTGGTGGACATCATGGACGAATGCGTAAGAGAAATTGAATGGGAACTAATACCTTGTTCCGAAACCATGAAGATTCCCACACCTCTTATATTCGAAGATAACAAATGGTGTCCTAAATACTGAGACGACAATCTGAGTGAATGCTTAGCTCTGACACCCGATCACATGCCTTGCCCAAGAAAACCGGCATTAGATCTTAAGCCATTACCTAAGACCCTCAGATATGAATTCCTTGACACCGAGTTAAAACGACCTGTAATTGTCAACGCGGACTTAGGACAACATGAAACAGACAAATTATTACAAGTCTTAAGAAAATATCCCTCCTCCTTAGGATACAACATTACATATCTCAAAGGAATAAGTCCTTCCATTTGCATGCATCGTATTATGCTGGAAAATGACTGCAAATCTTCTAGAGAACATCAACGAAGAATTAACCCAATATGGAGCACCGTAGGTAAAGATGAAGTTAAAAAACTTTTGAACGCAGGAATCATATACCCGATCTCCGATAGTTAATGGGTAAGCCCAGTCCACTGTGTACCAAAGAAAGGTGGTATAACGGTAACAACAAACAAAGCAGGCGAAGCTGTAGCAGAACAAACTATAAGCGGAGCTAGAATGTGTATTGACTATAGGAAGCTAAATAAGGCCACTCGAAAGGACCATTTCCCTCTACCATTCATTGATCAAATGCTTGAAAGATTAGCTAAGCACTCACATTACTGTTATCTAGACGGTTACTCCGGATTCTTTCAAATCCCTATTCACCCCGATGACCAAGAGAAAACAACATTCACATGTCCTTATGGAACTTTCGCCTACCGACGAATGCCGTTTGGATTATGCAATGCTCCCGCCACGTTTCATAGATAACATTATGGAGGTCTTTATGGACGACTTCTCTGTATGTGGAGAGAGTTTTGAAGATTGTCTGGTGAATTTGGAGAAAGTTTTGGAGAGATGCGTAAAAGTTAACCTCGTTCTGAATTGGGAAAAGTGCCACTTTATGGTCAAATAAGGAATCGTACTAGGACACGTTGTGTCTGAAAAGGGGATTGAAGTCGATAAAGCTAAGATCGAAGTCATAGAAAACTTGCAACCCCCTAAAACAGTAAGAGAAATACACAGTTTGTTAGGACACGCCGGTTTCTACCGACGATTCATAAAAGATTTCTCGCAAATATCAAAACCTCTAACCACCCTCCTTATGAAAGACGTTGAATTTGATTTTGATGACAAATGCCTAAAAGCATTTAACCAACTAAAAACAGCTCTTGTATCCGCACCAATCATGCAACCACCTGATTGGAGACTTCCATTTGAAATCATGTGCGACGCGAGTGATTACGCCGTAGGTGCAGTCCTGGGACAACGAAGTGATAAGAAGCTTCATGCGATATATTATGCTAGTAGAACCTTGGACCCTGCACAAATGAATTACGCAACAACGGAAAAAGAACTTTTAGCCGTAGTCTTTGCACTAGACAAATTTCGCTCCTACCTAGTAGGCGCAAAAATAATCATCTATACAGACCATGCAGCTATTAGATATCTCTTAACCAAGCAAGACTTAAAGCCGAGACTCTTGAGATGGATTCTTCTTCTACAAGAGTTCGATTTAGAAATTAAAGACAAAAAAGGTACCGAGAACGTAGTAGCCGACCATTTATCTCGAATGGAACAGCTGACACCAGAAGAAGTACCTATTAACGATGACTTCCCGTATGAACGTCTGTTAGCTCAGATGGACTTAGGAGATGCCAGTAAAGAACCACCTGAATCGAATCCAAATAAACTGCTTTTAGGACTTGATACACAAGCTGCTAACAATGATTCACGAGAGAGCCAAGACGAAATAAATAATGATATAAAAGAAGCCGTGGTCTCTGTCCGAACTAACCAAACCATACCATGGTACGCAGACATAGCAAACTACTTAGCTGCCAAAATACTACCCCCTGATATGTCTTATCAATAGAAGAAAAAATTCTTTCACGATTTGAAACATTACTTTTGGGATGAACCTTTACTATTCAAGAGAAGTGCCGACGGTATTTTCCGACGATGCATCCCGGAAAACGAAATTGAAAGCATTATTTCTCATTGTCATGATGCCCCTTACGGAGGCCACGCTAACACATCAAAGACATGTGCCAAAATTTTGCAGTCTGGTTTCTACTGGCCAAATTTGTGGAAAGATGTGCACATTGCCATCCTAAACTGCGACGGATGCCAACGCACCGAAAATATATCCAGACGCGATGAGATGCCTCAGACTGGCATTCTACAAGTTAAAGTCTTTGATGTATGGGGAATCGACTTCATGGGACCATTTCCATCCTCATTCGGCAACAAATATATACTCGTGGCTGTAGATTACGTTTCAAAATGGATTGAAGCAATAGCTTTTCCAACAAACGATACTAGAGTTGTGATTAAACTCCTCAAAACCATTATATTCCCAAGGTTTGGTGTACCCAAACAAGTTATAAGCGACGGTGGCTCCCACTTCATATCAAGAATCTTTGATAAACTCCTAAGCAAATATGGGGTGAAGCACCACGTCGCAACGCCATACCACCCCCAAACAAGCGGACAGGTGGAAGTCTCAAATCGAGAAATAAAACAAATATTGGAAAAAACTGTTGCCACGTCAAGAAAGGATTGGTCGGCTAAGTTACCTGACGCATTATGGGCCTACAGGACGGCATTCAAGACACCAATAGGTACAACACCCTTTAAACTCATCTATGGAAAATCATGCCACCTGCCAGTGGAAATTGAACACAAAGCTTACTGGGAAATTAAAACTTTAAACCTAAGCTACACTGCGGCAGGAGAGAAAAGGATCCTCGACATAAATGAATTCGAAGAACTAAGATTAGACGCATATGAAAATGCAAGGATCTATAAAGAAAGGACGAAAAAATGGCATGACAAACGAATCTCAAGGAAAGAATTCAATGAAGGAGATGTAGTTATCCTATTCAACTCTCGTCTGAAACTTTTCCCTGGAAAACTCCGTTCATGATGGTCTGGACCATTCGAAGTAACCAAAGTTTTCCCCAGTGGTGCCATAGAGATTAAAGGAAAATCCATGAATCCATTCTTAGTAAATGGTCAACGCCTAAAGCATTATTACAGTGTCAAAAATAAGGATTACACCGCGAGCTTAATGTTATTAGAGCTACCGCACGAATTTGGAAACTAATTCACGTCTAACAACATTGTCAAGCTAACGACATTAAACAAGCGCTGTGTGGGAGGCAACCCACAAGTTTCTTATTTATTATTATTTATTATCTCTCCAATATCTTTATCTTTTATTTTTATTTTTTGGTTCTGCATTTTGATTTTTACTTTCCAATTTTTTTCCTTTTCTTTCTTTCTCCCACAACATATTTTACTTATTTGAATTTTTCTTTTACAAATTTTAGTACCGACTCACAGGAACCTACAAACTAAAATTCATGGATACTATCATTTTTGCCTCGGAGACCCAGCAGAGACGATATGAGATTCTGGCTCAGCGCCAGATGAGTATGACCATGTATGTGCATGATCCCACCTTGACAGCCTTAGGAATCAGGGAAAGTGTCTACTTTATGTTTAACCAGATAGGATGGTAGGGGTTCCTAGCCCATAAACACCCTACACACCAACGCCTCACCTTGGAGTTCTTGAGCTCCCTCATCTATAAACCCACACAAGGCTTAGGGCGTAGTAGAGGTCAGATGTCCTTTAGATTGTTCAGTTTCACCCACCAGTTTACAGTTTGCAGTCTAGCTGAGCTGCTAGGATTCCCTAGTTCTTTAGACGCCCACATGGAAACCCAGGCGGATGACTACCTTAACTTTGAGCTTAATCACTTTTGGAGAGACATAGCGGGCCAATATCCTGAGGACCCCGACCACCTTGATGCCACCGAGATTCATAACCCTGCGATTAGGTATTTCCATCACATTTTATCTTTCACATTTTTTGGAAAACCTATTAATCGACTCTCAGTTTCTAGGGATGAGTTGTTCATCATTTACTGTGCTTTTCAGTCCAGACCAGTCATTAGTTCATCATTTATGATCGCCAACATGTCAGCTATAGCTCAGTGTACCCATGGCCCCATCTGTGTCGGCGGGCTAGTCAGTATGATAGTCGAAGCCCTATCCCTACGGTCATCTCTGTCGCGCCTTACACCGTACGCCAAATATTATACCATGGACATCCCTTTTTGCTTTAACATTTCTTTGATTGGTAACCTCAACCCACCCCACTTTCAGCTGCTTGTCCAAAATAACCCTGTCTATTACTTCAAATTGCCTAGCCCCGAGCATACCAGTGTCTATACCAAGACAAATTGGCTATATCCCCTAGAGAAGACAGACGAACACGACCCTGAGAGGGAGGAGAGCGACCCATCCACACCCACCAGTGAAGAAGTGAAAAACACAAGAAGGGGGGGGGGTGGGGGTTGAATTGTAAAACTTGAAATCAACTGCAAACAACGCGTTATTTTTATCTTGGTTCGTTTGATCTCAAACTACTCCAGTCCACCCGTCAAGGTGATTTTGCCTCTCTCCGACGAGGTCTTAATCCACTATATTCAACTGAATATTACAACTTCTTTAACAACTGCTAAATCCTTCTTGAGTCTAAACCACAGACCGATTTCTCAAGGAAATTCTTTCTTACAGATAAATGAAAACTATGCGTGTTGAATGTTTTCTACAAAAACTCTATATCACAACTGTGATAATACGCAAAATTAAGCTTATGTTAAACTGGATGCTATAACTATAGAGTAAGCAATTTGAGAGATATAGCAAACTGTATAAGTGAGGATAATGATGATTTGCTTCAAGCGTGTAAAGCGTTGTAGAGCATTAGCCATTTCATTCTTCACTGACTTATTTATATAGCATTTGGAAAAGATACGTTGTAGTCAATTATGCCATTTCAATGTCCATTATGTTCTTTCCATATTGAGAAGATCTTGTCTTGGAATACAGCCGTTGGAAATAAAGTGTCTTGAATGCACAGTACCGTTGTTACTTAAGCGTGTTGCTGGCTTTGGCTTATTCTGATGCTTCTAGCTGCTGATGATATTATTTTGGTCTTGATCAGAGTGTAAAGTAAGTTACGCGCAGATCTGTTCATCAAGCTTCAACGTAAGCACATGCTTTGATCTTCTGATGCTGGCATATATATTTTCATCTTCTGATGCTGATATTGATGTTTCATCTTCTGATGCTGATATTGATGTTCTTATGCTGGTATCCATTAGAGTTTCTGTAAATATACAATATAATTTTTTAGGTAGCATATATATCTCATATGAATTATACAATTTATTTAATCTAGCATTTTGTTATCATCAAAACTTTAACTTGGGGTAGTAGATTCAAACTTTGTTCTAACAATCTCCCCCTTTTTGATGATGACAAAACCCATATATTGTATCAGAGATAGACGGGTAGGTATCAAAGATAAGGAGGAATAAAAAGGTATCAGGGCTTAAGAGGAATAAGAGAAAAAACTATCAGAGTTATGATCAGAAAAACTCCCCCTGAGTTTATTACTTCCCTTTTAATTCCATGAGTCCTTAGCATCAGATCTTTATTGAACTTTCCTTTGAGCATCAGATCTTTCCTTTACCATCATCAGATTCTTGTACCTGTAAGCTTATGCAGAACAAGGAACATTCAAGTATATCAGAGTGTTAGAATGTTTGAGAATTTTGTCTCAGTAATCCGTTATTGAAAAATATCATTCTTTCTCCCCCTTTTTGTCAGCAATCAAAAAGTGCAAATAATTGAAGTTAAAAAAACACGATCAGTGCAGAAAAACGATTGCATTTAGTTCAGAGAGCAGAAAATATTACAGATAACATGTAAAGAAAACAATGAAAATATCAAGAAACAAAATCTAAGGAGCGGGTGGAAGGCGTGTGAATAGAGCTTCTAGCATGTTCTTAATCTGATCAGTGGTTTCCTTCTGCTGATGCACCATGCTAGCTACTGAGTCAATCTAGATATCCTGAATATCCATCCTTTCCTTCATCCGTTGATCATTCTCATCCATTCTTGCCTGCAGTCTAAGATCATTTTGCTTCAGCTCTTCAAGAGTCTGCTTGTCCAATGCAGCTTGAGAGACATCAGAATCAGGATGCTTCTGAGAGCTTTCTGCAACATCTTCTTCTTGACTAAGGTCTTCAGCTGGAATCGTCTGATCTTCTGCTGGTTGAATTGTTGAAGCTAGACGCTTTTCAGACCAAGGCTCACTGTCCAGATGAAGCACTTCCTCCTTCAGCAGCTGACTCATGACAGGACCTTCAACTTCTTTCAGCAGATTGTTGAAGTTCTGTTGAGCCTGTTCATAATTTATGTCTTGCAGCTTCAAGGTTTCAGCGCGTACCCACTTTCTGAATTGTGTCCAGAGTTGGTCTGAAGTAGCATGATCAATCATTCCCGGACAAGCCTGCTTTAGAGAAGCAATCCAATTCTGCATGTCTGTTTCAAAATTCAAGATGCTAGAACCAACATCTGGTTGTTTGGGTTTGGGAATCGGAATGGCAGTTTTATTTATAATGGCAGCAAAGCGTTCAAGGACTGTTAGATCAATGAAGGTTTTGCTGTGGTTATCTGGATTTTGCTCGGGTGAGGGAGTAGGAGAATTAGAAATGATTATTGGACTTGGTGGAGTGTGTGGAGGAGTTGTTTCTGGTGAGGATGGTAGTTGAGGTATGTTCACAGTTGTACCACAAGGCAGTTGAATGGCCAAGGGTTGTGGTTCATAGGATTCAGGTGATTGAGGTTCAGGGGTTTGAGCCTCAGAGTGTTGAGACTCAGAGTGTTGAGGTGAGGGTGGATTAAGTTCTGGTTATGGAGATGGAGGTTGTGGAATTTCTGGTTGTGGAGATGGAGGTTGTGGAATTTCTGGTTGTGGAGATGGAGGTTGTGGAATTTCGGGTTCTTCTGGTATTGGTGATAGTGTAGTTGCTGGTTGTGGTGAATGGGGAGTTTCTGGTTGAGGATTTGGATTTTCTGTATGAGGAGCGGAAGAGTGTTGATTTATTTCAGAAATAACTTCTTGAAGTTCTGGTTCTGTTGAGGTTGTAGGTTTTGGATTATGAGGTTTGGCGCGAGATCTTCTGAGGGTTAATGACTCATAAGGGTTAAACTCAGGTTCAGTATCATCGATGGTTGGAATGGGAATTGGGATTTCAAATGAAGTTGGGGTTGGAATAGATGTTGGAACAGCAGATAAAATTAAAACATTAACAGAAGACAAATTACCTCTCTTCTTTGGGGTCTGTTGAGACGATCCTTCTGATACAGCTTTTCTCTTCTTAGTCTTCTTCAAAGTGACTTCTGGTGCTTGCTGGTGCAGATCCTTAATGTTCAGAGTGGGATCTGTGCCATCATCCTTACAAGCATCCAAGTATCTGAGAATAATGACTGGTTTAGAGTCAATCTCAGAGAATATAGGAAAGTCGTCCAGAGGGACTCTTCGGCTGGTGATTTCAGCATGAGGAGTGACGCTGGGCTCCTTCCTTATGTTCTCTATCAGCTTCATCTTCTTCAGATTCTTGGCATTCAGCTGCTTGCCAACAGAAGGTTCTATAGAGCTTAATTCCTGTGCCTCTGACAGGTGTTCAATCAGCCTATTCTCCGTTAGAATATCTGATATCAATCTGCCGAAGGGTATCCAATCCCTTTTAGTCCTTTCTTCTTCTCTCGTATCCTTGACGCTGGTCCTCAGATGGTTGAACAGAAGATAAGCCAAATTAATCTTTACCTTCTGATTAATAAAATAGATCAGAAACTGCTGATCTATGTTTATATAATCAGGAGAGCTTGTGGGCTTCCTGTGATTGAAGCAACCTAGAATAATCTTTGCCCAAATTCTGTGCTGATCTTCCAGGTCTCTTATTTTGCTGGAGGGAACCCCATGAGTGAAAATCTCTCTTGCAATAACAACAGCATCTGAGCATCTTTCTGCCATGTCGATACAGCGGATACCACCACCAGTGTATCCAATCAGCCTTGCAATGTGATCTTCAGTGATCACAATCTTCTTTCCCATGATATATGACGTAACCTGATGAGTTGAGGAAGACGCATGAATCCAGAATTCTTTAACCAAGATGGGGAACGTTGGACCCACCAACCTATCAAAGTACCTTTCCCATCCTTGTGCCTTAATTTCTTCAGTCAAATCAAACCCATTTTCCTTCAAGCTGTTGAAATCAACTATCAATTCTGACAGAACTTCCAAGTTCTTGACCGGAGTTAGGAGCGTTCTGAAGGGAATCTGATACTGTTCAGAAGAAGCATCTTGCTGGGAACCTGCAGATGGAATGCTAGAAGATGCCATGTTCACACAAGGGTTTGAGAGACAAAGTTTGAAAAAGGATTTCACACAGTAAGAAGTGAAAAAAAATGCATAAGGGTTTTGAAGATTGTAGGAGACGGTAAAAATGCATAAATGATGTTTAAGGTGTTTAAATAGGTTTCAAAAAGTGTTTTGAAAACATAAACAAAAACGTTTCAAAAATAAATCATGATCACTTGCATTTAATGTTGGCTGATTTTAGGGGATTTAGAAAGATATTGGAACGGTTACCCATGACATGTGTCTCAATGCATCCAATCAGCGCTTCGCCTTCTCAAAAGCGTGCACGCGTGTTCTGCCTCAGGGATTGGCTGATGACTGGATGACACTTGTTTGATTTAGTGAACAGCACATCTATCCTTGAGATGAGACACTCAGATCTTTAAGGATAGACTCTGATACAATCTGCATGTCTAACTTTCTGAAAGAAGATTGATCAGAAGTTCACAGTAAAATAAGACACATTCTGAAGGTTAATATATAGAATTAAAAGATTTTCACTCTGGGAAGAGCTTCATGCTGAGATGTTTCAGAATGAAGTTGAATCTATCTTCAGAAAGTGGTTTTGTGAAGATATCATCCCATTGATGGTCTGTATCAATAAATTTTAAGTTTAAAATGCCTTTCTGAATATAGTCCCTAATGAAATGATGTTTTATTTTTATATGTTTAGCCCTAGAATGCAAAATCGGATTTTTACTTAAGCAAATGGCAGAAGTGTTGTCACAGAGTATAGGAATGTTACTCTCAAATATCTGAAAGTCTTCAAGCTGACTTTTCATCCAGAGTATTTGTGTGCTGCATCCAGCTGCTGCTATGTACTCAGCTTCTGCTGTTGATAGCACAATTGTGGATTGCCTTTTGCTGGACCAAGAGATCAGATTTTCTCCCAGAAACTGGCAGCTTCCAAAAGTACTTTTACGCTCTACTCTCTGTAGACCTTCTGTTCTACCTGTTTGCTTACCTCTTCTCTTTGCATAATGTACGTGGGATGCATTGGAATCTTTGATGGCTTACATTCTGAAATATCAAATTTCTTCAGAAGTTCTCTGACATATTTTCTCTGATGAATGTAAGTTCCCTCTGGAGTTTGATTGATCTGTATTCCTAGAAAGAACTTCAGTTCCCCCATGAGGCTCATCTCAAATTCTGCCTGCATACACTTAGCAAATTTTCTTCCAAGAGAAGGATTAGTAGATCCAAATATAATATCGTCAACATAAATCTGACACACTAAGATGTCTTTCTTAACTGTCTTACAGAATAAGGTTGTGTCCACCTTCCCTCTGGTGAATTCCTTTTCTAACAGAAAGTTACTTAGTCTTTCATACCAAGCTCTGGGAGCTTGTTTCAGACCATACAGTGACTTCTTTAGTTTAAAAACATACTCTGGATTTTTTGTACTTTCAAAACCAGGGGGTTGGTGCACATAAACCTCTTCTTCTATATATCCATTTAAGAATGCACTCTTGACATCCATCTGATATAGAGTGATGCCTTTATTGACAACAAAAGAAATCAAAAGTCTGATAGATTCTAACCTGGCGACTGGAGCAAAGGTTTTTGTATAGTCTATCCCCTCTTGCTGACTATAACCTTGTGCTACCAGTCGTGCTTTGTTTCTGATGACTTCACCTTGTTCGTTCAGTTTGTTTCTGAACACCCATTTTGTTCCAATGACGTTGAATCCTTTTGGTCTGGGAACAAGATCCCACACGTCATTTCTGGTGAATTGATTCATCTCTTCTTGCATTGCTAGAATCCATTCGTTGTCCAGAAGTGCTTCATCAATTGAAGAAGGTTCAATCAGAGACACAAGTCCCATGAGGGATTCTTCAGAGTTTCTGAAGCTGGCTCTTGTTCTGATTGGATCTTCCTTTCTTCCTAAGATTGTTTCTTCTGGGTGATCCATGCTGCTTCTGGGTAGTCTTTTCTGAGGTTGATTAGCAGCTGTTGCTGGATTGCTTGTAGTGCTCCTTTCAGATGTTGAAGGAGTGTCTTTGTTGAGAGCTTCTGATGACTTGTCTTCAGAACCTGTGAATTCAACTTCCATACCTGCAAAGACTTCATTCTGCTTTGACTTTTCAGAGTCAAGCTTATCATTAAAACGAACACTGATTGATTCTTCCACAATCTATGTTTCTGTATTGTATACTCTGTACCCTCTTGAGCGTTAAGAGTATCCTAACATAATACACTTCTGTGCTTTAGAGTCAAACTTGTTCAAGTAATTTTGTGTATTTAACATAAAACAAGTACATCCAAATGGATGAAAATATGAAATGTTGGGCTTTCTGTTCTTCCACAATTCATATGGAGTCTTTTCCAGAATAGGTCTTATGGAGATTCTATTCTGAATGTAGCACGCTGTGTTTATTGCCTCTGCCCAGAAGATCTTAGCAACGTTTGTCTCATTGATCATGGTTCTGGCCATTTCTTGCAATGTTCTGTTCTTTCGTTCTACAACTCCATTTTGTTGGGGAGTTCTAGGACAAGAGAAATCATGCAGAATGCCTCTATCATTAAAGAATGACTCAAAATCTTTTTTTTCAAATTCTCCACCATGATCACTTCTGACTTTAACGATTCTAAGATCCTTTTCATTCTGAACTTGGTTACAGAAGGTGACAAACACAGAGTGTGACTCGTCCTTGTGTCTTAAGAACTTTACCCATGTCCATCTGCTATAGTCATCTACGATTACTAACCCGTACTTCTTGCCACTGACTGAAGCAGTTTTAATTTGCCCAAATAAGTCAATGTGCAGAAGTTCTAATGGCTTAGAGGTGGAAACAACATTTTTAGATTTGAAAGCAGGTTTTGCAAACTTGCCTTTCTGACATGCTTCACACAGAGCATCTGAATTGAACTTCAGATTAGGAAGTCCTCTGACCAGATTGAGTTTGTTAATCTGAGATATTCTTCTCATACTAACATGCCCCAATCTTCTGTGCCAGATCCATTGCTCGTTGTTGACAGACATAAGACATTTTACATTCTGACTTTTCAGTTCAGAAAGTTTGATTTTATAGATGTTGTTTTTCCTCTTTCCATTGAATAGGATAGTCCAATATTTCTGACTAACAGCTTTACATGATTTTTGATTAAAGATTATATCATAACCGTTATCACTTAATTGACTTATGGATAACAGATTATGCATTAATCCATCTACTAATAGAACATTATTTATAGAGGGAAGATTTCCATTACCTACTGTTCCAGAGCCAATGATCTTTCCCCTCTGATTGCCTCTAAAGCCTACGTGGCCTCCAGGCTTAAGTTCCAGGCTTTGGAAAATATGCCCTCTTCCCGTCATTGGTCGTGAGCAGCCAGAGTCCAGGTACCATGACTGGTGTTTCTGATTTGCTGCTAAAGATATCTGCAACATGTATTATTTTATCCTTAGGTACCCATATTTTCTTGGGTCCTGATTTGTTAGCTTTACCAAAACTCTGGTTGAATTTTGGTTTCACAGAATAATTACTACTAGTATATTTAATGTCATGTATGTGACCATACACAAAGTGTGAATTCAGAGGAGTGCGTTTAATAATTAAATCCATGGCATTCTTTGGTGTAGGTACCTTACCTTGGTATCCTATTCCCTTTCTTCCGTTTATGCTAACTCCATAGATCATTGAAGCCATTTTGCTTCTATCTATGCTTTTAGCAAGGAACTTCTGAAAGCTGTGATCATACTCCTTGATGATCTCATCAGCGCAGCTGGGAGTTTCAGAAATTGTTTCCTTCTGAGAGTTTTGTAAAATATTTTCTAATTTTGAAACTTTATTTTTCAACTCAAAATTTTGCAACTTGAGATTCTCAGATTTATCAGAGTCAGAATCAAGATTCCTTTTCAGGTTTCTGAATTTAACTCTGATCTGCTGATATCTTTCCAGAATTTCGTTAAGGCTTTCAGCAAGTTCAGCCTTAGTAAAATTAATTGCAAAGTCAGGGAATACCTCTTCGGTGTATGATTCAGAGTCTGATTCAGAAGCTTCACTGTCTTCTGATATGTTAGCCATGAGAGCTATGTTTGCTCTCTCATCATCTGATTCTGAGTCAGCTTCAGATGAGTCAGAGTCATCCCATGTAGCCATGAGACTCTTCTTCTTTTCCCTTCCAAACTTCTTTTTGGGCTTTTCCCTCTGAAGCTTTGGAAATTCACTCTTGTAGTGTCCTTGCTCATTGCATTCATAGCAGATGATGTCCTTGGTGTTTGGCTTTCTGCTTCCTGAAGAGCCTTCGGATCTTCTGTATCCAGAGGAGGAGTCTGACCTTCTGTATCTGGAGGAGGACTCATTCTGATCGGATCTTCTGGTATTCCTGAACTTTCTTTGCCTCTGCTTCCATAGTTGATTCACTCTTCTGGAGAGGAGGGAAATTTCGTCTTCTTCTGATGAGGACCCATCAGAGGTTTCTTCAACAGCCTGCAAAACTTTGGAGTCAGATTTTCTGTTAGATTTTAAGGCTAAAGGCTTACCTTGCTTCTAGGGTTCGTCAATTTCTAGCTCTATCTCGTGACTTCTGAGGGAGCTGATAAGTTCCTCCAGAGATATTTTGTTGAGATCTTTAGCTAGCTTCAGCGCTGTAACCATTGGCCTCCATTGTTTTGGCAAGCTTCTGGTGATCTTTTTGACATGATCAGCAGTAGAATACCCTTTGTCCAGAACTTTGAGACCAGCCACCAGAATTTGAAATCTTGAGAACATCGTTTCAATTGATTCACTTTCTTCCATTTTGAATGCCTCGTACTTCTGAATGAGCGCAAGAGATTTAGTTTCTTTGACCTGAATGTTGCCTTCATGCGTCATTCTGAGGGAGTCAAACATGTTCTTTGCAGTATCTCTGTTAGATATCTTTTCATATTAAGCGTAAGAGATGGCGCTGAGTAGAATAGTTCTGGCCTTGTGGTGATTTTTGAAGTCACGCTTTTGTTGATCAGACATTACCTTCCTATTAATCTTCTGACCACTTGCATTCACTGGGTGCGTGTATCCATCTGTCACCATGTCCCACAGATCAGCATCATGTGCCAGAAAGAAGCTTTCAATTCTGTCTTTCCAGTAATCAAAATTCTCTCCATCAAAGACTGGAGGTTTGCCACTGAATTTGTCTCTATCTTCATTGTTGTCATTGCTGGTGTGTTGATATGTTCCTGCCATTGTGTTTTTCTGACGCTGGATCTTGTACTGACACGGTTAAGTGTTTTAGCTCAGAACCAGGCGCTCTGATGCCAATTGAAGAAGTGAAAAACACAAGAAGGGGGGGGGGGTGAATTGTAAAACGGTAAATCAACTGCAAACAACACGTTATTTTTATCCTGGTTCGTTTGATCTCAAACTACTCCAGTCCACCCGTCAAGGTGATTTTGCCTCTTTCCAACGAGGTCTTAATCCACTATATTCAACTAAATATTACAACTGCTTTAACAACTGCTAAAGCCTTCTTGAGTCTAAACCACAGACCGGTTTCTCAAGGAAATTCTTTCTTACAGATAAATGAAAACTATGTGTGTTGAATGTTTTCTACAAAAACTCTATCTCACAACTGTGATAATACACAAAATTAAGCCTATGTGAAACTGGATGCTATAACTATAGAGTAAGCAATTTGAGAGATATAGCAAACTGTATAAGTGAGGATAATGATGATTTGCTTCAGGCGTGTAAAGCGTTGTAGAGCATTATCCATTTCATTCTTCACTGACTTGTTTATATAGCATTTGGAAAAGATACGTTGTAGTCAATTATACCATTTCAATGTCCATTATGTTCTTTCCATATTGAGAAGATCTTGTCTTGGAATACAGCCGTTGGAAATAAAGTGTCTTGAATGCACAGTACCGTTGTTAATTAAGCGTGTTGCTGGATTTGGCTTATTCTGACGCTTCTAGCTGCTGATGATATTATGTTGGTCTTGATCAGAGTGTAAAGTAAGTTACGCGTAGATCTGTTCATCAAGCTTCAGCGTAAGCACATGCTTTGATCTTCTGATGCTGGCATATATATTTTCATCTTCTGATGCTGATATTGATGTTTCATCTTTTGATGTTAATATTGATGTTCTTATGCTGGTATCCATTAGAGTTTCTGTAAATATACAATATAATTTTTTAGGTAGCATATATATCTCATATGAATTATACAATTTATTTAATCTAGCATTTTGTTATCATCAAAACTTTAACTTGGGGTAGTAGATTCAAACTTTGTTCTAACAACCGGTTACCATGATTATACACCCTTGGATTACCCTACACTACCCCTTGTCACCACAGCTAATGACGTACCCATGCCTGATCATGCACATGCGATCAAGACTCTGCAGACAGATGTTACCATAATCTGAGGCGAGCTCGACACTATTAAAGATAATGTCAGCACACGTCGGCGTGACTTCTTTCATTTCATGGACATCGTCACAGAGCAGTTTGATCACATTTATCAACATCTGCACGCTTCTGCACCACCTCCAAGATGCACTCATGCTTGATAGTTTTTGTTTCTATACCGCCCCAGTGAGGACACTGTTTGTTCTTAGTTTGGGGGGTTTGTCATTATTATTATTATTCTCAAAACTCATTATGGTTTTATTATTTTTGAATAATTTATTACTTTTCGGTCCTAAAAGTTCGTTTATTTATTCATCTATTCATTTCATATCCATTTTATTTATTCTAAAAGTATTTATTTATTTATTTTCATACACAGTATGTATTCATTTTTATACTGTGCAATTTCTATTATTATTTTCATTTGTTTCTAATTCCTATTATTATTTTCATGTGTTTCTTATTTCTGTTACTATTTTCACTTGCTTACCATACCATTCTTCCAACTATACAATGAGCTACTATATCCCTTGCAATGTACTTCTCAAGATTAAGATAAATGAATTAAATTAGTGGAGCACGTGGTCAAAGAGGTCAAAGAGACCAACGCATCACCTCACCCTGAAGAACGTCAGGATGCATGTGACGAACGTCAGAGACTGTCTTTGACTCTGACGAGCGTCAGAGAGAGCGTGACGGGTGACAGGCATTGTCCCCCACGCTTTTCATTCCCGTGACCGTTGGACAACATTGATGCATGGAAATTTGTTTTAAAACCCCACCACCCCATTTACTCCACTCACCCATAACTTCCATAACCTCTCAATTTCAAAATTCTCCCATAAACACCATTAAATTTCTTACTCAACAAAACCATCTATATAACCCCCCCCCCCCCCCTTCCATCCTTAGTTTCATCACTACCGCCCACTTTCCATCTCTTTACCACAAATACATTTTTTCTATCAAGTTCAAAAATCATGGCCAACCAACCCGAACCCGACATGCGACATCTCGTGCTCCGACAAGGAGAAGCTGGTGAGCTTCAAAAAGAAAGGTACATAAAATTCCACCATCGAGGGCTAACATCCACACGGTTCTTCGACAACGATTGCTTGTAAGAATTAGGCTTGCAACCTCATATGGAAGGCTTGCTGAATAAAGCTGGCCTAAGCTTTATTAGCA
Source organism: Vicia faba (assembly GCA_948472305.1). NCBI lineage: Eukaryota > Viridiplantae > Streptophyta > Magnoliopsida > Fabales > Fabaceae > Vicia > Vicia faba. Next base: position 832,600,854 of record OX451735.1, on the reverse strand, counting down.
CGATGAACACACCAACTTACGAAGCTCTCACGTTGGAATTCTTGAGTTCCTACGCATATCACACTCGAGACGATGCAAACGCACACCTAACGGGAGCCGCTCAATTTCAGATGTTCAAACGAGAGTACACACTCAACCATGAAATTTTGAGCGACATATTTCATTTTCCCCGAGGGAATAATGTGCAATATCGCATTCCCCCATAATTGGATTGGAATGGAAGTGCATATGCACTATGGGAGAGAATAACCGACGAACCAAATGTCACACCCGAAGCGCGGTACGCCTCTCACATCCATAACCCGAACATCCGCTTCTTACACCGTGTTATGGCAAACACAATATTCGGAAGGGCAAACAACAACAAGGTAAACACTAAAGAATTGTATGCTCTTCACTCTACCTTTTCACAAAACCTCCGTCTTAATCCTGTTACTTTAATAATGGACCACATTCAAAACCTCGTTGCAAGAGACGGGACCACACCTTTTTGCATCGGAGGCATCGTCACCACCATCGCAGTTCACCTGAACTGGGGGGAAAGGATCCAACGCCTACCTCCACTGCCAGCAGTTTATATGGACATTGATAACTGTAGAGTTGGCTGCCTGATCAAAGTACGAGAAGCTGGAGGGTACTATCTAATGGTTAAGAATGCAAGAGTTCGTAGTGTGATCATGCCAAATCATAGTCGTACTTACTTGGGTATTCCGGATAACTGGCTTTACAACCTGAACGCCCCAGAACCCGGAGAAAATGTGCAAGGAAATCAAGGTCAGGCCAACAACGCTGCCGCTGACGAAATCGACGAAGAATTAGAGCAGCAAGAGCCCCAACCACAGCAAGCCAACAATCCCGCCACCATCGACGCAATATATGCCACAATAATGCAGCAAAACCAGATGTCCACTCAACGCCACTAGAGCCTCGAGACGCGCCAAATCGAGATGATGACTCTTATGCAACAAATGCAGAGAGACCAAAACGACTATGCTCGCAGGCACGATCAAAGTATGCTGGAATTCACCACAGGAATAAGGGAAGATATGTGAGCCTTAACACTCCGTGTTGACGACTTGCATAATATCATATCCCAGAGAGATGGCGGAGAATCTTCCAGACATGGAGGGCAAGCACGTCGAAGAGCGAGGACACGTGGCCGATACCAAAGACAAGAGAAGGAAGAATGATTATCCATTTTCCATTTCCCCTTTCCCGCTTCTATCAATACATTGAGGACAATGTATGATTCAAGTATGGGGGAGGAAGTATTTCCCTTTTCATAAGTAATTTTTATTTTCTTTGTAATTTCCCTCCCGTTATCTCTAATTCAATAAATTTGTTTTTTTCAAGTTATCTATTGAAGCAATTTGTGTTGTTCTTTTAGACTCCCCTTTCTTTTTGAGCCCATAATTTTTTTTTCTCTCACTCGACAAAGTAAATAGACTGCAAAATCTTTAATCATCAGGAATTGGGGCGAGATTAAGAGAAATTTATACCGTCTAGACACTCTACAACCCCAGAGTATGATAGATCAGTTCAAGTACCTATTGTTTCCAACACCCTGAGTTTAGTCTTTATAGTAACCTTGAGTAGTTTATATTAGCAGTCAGCACCGTCTTAAACACAAACTACGCAGGAAGTCGATGAATATAAGTGGGTGATATAATATTTCACCAAAATGTTGCAAGGAAACACACCGATTAAATTGGACGATCCTCACCCGATCGCCTAATCCAAAGGATGTAAACCTTATAAAGTAACATGAAAATTAATTTGATGGATGGTTCAGGAGCATCTGGTACTGAACTCGGTAGGGCAGATTACAGTCTGATCCCCCGCATCCAACCATTGAATTAAAGGTTGCCACATTACTGTGCCAGAAACCTCTAAAAGTTTAAAAGGATCATAACCACTAACCGACTGTTCTGCTATGTGCGTGTGAAGATAAATGGCTTAATGTGATTGCGCTAGAATGAAAAGGGAAAAACAAGACAAATACTCGAGGTAGGCTATGATAGGACCTGTAACTAGTTTACGTAAAATGGGACTGTCTAGCATCGTCGACGTAGTAATGGAGCACGAATCAAACCACCGATTTTCTGACAAAAACACAACGCAACTATATATTAGTTGATCCGAGTCATAACCATGTTTAGAAAAACATCGTACTTAGCATTTGCTTGAGGACAAGCAAAGTTTAAGTATGGGGGAGTTTGATGACACACAAATATGTGATATTTCTGGCTTGATATACACCAAATATTTCTCATACTTTAGTTTAAATTAAATTATTTTATAAGTGTTATGCAGGTATTTTTCTATTTTTTGCAGATATGCATTAAGCCGAACACTTTTGAAGAAATGAAGAAAAAAGGGTGCAAAAACTAGCAAAAAGGCCTAAGGAGAAGAAAGGAGCCCAAAAACCCATTACACATGTGAGCATGTGGCCCACAATTAGGAAGGCCTTGATGACCGTCAAGGAGACGTGACGAACGTCACGCGCCATGAAGACCAAGTGACTATTGTCACTTGAATGTGACGAACGTCACAAGCCATTACTCCACTTTCTTCTCATCCAACGGACAGAAACGCGTTCAAGGGTTAATCCAACGACTTCCTACATTTTCTCACCCACTCAGTCAAAGGACCAATGAATGTGGCAAATGAATGGCCCTATTATTTCTCAAAGAAGGAAGTAAATTGTTCCTACATTTTCGAGAGCAACTGATCAAGCAAGCCCTATAAATAGAGCCTTAGACCACAGTAGAAGGGGTTCTTCTTTTTGGGCAAGAAAGTTTAGAGATTTTATTGAGCGAATATTCTTTTCAGCAGCATTCTTTTCAGCATTATTTTATTTCCCAGTTATTTCTATATTCCTTTCCAGCATTATTCTTTTCAGTTTTATTTTCTTCTGTATGGTTAAATATATCCTCCGATCGAAGTAAAGCCTACAATTTGTGCAGGAGTGCTTCTGTCTTCAGAGTTATTTCCAGGTTTATGTTTACAAATTCTTATTGCTTATTAATTGATATAATTATGTTTATTTGTGTTTGTTCTTTAGATTATTCTGCGATTTGGTTTAATATTATGTCAGGCTAGAAATCCTATACCGGTATGTAAAGTCAATCAACCGAGGGAACGAGTAACTTAGTCGGGATTATTTTTACTACGAAACTTTCTTTTCTGGCCTAAGTTACTATTTTTCAAATCATTAAATTGTTTTGTTACGGAAGTAAAAAACAGATAGAGGTTAGGGTCAACAAAGCAGAAGTTTGAGATCTTTTAACTAGACAGTAGTAATTAGGCATTGGCTTAAAATACAGCGGAAGCACTTTAAAGTTAATTAAGATTTTGTTTAGTTTCCAAAAAGTGTTTTTAACTCCTGCGGGATGGAGAAAGCGTACGTTAGGACTTAACTGCATAGCCTAGATCAACAAAACGACAGTGTGAGACGAGGGTTTTTAAACTAGATAGGTTTTACTCAAAGCTGTTTTGAAAATATAAAGATGCCCGACAGGTCGCTAGTTCCCGAGGTAAGACTGTTGCATACTGGTAATTAAGCTCATTGATTATTAAAATACAATTTAATTTAGTATCTAGTTTTCCCTACAACCCAAATCAAATATTCATTAGCTTTAGATTTGCGAAGTAACAATAGAAGGCGGTAGATCGATTCATCAGTCTCTGTGGTTCGATATCTTTTAAAACTACTCGATAAGATTGTGCACTTGCAGTCCGAATCATTGGATACATAAGTACAAATCCCACGATCATTTTTCAAAATTGTGCAGCATGCAATCGATTGCACCCTTTGTGTAAATCGATTGCACGGGGTTTCAACAACTAGAATTTCAAATATTTTGAGTGTGCAATCGATTGCACAATAGTGTAAATCGATTTCATTTGAAGTCAGTAGCAAAAATTTATTGAGTGCAATCGATTGCACAAACATGCAAATAGATTGCACTTAGAAACAATAGCAAATGTTTTGAAAATTTTAAGCATTCAATCGATTGCACTAATATGCAAATCGATTGCACTCAAGTGAAAAATTATTTTTAGCTTAGAAAAACTTGAGTAAAGATTTTGGACAAAGTAAAATATTTCTTTTGACCATTGAGCATCTATGTCTTGAGTTCAAAGTAAGTATTATCATTATACCTTGAAATTTGCTAAGTGCTTGAACCAAAGACCTTATCCACATATGCTTTTAGCTTGATTAATAATATTTGCCTTCTTTATCAATCATGGTTTGTCTTCATCAAAATAAAAGTGCATTTGAGAGGCTTGATTTTACACACTTTGGCTTTGTCAACTTCAAGCCCCTTGGATGAAACTTTGTGACCAAGAACAATGCCCCCGATAACCATGAAGTTGCATTTCTCCCAATTAAGCACTAAGATTGTGTCTACACACCTCTTCAAAATGATATCAAATTTTTTCATACAAAGATCAAAAGACGCCCTGAAAATGGAGAAGTCGTCCATGAAAACTTCCATAGTCTTCTCAATAAGATCGAAAAATATGGCTTGTATACACCTTTGAAAAATTGATGGTGTATTGCACAAACCAAAGTTTATCCTCCTATATGCAAAAACTCCAAACGGAAAAGTGAAAGCCGTTTTCTCATGGTCTTTCGGATTAACCTAAATTTGGTTATACCCGGAATAACCATCCAAGAAACAATATAACTCTTGACCCGATAACATTTCTAGCATTTGATCCATAAAAGGAAGAGGGAAGTTATCTTTCCTAGTTGCTTGATCAGGCCTCCGGTAATCATACACATTCATCATCCTGTTACGGTTCTTGTCGAAATCAATTCATTCTTTTCATTTCTTATTACGGTCATTCCACCTTTCTTTAGAACCACATGCACCAGACTCACCCAAGTACTATCGGAAATAGGATAAATCATCCATGCATCCAATAGTTTCAAAACTTCCTTTCTCATGACCTCTTTCATTTTCAGATTCAAACGGCGTTGAGGTTGAGCTACCGAATTTAAATCCTCTTCCATAAAAATCGTGTGCATACAATAGGTCAGGCTTATGACTTTCAAATTCACTAAAACCCAACCTATTGATATTTGATTTTCTTTCTAAACTTGAACTAAACCATGTTCCTCGTTTTCTGACAAAGCATTACTAATGATTATCGTTTTGTTACCACCATCATCAAGAAACACATACTTTAAGTGAGACAACAACATCTTCAATTAAAGTTTGGATTATTCTTCTTTAGCTTCCTTCTTAAAAATTTCAACTTCTTCCTCCCAAGGTTGAACTTCTTCTAAAGTCTCAAGTGCCTTCACACATTCTTCCAATTCCTTTTCTTTAGGGGAATCAAGAACTTTAATCACATTAGTCAATGTTTTCTCAAGAGGTGTTGAAAGATGAAATTCACTAGAAACATACATGCGATACGATGGCAGAACCGACTGTTTTTAATGGTTTGCATTTTGTATTCACAAATGTCGCGGTAAGTAAGAGTCGTCACCGACTTTTATTTCATCCAAAAAAGGAAAAGGAAAAATAACAGAAAAAAAACCTTTTTCGAGATTTCTGAGTACGGGGGGTAGATTATAGAAATGGAAGGTGCTAGCACCCTTTCTATCCATAGTTTCCCATGGGATCTTAGGTACATGCTCATATTTTTTAAAATTGCTTATGTGTGTGCTTGTTTTGAAAAGTTTTACTTCGTGATAACCCTTGTATCAGTCCTCAAGGGTGTGACGAAGTTATTTTGAAAGTTTGTTTTGAAAGGTGTTGGTGTGAAACGTTTTTGTTGAGCAAGTACTTAAGATTCTACCTACTCGAAAAAAGATTGTTTGTTCTCGTTTCCTTTAGACAGCGTTATCCTACTATTAAGGAGCAGGTAGCCCCTTCGTTGGAGTTTGTAAGGGACGTTCGAAAGGGACAAGTATAGTCACCAAAGCAATGGGTTGGAAACTTTAGTAGTAACCCTAGACTCCTAAGATCTTTTCGAGGAAACATTTTCGAGGCAACATTCGAATGGGTCATTTTGATCTTTTAGATTGGAGGGCACCCACTAAAATCTCCTATGCTAATGACTGTTTTACCGAAGGTAATCGAAGTGAGGCAAACCCTAGGAGTGAATATGTGGATGTGAATTTTTTTAGTTAATTTATCTTTGCACAATTAGGTTATCTACCATTTTAATTTTCAAGCATTCTTTCCATACAATCCTATTAACCATGCATCTAACAGTTTATAGTTTACGGAAATTAAAAGTGCAGAAAGTTTAAAGTCCTAGATATTACAGGGCTTTGGCAGTTACATATATATCTTGACTTAAAATCAAAATGCGGAAATTAAAACCCTAATTACTATTACAAACTCGGAGCAGTTACAATAATAATAAAAAGAATTAAAATGCACGCGGCGAATTAAATGCGGGAATAATTGGAAACCCTAAAAATCTAATCATAAAAATATTTAGGTTATTTTTTGAGAAAAAAAATTAATTAGGTTATGTACAACTAAAAGCCTAATTCTAATTATTTTTAATTATAAAGAGGAATTAAATTGCCCTAAATTAATTAATTAAAGAAAAAATATTTTTTATGAAAAAAATATTTTTGGTGTTTTCATTATTTTTTGATTAAATAAAAAAATGCTTTTTGATGTTAATTAAAACGATTAAGGAAATAATTAAAAGAATTAAAATTAAAAAGAATAGAAAAAAGAGAAGAATTGGGCCTATGTTATGCTGAATGGGGGTGTCTGTTGGAATTCTCCAGGCCCATTAGCCATCCAAGCCCAGTTAGCGCTTGATTCCATGTGGCGTTGACCTGAGGATATACCATGGTCCCTGACATGTGGGATGTTGGATTGAATGGACGATGAATCCATTGGCTGGAGATTGGTAGCACACGGTAGGACGTTTGGACTACGGGTGCATTGAATCTGCAAGTGTGAATTAAGAAAACAAAGAAATTTGTTGGGACTGGGATCGAACCCAGGTCCTCTCACTTACCAACAGACGCCCTTTCCAGTTGTGCTACGTTGATTAGTTGTTAAAGGAATAATAGTAATACATAATATATAAAACAATTTCAATGAAATTTAAACAAAACCTCACGCGTTGTATTCAAATAAGCCAATAGGGTGATGACAAATAACCGTCTTCTTCCTTCTGTCTGTTGTCTTAGGTAGTTGACTTATACCTATAGACAACGTCTGTAACTACAAGCCTGTGAATTTCAAAATTCATCAACACGCGTGATAAATCAACTATGGCTATACCAATCAATTTTTTTTCACCTCACGAGTACGACGGTACCCTTTGTTTAGGCCAATTTAACCTGTATAACAAAATCCCAAAACACAAGGACAAACCCTAATAATGGCAAATGCATATCTGGGCATTAAAATTTCAATCGAATCATTCAGTCACGTTGCAAACATATCCATAATCACAAATATATCAATCAAATGTGCTAATGATGCAAGAATTGATGTAATCGATTTAAAAAAATAGAGCAAACCATGTGAGTGGTAGCGTGCGTTTCTGGGCGCGAGAGGACTTGCAAATGATCCAGTTAGTTCAGAGATGCTCAAGGATGCGATTGGCAATGTTAGAATGGTTTGAATTGGCCTGTAGCTTGAAATTCGATCCACACTTTTCTTTGAAATTTTGGAGTTTTGTTCTTGCTTTTTCATGACTACAACCCTTGTCTTTTTCCTTGTACTTGTTCATTATATATGCTAGGACGAATTAGGGTTATAAAAACAAATGATATCTTTGAAAGTTTTAAAGATTTGATTTGATTTTCATGCCATATAATATCTTTCTAAATTGAGCCAAATCATCCCATTTTTTTACCAATCATGCTTGATACGATTTTGTCTTGATATTTCAGCATATTTGGATTGCAATCCTATCAAGAAACCATATCAAAACAAATCTTTGATATTATTTACCAATTATTTAATTTAATTCAATTTTTAATTAATAAAAAATCAAAATAAAATGGAAAATGAAGAAAATAACATGAGAGTGAATAATTTGGTCGTGGACCATGTTATAAGTGAGGTGCAATCATGAAATGCTAAGCCCATTTGGTAAAAAATGCATTTTTGAGCATATTTGACTTTTGGCAATTTTGCAAAAAAGGTCAACTTTGACAAGGCATATCTCCTCCAATTTTAATCCCAGAGAGGTGTTCTTGGACTTTTTAGAAATTTTATGGTGTCCCCTAAGCAACCCTTTTGGTATCATTTCAATTGGGTCTTCCATGTTCATGTAAGAAGCATTGACCCAAAAGGTGTTTTTGTTGACTTTTCTAAAAGACCTGTAATGTAGAAATTCATATCTTTTGATGAGTGCATATTCTAAACTTGTGAGATGAAGATGAATTTTAGGGAATTGCATCCTATTCAAAATGAGCCTTGAATGGAAAATTTCTGATAAAGTATGTGGAAGTTATGCTTGGTCAAAGTTTGGTTGACTTTTCCTGAGAAACCCTAATTTAGCAACTTTTGGGTTTTGATGAATTTAGGGCATTCCTTGAAGAATCATGATCAAACCTTGATAAAATGATGGATGTCACTTCAAAATGTTGATGTTGACCAAAAATATTAAAGTTTGACTGTATGTGGGCCATAGTTGACTTTTGACCTAATATAGTCGATTCTCAAGCTTTTGAGCAGTTGACTGAGCAAGCTTCTTGTGCAAGGCATGAGACTTGACATGGAGAATCTTGGGAACATATTAGGACCTTGGAAAGAGTTTGGGGCCTTTTTGATCCACACATCTTGATGAAAGTGGAAACCCTAATTTGAGACATATTGCCTTAGGAGAGAGTTTGTCTGGTCAACTCTTGGCAAACTTGAGAAAATTGAGGATCTCTAGGAGTATGTATTGAGTAAAATTAGAGGGAAAATTTTAGGGTACAATAGCTGCCCCTGTTCAATCTTCTTAAACTTGAGGATGTAGATTGGCTCGTCTGCCTTTCGTGATCTGAAGGTGGAAGATGATTGAACACTAGAGTGCCCATAAATATTCACTTGCATTGAGTGATACTTGATTTGTGATATCGGAAATGGGCTTATAGATACCATTTGGATGTCTCTAGAGAATTGTTGGAGATGGGCTTAAATATGCCATCCAAGATGTGACGGAGTATCGTCGGAGATGGGCTTAAAGATGCCATTTAGAGGATGTTGATTTCCTGAGACATTCCTTCAATGAGAGTCCTTGCTCCTGTCGTTGAGGAGGAATCTGCTGAGGAATGTTGGTTCTGTCTTGAGAGAAATAGAATTTTAGGAGCTTCAGTTGTCTGTTAATCTACTGGGGAATAAATCCGGAGGTGAAGTGCATATCTGGTCAGTGTACAAGCTGTATCGCGACTTACTGGGGGAAGGTGAAATTGACTGAAACTGGTCAGGTCCAGGTTTTACCGTGTTGTAAATTATCGTTTGGAGGTAAGAGAAAATAAACCTAAATGGTAAGGTTATGATAAGGAACCTGGATAGTAGGGTTACTTTGATATGAAATCCTGGATAGTAGGGTTGTGAGAAGGAACCTGGATAGTAAGGTTACTTTGATATGAAAGCCTAAATAGTAGGGTTGCTTCGAAATGAAAGCCTGGATAGTAGGGTTTCTTCGAATGAAAGCCTGGATAGTAGGGTTGCTTCGAAATGAAAGCCATGGATAGTTGGTTTCATGGGAAGGAACCTGGGTAAGGTTGCTTCGTAAGGAGTTTGGGTAAAACTGCATCTGAACCGAGAAGGAACCTGGGTAAGGTTGCTTTGTGAGGAGTTTGGGTAAAACTGCATCTGAACTGAGAAGGAACTTGGGTAAGGTTGCTTTGTGAGGAGTTTGGGTAAAACTGCATCTGAACTGAGAAGGAACCTGGGTAAGGTTGCTTTGTGAGGAGTTTGGGTAAAACTACATCTGAACTGAGAAGGAACTTGGGTAAGGTTGCTTTGTTAGGAGTTTGGGTAAAACTACATCTGAACTGAGAAGGAAACCTAGGTAAGGTTTCTTCAGGATAAGTCTGAGTGAAACTTCAGAAGGAACCTGGGTAAGGTTGCTCGTGATGAGTCTGTGTAGGGATTTAGGAGGAACCTGGGTAGGGTTTCTTCGGGATAAGTCCGTGTAAAACTTCAGCAGGAACCTGGGTAAGGTTACTTTGGGCTAAGTCTGTGTAGAACTTCAAGAGGAACCTGGGTAAGGTTACTTTGTGATAAGTTCGTGTAAATCTTCAGAAGGAACCTGGGTAAGGTTACTTTGTGATAAGTTTATGTAACACTTTAGGAGAAACCTGGGTAAAGGTACTTTGTGATAAGTTCGTGTAAAACTTCAGAAGGAACCTGGGTAAGGTTACTTTGTGATAAGTTTGTGTAAAACTTCAGGAGGAACCTGGGTAAGATTACTTTGTGATAAGTTTGTGTAAAACTTCAGAAGGAACATGGGTAAGGTTACTTTGGGATAAGTTTGTGAAAACTTCATTCGAAAATGTATGAGAAAGGACCCGTGTAATATTTTTCAGGATAAACCCGTGTGAAGATGCATTTAGGAGAAACCAGTGTAAGATTTCTTCGTGACGAACCCGTGTAAAGCTGCATTTGATCGTGCAAATAATTACTCTGTTTAGTTTCAAGAGCTAATCTTGAACTTGCTGGAAGTTGTTGATGATAACCATCTTTCCTGAAAAGGTACATGATTAATCGTATATGATGCATGAAATGCATTGTATGATGACGTTCTCAAAATAAATGAGATTATGTTGTATGCAATATGTATGTGCACGTCATGATATATGAACATGAAATGCTATTGTGACATATCCGAGTGGGAAAATAAATCCCTGACTGCTGCTAGAGAGTAATGGAAATTGAGTTCCTGACCGTCGTAGAAAAAGTGGTTCTTCTACTTCCGCTGGAGATGGTGAACCGGAGATGACTATGATGGGGATTTGCCCCTTGTTTACGGATATTCTGCTGAGGAAAGACTCTGCTTGAGAACAACTCTGCGGGGGAATAATTCTGTTGGAGAGAGAAGATTCAATAGCTGAAGGGATAAACTCTGTCAGGGATTGAGCTTCTGTATTCAGAGAAATAAACTATGTTCAGGAGAAAACTTTATGACCTGCTTGCGATTATGAAATTCAGTCGAGGAATATAGATGTTGATTCTCTGAAGGAACTTTGCTAGAAAACGTAACTCATGTTTGTGGAAGCCGATGTCAAACCTTTAGTTGCCTCTACTCTGTGGGGAGTGTAGATGTCACAGGGTTGTATGCTGAGGATACAACAATGACTTCACATCAGGACTTTTCTTCCCCTGTACCTGCTGGAGAAAGTACCCATAGAGGCTTTGTGGATGTGGACCAGGATGATAAGTCTTCAAATTATAGTCGTACGCTTCAAATCCCTAACTTTTGTTTGGACCTCCCTTTCAGGTTTTCAATCCATCGGGATACCCTTTTTTGCTCAACCGCCTTTTCAGGTTTTCGACTTGCCGGGTGTACAATTTTTTGTATATATCCCAAATTTTTTCCCAAACCCTTTTGGTTCGTTGGGATGCCCTTATTTTTGCCTAGGCTAGTCAACCTAGCAGGTCCTTGTTCATGCGTGGTATTTTTTGACTATGTCCATGTTCGTCGGGTACGGAGAATTGTCACTATCCATAGTAGTAAGTGTTGCCACACTACCAGAAGATGTTTGTTTGATCGTACAGGATTCGTTGTTGGAATTCATGCCCAATGTCCCAAGTGATTCAGATGGAGATCTGCCCCTGGCTATTTGGCATCTTTGAGAGATTCCTTGAATCTTGACTTGACTTCCCCATATGATGGACAATGAGCATGTCGTGCCCCCTTGGTTGGAAGTGTTTTTCCACTTGAGGTAATCCTTTTTATTGAGAAGGTTTTTGTTCACTAGATATTCATCATGCGAATTTTTCTGCTGTTGAACAAATAGTCATATGCAAACAATGTTATTTTAAGAGTGGAAAGCTTATGTCTGTCTTGAAGTTTGAAAATTAATTTTTAGTAAAACAAGTTTTTTTTGTTTGTAAAAGTGTGATGTCAACTCAGGATTTATAGCAAACCTTATAGGAGTCAACATACCTTTTGTAACAATATGCTTTCGAACTAACCCATGCTTCAGCTAGGACTTTTAAGGGTTATAACATGGCCTGGTTCATGGTTTAAGAAACAAAGGATAAAGGCTCAAATTTTATTTGTACCCACCCGTTCTTTGTGATGTTCTTCGATCCTATGCTTATTTAATTGTGCATTTAGATCATGTTTGAGTCTTTGCTCTGATATTCCAGTGATGGTTCGGATACTGACAGTTTATTTTGAATAGGCAATCATTTTTTGTTTAGGGTTTGTAGGACCTCTTTCTTTCTGTATTTTTCGTTATCCCTTCTTTTGCCTAAATTGTTTCTTTTGTAATTACCATCAGCGGGATGCCCCCGTTTTTTTCTTAAGTCTCTTTCATAGGTTTTGACTTAACGGCCTTTTCGTTTGAAAAATAATGACTGCCTACTTTAATGATTATGCGGAACCATCACCATCTTCTGATTTGGAAAGACGTCTTCGAGGTCATTCATTGTGTGCGAAGCGGAAGATTGCGACTGAATGCGCCTCTGCCTTAACTAAGAAAACTACCCTGCCCCAGGTTATGATTAAGGGTTTTAATTTGTGTGGAAAAAAACCCCTACTTCTTTGGCTCAAAGGGGTTGACTAGGGGTTATCTTCCTTATAACTCCACTGTTTGGGATTTGAAACAGCGCCTGTACATCTTCAGCGGGGTCTGTTCAAAAGCATATTGTAGAGATTGTGGTATAATTTTCGTCATCCTCCCTCTAAAGGATTACAGTTTTTTTAGTCGAGAGTTGAATATCACGAAAAGGAAATACAAAGCAATTGAAGCATAATGAAAACAAATTAATTCAAGACATACATGTGTAATGCATTAATGAAATAATAAAGTTTGACATGACAATAATTGTTCGAATAAGCAAAGAAAATACAACTTCAGAATTCAAATTAACAAAAATTCTTTCAATCCTAGCCATGTTTTGGAAAGGGAGCAGTGATCACGTTGGGAGTCTCAGGAGGGTCGAGTTCGATCTCCTTGGCATCAATCATATTCTGAATCTTGTATTTCAGCGCCCAACAATCACTAGTATCGTGCCTCGGGCTACCAGAATGATAAGCCCACCTTGGATCCGGGTTGTAGTTAGGAGGAGAAGTCTTAGTGTTCGGATGAGGGTTTATCACTGTAATCATATTCATCTTCAACATGTGTTTCAATGCTTGTGACAATGGCATGTTGATTTGGGTGAATTGCCTTTGAGGTCTTTCCACCCTTGGCTGATTGTTTCGTTGTTGTGGTCGTTGTGTGCATGCCGAATTAGAGATCAACACTGCACCCACAGATTGGTGGTGGTCTGCCTTGCTATGCCGCTTCTAGCCGTGCACAGCATTGGCTTCCCTCTTGCCACCAAATGACTTCTTCTTTGTACTCGAAGAGGTATTTTTTTATTTCTTACCACTCCGGATCCCAGCTTCTACTCTTTCTCCAGCCAGAATCAGCTCGGTGAAACCAGCTGACGAGCATCCGATCAAATGATTGAAAAATGGACCAGATAGTATCCCCAGAAACATATCAACCAACTCCCTATCAGAAAACGGGGGTTGGACTCTTCCAGCCAAGTCTCTACACTTCTGGGCATAGTCTTTAAAGCCTTCACTTTCCCCCATGGACATACTCTGGAGTTAAGTACGAGTAGGAGCAAGGTCGGTGTTGTATTGGTACTGCTTATAGAAAGCAGCAGCCAGATCTTCGCAATTTCCGACATTGTCTCTCTCTAGTTGATAGAACCATTCAAGCTGAGTCCCTGATAGGATATCTTGAAAGAAATGAACCCAAAAATTTCTATCAGCGGTGTAGGGCTGGATCTTTCTGACATAAGAGCGGAGATCGAGTTTTGGGCAGGACACCCCATCATACTTTGCAAAAATTGGAGCTTTGAACTTCTGCGGGATGACTACTCCCGACACCAATCCCAATTCTTTAAAATCCAGCCTAGGTATCCTCTAAACTTCCATGGAACTCAAACGATCTTCTAACTGCTTGTATCTATCCTCAGTGGGAGGATACTTCTCATCATTGTAGTTGGTATCATTGTCAGAAACTTCAGGACTGGGATCTTTCTCCCTTGTCTCTTCTTCTTGATTCTCCCCTTCCTTGGATGAAGAGGTCAGCTCGACTTGTTCCTTCAACGACCCTCTAAACCTTATATTCAGAATACTGACATCCTTCTTCTTTTTCTTTTTCTCTTTCAGGATGAGGGCTTTCAGATCCTCCTGCCCTTTTGCCAGATTTATGAACATTTGCTGGAACTGGGTGTTTTGTGCCTGAAGGTCCTTGATGCTTTGTTCGGAAGACATTTTTGCTGAAGCGAAGAAGATGAGAAACCTGTAATGGTACCTATAATTATGTGTATGATATGCATGCAATGTTTTCAAGGATCTCGCGGGTTAAACAAGAAACTGTTAGAATTTGATTGCAGCTTGATTGAAGAAACTTCGTGTCATTGAGAGTCCTTCTTCAAGAGTCAAGCTCACCATATCGAGTGGGTCATAGCCCTTGACTCAAGATCCTTTGACAACATTGGCTAGAGGAAAATAAATCCCCTTTCCCCTTGCTATACGCCTGGTTCGCCATGACCTACATCACTGACCCTTGAGATCCTTGAAATGGTTAGTATGATATGCCATGTTTATGATGTCATAATGTCATGATTATGTTGAGAAATCACAGGTATAACAAGCACAAATAAATCACACCAAGTCCTTAGGTTTAAGGCTTGCTTAAGTTTAAGGTAGTACCCTCTTGAAGTTGGATTGGTTCAGCCTATCCTATAAATAGTAATCGGGTTCTAAGGGATCTCAATATTACTGACCATCCTTTATCGTGCATTGTCTTAGCTCAAGCAATCTTTTCTTGCAGCCGAAATATCCCGAAAGTCTGATCTCAATGAGTGTAGCATCGAGTATCAATCAATCCTCAGCTCTACACCGAGGCCAGCTATCTCACTACTTTCTAATGGCTAAGTTTGTTAAATTAAGGTTCTAAGGTCTGTTAGTGCTTCACGAGACCACGCAGCGGCCCCGTATTCTCCTCGTTTCCCCACGAAGGATACCGGTACCAGCCAAAGTTCCACACCAACACAACCATCTCTTAAACCATATCGGTCTACACCGTATAGTCTCCACGATCTATTGTTGTTTACCTAATAAGTGCACCCAAATCCAGGTGTAGGATCTATAGTAACCCAAGCAAAAGCTCTTTAAGAATAAAGCAAACAAACAAGGAAGCAATTTGAAATGACCTAGATCCTAAGGTATACCCCACTTTAATAATCTCGAGCAGAGTCGCCAGTTCTGTGATATGGTGGCAGAACCGACTGTTTTTACCGGTTTTCATTTTGTATTCGCAAATGTCGCGGTAAGCAAGAGTCGCCACCGACTTTTATTTCATCCAACAAAGGAAAAGGAAAAAGAACAAAAATTTTTTTTTCGAGATTTCTGATACGGGGGGTAGATTATAGAAAGGGAAGGTGTCAGCACCCTTTCTATCCATGGTTTCCCATGGGATCTTAGGTACTTGCTCATCTTTTTTAAAATTGCTTATGTGTGTGATTGTTTTGAAAAGTTTTACTTCGTGGTAACCCTTGTATCAGTCCTCAAGGGTGTGACGAAGTTGTTTTAAAAGTTTGTTTTGAAAGGTGTTGGTGTGAAAAGTTTTTGTTGAGCAAGTACTTAAGATTCTACCTACTCGAAAAAAGATTGTTCGTTCTCGTTTCCTTTAGACAGCACTATCCTACTATTAAGGAGCAGGTAGCCCCGTCGTAGGAGTTTGTAAGGGACGTTCGAAAGGGACAAGTACAGTCACCAAAGCAATGGGTTGGAAACTTTAGTAGTAACCCTAGAGTCCTAAGATCTTTCCGAGGCAACATTTACGATGCAACAGTTTCGAGGCAACATTCGAATGGGTCATTTTGATCTTTTAGACAGGAGGGCACCCACTAAAATCTCCTATGCTTAATGACTGTTTTACCGAAGGTAATCGAAGTGAGGCAAACCCTAGGAGTGAATATGTGCATGTGAATTTTTTCAGTTAATTTATCTTTGCACCATTAGTATATCTACCATTTTAATTTTCAAGCATTCTTTTCATACAATCCTATTAACCATGCATCTAACAGTTTATAGTTTGCAGAAATTAAAAGTGCAGAAAGTTTAAAGTCCTAGCTATTACAGGGCTTTGGCAGTTACATAATTATCTTGACTAAAAATAAAAATGCAGAAATTAAAACCCTAATTACTATTACAAACTCGGAGCAGTTACAATAATAATATAAAGAATTAAAATGCGCGCGACGAATTAAATGCGGGAATAATTGGAAACCCTAAAAATCTAATCATGAAAATATTTAGGTTATTTTTTAAGAAAAAAAATTAATTAGGTTATGTACAATTAAAACCCTAATTCTAATTATTTTTAATTATAAAGAGGAATTAAATTGCCCTAAATTAATTAAACTAAATTAATTAATTAAAGAAAATATATTTTTAATGAAAAAAAGATTTTTGGTGTTTTCATGATTTTTTGATTAAATAAAAAAATGATTTTTAATGTTAATTAAAATAATTAAGGAAATAGTTAAAAGAATTAAAAATAAAAATAATATAAAAAAGAGAAGAATTGGGCCTGTGTTATGCTGAATGAGGGGTGTCTGTTTGAATTCTTCAGGCCCATTAGCCATCCAAGCCCAGTCAGCGCTTGATTCCATGTGGCGTTGACTTGAGGGTATACCAGGGTCCTTGACATATGAGACGTTAGATTGAATGGATGATGAATCCATTGGCTGGAGATTGGTAGCACACGGTAGGATGTTTGGACTAGGGGTGCATTGAATCTGCAAGTGTGAATTAAGAAAAAAAAGAAATTTGTTGGGACCTGGGATCAAACCCAGGTTCTCTCACTTACCAACAGACGCCCTTGCCAGCTGTGCTACGTTGATTAGTTGTTAAAGGAATAATAGTAATACATAATATATAAAACAATTTCAATGAAACTGAAACAAAACAGCGCGCGTTGTGTTCAAATAAGCCAATAGGGTGATGACAAATCACTGTCTTTTTCCTTTTGTCCGTCGTCTTAGGTAGGTGACTTTTACATACAGACAATGTATGTAACTACAAGCCTGTGAATTTCAAAAATCATCAACACGCATGATATATCAACTATGGCTATAGCAATTAATTTGTTTTGACTTCACGAGTACGATGGTACCCTTTGTTTAGGCCAATTTAACCTGAATAACAAAACCCCAAAACGCAAGGACAAACCCTAATAATGGCGAATGCATATCTAGGCATCAAAATTTCAATTGAATCATTCAGTCACGTTGAAAACATATCCATAATCACAAATATATCAATCAAATATGCTAATGATGCAAGAATTTATGTAATCGATTTCAAAAAATAGAGCAAACTGTGTGAGTGGTAGCGTGCATTTCTGGGCGCGAGAGGACTTCAAATGATCCGGTTAGCTTCAGAGAAGCTCCAGGATTTGATTGGCAATGTTAGAATGGGTTGAATTGGCCTGTAGCTTGAAATCTGATCCACACTTTTCTTTGTAATTTTGTAGTTTTGTTCTTTCTTTTTCACGACTGCAACCCTTGTCTTTTTCCTTCTACTTGTTCATTATATATGCTAGGACGAATTAGGGTTCTAAAAACAGATGATATCTTTGAAAGTTTTGAAGATTTGATTTGATTTTCATACAATATAATATCTTTCTAAATTGATCCAAATCATTCCATTTTTGTCCCAATCATGCTTGATGCGATTTTGTCTTGATATTTCAGCATATTTGGATTGCAATCCTGTTAAAAAATCATATCAAAACAAATCTTTGATATTATTTACCAATTATTTGATTTAATTCAATTTTTAATTAATAAAAAATCAAAATAAAATGGAAAATGAAGCAAGTAACATGAGAGTGGATATTTTGGTCTTGGACCATGTTATAAGTGAGGTGCAATCATGAAATGCTAGGTCCATTTGGTAAAAAATGCATTTTTGGGCATATTTGACTTTTGGCAATTTTACAAAAAAGGTCAACTTTGACAAGGCATATCTCCTTCAATTTTAACCCTAGAGATGTGTTCTTGGACTTTTTAGAAATCTTAGGATGTCCCCTAATCAACCCTTTTGGTCTCATTTCAATTGTGTCTTCCATGTTCATGTAAGAAGCTTTGACCCAAAAGGTGTTTTTGTTGACTTTTCAAAAAGACTTGTAATGTAGAAATACATATCTTTTGATGAGTGCATATTTTGAACTTGTGGGATGAAGATGAATTATAGGGAATTTCATCCTATTTAAAATGAGTCTTGGATGGTAAATTTCTGATAAAGTATGTGTAATTTATGCTTGGTCAAAGTTTGGTTGACTTTTCCTAAGAAACCCTAATTTAGCAACTTTTGGGTTTTGATGAAATTAGGGCATTCCTTGAAGAATCATGATCAATCCTTGATCAAATGATGGATATCACTTCAAAATGTTGATGTTGACTAAAAATCTTGAATTTTGACTGTATGTGGGCAACAATTAACTTTTGACCTAATATAATCGATTCTCAAGCATCTGAGCAGTTGACTGAGCAAGCTTCTTGTGCAAGGCATGAGACTTGACATGGAGAATCTTGGGAACATATTAGTACCTTGGAAATCATTTGGGGCCTTTGTGATCCACACATCTTGATGAATGTGGAAACCCTAATTTGAGACACACTACCTTAGGAGAGAGTTTGTCTGGTCAACTCTTGGCAAACTTGAGCAAATTGAGGATCTCTAGGAGTATGTATTGAGTAAAATGAGAGGGAAAATTTTGGGGTACAACACATACCAAATAGCTTATTCAATAGCATCAACTCTAAAGAAATTTCCTTTATCATTAGAATGTTTCATAGCTTCAAAGAGATTAAAAATAACTTCTTCATCTTGAACCCAAACCTTCATCAAAGCATCGTCGATGCCGATCATCATTCTTGCGGTCTTCATGAATGGTAAGTGAAGAATCAAAGGTACATCATGGTTTTCCTCCATGTCAATCACAACAAAATTCACCGATAAGAATAATGTATCCATTTTCACTAGCACATCTTGAGCTACACCGTAAGGATGGGTAATGGATTTATCGGCTAGTTGAAGTGTCATCTTTGTTGACTTCATCTCAATGCTCCCTATAATACGGTGGGAGAACTGACTTGGGTGTTTTGGGTTTTATCACAATTGTTGTGGTTAGCAAGAGTCACCACTGGCTTTTCTTTTATCCAATAAAGGAAAGGGTGAAAAGAACAGGAAATACCTTTTAAGAATTTTCTTGACTTCGGGGGGTAGGTTATGAAAAGGGAAGGTCTTAACACCCTTTTCATCTATAGTTATCTACAGGCTCTTAGTTGCTAGCTCACTTTGAAATGCTTTGTTTAAAATGCGTTTGTGATTGTTTTTGAAAGTATTTTTGAAAAGTTCTATTATTTAGGTGAACTTTGTAATGATTCTCGTCTCTATAAGAATGTATACAAAGTGTTGACTTTTGAAAATATTTCATGTTTGAAAGTGTGGGTGTGTTTTTGAAAGATGTTTTGAAGAATGATTGTGATTAAGCAACTATGAACGTTCTACCTACTCAAAAATTCTTAGTTCTTTTCCTCCTCCTCTAGATATTGCTATCTTACCATTGATTGATAAGAAGCCCTATCATTGAATGTGAAGGGGGGGGGGGGGGGCGTGGGTCATCGTATAGTCATAAAATGCAAGAGATACCTTGGCATTTTTCTTAAGGGTCTAAGATCATTTTGAAGGCAACATTCAAAGCGTCATCGAGGGACTATGATCTTGTATTTTTTATTGTTTTTGCTAAGGTGTCTCACATGCATAACATGACCATTTTTTCAAGGAAACAAGTGAAGTTAACCCTATAGGTGCAAGTGTGCAAGTGTTTATTTTTCATTGCATTGTTTTGTCTTGGATTAGGGTCTTCTAGGGATTGATTTTTAGTCTTGCCATGCAAATCCTAATTACTAGCATTGATATTGAAAGCGATAAATTACGGAAATGTAAAGTTTTACACTATTACGTCATTTGGGGACGGGAGATACAAATTTACAAATGGGGGAAGACAAATAATTTAAACCTAAATTACTATTACAACCATATTAAATTTACAAGAATGTACAAGAAATGAATAAATGTACAAGAAAGTAAATGGAAATTGATTTTTTTGTTAGTATTTTTTGTATTAAAAGGTTTTGACCTAATTAAATTGAAAGGGAAAAAATTAAATTAAGAAATTTTAAATCTAAATTAACTAAGAAAAGAAATTGATTTGATCAAGAGAAACATTTTTTCGGGTTTTGTAGAAAATGGTTTTGATTTAATTAAGCTAGTATAAAAGGTTAATTAAGTAAAAGAAACCTAAGTTCTAAATTAACTTTAATGAAAAAATAATAATCCTAAATCTAATTATTTATTTAATTTTAAGAAAAGAAAATGAATTTAATGAGAAAATGTTTTGGTCTTTTTTAGTCTAAAAGAAATAAGATAAAAATTGCTAAACACCTAAATAAATGAAAATATTTTTTGGTATTTTTAATTAGTAAAAATAATAATAATATTATTAATAATAATAAAAAAATAAAGGGAAAATAAAATTAGAATTATAGAATAAAGTCGCAGGGGGGGGGGGGGGGGTAAAATGATCTGGGGTGTTTAGGAGTAAAACAGTCTTGACTTTGTTTTAAGGCCCAAAAGGATTTTTTGTAAGTCAAATAAACACAAACAAAATAAAATCAACGGGCTGCATAGTTATGAGTGAATAGGGAGGTCAGATTGAGTAAAAGTGACAAAGGCCAATGGTTCAGGGCCCAGGCGGCTAGCTGTTTGACAAAAATGAAAGAAAAATGTTAGAAAAACAAAATAAAATAAAATAAAAGGGCAGCGATGGGGCTCGAACCCAGGCCCTAAGCAATAATACGCGCGTGCTCTACCACTGGGGTAGCTATACATCCATTAACTTAAACAAAACCATAAATATATATTACAAATCCATTCCTAGGCCTGCACTTCATCTTCTTCCTCGCGCCATGTTTGAACCTATATCTTTCTCATTTCTCAACAAAAATTGAACTTGTATACATGAAAGTTACTCTATTTTTCCTCACAATTCTAGAAATGTAAATAACTTAAACTATAAATCAAAGATGAGCAAGAATTTTGTTGGCTCTAATCTGAACCCTAATTTTTCTAGAAATTTCAAACTCAAAATCCTCTAAGCTCAGGAAATATAAATGGAAACTATGGACATGGTTAGCTTCCGGACAATGATGTCTACATTTTATCTTTGAAAATGGAAACCTAAATGTTGTACCCCAAAATTTTCCCTCTCATTTCTCAAGATTTTTCTCACAAAATTTCTACTGGGTCAAGATTGCACAAGTACAATTGGATCATATTGGATTTTCAAGCATCAAGTCAAAGAGGAAACTATTGAAAGAGAAAAGAAGATAAATTTGATTTTTTGACAAAATTGAAGAAAATAAAGCTTGCTTCTATTCATATTAGCTTCGACTGGGCGTTGCTTCTATTCATGTTAGCTTTGACTGAACTCTTTCCTTCATGCTAGCTTCTACTGGGCAATGTCTCCCTTTGAAACAACTTGATTTGACCCATAGGTTTCGATTGGATATTTGGCCTCCTGCATGCAAGCTTCGTTTGGACAATTGTTATCTTGATACCAAGCTTTGATCATACAAAGGGCTACCTTCACAACAAATATTTGATTGGAGTATTGGTTTCTTTCGAAGCAACATACTTAGAATCTAACTTTGGTCCCCTTCAAGCAAGCTTTGGTCCACAAGCTTCATTCAAGTAATGGCTTCCCACATGCATCCTTCGATTCACAAGCAGTAGCCTCATACATGAATCCTTCGATTCACAAGCATTAGCCTCCTAAATGCATCCTTCAATTCAAAAGAATTAACCTCCTACATGCTTGTTTCGATTCACAAGCAGTACATCCTTCATGCCTGCTTTTGATCCACAAGACAAGTGCCTCCTCTGTGCTTGCTTTCGACCCACAACGAAATGGATTCCCATGTGCTTGCCTTCAATGCACAAGTCAATGGCTTCCCTTCATTCTAGCACCCACAAAGCAATTGGCTTCTTTCATGTGTGCTTTGATTCACTAGGCAGTGGATCCCTTTGAAACAGCTTGCTTTGATTCCACCTTTAAAAATCTTCAACACACATAGTTTTCTACACTATGACATGCATTGGTGGCCCATTCGAAGGACATGCACCGGTGGATTTGAAGGACATACCTGGGTGTCCCGTTCGAAGGACATGCATTGGTGGATTTGAAGGATGTACCTGGGTGTACCATTCGAAAGACAAATATTGGTGGCCCATTCGGAGAATTGAAAATGGTCCATTTGAAGGATACATATTGGTTGGAAACAAATATTGTTGTCTGAAGAGGAGTCTGGTCGAAGGTTGAACCTATGTGGTCAAAACGAAAGGGTGAAGTATTCATGATGCGTGTGCTACCAAGTACAAGCCTTCTGCATTGGCCACAACATGCCAAAACTGCTGCAAAGCAGTCCTGCTATGCTGCTCCTATATTTGTACCAAATTGACACACAATGACTACACCTCAAAATCTACAAAAACAACATACCCAATTTGTTCAAATCTCATTTGTTTTCCCTCCCAAACCTTAGCCAATTTCATCTATAAATAATATGTTCCACAACACATCTAAGGGGGGATTTTTAGTGGCTAGAGAGAGATCCGCTAACAAGGCAAATAAAGGAGAAAACACTTCACACACTCTCAAACCCAGAATCAAAAGACCACACCCTTGTTTCAGTTCTTTCGAATCCAGAACTAAAGAAACACAATACTTGTTTCTTTTCCTTTGAATCTAGAAACAAACAAATATAACAATAATTTTCTTGGTTTTTGAATCTAGGAAAAGAAACACAACACTTGTTTCTCTCCCTTCAAATCCAGGAGCACCCAGGGCAGAAACTCAAGTCCAAAACCCACATTCCAACTTCAAGAAAGATAATTCTTCCTGACTTTAACCCTTTCATTTCAAGCATGTAAATAACCTCTTCGCGCATTTTTTCATTTATGCCCTTTTGGTTTGTTTTTCCTTCAAGCAAGAACTAACCTGTACAGACCCAAACGAAAGAAAAAAGTTTGTATGAATCGAAGCCTTACACTTCGCCCCTTACTGCTTCACATTTGCAAACAGAAAAAGAAGGTGGTGTGAATCGAAGGTTACAGACTTCTATACACACTGGGTACAGGCCCAAATTGAAAGAAGGAAATATTGTGGCAATCGAAAGGCACATCCTTCGATCCCAGATTTCTTTCCTTTCTCTATTTTACAATATTTTTATCTTTATATTTTCTATATATTTACATTTTCTTGCTATTCAATATGGTTGTAATAATTAGGACTTTTTATTTATTTCCAAACTCCATTTGTAAATATGTATACTCCATCCCCAAAAACAAGTAATTGCGTAGGAAATTTATTTTCCGCATTTTTATTGCTTTCATAAATGTTAGTAATTAGGTTGTGTATGGAAAGTTAAAATCAACAAGTAGACAACCCCAAATTCAACACTAAATGCATGCAATCAAACATACCATTCAGATACATGCACCTCTAGGATAATCTCACTTGTTTCCTTGGAAAATAGTCATGTCCCTCAAACATGGGCGTTTTAGCAAAGACCCTCGATAAAGAGATCGTAATCCCTCGATGTCCCTCGATGTTGCCTTCAGTAAACGATCTAGTCCCTAACAAAAATTGCTAAAATGTCTCATAGTTTACCTTCTATGACTATACAATTGACCCACGCCCGTCCCTTCACATCCAACGATGAGGCTTCTTACCAATCAATGATGAGATAGAAACATCTAAAGGAGGAGGAAAAGAACACTAGAACTTTTGAGTAGGTAGGATACTCATAGTTACTTTCTCTTGAACTAAAACCATTTTCCACACATACACTCACAAAACACTTTCAAAAACACCTTCAAAAACAAACATCTCTTTGAACTATTTACAAAACAAACACTTTGTATGTATTCTTATAGAGATGAGAATCATTACAAAGTTCACCGCAACAAAGGCATTTCGCAAAACACTTTCAAACTTACACCCACCACAAGCACATTTTCAAACAAAGCAAGTGATCTAGCAAGCAACTAAGAACCTGTAGATAACTACGAATGAAAAGGGTGCTAACACCTTCCCTTTTCATAACCTACCCCCAGAACTCAAGAAAAAATCTCTAAAGGTATTTCCTGTTCTTTTCACCCTTTCCTTATTGGATAAAAGAAAATCTGGTGGCGACTCTTGCTATCCACAACAATTATGATCAAACGCAAAACAACCAAGTTAGTTATCCCACCGTATTACAGAACTGGCGACTCTGCTAGGGAATAACTTAAAAGTGGGGTTACCTTAGGGCTAGATCATATTTAATTGCTTTCCTTGTTTGATTTGCTTTACATTTTTGGGTCCTTGTTTGGGTTATTGTTAAAGATCCTACACCCGGATCTGGGGCACCTTTTTTAGGTAAGTAGTGTTGTACCCCAATTTTTGCCCCTAAGATTCCTCTATCATATCATATCAACTCGATCATAACAAGATAACATTAGGGTTGGTTCTTCCTCTTTTTCTATCTTCTATCTTTAAGTTTTCTCTTGAGGAATCTCCAAGCATCTTGGTTGTGTATTTTGTATATGTGTTGTTGACTAACTTCTAATCAAAATACAAAAAAATATTTGTATTTGAATATTTGTGTTTTGTAGGTACTGTAACACGGTGGGAGAACTAACTTGTTTGTTTTGCATTTGATTACAGTTGTTGCAGTTAGCAAGAGTCGCCACCAACTTTTCTTTTATCCAAAAGGAAAGGCTGAAAATAACAAGAAAGACCTTTAGAGATGTTTTCTTGAGTTTGGGGGGTAGATTATGAAAAGGGAAGGTACTAGCACCCTTTTCATCCGTAGTTATCTACGGGCTCTTAGTTGCTTGCTAGATCACTTTCTTTTGTTTGAAAGTGCTTGTAGTGTGGGTTTTAAAAGTATTTTGAAAATGTCTTTGTAATGGTTCTCGTTTCTATAAGAATACGTACAAAGTTTTGTTTCGAAAATAGTACAAAGATGTGTTTGTGGAATGTGTTTTTTGAAGGTGATTTTAAAAAGGTATCTTCTTTGTAATGGCTCTCGTTTCTATAAGAACACGTACAAAGTGTTTGCCTTTTGAAAATGTTTCAATATGAAAGTGTTGGTGTAAAATGTTTGGTTGTGAGCAAGCGAGCCACTAGGAGAGAATCTACCTACTCAAAGGGTCTTTAATGTTCTTTTCCTCCTCCTTTAGATGTTGCTATCTCACCATTGATTTGGTAAGAAGCCCCATCGTTGGATGTAAAGGGACAGGCGCGGGTCAATCGTACAGCCATATAAGGCAACTTAAGAGACGCTTTAGCAATTTTTCATAAGGGACTAGATCATTTTACCGAAGGCAACATCGAGGGACTATGATCTTTTTTATCGAAGGGTCTTTGCTAAAGCGTCCCATATTCGAGAGACATGACTGTGTTTCCGAGGCAACAAGCGAGGTTACCCTAAGGGTGCATGTGTGAATGGCGTGTTTGATTTGCATGCATTTAGTCTTGATTAGGGTTATCTATTTGTTGATTTCATGTCTTGCCATACACACCCTATTTACTAGCATTTATACTTGAAAACAATAAATTATGAAAATGTAAAGGTCATACACTATTACATCATTTTAGGGATGGGGGTACAAATCTACAAACGGGGGGGTTGCAAGAATTTAAATCCTATTTAGCTATTACAACCATATTGAAATGCACAATATAAGAAGAAAAAGGACTTGTTTTGAAAGTGTTTTTTTTGTCTTAATGAATTAAAAAAAATTAATTAATTAATAAAAAGGAAATATTTTTATGCTTTTTTATATTAATAAAAAAAAGTATTGATATTGAAAATGGTGAAAAGGGAAAATAATGAGAGGTAGAAATAGCGTGTTGCTGCAAGCAAAACAAGAGGGATCAGAAGTTCTGATGCCAAGCATGATGTGGTTCAGAAAGAAATGCCAGTGGGCGTCAGAAGTTCTGGATTGATACACTCTGAGGTCCTGCAAGAAACGTTAGAGGGAAAGAGAACAGAGGTCCTTGAATCTTAAGCATTTATTGGGGACTTGAGCTAGTGCCTTCAGGTGTTCTGGAGTCAGAAAGAGCAATAGAACAATGGTTATGTTCTTTGATTCAAAGGGAAGAACAAAGGTTTTGTTTAGGATTTGCGAAGGTTTTTACTATTTACTTATCTCTCTTTGATAATTCTCTCTCTCTCTCTCTCTCTCTCTCTCTCTCTCTCTCTCTCTCCCAAATCCAACCCCTTGAACGTGTGATGAAGCCCCTTTGTTTATAGATGGGTTTGATGTGGTTTTGGGGGGAAAACAAATGGGATTTTTAACCTTTTTGGTATACTGTTCCATTGCTTTTTAAACACAGTTTTTGCATGCTAATTTTGTGAAATTATGGGATTTGAGAAAAACGAAGGCGTGAACTGGATCAGCAGCACCTTGGAGTGTTATGGAAGCTGGTGGAAGGACTGTACTAAAGTAGTGCAGCAGGTTACTCAAACGAGGTTTTGGGATTTGGTGATGTTCTGATCGCAGAAGACCAGAGTGAGATTCGAAGGGTGAGGCTCTGATCGAGGCATAGAACATAGCCTCCATATGCTGAAGAGTCACGTTCTGATTGAAGGACATAATTCCCATACGTTCTGATTTGTGAGTTATGTTATGAACCATGTTTTCAAATTCTGATTGCATTTGCGTGAAGGTTGGCCCAGAAGTTCTGAAGTATCATATTCTCTTAACACTTAGAAAATTTTCTAAATGTTTAGAAATTTGATTTTTTCAAAGTAATTTCTGACTTCTGATTTTTTTTGATGAAACAATTTCATGTTTTGATGAAATATAATTGTTGAAACTTGATTTTTTTAATCCAAAATTCAAGGTTTGACTTTTCAGTATGCTTTTCACCATTTTTCCCCGGTGAATGATTTTCTTGGAAAATTGTAATTCAAGACTTGAAACTAGATAGAAGCAAACCTGAGGGTCCATGATGATCCTTTGAGAAACGAGAGGGCAAATTTTGGGGTATAATAGCTGCCCTTGTTCAATCTTCTTAAACCTGAAGAGTTAGATTGGTGAATCTGTCATTCATGACTTGAGGGTAGAAGATGATTGAACACTAGAGTGCCTAGAAATTTGCACTTGATGATATTGTGGTTGAGGTGTAAGGAATGGGCTTAAAGATTCCATTTGGAAGAACAATGGAGAGTTGGCGGAGATTGGCCTACAGATGTCATCCGGAGGTGACCGTTGACAGAAGTTAGACTGAGTCTAAACTTGAGAATAAATCTTGGAGCGATTTATCTGAACTAGAGAAGATGTCTGCGGGAAAGAATCAGAATAAACTGTTAAGAGATTCAAACTGAACCAGTAGGGGTCTGGAGAAGAATCAGAATAAATCTTGAAGCAACTTATCTGAACCAAAGAAGATATCTGCGGGAAAGAATCAGAATAAACGATTGAGAGATTTAAACTGAACCAACAGGGGTCTGGAGAAGAATCAGAATAAATCTTGAAGCGACTTATCTGAACTAGAGAGGATATCTGTGGGAAAGAATTAGAATAAACCGTTTAGAGATTTAAACTAAACAAGCAGGGTTCTGAGGTAAATATTTGTTATGTAGATGGTCAACCAGTCCTTTCTCGGGAATTGATCTGCAATTAATTTGTCTACAAATAGTTGTCATGTCGGAAATTTGTTGATGATAATTTCCTGTTGATTGATCTTTCCTGAAAAGGTGAAGAGTTAGTTGTATGTGATTCCATGATGTATGAAAATTCATGGCATGAGATTTCTCTATATACATTTGTATTGTCAATGCTATGACGTATGAATGCAATGTATGAACATATTAATTGTTCTGTTGTCTTGTTGTTGGATTAGGGAAAATAAATCCATGACTGATGCTGGGGATGTGGGGTGTAAGTCTTCATATTTTGTTGAAATTGAAGTGTTGATGGATGAGTTTCCATAATTAGAGAAATAAACTCTGTTGGGGAAGGGAAACACCGTGCATTGCTTGTGGACTTCATGAAATCCTACTGAGGAATCCTGAGAAACTGGGCGAATTTTGTTGGAGAAATTTAATTTTTTTGAGGTGGTAACTAGAAATTTTGCTTTGTCGGAGATATGAAGGCAAAAGGAACCATTAGGGTACCTGTTAGGGATGTTACAATGATCCTGCTGCAAGACGTTCTTACCTCTACTCTGTTGGAGAAAGGACCTGTGGGGTTTTTGTTAAATGGTCCATAAATATTGTCATGTTTCTTAAAGCCATTGGTAATTGTCTTCTTGTTTAGTTTTCCTTTTTTATGCGTTCATTTATAAACAGTAATTACATTTAAATGCATATGTTCAAAAATAAATACTGGACGTTTTTTTAAAACAAAAATAGGAACAACAAGAGAGAAACAGGCAGTTTTTCATTTTCAAAGGAATATCTTTGTATTAACTTGAATAAGTGTTTGTACAAAGAAACGAACATCTTAGTAAGAGAATTTCGTTGTAAAAAATGAAAATTGATACAAAGAAAAGAACAACTATGTGAAATAATCCCATGGGGTTCCCATTCTGCTATAGCCTTCATGTCTCTGAGCGTCTCATCCATTTGCTGCTTTGTACGAAGCTGATTGGATTGATTAGTATCGTTCGAGTTTGATGATTGATGTTGAAGATTGGTTGTAAGGTAATCCAATGGGACATAGTCATATGCTTTGAATCCCTAATTTTTTCCTGGACTGTCCTTTCAGGTTTTTAGTCCACCAGGATACCCTTTTTGCTCAAGCTGCCCTTTCAGGTTTTCAGCTTGTTGGGTGTACAAATTATTTTATTTTTTTGTATTTTATCCCTAATTTTTTCCTGAACCCTTTTGGTTCATCGGGATGCCCTAATTTTTTCCTAGGCCAGTCGACCTAGCGGGTCTTTGTTTATGTGTAGTATCTTTTAACTATGTCTGCGTTTACATGGTAAGAAAGATCGTCGCCATCCATAGTGGTTAAGATCATTTCTCCACCAGAGAATATGTTTTTGATCACAAATGGTCCTTCGTATGTAGGAGTCCATTTTCCCTTGGGATCACCTTGTGGCAATATAATACGTTTGATTACCAAGTTACCAACCCGATATACCTGACGTCTGACCCTCTTGTTAAAAGCTTTGATCATACATTTTTGGTACATCTGACCATGACAGATAGTTGTAAGTCTCTTCTCATCACTCAAGTTCAATTGGTCAAGTCGAGTTTGAATCTATTCATCTTCATTCAAACCTGCATCTTTTATGATTCTCAGAGAAGGTACTTGGACTTCAATTGGTAGGACAGCTTCCATGCCGTATACCAAAGAGAAAGGAGTTGCCCCTATTGGTGTGCGCACCGTGGTACAGTAACCATGGAAAGAAAATGGTAACATCTCATGCCAGTCCTTGTAGGTCACTGTCATTTTTTGTATGATTTTCTTGATGTCTTTATTAGCAGCTTCTACAGCGCCATTCATCTTCGGTTGGTAAGGAGAAGAGTTATGATGTTGTATCTTGAATTGCACACATAGTGCGGTAATCATAGTATTGTTGAGATTGGTACCATTTTCTGTGATGATTCTCTCCGGGATACCGTACCGACAAATGAGATTTTGTTTGATGAATCGGGCCATAACATTCTTGGTGACAAAAGAGAATGAAGTTGTCTCAAACCACTTTGTGAAGTAATCAATGGCAACCAAGATAAAGCGGTGTCCATTAGAAGCTAAGGGTTTGATCTCTTAAATCATGTCAATGCCCCACATTACAAAGGGCCAAGGAGCAGTCAGGACATTCAGGGGAACTAGAGGCACATTTACTTTGTCAGCATAGATTTGGCACTTGTGGCAAGTTCGTGAATATTGATAACAATCTGCTTCCGTGGTGGACCAGTATTATCCTGCTCGTAGGATCTTTTTAGTCGTTGTGTGCCCACTAGAATGAGTGCCAAAGGTACCTTCGTGTAAATCAGCCATGATCTTTTCTGCCTCACTCTGTTCTACGCAACGAAGCAAAGTAGAGTTGTGGTTGCGTTTATAGAGGATTCCATTACTGAGGAAGAATTTAGCATAAAATCTTCTCAAGAACTTCTTATCATTGACTGAAGCTCCCTCCAGATACTATTGGGACTCGAGATACCTCTTAATTTCATGGAAATAAGGCTTGTCTACTACTTCTTCAGTATCGATCTCGTGAGAGTAAGCTGATTCATTCATCCACTCAATGGTGATCTGGGGAGCCTCGTTATCCCACCTGACTTTGAACATGGACGACATAGTGGCTAGAGCGTCCGCTAGTTGATTTTCCTCTCGTGGAAAATGCTAAAAGGTAATTTCCTCAAAATGTGGGATTAATGTCAACACGTGTTCTTTGTAAGGGATGAGATTAGGGTGCTTTGTGTCCCATTTTCCTTTGATCTGACTGATGACTAAGGCTGAATCTCCAAATACGCTTAAGAACTTGATTCCAAATCTATGGCAGCTTTGAGACCCATAATACATGCTTCATATTCCGCCATATTATTTGTACAGTTGAAAAAAAGTCTCGCAGTGAAGGGAGTATGACATCCTTCAGGGGATATGATCACAGCTCCTATGCCGTTTCCAAGTGCATTGGAAGCTCCGTCAAAAACCAAGGTCCATCGGGATCCTTGTTCAGGTCCGCCATATGGTATGAGTTCTTCACAATTTTTTACCAACATGATGTATCCATCTAGGAACTCGAATTTCATGGATTGATAGTCATCCATAGGCTGATGAGCAAGGTGATCGGCTAACACACTGCCCTTTATTTCTTTTTGGGTAGTGTATTGAATTTCGTATTCAGTCAGGATCATTTGCCATCTTGCTATTCTTCCAGAGAGGGAGGACTTCTCGAATATGTATTTAATTGGATCCATCTTGGATATCAATAAGGTAGTATGGGTCAACATATACTGTCTTAGCCGGCGAGCAGCCCATGCAAGAGCGTGACAAGTTTTCTCGAGCAGTGAATATCTGGTTTCACGGTCGGTAAACTTTTTTCTCAGGTAGTATATTGCATGCTCTTTTCGGCCAGACTCGTCATGCTGCCCCAACACACACCCCATTGAATTTTCCAAGACAGTTAGATACATGATCAAAGGTCTTCCCTCGACTGGAGACATCAAAATAGGAGGCTCTTGAAGGTAATCTTTAATCCTATCGAAGGCAACCTGGCAGTCGTTGTTCCAATCCAACACTTGATCTTTCTTCAGTAATTTGAAGATTAGTTCACAAGTAGAGGTTAGGTGAGAAATGAATCTAGCGATGTAGTTTAGTCGTCCTAAGAATCCTCTGACTTCCTTCTCGGTGCGAGGAGCTGAAATTTCTTGTATTGCCTTTACCTTTGTAGGGTTCACTTCGATACCTTTACCGTTGACAATGAAGCCTAGGAGTTTACCGGACCTCACTCCAAAAGTGCATTTACTCGGGTTCAACCTTAGTCTGTATTTCTTCAGTCTTTCAAACAATTTCTGCAAATGGTCAAGGTGTTCCTCCTTAATTTGAGATCTGGATATCATGTCATCCACATAGACCTCTATCTCGTGATGGATCATATCGTGAAACAGAGCTACCATGGTGCACTGATAAGTTGCCCTTGCGTTCTTCAACCCGAATGGCATAACTTTGTAACAGAATGTGTCCCACTGTATGACGAAGGTCATTTTCTCCATGTCCTCAGGTGCCATTTTGATTTGATTGTACCCGGATAAACCATCCATGAAGAAGAATACTTTATGTTGTGCGGTGTTGTCAACTAGAATATCGATATGGGGAAGCGGGAAATCATCCTTCAGACTGTTAGAACAATGTTTGAATCTACTACCCTATATTTAAGTTTTGATGATAACAAAGTGAAAAGATATAGTATTTAAATGTTTCATGTTTGAACTATCTGCTGCCTAAAATTATTATGCTCTGACTTGCAGATACTCTGATTGACATAAGCAAGATCACGTTTATTCAGCATCAGAATTTGATTTCATACACCAGCATCAGAAGTTGCCACATCAGAACGTCAAGATCAGATGATCAACTCACATACATGCTGAAGCTTGATGAACAGAACTGCGCTCAAACACTCTGATACAGAAACACAATAGTTCATCAGCAGCGAAGCAGAATCAGAATGAGCCAAGCCAGAACTTGCGTTAAAGAAGCAACGGTACTGTGCATTGAAAGCTAATTAATTCCAACGGCTTCATTCCAGACAAGATCTGCTCAAAAAGGAAAGCTTGTTATTAGCATTGAATCAAGAATATTGCATTCAACGTTCATCTTCTCAAGTGCTATATAAACAAGGCTTTGAAGATTATAATGGCTAATGCTCTCCAAATCTCTACACGCACAAAGCTGAACCATAATCTTCGTTCTACCAGTTTTGCTAAACCTCATACTCTGATATTCATTATTGTTTAGCAATCTAGTTTCTAAGCTTCATTTTGTGTATACATCACAGTTGTGATAAAGTTTTGTAGAAAACATCCACACACATTGTTTTATACCTTTGTAAGAAAGTGTTGCCTTGACAAACCGGGTTATGGTTTGAATCAAGAAGGCTTTAGCATTTGTTAAAGCAGTCTGTAATATTCAGTTGAATATAGTGAATTAAGACCTCGTTGGAGAGAGGCGAAATCACCTTGACGGGTGGACTGGAGTAGTTTGAGATCAAACGAACCAGGATAAAAATATCTTGTCAATTGCTTTAAAATTTCAGTTTTACAATTCAACCCCCCCTTCTTGTGTTTTTCACCACTTCAATTGGCATCAGAGCGCCCGGTTCTGAGCTAAAACACTTAACCGTGTCAGTACAAGATCCAGCGTCAGAAAAACACAATGGCAGGAAACAATTCTCACTTCAGCAATGACAATAATGAGGACAGAGACAGATTCAGTGGCAAACCTCCAGTCTTTGATGGAGAAAACTTTGATTACTGGAAAGACAGAATTGAAAGCTTCTTTCTAGCACATGATGCTGATCTGTGGGATATGGTGACAGATGGATACACGCACCCTGTGAATGCAAGTGGTCAGAAGATTGATAGAAAATCAATGACTGATCAACAAAAGCGTGACTTCAAGAATCACCATAAGGCTAGAACCATCCTCCTCAGTGCCATCTCCTATACTGAGTATGAAAAGATCTCCAACAGAGACACAGCGAAGAACATCTTTGATTCTCTCAGAATGACGCATGAGGGCAACGTTCAAGTCAAAGAAACAAAAGCTCTGGCGCTCATTCAGAAGTATGAGGCGTTCAAAATGGAAGAATCTGAATCCATTGAAACTATGTTCTCTAGATTTCAGATTCTGGTAGCTGGTCTCAAAGTTCTGGACAAAGGATACTCTACTGCTGACCATGTCAAGAAAATAATCAGAAGTTTACCCAAGCAGTGGAGGCCTATGGTTACTGCTCTGAAGCTAGCTAAAGATCTCAACAAAATCACTCTGGAGGAACTTATAAGCTCCCTCAGAAGTCATGAGATAGAGCTAGAAGCTGATGAGCCTCAGAAGCAAGGTAAGCCTTTAGCACTAAAATCTAACAAAAAATTTGAGTCTAAAGTTTTGCAGGCAGTTGAAGAAACATCTGATGGATCCTCATCAGAAGAAGACGAACTTTCCCTTCTCTCCAGAAGAGTAAATCAACTGTGGAAGCAAAGACAAAGGAAGTTCAGGAATCCCAGAAGATCTGATCAGAACGAGTCTTCTTCCAGATACAGAAGGACAGACTCTTCCTCTGGATACAGAAGATCTGAAGGCTCCTCCAGTAGCAAGAAGCCAAACACCAAAGACATCATCTGCTACGAGTGCAATGAGCAAGGGCACTACAAGAGTGACTGCCCAAAGCTTCAGAGGGAAAAGCCCAAAAAGAAGTTTGGAAGAGAGAAGAAGAAAAGTCTCATGGCCACATGGGATGACTCTGACTCGTCTGAAGCTGACTCAGAATCAGATGATGAAAGGGCAAACATAGCTCTCATGGCTAACATTCCAGATGATAGTGAAGCTTCTGAATCAGACTCAGAATCAGACACAGAAGAGGTATTTCCTAACTTCGCTGTTAACTTTACAAAGGCTGAACTTGCTGAAAGCCTTAATGAAATTCTGGAACGTTATCAGCAGATTAGAGCTAAATTCAGAGACCTGAAAAGGAATCTTGAATCTGACTCTAATAAGTCTGAGAGTCTCAAATTGGAAAATTCTGAGCTGAGAGATAAAATTTCAAAATTAGAAAACACTTTACAAAACTCTCAGAAGGAACCAATTTCTGAAACTCCCAGCAACGCTGATGAGATCATCAAGGAGTATGATCACAGTTTCCAGAAGTTCCTAGCTAAAAGCATAGATAGAAGCAGAATGGCTTCAATGATCTATGGAGTTAGCAGAAACGGCAGGAAAGGAATAGGATACCAAGGTAAGGTTCCTACACCAAAGAATGTCATGGACTTAACCATTAAACACACTCCTCTAAATTCACACTTTGTGTATGGTCACACACACGACATCAAATATACTAGCAGTAAGCACTCTGTGAAACCAAAATTCAATCAGAGTTTTGGTAAAACTAACAAGTCAGGACCCAAGAAAATCTGGGTACCTAAGGATAAAATAATACATGTTGCAGATATCTTTAGCAGCAAGTCAGAAACACCAGTCATGGTACCTGGACTCTGGCTGCTCACGACACATGACGGGAAGAAGGCATATGTTCCAAAGCCTGGAACTTAAGCCTGGAGGCCACGTTGGCTTTGGAGGCAATCAGAGGGGAAAGATAATTGGCTCTGGAACTGTAGGTAATGGAAATCTTCCCTCTATTAATAATGTTCTGCTAGTAGATGGATTGATGCATAATCTGTTATCCATAAGTCAATTAAGTGATAACGGTTATGATATAATCTTTAATCAAAAATCATGTAAAGCTGTTAGTCAGAAAGATGGGACTATCCTGTTTAATGGTAAGAGGAAAAACAACATTTACAAAATCAAACTTTCTGAACTAAAGAGTCAGAATGTAAAATGTCTTCTGTCTGTTAACAATGAGCAGTGGATCTGGCACAGAAGATTGGGGCATGTTAGTATGAGAAGAATATCTCAGATTAACAAACTCAATCTGGTCAGAGGACTTCCTAATTTGAAGTTCAATTCAGATGCTCTGTGTGAAGCATGTCAGAAAGGCAAATTTGCAAAACCTTCTTTTAAATCCAAAAATGTTGTTTCCACCTCTAAGCCATTAGAACTTCTGCACATTGACTTATTTGGACCAGTTAAAACTGCTTCAGTCAGTGGTAAGAAGTATGGGTTAGTAATCGTAGATGACTATAGCAGATGGACATGGGTAAAGTTCTTAAGACACAAGGACGAGTCACATTCTGTGTTTGTTACCTTCTGTAACCAAGTTCAGAATGAAAAAGATCTTAGAATCGTTAAAGTCAGAAGTGATCATGGTGGAGAATTTGAAAATAAAGACTTTGAGTCATTCTTGAATGACAAAGGCATTCTGCATGATTTCTCTTGTCCTAGAACTCCCCAACAAAATGGAGTGGTAGAACGAAAGAACAGAACATTGCAAGAAATGGCCAGAACCATGATCAATGAGACAAACGTTGCTAAGACTTTCTGGGCAGAGGCAATAAACACAGCGTGCTACATTCAGAATAGAATCTCAATAAGACCTATTCTGGAAAAGACTCCATATGAATTGTGGAAGAACAGAAAGCCCAACATTTCATATTTTCATCCATTTGGATGTACTTGCTTTATATTAAATACAAAGAATTATTTGAACAAGTTTGACTCTAAGGCACAGAAGTGTATTATGTTAGGATACTCTGAACGCTCAAGAGGGTACAGAGTATACAATACAGAAACACAGATTGTGGAAGAATCAATCAGTGTTCGTTTTGATGATAAGCTTGACTCTGAAAAGTCAAAGCAGAATGAAATTTTTGCAGGTATAGAAATTGAATTTGCAGGTTCTGAAGACAAGTCATCAGAAGCTCTCAACACAGACATTCCTTCAACATCTAAAAGGAGCACTGCTAGAAATCCTACAACAGCTGCTGATCAACCTCAGAAGAGATTACCCAGAAGCAGTTTGGATCACCCAGAAGAGACTATCCTAGGAAGAAAGGAAGATCCAATCAGAACAAGAGCAAGCTTCAGAAACTCTGAAGAAACTCTTATGGGACTTGTATCTCTGATTGAACCTTCTTCTATTGATGAAGCACTTCTGGATAATGACTGGATTCTGGCAATGCAAGAAGAGCTGAATCAATTCACCAGAAACGACGTATGGGATCTCGTTCCCAAACCAAAAGGATTCAACGTCATTGGAACAAGATGGGTGTTCAGAAACAAGCTAAATGAACAAGGTGAAGTCATCAGAAACAAGGCACGACTGGTTGCACAAGGTTATAGTCAGCAAGAGGGGATAGACTATACAGAAACCTTTGCCCCAGTCGCCAGGTTAGAATCTATCAGACTTTTAATTTCTTTTGCTGTTAATAGAGGCATCACTCTGTATCAGATGGATGTCAAAAGTGCATTCTTAAATGGTTATATAGAAGAAGAAGTTTATGTTCACCAACCCCCAGGTTTTGAAAATACAAAACATCCAGAACATGTTTTCAAACTAAAGAAGTCACTGTATGGTCTGAAACAAGCTCCCAGAGCTTGGTATGAAAGGCTAAGTAACTTTCTGCTTGAAAATGAATTCACCAGAGGGAAAGTGGACACTACTCTATTCTGTAAAACAGTTAAGAGTGACATCTTAGTCTGTCAAATTTATGTTGATGATATCATTTTTGGTTCTACTAATCCTTCTCTTGGAAGAAAATTTGCTAAGTGTATGCAGGCAGAATTTGAGATGAGCCTCATGGGGGAACTGAAATTCTTTCTAGGAATTCAGATCAATCAAACTCCAGAAGGAACTTACATTCATCAGAGCAAATACATCAGAGATCTTCTAAAGAAATTTGACCTCTCAGAATGTAAGCCATCAAAGATTCCAATGCATCCCACGTGAATTCTGGAAAGAGAAGAGGTAAGCAAGAGTGTAGAACAGAAAGTCTACAGAGGTATGATTGGTTCTCTCCTCTATCTGACTACTTCAAGACCTGACATATTATTCAGTGTTTGTATCTGTGCTAGATTCCAATCAGATCCTAGAGAATCTCACTTAACAGCTGTTAAGCGAATTTTTCAAGTATCTGAAAGGTACTACTAATCTGGGTTTGTTTTATAGAAAATCTAGTGATTACAGCTTAGTAGGCTACTGTGATGCTGATTTTGCTGGAGACAGAGTGGAACGTAAAAGTACTTCTGGAAGCTGCCAGTTTCTGGGAGAAAATCTGATCTCTTGGTCCAGCAAAAGGCAATCAACAATTGCTCTGTCAACAGCAGAAGCTGAGTACATAGCAGCAGCAGGATGTAGCACACAAATGCTCTGGATGAAAAGTCAGCTTGAAGACTTCCAGATTTTTGAGAGTAACATTCCTATACTTTGTGATAATACTTCTGCAATTTGCTTAAGTAAGAATCCTATTTTACATTCTAGGGCTAAGCATATAGAAATAAAACATCATTTCATTAGGGACTATATTCAGAAAGGTATTTTGAACTTAAAATTTATAGATACAGACCATCAATGGGCTGATATCTTTACTAAACCCCTTTCAGAAGATAGGTTTAATTTCATTCTGAAACATCTCAGCATGAAAGTATGCCCAGAATGAAAATGTTTCAATTCCATATATTTATCTTTAGAATGTAATTATTTTACTGTGAACTTCTGATCAATCTCCTTTCAGAAAGATAGAACATGCAGATTGTATCAGATGCAAGTCTAAAGATCTGAGAGTCTAATCTCAAAGACAGACGTGCTGATCACTACATCAAACAAGTGTCATCCAATCATCAGCATATCTCTGAAGCAGAACGCGTGCACGCTTCTGAGAAGGCAAAGCGCTGATTGGGTGCATTGAGACACATGTCTGGTAACCGTTTTTAAGTATCTTTCTCAAATCCCCCAAAATCAGCAAGCATTTAATGAAAAGTAATCACGCCTTTTAAATGGCAATCATTATTTTTCTCTCTCTTAAAAACGTTTATCTTTTCAAAATAATTTTGAAAACTCTATTTAAGCACATTAATCTCTCATTCTTACTCTTTACGCTTTCTCACTATCACTCAAGCATTTTCTGCATATTTCTGAGTTCATCTCCTACAAAACTTTTTCTCAATTCATTCTCAAAGCTTTTTTAGTGTGAACAATGGCATCCTCCAGCATTTCTGCAGGAAATCAGAAGAAAGCAACTTCTGAGCAATATCAGGTGCCACTCAGAACTCTCCTCACTCCGGTGAAGAACCTTGAAGTGCTCTCTGAGTTAATCATCGACTTTGAAAGCTTGAAGGAAAATGGTTTTGACCTAACTGAAGAAATTAGGGCTCAAAAGTGG
The DNA here is from genome assembly GCA_948472305.1 of Vicia faba. NCBI lineage: Eukaryota > Viridiplantae > Streptophyta > Magnoliopsida > Fabales > Fabaceae > Vicia > Vicia faba. Next base: position 832,562,050 of record OX451735.1, on the reverse strand, counting down.
GAGAGGTATTTCGATAGGTTGGTTGGACCAACATTCCCAGCGCTAGTCAAGGAATTTTAGATTCACGCCAAGGTTTCAAAACATCTAGTCATCTCCTCTGTCATGGGGAAGAAGATTGTAATTTCTGAAGATCTCATTGCAAGGCTAATCGGTCAAAGTGGTGGTGGCGTCCGTTGTGTGGACATGGCTGAAAGATGTGCTGATACAGCTGTGGTAGCTAACAGGATTTTCACTCTTGGAATGCCCAGCAGCAAGATTAAGGATCTGAAGGATCACTGCAGAGTATGGGCTAAGATTGTTCTGGGGTGCTTCAACCACAGGAAACCAACAAGTTCTCCTGATTATATAAATGTGGATCAGCAGTTTCTGATCTACTTTATTGATCAGAAGATAAAGATAAATCTGGCTCACTTCCTGTTCAACCATCTCAAAACCAGTGTGAAAGAAACAAGAGAAGAAGAAAGGACCAAGAGGGACTGGATACCGTTTGGAAGGCTTATATCAGATATTCTGACAGAGAATAGGCTGATTGAACATCTGATAGAAGCTCAGGAGCTGAGCACTATTGAACCAACAATTGGGAAACCTCTGAACGCAAAGAACCTGAAAAAGATGAAGCTGATAGAAAATATTCAGAAGGAACCCAGAGCTACTTCAACTGCTGATATCTCCAGCAGAAGAGTTCCTCTGAGTGATTTTTCGGTATTTTCTGAAATGGAATCCAAACCAGAGATGTTTCTCAGGTACCCAGATGCGTACAAGGCAGAGGATACAGGTTCAAAGCTGAATATCAAAGATCTGAGTCAACCCCAACCAGAAGTGACTCTGAAGAAGACAAAGAAGAGGAAAGCGCCATCAGAAGGATCATCTCATCAGACTCCAAAGAAAAGAGGTATTTCATCTGCTGCCCCTGTTTTAATTTCATCTACTATTCCAGCATCTGCTGCTCCTCAAACCTCCCATAGAATATCAATTCCAATCCCTACCATTGATGAAACCATACCAGAAGACCCTTCTGAGGCCTTACTACTCAGAAGACCTAGAACCAAACTCCCCAAACAACCAACAATTTCAACAACAACAGCACTTGACCAAGTGCTGGCCGATATTGAGCGTGAACATGCCTCTGCTAAACCAACCTCTGAACCACAAAACATTCCTCCTCCACAACCAGAACAACAACAACAACCAGAACCAGAACCACAACAACAACCACTCACAGAAGAACCTCTGATCCCTGAGCAATCAGAGATTCCACCTCCCTCTCCCCAACCAGAAATAAATCCACCTTCACCACAAACAGCGTTTCACCATTCTGAAACCCCTTCTCCTCATAAATCTGACCCTCACTCACCTCAACCTTCACCGCTGGCAATCCAGTTGCCATGTGGAACCACTATTGTCATGCCCCAGTTACCATCTTCAAAAGAATCAACACCACCAAAAACTCCCAAAACACCACCTACTCCAATCGAGATATCTGACTCTGATACCACTCCTCCAAAACAAACAGCCTCTCAGAAAACCGCTGAAAACCCCAGCAGGACTTTCATTGACCTAACAAGTCTTGAACGTCTTGCTGATCTAAAACACAAAATTGCCATCCCAAAACCAAAGCAACCAGATGTTGGCTCTGGTATTTTGAATTTTGAAACAGGTGTGCTGCAATGGATTGCTTCGTTGAAGCAAGTCTGTCTTGGGATGATTGACCCAGCTGCTTCTGATCAGCTCTGGTCACAGTTCAGACTATGGGTACGTGCTGAAGCCCTCAAGTTGCAAGATATCAACTATGAGCAGGCTCAACAGAACTTCAGCAAGCTGCTGAAGGAAGTTGAAAGTCAGCTGCCTCAGGAAGTTGTGCTCCCTCTGGACAGTGAATCTTGGTCTGAGAAACAGCAAGCTGCAAAGGTGCAACCATCAGAAGAAGACAAGACCATTCAGGCTGAAAGTCAAGCAGAAGATGCTGCTGAAAGTTCTGAGAAGCCTCCTCCTTCTGATGCTTCTCAAGCTGCCTTGGACAGGCAGACTCTGGAAGAATTAAGGCTGAATGACTTGCGTCTACAACAGCGGATGGATGACAATGATCAGAAGATGAAAGCAAGAATGGATGTGCAGGACAGCAAGATTGACACTGTTGTCAGCATGGTTCATAAGCAAAATGAAACTTCTGAAAAGATTCAAGCGATGCTGGAGCGCCTGTTCACACGCTTGCCTCCTCAACCTTAAATCTTTTTCATGCATGACCTTTCTTTCATGTTTTCTTCATTTTATGATGTACTGTTTTGACTATGTTTTGTAATATTTTCTTGCTCTGATTCTGAACATTAGTTTTTCTGATCAAATTGTTTTAGCACATCACCAACACTTTTTAATTGTTGACAAAAAGGGGGAGAACAAGAATGATATTTAAATCAATAACGGGCTAACTAGACAGAAACTCTCAAACATTCTAACTCTATTACTTGAAATGTTTTTCTGTTTTGTTTAAAGTCTACAGGCACAAGGAAGCTCCTGGACACTCTGAAGACTAGAAGCTCTGATCAAAATGTAGATGCTCTGATCAATGTTGCTCTGATCAATATGAAGCTCTGATCGTCCTTATACTCTGATCCAAAGCAAAGCTCTGACAAGAAAAGTTCTGAAGCTCTGCTCTCTGGTAAGTCAAAGACTCTGATAATCTGATGTTCAAAGAAAGAAAAAGATCTGATCCTGAAGAACACGTATAATCAAAGGGAAGTAATAAACTCAGGGGGAGTATTTCCTTACTCCTTATTCTTTTACTTCTTACTCTGATACTTTTTCCAGATACCTTTTCACGTTATTTTTCATTTAAAATATCTAGTTTTTGTCATCATCAAAAAGGGGGAGATTGTTAGAACAATGTTTGAATCTACTACCCTATATTTAAGTTTTGATGATAACAAAGTGAAAAGATATAGTATTTAAATGTTTCATGTTTGAACTATCTGCTGCCTAAAATTATTATGCTCTGACTTGCAGATACTCTGATTGACATAAGCAAGATCACGTTTATTCAGCATCAGAATTTGATTTCATACACCAGCATCAGAAGTTGCCACATCAGAATGTCAAGATCAGATGATCAACTCACATACATGCTGAAGCTTGATGAACAGAACTGCGCTCAAACACTCTGATACAGAAACACAATAGTTCATCAGCAGCGAAGCAGAATCAGAATGAGCCAAGCCAGAACTTGCGTTAAAGAAGCAACGGTACTGTGCATTGAAAGCTAATTAATTCCAACGGCTTCATTCCAGACAAGATCTGCTCAAAAAGGAAAGCTTGTTATTAGCATTGAATCAAGAATATTGCATTCAACGTTCATCTTCTCAAGTGCTATATAAACAAGGCTTTGAAGATTATAATGGCTAATGCTCTCCAAATCTCTACACGCACAAAGCTGAACCATAATCTTCGTTCTACCAGTTTTGCTAAACCTCATACTCTGATATTCATTATTGTTTAGCAATCTAGTTTCTAAGCTTCATTTTGTGTATACATCACAGTTGTGATAAAGTTTTGTAGAAAACATCCACACACATTGTTTTATACCTTTGTAAGAAAGTGTTGCCTTGACAAACCGGGTTGTGGTTTAAATCAAGAAGGCTTTAGCAGTTGTTAAAGCAGTCTGTAATATTCAGTTGAATATAGTGAATTAAGACCTCGTTGGAGAGAGGCGAAATCACCTTGACGGGTGGACTGGAGTAGTTTGAGATCAAACGAACCAGGATAAAAATATCTTGTCAATTGCTTTAAAATTTCAGTTTTACAATTCAACCCCCCCTTCTTGTGTTTTTCACCACTTCACAGACTTGCCCTATTCAAGTCTCTGTAATCCACACACATGCGTACTTTACGGTCCTTTTTAGTCACTCGAACAACATTGGAGACCCATTATGGATAGGAGGTGACGGCTAATAATCCGGCGTTTGACTGTTTCATGAATTCAGTCTTGATCTTCTCTGACATTTCTGGCCGCATGCGATGAACTTTCTGTTTTACCGGAGGGCAGTCTTCTTTTGTCGGCAGACGATGGACCATGATATCAGGGTCGAGTCCTGGAATGTCTTTGTATGACCAGGAAAAGACCTCAACATAGTCATGTAGTAACTGAGTTAAGCGCTTCTTGACACTAGCTTCCAGATTGGCACCTACCTTGACTTCTTTCTTATCCTCTTCAGTACCTAAGTTAATTGTGTTAACCGGCTCTTCATGGGGTTGTATGGTCCTTTCTTCCTGTTGTAGTAGCCTGACTAGTTCCCCTGGAACCTCACAATCTTCGTCACCTTCGTCTTCGGCTTGGTATCGGATTTTCAAAGTCACAATAGGCCATAGCAGAATCGTTACCCATGGGATCCTGAGTGGATGTGGATCTGCATTTTGATATGTGTGTGTAAGAGCATATATATCTTTGAAAAAATAAAATGTAGAAAAAGAAGAACAAAGAGCGTAAAATTTGCATGCAAAAACGTCCATGATTTATTGATGACATATGAAAATGAAGTAACAACCCTCACAAATGGACCGTTGTGCCTCGGGTAAGACACAAGGCTTTAAAGTCTAAATTGTTTAATTATTACAAGTCCGAAAAAAATTTAAAGATAATTATTGTTGGATAAAAGTAATAGGGACAAATTCTTTGGCTTCGCAGTTGTTGATTCCTTCACTGATAGTTGGAAAAATCCATTCTTCCAGGTCACAACTGTCATCACTATCTTCCATTGTGTTGACTCCAGGGTTGCTGATCCGCAAAGGTGGTCCTCTGGCATGAGCATGACGAATAACTTTCTGGGCTCCTGAAGTAAAACCCAAACCAAATTTGTCAGATTTGTAGGGAATATATGGAAGTTGGCCTCAAATGGTACAACCACCTTCTTCGACTACTGCCTTGGCATCTTTCAGAGAAGCCATCTTTAGCGGAGGTCTGGTAATCTTTGGGACTTTAGAAACAGTCTTGGTCGCTGTAACTATTTATGGGACTTCCTCGAAATACTGACACGGAGTTTCGATGAATTCACCATCCATTTCCACATACCTGAAGGATTTCAGGTGACTGACCATATATTCCTCCTCTCCATGGACATTGATGATTTTTCCCTTGATTGGGTACTTTAAAATTTGATTTAATGTAGAGGTGACGGCACCAACGTCATAAATCCAAGGTTGGCCTAATAAACAGGAATAGGAAGGGAGAATATCCATCACATAGAAAGTTGAATCGAAGGTATGAGTTCCAACTTTGATGGGGATGTCCACCTCCCTGTGCACCATTCTCTTCGAACCATCGAAGGCCCTTACCACTATATTGTTGGGTTTTAAAGTCAGACCTTCACAATCTAGTCTATCCAGAGCCTTCTTAGGCAGCACATTCAATGATGAACCAGTATCTACCAAGACATGGGCCAAAGTAGTGCCCCTGCATTCGACAGAGACATGCAATGCCTCATTGTGTTTCCTCCCTCTAGGTGTCAGATCACCATCAGAAAATCCCAAGCCGTTATCAGCTGTCAAACTAGCCACACAATCTTCAAATTGGTCAACAGAGGTTTCCTGTGGCACATGGGCAGTTTTAAGAAATTTCACCAAGGCCTCCACATGAGCTTCGGAGCACAACAGTAAAGCTATCATAGAAATATTTGAAGGGGTCTGCCCTAGTTGTTCGACTATATTGTAGTCGCTTCTCTTTATAATTTTCAAAATTTCTTCCATCTCTTTCTTGGAAGTCTCTAGGATAGATACTGACTGCGCCTTCATCCGGACAGGCTCAACCAAAATGTCTTTGCCCCGAGTCTCAGTCGACTCGATGATAGGGGTGTCAGTATGGGTAATCACAGGAACTGTAGTAATAATATCAATAGGAACAAAAGAAGGAATGATCACAGGACCGGTAACAGCTTTTGGAGGAGCAATCTCAGGGGAGAACACTCTTCCACTTTTGGTTATTTTGCTGGTTCCCACAATGTTGCCAATGTCGGGGTCATCCTTCTCAAAAATCGGGTCTTCAACAGCCAGCCATTCTTGCTTGACATCGTGGTAGTAGACGTCACCCCCATAGTTCGAAGGAACAATTTTGTCTGAGGAGTACAGGATTGGCCCTGGCATAGTAATTATTAGTGGAGTCATCTTCAGAACAGTAATAACCCTAACGAGTCTTTTGGTGGAGACCCTGGGAGGATTGGCGGAAATGGTTATTATTGAAACATCCTTGTAAGAAATGGTTGGAACGGGGGTTTTTTCAAACAAAATCTCTTTGTCATCCATCAGGAGTTGGACACCTGCCTTCAATAAATGACAACCAGTCAGTAGAGATAAACAGAGGTGGCAGCCTTCGCCAGAGCCTGAAAATAAACTGGCCTTCAACAGGTTCCTTTTGACGGTTAGGAGGAGAGTAACAAGTTCAATAACAACAGTAACAAACACATCATCTTCAACAGTGTTAACACCACGACCGTGCTTAGGCATATGAGCGGTGATAACATTTGGGATCTCAGGAGCGTCAAATTCAATTTCCTCTTCCTCGAGAAGGTCTTGCACCTTGTTTTTAAAAGCCCATCAGTCGTTTGTATCATGACCTGGACTTTTTGAATGGTAAGCATAACGAGCATTTGGGTTATAACAGGGAGAGGCAGTGTTGGGATTCTTCGGAGCTTCCCGCAAGGTTACCAGATTAGATTTCAACAAATGCGGCAAGACTTGAGACAACGTCATATTTATCTGGGTAAGCTATCTTACCGACCTTTCCGTTCTAGACTTATTGTTCCTTTGTTGATTAAGTACAGGCTTAGAGATCATGACAGCCCCTTCCGCTGGAAAGTGTTCAGTTTTGTCCCGATTCTTATGGTCATATGCAACACTGTGCTCTTTCTTTCCGGTAAAGGGCTTCTTTGTCGCGCTCGAGGATGCATCTCTTTGAATTTTGCCACTTTTTATACCCGCTTCTAGCCGTTCACCGGTCATGATTAATTTGATAAACCCAGCCGAGGAGCTTCCGATCAGGTGTTTGAAGAATGGACCAGATAGCGTGCCTAACAACATATCCATCAATTCTCTGTCAGATAGAGGGGGCTGGACCCTTACCGCGAGATCTCTCCATTTTTGAGCATAGGTTTTGAAACTTTCACCTGTACCCATAGACATGCCTTGCAACTGTGTCCGTGTTGGAGCTAAGTCAGCATTATACTGGTATTGCTTGTAAAAAGCCGCTGCCAAATCTTCCTAATTGCAGAAATTGGTCCCTTCCAACTGATAGAACAAATCCAACTGCGTTCCTGACAAACTTTCTTGGAAGAAATGCACCCATAGATTCCTATCCGCAGTATGAGGTTGAATTTTCCTGACGTATGATTTCAAATGCAGCTTTGGACAAGAGACACCGTCATATTTAGAGAAAGTGGGGACCTTCAGTATGACAACCCCTGAGACAAGTCCTAGCTCCTCAAAATCCAACCCGGGTATCTTCTGGATCTCCATAACATTGAGGCGATCTTCCAACTGTTTATGTTTGTCGTCATCTGGAGGATACTGCTCTTCAGAGTAGTCAACCTCTTCTTCCTCTTAAGATTCTAGAGGGTCAGTCACTTCCTTGTTTTTCCCTTCTTGATTATCCCTTTCACCCGATGATGTTGCGAAGTCTAGAGTCCGTCTGGCTGGTCCTTTGAACCTTCTTCCCAGATTCAAAACACCGGTTGATTTCTTTGCTTTCTTCTTCTTTTCTTTGATCAGTAGAGTTTTCAACTCATCTTATCCTTTTGTCAGAGTCAAGAACGTTTGTTGAAACTGGGCGTTCTGCGCCTGGAGATCTTTTATTGTCTATTCAATATCCATCTCACTGAAATAAACAGTAGAAAGATAAGGAGACCTGTTGCAAGAAACATGTTTGTGTTATGATGAATGAAGATGCATATGAAAATTATTTCAAGGAAATTAGAGATTTAAATTTGCTTTAGACAAAAAAGGAACACATGTTATATTAATAAATTTAAGTTTGAGTACATCATGCCTCTTTGGGGTTACAATTAAAGAAATAAAATACAAAAACTCCTAAGACAAAAAAGTTGAACGCTTCCTCTTTGGTGCGATGTAGGCGTTCAGACTCCGCTCTTCATGAAGCTGCTTGGTGAGTTCCAGAACTTTCTTCTCGCTGGCGTAGAATTGGGCCTCGAAAGTGTCTCGCTCTTCCTTAAGTTGTATCCAATCCCTTTGTAAGTCTTCGAGAGAGGTGGGCATGTTAGGATGAAGGACATTGTATGGGACATCTCCTTAAAAACAGGCTCTATGATAACTGGGAGAATGGAGGGGTAAGGCATTGCGAGACTCTGAGCGCGAGCCCGTACCCACCTAAGGTAAGGCCCAAGGGGAATGGAATTCTTGTGCCCCAATTTCCTACTGTCCACCTTGCTTACCAACCTCCAGGATCGTATAAACCTCCGACGGTAATCTTGATTGTCACTTTCATAGTCGAAAACTACACCTTGGATGACCGCGTCATGTGGACCATCTCTTCGTGCGTACCCAAACTGTCGCAGAGCTAAGCAAGGGTTATAAGTTATGCCTCCCCTAATGCCAATCAAAGAAATATTAGGGAATTCCCCACAAAGATCGATGATATTAATATCCTCCAAGGATCGAGAACACCAGTAGATATCTGAATGCCTGAGTGACATCAGCCTGTTGGGCCACCTCAAACCTTGCTCATTCTTCACAACGGATCAGGGATTATGCGAAACAAACCATTTAGCCAACAGAGGAGTACAAAACATGAGGGTTCCTCTTCTCTTCATGGTGCGAGCATTGACAGAATGCAAGATATCTCCCAACAAAGTAGGCGCCGGATTGTGAGATAAAAAGATTTTGACAGCATTCACATCTATAAGTTGGTCAGGATTTGGAAATAGTACCAACCCATAGATGAGAAGAGCAAAAATTTCTTTGAAAGCTTGTAAATCTAGGTTGTTCCAACAGTCTTGAGATTTTTCCAGTAAGAACTTGGCCAAGAACCCTTTGACACCACTTCTTGTTTCCTAATTAGCCGTGACGTCGGATTGTTGCAAGTGTAAAGCTCGGCAACCTCTTCAGAGCTTGGATCTCTTTCGATACTGTTGAAAGGTAGTTGATCGAGGATAGAAATTCCAAATGGCTGAGAGAACTCTTCCATAGTTGGTACAAGCAGGTAATCAGGGAATGTAAAGCAATGGTGCAACGAGTCAAAGAACTGGAAAAGCACCTTTGTCATGTCTTCATCAAAGCTCGAGGTAACCAAGTTGAGAAGTCTTCCATGTCTTTTGGTGAACAGGGAATTCTCAGGGATCCTTGACGCTAAATCCTTGAGCTGAAAAGGTACTCGTACAAGGTTGACTTGGATTGGGTTCCTGCGAGTAAGAGTCATATCCTACAAAACAGAACAAAGATGAATCTCAAAATCCTTGAAATGGTTAGTCTAAAATGCAATGGTATGATGTCATGATGTTATGTACAATCATATGCACAAGTTAAATCAAACAAATCCTTAGGTTTAGGCTTGCATGAGGTTTTATAGGTAAGTACCCTCTTGAAGTTTAGTTGGCTCAACCTATCCTAGTGATAGTAACCGGGTTCTAAGGGATCTCAATATCACTTATTTGTCTTCTCGGGCATTGTTTCTGTGCAAGCCTCTTTCATGGCGACCGAAATATCCCAAAAATCCAAACCTCAATGAGTGTAGTATCGAGTATCTACCAACTTCGGAATTCACCAAAGTCGGTCACCTCACTACGTCCTAATGGCCAAATTGGTCAAGTAAAGGTTCTAAAAGTCAGTTAGTGCTTTATGACATCACTCAGTGGCCCTGTATTCTCCTTGACTACTCAAGGGCTACCGGTACCCACAAATATGTCACACTAACATAGCTATTGCTTAGACCATGTCGGTATACCCCGCACAGTTTCCATAACGTATTGCTACTTACCTATAAGGTATCCCAAATTTGGGTAGAGGATTCAAGCCCAAAAAAGAAACAAACTGTAAAGCATACAAGTCAAACAAAGATAGCAAGTAAAGGTGATTTAGCCCTAAGGTAACCCCACTTTTAAGTTTTTCCCCAGCAGAGTCGCCAGTTCTGTAACACGGTGGGAGAACTGACTTGGTTGTTTTGCGTTTGATCGCAATTGTTGCGGTTAGCAAGAGTCACCACCGACTTTTTATTTTAACCAAAAGGAAAGGCTGAAAACAACATGAATGACCTTTAGAGATGTTTTCTTGAGTTCGGGGGGTAGATTATGAAAAGGAAAGGTACTAGCACCCTTTTCATCCGTAGTTATCTACAGGCTCTTAGTTGCTTGCTAGATCACTTGCTTTTGTTTGAAAGTGCTTGTGGTGTGGGTTTTGAAAGTATTTTGAAAATGTCTTTGTAATGGTTCTCGTTTCTATAAGAACGCATACAAATTTTTGTTTCGAAAATAGTTCAAAGATGTGTTTGTGGAATATGTTTTTTAAAGGTGATTTTAAAAAGTTTTCTTCTTTGTAATGGCTCTCGTTTCTATAAGAACGCGTACAAAGTGTTTTCCTTTTGAAAATGTTTCAATATGAAAGTGTTGGTGTAAAATGTTTGGTTGTGAGCAAGAGAGACACTAGGAGAGAATATACCTACTCAAAGGGTATTTAATGTTCTTTTCGTCCTCCTTTAGATGTTGCTATCTTACCATTGATTTGGTAAGAAGCCCCATCGTTGGATGTAAAGGGACAGGCGCGGGTCAATCGTACAGTCATAGAAAGCAACTTATGAGACGCTTAGCAATTTTTTGTAAGGGCCTATATCATTTTACCGAAGGCAACATCGAGGGACTACAATATTTTTTATCAAAGGGTCTTTGCTAAAGCGTCCCATATTCAAGAGACATGACTGTGATTCCGAGGCAACAAGCGAGGTTACCCTAAGGGTGCATGTATGAATGGTGTGTTTGATTTGCATGCATTTAGTCTTGATTAGGGTTATTTATTTGTTGATTTCATGTCTTTCCATACACACCCTAATTACTAGCATTTATACTTGAAAACAATAAATTGCGGAAATGTAAAGGTCCTACACTATTACATCATTTTAGGGACGGGGGTACAAATCTACAAACGAGGGGGTTGCATGAATTTAAATCCTATTTAACTATTACAACCTTATTGAAATGTACAATATAAGAAGAAAAAGGACTTGTTTTGAAAGTGGTTTTTTTTGTCTTAATGAATTAAAAAAATAAATTAATTAATTAATAAAAAGGAAATATTTTTATGCTTTTTTTGTATTAATAAAAAAAGTATTGATATTGAAAATGGTGAAAAGGGAAAATAATGAGAGATAGAATCAGCATGCTGCTACAAGCAAAATAAGAGGGATCGGAAGTTCTGATGCCAGGCACGCTGTTGTTCAGAAAGAAACGTCAGTGGGCATCAGAAATTCTGGATTGATACACTTTGAGGTCCTGCAAGCAACATTATAGGGAAAGAGAATAGAGGTCCTTGAATATGAAGTGTATATTGGGGACTTGAGCTAGTGCCTTCAGGTGTATTGGAGTCAGTAAGAGCAACAGAACATTGGTTATGTTCTTTGATTCAAATGGAAGAACAAAGGTTTTGTTTAGGATTTGCGAAGGTTTTTACTGTTTCCTTATCTCTCTTTGATAATTCTCTCTCTCTCCAAAAGCCAGCCCCTTGAACGTGTGATGGAGCCCCTTATTTATAGATGGGTTTGCTGTGGTTTTGAGGGGAAAAACAAATGGGATTTTAACCTTTTTGGTATACTGTTCCATTGCTTTTTAAACACAGTTTTTGCATGCTAATTTGGTGCAATTATGGGATTTGAGAAAAATGCAAGTGTGGACTGGATCAGTAGCACCTTGGAGTCTTGTGGCAGTTGGTGGAAGGAATGTACTACATCAGTACAACAGGTTGCTCAAACGAGGTTTTGGGATTTGGTGATGTTCTGATCGCAGAAGACCAAAGTGAGATTCGAAGGGTGAGGCTCTGATCGAGGCTTAGAACATAGCCTCCATATGATGAAGAGTCACATTCTGATTGAAGGATATAGTTTCCATATGTTCTGATTTGTGAGTTATGTTCTGAACCATGTTTGCAAATTCTGATTGCACTTGCGTGAAGGTTGGCCCAGAAGTTCTGAAGTATCATATGTTCTTAACACTTAGAAAATTTCTAAATGTTTAGAAATTTGATTTTTTGCAAAGTAATTTCTGACTTCTGATTTTTTGATGAAACGATTTTATGTCTTAATGAAATATAATTGTTGAAACTTAATTTTTTGAACCAAAAGTCAAAGTTTGACTTTTCAGTGTGCTTTTGACCATTTTCCCCTTGTGAATGATTTTCTTGGAAAAATGTAATTCAAGACTTGAAACTTGATAGAAGCAAATCTACGGGTCCAGGATGATCCTTTGAGAAACGAGAGGGAAAATTTTGGGGTACAACAGGTACCGAGTCAAAGCATCTGACAAATAAGGTTTTCCTGTATTATTTCCCTAAAATCTCTATTTGCAAAAGAATTTTTTTAAAAATTTTTTAATTTTTTTCACTGTGCAATCGATTGCTCCTAGAGTGCAATTGATTGCATAAAGTGCATTTTACGCAATTTTTGAAAAAATACACTGTGCAAATCGATTTGCAATATAGTGCAATCGATTTGCACATAGTGAAAATTTGAAAAAAAATCAACAATTTTAAGCTTGTCAAATTTTGGCTCCAATTTTTCTTCATTTTTTGAAAGACATATCATTAGTTCAAATTTTGGTGCCAATCTTGCATTTTTTAAAATATTCATTAATTTAAATTTTGACTCTAATTTTTTAAAGAATTATCATTAATTCAAAATTTGTCTCCAAGAATCAATTACCAAATTACCATTAATCCCAATCTTAAACTCTATAAATAGAGCCCTCATTTCATTCAAATTTCAAGCTTTTGATAGCCAAATCCACCTTGCTAAAAAATCTCTCAATTCTCTCCATCTACCAAATTCACTCAAAGCCCCATTTTCAAAAAAAGTTAGTAAGCTTTGCATTGAAGCTTACTAATTTTTGAGCTAAACCTTCATCCAAACAATTTTTCTTTATCAATTCTCTACATCTAAGCTTGGGAAATTGATTCTTGTGGTTAAATTGAAGAAAATTCTTGAAGTTGTTTTGATAATTCTCTAGATTTGCCTTTGGTAAGTTGGATAATTCATCTTTCACAATGTGATCTCTTGTTCATCTTTGGGTTTGATTCATTAAGCATTATTTTGTGATTCTAATGTGCTATTTTCTCATAATTTGATGTAATTTCCATGCTCAATTGAATTGATGATCATAAGGTATTTAATGGAAAGTTTGAACAAGAATTTGGCCTTTTAAAATATTGTTTTGCTATCTGTAACAACGTGCAATCGATTGTTGTAACAGTGCAATCCATCGCACTAAGGGAATTTTGGGTAGATTTTTGAAAATTGCACTATGTAAATCGATTTTCACTGTAGTGCAATCGATTTGCACATAAATAGAATGCATTTTTCTCCTTGTTTTGGGGCTGTTTTGATCCATAAATGTTTTTCTACTCACTCTTTTTTATTGTTGGTTTGGATTGCCATTTCAAATGTCCAATTTCTCTTTAAATTCAATTGGCTTTGTGATGTAGATGAAGTTGGATAAATGTTTATCAATTCAAATCTACGAAAGAGTGAATTATTTAATTCAGTTTTGGTGCTTTGTATTAATGATATGTTTAGTGCTTTAATCCATCTAGATGAGTGGTTGAATTTAAAGATGAAAGAAATTTGAGGTAGTGATCCAAGTTAGTTTATCATTCCCCTCCCTCTTTATCTTATCCCTTTCTTTTTTTTAATTGTGCTACATGTTAAGGGATGATGATCTCTATATCATTTATCCAAACATGAAGTACATAGATAGCTATTGATCGGCTTCAAAATAGGTACGACTTCTACATAAGTCCACTTACGATTGCTTAACATAGCTCTAAATTTTGTCCCGATTCGAATAAATGATCATTCGTGGCCCAAACCTATGTTTGCAAGCCCAAGTATGTTAATTTGATCTCTTTGATCAAATAACCTTGAGATTCCTTGTGTGGAGGCTTTGGTTCTACCAATCCTCTAATGGATCTACATCACTTTTGGTCAACGCGGATTACTTACACATCGTTGATTATTAAATGTTACTTTTGAGGATTCCAAAATGGATGATATACTTGACAAAAAGCAAATGCAACTTGTTATATGGAAGCTTTGGTTCTACCAATCCTCTAATGAGTTCCAAATGCAAGTTTCGAGATGGTCATCCAACTAACCACTAATTTCTAACAATTGACTTTATTTTATGCTTTTATTTTATACTCTTTACTTTATGTACCATTTACTTTTTGCATTTACAAATTTTATGCTATTTTCATCTTTGCTCACTTGAGCATTTACTTTATGTCATTTTTATTTTGCTCACTTGAGCTTTTCTTTTCCTTTCCTTTTTAAGACACTTAATAATCAATATGAACCATAAAAAACATTAATGATACTTAGACTATTTGGTTACTATCCTTGGCATTATGGAGTATTGGACTTCTTGGACTTAGGATTAGAGACCTTGACCTATGTTGGAGACCTTGTGACCTTAATGGATATTTTTTCTGGAGCTCTTGAGGTTTACCTCAAGATATTGGGTTTTTTGTTTGTTTTGTGTGCAGGTTATTGTGATTACATACTTTGTTTGTAATCTGGAATTTACCCGTATACAGCCGTTACTCTGCCCAATTTTTTCAAAGACTTAATACACTTGAAGTTTGGTCTTCTCAAGAGGTCTAGTATCTTTGCTTGCTTGGTTTCACTCCAAACAATGGGAATTCTATTTTGACTCATAATGTCAAATGTAGGCTTCTTGTTAGTTAAATGATTCTTCTCCTTAGCTTTTACGTTATGCTTTAGGATAGTCACTTCTTCTCCTCCCATCTTCTTTAATTTCAAAAATCTTCTCCCTCCTTTTGAAAACTCTTCTTGTTTTTAAAACTTGAACCATTTTCATAATAAACTTGGACTTAGGTCCATTCATTTTCAAAACATTTTCATAAATAAACTTCAATCAATTTAATAATACCTTGAAATTTTTTGTGAGAAGACTAAAAGTCAATCAATCTCATTTCAAACCATTTTTCAACTTTGGCTTTTTATTTTAAAACCTTTCTCAAAAGATTAGACTCTTGTCAATCCTTGTAGTGATACAAACAACTATACTTCTACAATATGTAGTGAAGTGAGATATTTTCCACTTGGGCGTTGAGTGAGGCGTTGTTAATTTTAAAATCGAAGCCATATCCTCAACTTTGAGATGATGCAAATTCTCATTTCTCATGATTGTGGGTAGTAAGTATGTTTTCCACACGAACAATGACGATGATGTCTTATCTCATAAAATTAACCAACACACTTGTATTTTAAAATTTTTAAAGGTGAACTACGTGTACCCTGATCCCCTATTGCATGAAAGGTGGTACGTAAGCACTAAAGATTCACAATCGCAGCGGGTGCAAAAAATCATAAAAAATACTTCTTTTCTCACCTCCACCATCTATTTTACATACAACATTTTATAGCCAAAATATACAAATTTTTCAAAGAGGTTCCTGCGGAGTACCATAGATGTTTAGGGTGTTAATACCTTCCCTTTGCATAACCAACCCCCTTACCTTGAATCTTCCCCACTATTTTTGGGTTACTCGCTCTTTTTCCATTCCTTTGGAAACAATAAAGCACGGTGTCGATTTTTATTTTGATCTGTATAAGTTTAGTCAATCCAATGGCTTAGTCTTAAACATTTCTACTGCTATAGAAAAAAATGGTGACTTCACTGGGGAAAGATTGACCTCTTGCTAGTCCATCCCTAAGTGGGTTAAACATATCTCTGTTTATATTTGTATATGTGCTATTGTTGTTTATATGTTATATGTTGTATATATGCTTGCCTGGACTTTCCTGGTTTTCAAGGTGCTTGGTGATTACTTATAAGTCCTATAGCCGGACTTGGGAAAACTTAATATAGGACGGGCGGTATAATCATGCTAACTTTGAGGGAGTAATCCCAAAAAAGGAGGCATGAGATCCCCCACTCAGTGGAGGCCCCTTCGATTGTAGTGTCATTTACTGAGTAATCAGGAAGACGTGCTGCTTTTAATATGGGAGCCTGCTGAAGCTGAGGACCGTAGAATACCTAACCCATCTTGGCCTTTTAGGTGTAGTGCGGAAGCTATGACAGAGTAATCCAGAAATAGTTGTCACACGATACTACGCTCGGGCGAGTTTTTCTTGAGAATATTGCTAATTACCGAGTTAATTGGGAAGTTGGTAATATTCGAAGGAAGGATGTAGACTCTGGGAACCTCTAGAACCTTGTTCGGTAGATGATAACTTTTAGACCAACACCTTATGGGTAGTACCTTCGACCTCATGCTCGTGACGTTGAACCTATGAACCCTATGTGTGTGATCTTGTGTGTGATTGTTGCATCATGCATCCATGCACTCATAAGCATATTTTGAAGAAATTTTATTTCAAGGTACTTGAGAGTTGACCATTTGTGAATATCTCAAGTACCTTTTCACCATGAATTCTAGAAAAAGAAAGACCAGAAAATACAGTTTCAAAGATCCCAAGATAGATGAGTTGATCAGTCTAATTCCCGAGATTGAGTGTTCTGCAAATTTTCGAAGGAAGTATGGTTCTATCATTTCTCTCATGAAGCTTAGGATGAAGAAGGGTATTCTCTCGACCTTGGTCCAGTTCTACGATTCGATATATAATTTCTTTACTTTCCCTAACTATCATTTGATGCCTACACTATAGGAGTATTCTTACCTGTTGGATTTACCTATTACCGATCGTGTTCCTTTTACTTGTTTGGAGGGTAAGCCAAAACCACAAGAGATTGCTGCTTTGATCCATCTGGGGAAGTCTGGGGTTGAAGCCCATATGACTACTAAAGGAGGGATTAGAGGATTACCAGCTCAGTTCTTATTGGAGAAAGCTCGTTACTTTTCCAGGATGGAGAGTACAATCGCTTTTGAGGAAATCTTTGCTCTACTTGCTTACGGGTTATTTTTATTTCCTAATGTGGATAAGTTTGTTGACATTAATGCTATCACAATCTTCATGATTGGAAACCCAGTTCACACATTGTTGGGTGATGCTTATTGCTCTATTCATCTTCAGAATTCTTATCATGGGGGATGATTATCTGTTGCACGCCTCTTTTGTATTGGTGGTTTACTTCTCATGTGCCTCAGACTGATGCGTTCTGGGATGTCAGAAAGGAAACCTGTTGGGCTCCTAAGATCATGGAACTCACTCACTCAGATATTGTTTAGTATCATCAGGCTTACCATGATGTAAAGATTGTTGACAGTTGTGGTAGTTTCCCCAATGTACCTCTTCTTGGCACAAAGGGAGGAAATAACTATAACCTTGTTCTTGCACGACGACAACTTGGTTATCCGATGAGGGATAAACCAAATAGTATTCATTTGAGTAGTTTCTTCCTGAAGGAGGGAGAAGACCATAAGGAAGCTAGGGAGCAGATTGCGAAGGCCTGGCGTCACATTCATAGGAAGAGTAGGAAAGACTTGGGACCTAGGGGGGTTGTTTCTTTGGAGCCTTATCTCCAGTGGATCCAAACGAGAGTTATTCTATTGATGATGCCATATTCCATGGAAGCACCTATGCCTGATTTGTTTGTGAATACCACTCCTCCCTTATTGGATGATGTGGAAGAGCTACAACTTGCTTTGGTCAGGATGCAGCAGGAAAAGGATGCTTAGAAGAATAAGTGAAAAACTTTAGAGATTTCCTATAGAGCAGACTTGTAGGAGAAAGATGACTTGATTGAGATTCTTGAGAGTCGGGTTATAGAGATAATGGAGAGGCAAGGAGATTTATTTTCCTCTAAGCCTCAGTCAGATGATATTTGCTCACTTCCTGATTTAGGTGATTGGAAGGAGGTTGCCACCAGATATGCAGAAGAAAACCAGAGGTTGAAGGCTCAGATTGCCAGGCTTACAGGGAAGCGCCAGCGTATAGAGTGATCTCCTTTAGCTTTACTTCTTAGGGTTTTAGACTTTATTTTCATCTTGTACTTGGGATTATTGAAACTTGTAATCCATTTTGAAGTTATTATAATAAAATTTATCAGTATTTCAAATGTGTTATTACTTTGATATTTGCAATGTGTCTATAAATCTTTAAGTCCCTTGAAATATTAATAAATAAAATAAATCATGTGCATTGCATATCATGCATCATATTGCATATATTTCTTATACATATCCAATTTTCTTACCAAGCTTCTTTACTTTGTTCAACAAGTTGTCTCACCACTACAATACTCGAGCTAATTTCAGAAGGAAGATGGAAAACATAGAACAAGATAATCGCGAGCTGCGTAAGGAAGTTTCTGCTCTGAAGGCCGGAATGGCCAATCTCACTACTCTGATGGAATCTCTGGTGGCTGCTCAGAATCAGCCACCGAGTGTTCAACCTCAAGATACATTTGTCCGCACTTCAATAGGAGCAACCTCGTTCTTCCTTATGTATGGAATGGAAGCGGTGCTCCCAATCGAGTTTGAGATTCCGTCTTTGCGTGTGATAATGGAAACCAAGTTGTCAGAGGCTGAATGGGTCCAGAACAGGTTTGACCAATTGAATTTGATCGAAGAAAAGAGAATGACGGCTTTGTGTCATGGGAAGTTATATCAGAAGAGAATGAAAAAAGCTTTTGATAAGAAGGTCAAACCTCGTGAATTCAGAGAAGGCGACCTCGTGCTCAGGAAGATCATGTCTTTTAACGCTGATTCTAGGGGAAAGCGGACTCCCAATTTTGAAGGCCCATATGTTGTCAAGAAAGCCTTCTCTGGTGGTGCATTAATTCTTGAAACTATGGATGGTGAGGAGTTCCCACGTCCCATGAATGTTGATGCAGTCAAGAAATACTACGCCTAAAGAAATAAAAGAACAACTCGCTAAGTTGAAAACCCGAAAGGGCTACTTAGGCAAAAAGGAGCATCTTGGTAGGCCGAAAACCTGAAAGGGCGGTCTAGGCAAAAATTAGAGACATAAACAGAATAAAATTTCCCGCTAAGTTGAAAACTCGCAAGGGAAGCTTAGGAAAAAGTTAGGGACTTTCTTGGCAAGTAACTACATCAGACAAGACTTAATCATTGAAGCAACAATCTTTTTGGATCCTCGCCATACTTCAATGGAAGTTGCTGCTCATAAGTTCAAATTTGTTAGAGGGAATAGTGGTCATTGTATCTCAATGTATCCTTTCCGTTATATATTAAAATTTTCCGAACTTTGTAATCATCCGTGGAGTATCACCATTCGTAGACTACTATTCTATCAATAAAATTTAAGATTTTACCCAATTCTTTGTATTTCTTATTTTTATTCAGCTTACAAAGACTCCATTTATTATTGATGATAATTTTCAAAGCAAAAAGATTAAATAACAAAATTATTTTTCAAAAATAATTTACAACTTACTTTTACTCTAGATTTTGTGATTCAAGAGGAAAACAAAAGTGGTGATCCCAGGAATGGACGAACTCCAGTAATTTTGGGATGTTTTGTTTCCCCCAGGAAGGTTTTCTCAAGTCGTTTTCGCTGGTATGCGCATGATTCTTGTATATTAAAGACGATACCAATTGGCGTAAAGTGCAGTATTGGGTTTGTGATCCCAGTGTCCCCAGTCAAGTCTTGGTTCATTTCTTATTTTTGGGTTTGCATCTTCTGAGGCCTATATCCCAGATTCCCCAGCGAAGTCTTCCCTCATATGACAAAAGGTCTTGTTTCCTTGGTGTGCTGAGATGGAACTATTTGCAAAATGTCGCTCTTTCTGCAGTATGGCATTATTGTTGGTATTTATTTCCCAGGCAACTAGACCAGGGCAGTATATTTTCTAAGAAGTGTTGAGACAGTTGTCAACCCTTTGGGTTTTCACCCGCCAAGTGTTGGGTTTGATTTAAAATCCCCATGAGTTTGACCTTTTTCTATAATGTTGACTTCTTGATTCCTCAGGAAGGCTATCCTAGGGCATCTTTTGTAGGAATAAGTTTGCATGATATGAAGACTCAATCAAAGATTCCCCAGTGAAGTCTTTGCTATTTGATAGAAGTTTTTTCTCCCCGTGCATGCTGAGATTTGACTCATTTATGAAGCATCTCCCTTTTGCCAGTACTTGCATTTTGTTTGATTGCCCGATAATCAGGCAAGGGCAATGTTTTATTTAAGAAGTGTTGAGGAATTTGTCAGTTTTTTGGGTTTTCACCCGCCAAGTGCTGGGTTTGATATAAAATCCCCATAAGATTGATTTCTTGCTGTAATGTTTGACTTCTTAACTCCCTAAGTTTTTATCCCCATGAGGTTTCATACTTTTTCCCCAAAGAAGTTGGTGCAATACTTAATCTCAATATTGAAGAACGTATCTTGGTTTCCTCTCTTCGAGGTGGTGTTGGTCTCCCCAATAAAGTCAGCACGAGGTCCCCAGTTGATGTCTCGATGATGAGGCATTATCTCCTCTAGTGAATTTTGTATGATGTTCCCCTAATGAAGTCATCTTGAAATCCTTAGTTGATATTTTTCCGATATGGTTTTCATCTGCCTTATTTGAAATCAGTATTGCAATCCCCAGTAGAAGTGCGGACCGTGAAAATATTTGTTTCCCCATTGAAGTCTGAGTGCTATTCCCTAGTGAAGCCTGGAGAAGGATGTTATATCCCTGTATCTGTACTGTTTTATCACTATGATTTGTTTACTTCCGGATTATGTTCCTTCCCAGTGAAGTTAAGCCGCGAAATAGGATTCTGCTTTCTCGTTTGGTGCTTATTTTCTTATGGAATGTTTATCTTGAGTGTGATTTAGCCGAGTGTTGATTGTGCCCGAGTTGGTTTTTCCTGGTTATTCCCTGTATTATATGTCTATTTTGTCAGCATATACATAATAACACTCATACCTTCATAGATACATCATGCATAGTTAAATTTAGCAAATCATTTCTCATTCACATTCGTTAATATTTTGTTGACATATTACCATGTTTTGCAGAGTTGTGTTGTCCTCTCTCCAATAGAGTGTCGACCTTAAGCAGAAAGTGTATATTCTTTCAATTTCCCCACTGAGTTATCCCTCGTGGAAGATTTTTTCTTTATCCTTCCTGTACAACTCTTTGTCTGGATGGATTGGGCTTACCTCTTGAGTTTATTTCTCAAAGGATGTATTTTGGTCTACTGTTTCACTCCAGTTTATTTCTGGTTTGAATATTTGTTTCCCAACAATATTATTACTTTGGATTTTTGCGAGCTTCGAGCATTGGTTTGAGAATGTGCATTTATTTTGGCACGAGAAAACTTTTATCTCCTCAGCAGGAATATATTGCCATTTCCCCAGGAAGCCATGATTCATTCCCCAGGAAGTCATGATTCTTTCCCCAGGAAGTCATATTTCTTTCCCCAGGAAGCCATATTTCTTTCCCCAAAAATTCATTTTTACAATCCTTCCTATAACAACAAGTGGTAGTCTCTTTATTTGAGATAAGTTATATATTACCCTTTCCAGGCAGAATTCCTTGGTTAAAGAATAAGTTGAGACCCGTTCTAGGTGAAACGCCAGAATTTTGGAGAAACTTGTTATTCTTTTTGCTACCTTCAGTGAACGTTGGTAGTTCACCGTCTGTTAACATCGGTGCTATGATATTTCTTTTCTCTCTACCTTCAGTGAAAGTTGGTAGTTCAGCATCAGTGAATTTTGGTGATTGTTATCTTTTTTCTACCTTCAGTGAACGTTGGTAGTTCACCGTCAGTGAACGTCGGTGCTATGTTATTTCTTTTCTCTCTAACTTCAGTGAGAGTTGGTAGTTCACCATTAGTGAACGTTGGTGATTGTTATCTTTTTGCTACCTTCAGTGAACGTTGGTAGTTCACCGTTAGTGAACATCGGTGCTATGATATTTCTTTTCTTTCTACCTTCAATGAAAGTTGGTAGTTCACCATCAGTGAACGTTGGTGATTGTTATCTTTTTGCTACCTTCAGTGAATGTTGGTAGTTCAGCGTCAGTGAACTTCGGTGCTATGATATTTCTTTTCTCTCTACCTTCAGTGAAAGTTGGTAGTTCAGCATCAAAGAATGTGGGTGATTGTTATCTTTTTTCTACCTTCAGTGAACGTTGGTAGTTCACCGTCAGTGAACGTCGGTGCTATGTTATTTATTTTCTCTCTAACTTCAGTGAGAGTTGGTAGTTCACCATTAGTGAACGTTGGTGATTGTTATCTTTTTGCTACCTTCAGTGAACGTTGGTAGTTCACCGTTAGTGAACATCGGTGCTATGATATTTCTTTTCTCTCTACCTTCAATGAAAGTTGGTAGTTCACCATCAGTGAACGTTGGTGATTGTTATCTTTTTGCTACCTTCAGTGAATGTTGGTAGTTCAGCGTCAGTGAACTTCGGTGCTATGATATTTCTTTTCTCTCTACCTTCAGTGAAAGTTGGTAGTTCAGCATCAAAGAATGTTGGTGATTGTTATCTTTTTTCTACCTTCAGTGAACGTTGGTAGTTCACCGTTAGTGAACGTTGGTGCTATGTTATTTCTTTTCTCTCTAACTTCAGTGAGAGTTGGTAGTTCACCATTAGTGAATGTTGGTGATTGTTATCTTTTTGCTACCTTTAGTGAACGTTGGTAGTTCACCGTTAGTGAACATCGGTGCTATGATATTTATTTTCTCTCTACCTTCAATGAAAGTTGGTAGTTCACCATCAGTGAACGTTGGTGATTGTTATCTTTTTGCTACCTTCAATGAATGTTGGTAGTTCAGCGTCAGTGAACTTCGGTGCTATGATATTTCTTTTCTCTCTACCTTCAGTGAAAGTTGGTAGTTCATCGTCAGTGAATGTTGATGTTATTCTCTTACTACCTTCAGTGAACGTTGGTAGTTCATATTCAGTGAACGTGGGTGTTATCTTTTCTCTACCTTCAGTGAAAGTTGGTAGTTCACCATCAGTGAATGTTGGTGATTGTTATCTTTTTGCTACCTTCGGTGAACGTTGGTAGTTCACCGTTAGTGAACATCGGTGCTATGATATTTCTTTTCTCTCTACCTTCAGTGAAAGTTGGTAGTTCACCATCAGTGAACGTTGGTGATTGTTATCTTTTTGCTACCTTCAGTGAACATTGGTAGTTCACCATCAGTGAACGTCAGTGATATGATATTTCTTTTCTCTCTACCTTCAGTGAAAGTCGGTAGTTCACCATCAGTGAATGTTGGTGATTATTATCTTTTTTCTACCTTCAGTGAACGTTGGTAGTTCACCGTCAGTGAATGTCGATGCTATGATATTTCTTTTCTCTCTACCTTCAGTGAATGTTGGTGATTGTTATCTTTTTTCCATCTTCAGTGAACGTTGGTAGTTCACCGTCAGTGAACGTCGGTGCTATGATATTTATTTTCTCTCTACCTTCAGTGAAAGTTGGTAGTTCACCATCGGTGTACGTTGGTAGTTCACCATCAGTGAACGTTGGTATTATGTTCTTTTCTTTCTAACTTCAGTGAACAAGTGTAGCTCACCTTCAGTGAACGCTGGTGATTATTGCTTTATTTCTACCTTCAGTGAATGTTGGTAGCTCACCATCAGTGAACATCAGTGTTGTTATTATTTTCTCTTACTACCTTCAGTGAATGTTGGTAGTTTCACTTTCTGTGGAAGTTGGTGTATCCTTTGATCTTTTACCGTCATCTGTGAGTCGGTATCATTTTGATCTTCTACCTTCGACTATTGAGTTGGTAGTTCACAGTTATCTGTCGATCTTTGTTATCCACTGCCTTTTTCCTCATTTATTGAGTTAATACTACCTTATCTCTTCTTTGGGTTTTACACCAATAGAGTCGAGTCTTTTGATTCACCAGTGATTTTTTTCCTGGTTGGGTTTCTTTTCGATTTTTCTTTCATTTTCTATATCCCCAATGGTGTCTTACGTATCTTTATATTTGTCCATCTGCATTCATAATCATAAGCATTGCATGGCATCTTAGGTCCAAAAATAGGGCTTGTTTTATATTTAACTATCTTCGATCGCGTAGACACGAAGCCTTTTAACCTTCATATCTCCGGATAGAAGACACTTAAATAAGGGAAGCTGTTGTACCCCAATTTTCCCCTAAGATTCATCTATCATATCATACCAACTCGATCATAACAAGATCACATTAGGGTTGGTTCTTCCTCTTTTTCTATCTCCAATCTTTAAGTTTGCTCTTGAGGAATCTCCAAGCACCTTAGTTGTGTATTTTGTATATGTGTTGTTGACTAACTTGTAATCAAAATACAAAAAAAAAAATTGTTTTTTATTAGTGTTTTGTAGGTTCCGGGTCAAAGCATCTGACAAATAAGGTTTTCCGGTATTATTTTCCTAAAATCTTTATTTGCAAAAGATTTTTTTTTAAATTTTTTTCATTTTTTTCACTGTACAATTGATTGCTCCTAGAGTGCAATCGATTGCACAAAGTGCATTTTGCGCAATTTTTGAAAAAATACATTGTGCAAATCAATTTTCAATATAGTGCAATCGTTTTCCACAGAGTGAAAATTTGAAAAAAAATCAGCAATTTTAAGCTTGTCAAATTTTGGCTCTAATTTTTCTTCATTTTTTGAAAGATATATCATTAATTCAAATTTTGGTGCCAACCTTGCATTTTTAAAAATATTCATTAATTCAAATTTTGTCTCTAATTTTTGAAAGAATTATCATTAATTTAAAATTTGGCTCCAAGAATCAATTACCAAATTACCACTAATCTCAATCTTAAACTCTATAAATAGAGCCCTCATTTCATTCAAATTTCAAGGTTTTGATAGCCAAATCCACCTTGCTAAAAAATCTCTCAATTCTCTCCATCTACCAAATTCACTCAAAGCTCCATTTTCAAAAAATGTTAGTAAGCTTTGCATTGAAGCTTACTAATCTTTGAGCTAAACCTTCATCCAAACACCTTTTCTTTATCAATTCTCTACATCTAATCTTAGGTAATTGATTCTTGTGGTTGAATTGAAGCAAATTATTGAATTTGTTTTGATAATTCTCTAGATCTACCTTTGGTAAGTTGGATAATTCATCTTTCACAATGTGATCTCTTGTTGATCTTTGGGTTTGGCTCACTGAGCATTATTTTGTGATTACAATGGTGTTATTTACTCATAATTTGATGAAATTTTTGTGCTCACTTGAATCCATGATCATAAGTTATTTGATGGAAAGTTTGAACAAGAATTTGGCCTTTTAAAATGATGATTTTTGTCTGTAACAGCGTGCAATCGATTTTTATAAAAGTGCAATCGATTGCACTAAGTGAATTTTGCGCAGATTTTTGAAAATTGCACTGTGTAAATCGATTTGCATTGTAGTGCAATCGATTTGCACAGAAACATAATGCATTTTTTGCCTTGTTTTGGGGCTTTTTGATCCATAAATGTTTTTCTACTGGCCCCTTTTTATTGTTGGTTTAGATTGCAATTTCAAATGTCCAATTTCTCTTTAAATTCAATGGACTTTGTGATGTAGATGAAGTTGGATAAATGTTCATCAATTCAAATCTACCAAAGAGTGAATTATTTAATTCATTTTTGGTGCTTTGGATTAATGATATATTTAGTGCTTTAATCCATCTAGATGAGTGATTGAATTTAAACATGAAAGAAATTTGAGGTAGTGATCCAAGTTAGCTTATCATTCCCCTCCCTCTTCATCTTATCCCTTTCTTTTTTTAATTGTGCTACATGCAAAGGGATGATGATCTCTATATCATTTATCTAAACATGAAGTACATAGATTTCTATTGACCGACCTCAAAATAGGTGTGACTTCTACATAAGTCCACTTACGATTGCTTAACATAGTACTAAATTTATTCCTGATTCAAATAAATGATCATTCGTAGCCCAAACCTATGTTTACAAGCCCAAGTATGTTAATTTGAGCTCTTTAATCCAATAACCTTGAGATTCATTGTGTGGAGGCTTTAGTTCTACCAATCCTCTATTGGATCTACATCATTTTTGGTCAACGCGGATCACTTAAACATCGTTGATCATTAAATGTTACTTTTGAGGATTCCAAAATGGATGATATACTTGACAAAAAGAAAATGCAACTTGTTATATGGAGGCTTTGGTTCTATCGATCCTCTAATGAGTTACAAATGAAAGTTTCAAGATTGTCATCCAACTAACCAGTAATTTCTAACAATTGACTTTATTTTATGCTTTTATTTTATGCTCTTTACTTTATGTACCATTTACTTTTTGCATTTATATTTCATGCTATTTTTATCTTTGCTCACTTGAGCATTTACTTTATGCCATTTTTATTTTGCTCACTTGAGATTTTCTTTTACTTTCCTTTTAAAGACACTTAATAATCAACATGAACCATAAAAAAAATTCATGATACTTGGACTATTTGGTTACTATCCTTGGCATTATGAATTATTGGACTTCTTGGACTTAGGTTTAGAGACCTTGGCCTATGTTGGAGACCTTGTGACCTTAATGGATATTTTGTCTGGAGCTCTTAAGGTTTACCTCAAGACATTGGGTTGTTTTTTTTTTGTGTGCATGTTATTGTGATTATATACTTTGTTTGTAATCTGGAATTTACCCCTATACAGCCGTTACTCAGCCCAATTTTTTCGAAGACTTGATACACTTGAAGTTTGGTCTTCTCAAGAGGTCTAGTATCTTTGTTTTATTGGTTTCACTCCAAACAATAGGAATTCTATTTTGACTCGTAATGTCAAATGTAGGCTTCTTGTTGGTTAGATGATTCTTCTCCTTAGCTTTTACCTTATGCTTTAGGATAGTCTCTTCTTCTCCTCCTATCTTCTTTAATTTCAAAAATATTCTCCCTCCTTTTGAAAACTCTTCTTGTTTTTTAAAATTGAACCATTTTCATAATAAACTTGGACTTAGGTCCATGTATTTTTAAAACATTTTCATAAATAAACTTCAATCATTTTAATAATACCTTGACATTTTTTATGAGAAGACTAAAAGTCAATCAATCTCATTTCAAATCACTTTGCCACTTTGGATTTTTATTTTAAAACCTTTATCAAAAGATTAGACTCTTGTCAATCCTTGTAGTGACGCAAGAAACTATACTTCTACAATATGTAGTGAAGTGAGATATTTTCCACTTGGGTGTTGAGTGAGGCATTGTTGATTTTAAAATCCATATCCTCCACATTGAGATGATGCAAATTCTCCTTTATCATGATTGTGGGTACTAAGTATGTTTTTCACACGGACAATGACGATGATGTCTTATCTCATAAAATTAACCAACACACTTGTATTTTAAAATTTTTAAAGGTGAACTACGTGTACCCTGATCCCGTATTGCACGAAAGGTGGTATGTAGGAACTAAAGGTTCGCAACCGCGGCCGGTAAAAAAAATCATAAAAAAATATTTCTTTTCTCACCTCCACCATCTATTTTACATACAACATTTTATAGCCAAAATATACAGATTTTTCAAAGAGGTTCCTGCGGAGTACCGTAGATGTTTAGGGTGCTAATACCTTCCCTTTGCATAACCAATCCCCTTAACTTCAATCTTTCCCCGTATTTTTGGGTTACTCACTCTTTTCCCATTCCTTTGGAAACAATAAAGCGCGGTGGCGATTTTGATTTTGATCTGTATAAGTCTAGTCAATCCAAAGGCTTAGTCTTAAACATTTCTACCGCTACAAGTAGCAATGAATCATGGAGGTTGTACGACGTAGACCGATGTGGAAAAAGTGATAGCTACATTAGCGTGATACTCTGGCTTGTACTAATGTTCCTTGAGTTAGTCAAGGATAACATTAGGCTTTCTTATAGTGTCATTAAGCGCTAACTAACCTTTAGAACCTTTAATTGACTCATCCTAAGCCACTAGAAAGTAGTGAGATGGTCGGCTTTGGTTCCGACCGAAGATTGGTTGATACTTGATGCTACACTCATTGAGATTGGACTTTTGGGATATTCTGGCCGCAATACTTTGGTGCTTGAGCTAGAACAATTCCTAAAAGAAAGTTCAGTGATATGAGACCCCTAGAACCCGATTACTTTCTAGGACAACTTAAGCCAACTAAACTTCAAGAGGGTACTTACCTATAAAACTCCATGCAAGTCTAAACCTAAGGACTTGTCTTCTTTGTGTGCATATGATTATTTGTACATAAAGACTTGTTTGCTTTGCATACTTGTACATAACATCATAACATCACACCATATCATTTCCATTGACCATTTCAAGGATCTCAAGGGCCTGTGACGCGGGGACATGTTGAACCAGACGTCCATCAAGGGGCAAGAGGATTTGTTTTTCTCTAACCAAATGTTGTCAAAGACCAAAGCATGATAACTGTAGTCAAGGGCTATGACCCATTTGACACTGTGAGCTTGATTCTCATGGAAGGACATCCACCGATACGAAGTTCACCAATCAAAGTTGTGACCAAAGCTTAAAAATTCAAACATCTTCTTGTGTTTACCCTATGAGATCCTCGAAAGCATGCATCCACATGCCATGCATCATATCATGACAGGTTTTCCCCACACAAGTTTCCTTATCTTTCTACTGTTTATTTCAGTAAGATGGATATGGAACAAACAGTGAAGTGTCTTCAAGAACAAAATGCCCAGTTCCAAAAAATGTTCCTGGCTATGGCTAAGGGGCAAGAAGATCTGAAGACTCTCATTCTAAAAGACAATAAGAAAAAGACAAAGAAATCAGTGGGTGTCTTGAACTTGGGAAGGAGGTTCAGAGAACCAGCAAAGCAAGCTCTAGAATTCACAACTCCGTCAACTGAGGGGGACAACCAGACAAAAGAAGGGGACCACAGTCTAGGGTCTAACGAAGAAGAGGTTGACTATGCTGAAGAACAATATCCTCTTGCGGACGATAAATACAAACAACTGGAGGATCGCCTCAACGCCATGGAGATTCAGAGGGTACCTGGTTTGGATTTTGAAGATTTGGGTTTGGTTTCTAGAGTGGTCATCCCACCGAAATTCAAGATTCCTACTTTTTCCAAGTATGATGGGGTCTCTTGTCCTAAGATGCATCTGAGATCTTATGTCCGTAAGATTTAGCCACACACCACTGATTAGAAGCTCTGGGTCCATTTATTCTAAGAGAGTCTAGCTGGGACTCAACTTGAATGGTTCTATCAATTGGAAGGTTCTCGCATCTATACCTGGGAGGATATAGTTGCTTCTTTCTACAAGCAGTGCCAATATAACGCTGATCTTTCACCAACTCGTATGCAATTGCTGAATATGACCATGGGTTCCAACGAGGGCTTCAAAGAATACGCCTAAAAGTGGAGAGACCTAGCTGGAAGGGTGCAACCACCCTTAACTGACAGGGAGATGATTGACATCTTTATGGGAACTTTGACATGACCTTTCTTTAATCACCTAATTGGAAGCTCCTCGGTCGGGTTCATCGAGCTAATACTGACAGGTGATAGAGTAGAGGCTGGTTAAGAGCGGTAAAATTAAAATGGGTGCATCTTTAAGTGCAGGGAATCAGCCTTTCATAGGGAAGAAAGAGTCCAATGCCGTGTACGGCCAAAAGGGTCGTAACAAGGGTAACCACGACCAATCACGTGGGGGAAGTTTTGATCTTTAATCCTGCATCGGTGCAACAACGTCAACAGGGGAATCAATGTAAGAAGTTCGCGCCTAAAATACAATTCACTAAGATCAACATGTCACTGGCTCAAGCGTTACAACACATGTTGAAGGCAGAGCTGATTACGTTAAAATCTCCCATTTATTTTCACTATACTGAAATTATGCTTTTTACTCCCTTTATGATATTCAACTCTTGTTTTAAAAGTTGCAAGCCTTTAGAGGGAGGATGACGAAAACAATGCCATAATCTCATACATTATGCTTTTGGACAGACCTTGCTGACGATGTACATGTGTTTGTTTCAATTCCTAAACACTGGAGTTATAAGGAGGATAATCCCTAGTCAACCCCTTTGAGCCTAAGAAGTAGGAGTTTTATTTTCACACAAATTTAATCCTCTAATCAAAACCTGGGGCAGGGTACTTTCTCAGTTAACTCAAAAGCGCATTCAATCGCAAGCTTTCACTTCCTAAACAATGAATGACATCAAGAACGTCCTTCTGAGTCAAAAGATGGCGATGGTTCCCTATCAAATGGGTAGTCATTATCTCTCAAAAGAAAAGCCCACTAAGTCAAAACCTACGAAAGAGACTTAAGAAACTGGGGCATTCCGCAGACTGTAATCTCAAAATAGCCAGGAAAAAATTAGGGACAATATATCAAAAAGAGAGGTCACTAAAAATCCTCGACAACATAAAAAATGTTTCAAAAATGACTTCCTTCACAAATAAACTTCCAAGTTTCTGAACCATTACCAAAACGTCATTCAGACACAATTGGTGTTCAAATGCACAATTAACTGAGTTTAGGACTGGAGAACATCATGGAGAATGGGTGGGTACAAATACACTTTAAGCCTTATCCTTTGTTTCTTAAACCATGAACCAAGCCACAATACAAACCCTTAAAAGTCCTAATTGAAGCATGGGTTAGTTCGAAATCATACTGTTACCAAAGGTATCCTGACTCTTGTAAGGCTTACTGCAAATCTTGAGTTGAATTCACATTCTTACAAAACTCTTTATTTGTTAAAACTGCATTTTCAAAACTTCAAGACAAGCATAAAATTTACATTGTTTTAATATCGTTGTTTGTTTATGGCTAATTGTTTGACAACAGAGAAATTCACACGACGAATATCTAGTGAACATAAATTCTCAATGAACAGAATCATTTCAAGTGGGAAGACACTTCCAATGACAAATCTCCTATAAGAAAGGGGGCATGACATGTCACTGTCTAACCCATCGGGGGCAGTCAGGTCAAGATTCCAAGAAATATCTCATAACCAAGGGCAAGTCTCTGTCTGAATCACTTGGGGGCAGTGAACTTGATTTCTAGCAAAGGGTCACATACGACCAAGCAAACATTTTCTGGGAGCGCTACAACACTTGCTGCTAGAGGCAGCGACAAATCTCCTACAAATTCCTTTTCATAGGGTGATCCCCAGTCAAGTCCCTACAGAGTCATCTCTATAAGGCTATCCCCACAGAATAATCTTCACGGGTAAATGGTACAAACCCCTCAAGGCCAAATTCATGGATATCCCCACAAGGTTGGATCCAGGAAATCTCCATCCAGAGTTTCAATCTCCGGAAAACCTTCTTCCCATCCAAATTGGTCTCAAGAAGAATCCTCGGGGAGTTATGCCAAAAGAAAACACCTCCCCAACAGTTTGTCAAATATTCTCTTCAATGGGGTTTATCTCCCCAACAAACTACAAATTCCCCAGTTTGAGTTTGCCTCTCATACTTTTACAAATTGAGGGACCACAACCCCTAATCCCCAGTGAAGTCATCAACGAAGTCAGTATCATCTCTAAAAGTTACTGCAAAGCCTGGACCCGACCTGATAACGTTTCAAAAGCTCCTCTTTTCCAGTAGAGTTTGCCATGATCCCCAGTGAGTTGCTGCAAAGCCTAGAATCTAACCAGATAACGGTTACCTTCTTTATCCCCAACAAGTTGTTAAATTCCATTATCTCCAATCAAGAGATGACTCCCCAATAGAGCAATAGAGAACTGAAACTCCTGAAATATTTTCCCCATACAGAAATCAACGCTCTCCACAAAGATTTCTCAAACCAAAGCCAATCTTCCCTAGAGGATTTCTCCTCAAACAACAAAACGGGAATCCCCAGCAGAAACATTCTAAACAAAGTTCGAAGATACACATACTCTTCATCTTCAACAAGCAGTCAGGGATTTAACTTCCCAAAACTCTCCAACACTTGTCAAGGATTTATTTTCCGAAGTAAAGATACATTTCAACAAATATTTCACATTCATACATCATATTACATACGTGATAAATGCATACAGTATAATCTCATTTATTTTGAGAACTCCATTACACAATGCATTTCATACATCATGACATTGCATACAATTAACCCTTTACCTTTTCAGGAAAAGACCAATTACAAGACGAATATCATCAACAATTTTCAAACAGTTCCAGATTAATTCTTGAAACAAGGCGGACAACTATCTGAATAACCAACCACAGATTAATTCCTGAAACAAGACAATGCAATTATCTGTGAAGAACAAGATAATTGAAGATTAACTCCCAAAACAGAACGGGGAAACTATTTTCCTTTCTTTCTCTCTGTTCAGATAGAGATCAATTCCCAAAACAGGACGAGTGACTATCTACATGACGAACACTTTCTTTAGACATCTGCTGATTCAGTTTAAATCGACCAAAGATTTATTCTGATACTTTTCCAGTAGACACTTTTTTGGTTCAGTTTAAATCGACCAAAGATTTATTATGATTCTTTTCCAGTTAAAGACGACACAGACATCTGTTGGTTCAGTTTAAATCGACCATAGATTTATTCTGATACTTTTCCAGTAAACACTTTTTCTGCTTCAGTTTAAATCGACCAGAATTATTCGGATTCTTTTCCAGTTAAAGACGACACAGACATCTGCTAGTTTAGTTTAAATCGACCAAAGATTTATTCTGATACTTTTCCAGTAGACACTTTTTATGGTTCAGTTTAAATCGACCAAAGATTTATTCTGATTATTTTCCAGTTAAAGATGACACAGACATCTGCTGGTTCAGTTTAAATCGACCAAAGATTTATTCTGATACTTTTCCAGTAGACACTTTTTCTGGTTTAGTTTAAGTCGACCAAAGATTTATTCTGATTCTTTTCCAGTTAAAGATGACACAGACATCTTTTGGTACAGTTTAAATCGACCAGAGATTTATTCTGATTCTTTTCCAGTTAAAGACGACACAGACATCTTCTGGTTCAGTTTAAATCGACCAAAGATTTATTCTGATTCTTTTCCAGTTGAAGTCAAGCTTAGAATTAGTCTAATTTCTATCAACAATTATCTTGGATGGCATATATAAGCCCATCTCCTACGAATCTCCATTACCTTTGGATGACATCTATAAGCCCATCTCTGACAACTCTCCATCATCTCTCCAAATGGCATTTTTAAGCCCATTCCCTACACAATCAACTAACACATCATCAAGTGAAAAATTTTGGGCACTCTAGTGTCCAATCATCTTCTACCTTCAAGTCACGAATGGCAGACTCGCCAATCTAACTCTTCAGGTTTACGAAGATTGAACAGGGGCAGCTGTTGTACCACAAAATTTACCCTCTCATTTCTCAAGATTTTTATCACAAAATTTCAACTGGGTCAAGACTGCACAAGTACAATTAGATCATATTGGATTTTCAAGCATCAAGTCAAAGAGGAAACTATTGAAAGAGCAAAGCAGATAAATTTGATTTTTTGACAAAATTTAAGAAAAGAAAGCTTGCTTCGATTCATACTAGCTTCGACTAGGAATTGCTTTGATTCATGCTAGCTTCAATTGAACTCCTTCCTTCATGATAGCTTCGACTGGGAAATGTCTCCCTTTGAAACAACTTGCTTCGATCCATAGGTTTCGATTGGACATTTGGCCTCCTGTATGCAAGCTTCGTTTGGATAATGGTTATCTTGATAATAAGCTTTGATCAAACAAAGGGCTACCTTCACAGCAAAGCTTTGATTGGAGTATTGGTTTCCTTCGGAGCAACATACTTCGAACCCAACTCTGGTCCCCTTCAAGTAATCTTTGGTCCACAAGCTTCATTCAAGTAATAGCCTCCTACATGCATCCTTCGATTCACAAGCAATATCCTCCTACATGCATCCTTCGATTCACAAGCATTAGCCTCCTAAATGCATCCTTCTATTCACAAGTATTAGCCGCCTGCATGCTTGTTTCGATTCACAATTAGTACATCCTTCATGCCTTCTTTTGATCCACAAGACAAGTGCCTCCTCTGTGCTTGCTTTTGACCCACACGGAAATGGCTTCCCCTGTGCTTGCCTTCAATGCACAAGGCAATGGATTTCCTTCATGCTAGCACCCACAAAGCAGTTGGCTTCTTTCATGCGTGCTTCGATTCACTGGGCAGTGGATCCCTTTGAAACAACTTGCTTCGATTCCACCTTTAAAAATATTCAACACACATAGTTTTCTACACTATGACATACACTGGTGGCCCATTCGAAGGACATGCATTGGTGGATTTGAAGGACATACCTGGGTGTCCCATTCGAAGGACATGCATTGGTGGATTTGAAGGATGTACCTGGGTGTCCCATTCGAAAGACAAATATTGGTGGCCTATTCGAAGAATTGAAAATGGTCCATTCGAAGGATACATATTGGTTGGGAACAAATATTGTTGTCTGAAGAAGAGTTTGGTCGAAGCTTGAACCTATGTGGTCAAAACAAAAGGGTGAAGTATTCAAGATGCTTGTGCTTCCAAGTACAAGCCTGTTGCACTAGCCACAACATGCCAAAACTGCTACAAAGCAGTCCTGCTATGTTGCTCCCATATTTGCACCAAATCGACATACAAAGACTACACCTCGAAATCTGAAAAAATAGCATACCAAATTTGTTCAAACGTCATTTGTTTTCCCTCCCAAACCTCAGCCAATTTCATCTATAAATAAGATGTTCCACAACACATCTAAGGGGGCTTTTTAGTGGCTAGAGAGAGATTCGCTAACAAGGCAAAGAAAGGGGAAAACACATCACACACTCTTAAACCCAGAATCAAAAGACCACACCCTTGTTTTTGTTCTTTCGAATAAAGAACTAAAGAAACACAACACTTGTTTCTTTTCCTTCGAATCTCGAAACAAACAAACACAACTCTACCTTTCTTGGTTTTTGAATCCAGTCAAAGAAACACAACACTTGTTTCTCTCCCTTCGAATCCAGGAGCACCCAGGGCAGCAACTCAATTCCAAAACCCACATTCTAGCTTCAAGCAAGGTAATTTTTTCCGAATTTAACCCTTTCGTTTCAAGCATGTAAATAACCTTTTTACGCATTTTTTCGTTTATGCCCTTTTGGTTTGTTTTTCCTTCAAGCAAGAACTAACTTGTATAGACCCAAACGAAAGAAAAAAGTTTGTATGAATCGAAGCCTTAGACTTTTCCCCTTATTGCTTCACAGTTGCAAACAGAAAAAGAAGGTGGTGTGAATCGAAGGTTACAGACTTCGATACACACTGGGTACATGCCCAAATCAAAAGAAGGGAAGATTGTGGCAATCGAAAGGCACATCCTTCGATCCAATATGTCTTTCCTTTATCTCTTTTAGACTATTTTTGTCTTTATATTTTCTATATATTTACATTTTCTTGCTTTTCAATATGTTTGTAATAATTAGGAATTTTTATTGCTTTCCAACCCCCATTTGTAAATATGTATACCCCATCCCCCAAAACATGTAATAGCGTAGGACATTTATTTTCTGCATTTTTATTGCTTTCATAAATGTTAGTAATTAGGTTGTGTATGGCAAGTTAAAATCAACAAGTAGACAACCCCAAATTCAAGACTAAATGCATGCAATCAAACATACCATTCACACACATGCACCTCTAGGGTAATCTCACTTGTTGCCTCGGAAAATAGTCATGTCCCTCGAACAAGGGCGTTTTAGCAAAGACCCTCGATAAAGAGATTGTAGTCCCCCGATGTCCCTCGATGTTGCCTTTGGTAAACGATCTAGTCCCTAATGAAAATTTCTAAAACGTCTCATAGGTTGCCTTCTATGACTATACAATTGACCCACGCTCGTCCCTTCACATCCAACGATGGGGCTTCTTACCAATCAATGGTAAGATAGCAACATATAAAGGAGGAGGAAAAGAACACTAGACCTTTTGAGTAGGTAGGATGCTCGTAGTTGCTTTCTCTTGAACTAAAACCATTTTCCATATATACACTCACAAAACACTTTCAAAAACACCTTCAAAAACAAACATCTCTTTGAACTATTTTCAAAACTAACACTCTGTATGAATTCTTATAGAGACGAGAATCATTACAAAGTTCCTTGCAAAAAAGGAATTTTTCAAAATACTTTCAAACTTACACCCATCACAAGAACATTTTCAAACAAAGTAAGTGATCTAGAAAGCAATTAAGAGCCCGTAGATAACTACGGATGAAAAGGGTGCTAACACCTTCCCTTTTCATAACCCACCCCCCGAACTCAAGAAAACATATCTAAAGGTATTTCCTGTTCTTTTCACCCTTTCCTTATTGGATAAAAGAAAAGTCAGTGGTAACTCTTGCTATCCTCAAAAATTGCGATCAAACGCAAAACAACCAAGTCAGTTCTCCCACTATATTACATTAACAATGCCTATATGAAGAGTTTGAAAATCAGAAAACTTATGTTCCAAGTAGGGATCGTGTTTTGAGTTAGAGCAGCTTTCAAGGTGTTCTGATGATCTTTTTAGCTTGCCTAGACCCCCATGAGTGTGTTGCAAACCTTACTTTGCTTCATGGATGGCTGAAACTCTCTACTCAAGTCAAGTTGCAAGCTTGAGTTTTAAAAATGGTGAATGGTGCAAATGGAGTTACAGTCCAGAAACCAGGGCCTGGATCACTTTGATATGATGTATATTAAGTGTTTGGATGGTTAAAACTTAATATGTGCAATTGGATTTGGAGATGACTATGTGAAGCTCAAAATTGTTAAATTATGGCCGATTTTGAGTTGTGGAGTGCTTGGGAGTGTTTAGGGGTGTTTGAGTTCGTCCCTTATGCTGCAATAGACTTGTGAATATGTATGGGAAAGGTTAGAGATCAATTTCACTCAAGATTTCTGAGTTCTAGCCTTTTGACTCTATAACTTGCTTTTGAAGAAAAGTGAGAAGATAAGTCTCAAAGTGTTGTACAAGCATAGTCTGAGTTGGTAGAGGCCTTAGACATGTTGATTTTAGTTTTTACTTTTCTTGTGTGCAGATAAAACAATTTAGAGGCTCAAGGAGTTGACAATTGCAAAAGCTTGCTTTTCTAAAATGGAATTGGTACCTTTCTTCATAAAATGGATTAAACACTTGGACAATGGCTTAAATGCTTGGATCAAAGCTCTAATAGTTGTGTAAACATTTAATTATGGAGTGAAATGAAAGTTCTAAACCTGCAAGATGAGATTTGTACAACATGGTTTGAGATTTGATCCAATGTTCATCACAAAGTTGACTTGTAAATCAAGAATGAAACCCTAACTTCATCTCTTTGATTCTCTTAGATCAAGCATGACCTCAATGAGTTCTTGGACTTTTTAGAAATATTGTGACATACTATACAACCTTAATGTTGGAAATTTTTGAATAATCAACTTGGACCCATGTGAAAAGTTGCGATGAAGTTGGTACCAAAAATCTGCCTAACTAGGGCAAAATTTCACTAAGTGTTTTTAGAAAAAGCGCATGCCTTTATGAACTCATAACTTAAAATCCAAGCATTTCTAGAAAATGTTCTTCCCTACAATGTTTTAGATCTCATTTAATCTACAAATTTCATGTTGGAATATTTTCTTGAATCATCTTGCATCTTGGTGAAAATTTGGGATGAAGTTATGAAATAATCATGTTTTTAAACACTTAGAAAATTTTCTAAGTTTTAGAAATTTTGACTTTCCAAGATGAAATTTGACTTTTTGATTTATTGATAATCAAGGTTAATATTTTGTATGTTTTTATGAAATGTGACCTTTGAAATTCAATTTTGATCAAAAAGTCAAAGTTTGACTTTACAGTGTACAATTGACATTTCATCAGTTGACTGAAATTCATCTATCAATCCAATGATCTTGAGAAGTGATTTAAACTATGAAATTAGATCAATACGATGCATTTGAATCCTTGACATCATGTTTCAAACTAATAAGTCATGTATTAAGTCAAAAGTCAAAAATCAAGCCTTCTTAATCAAAACACTAATTTTGACCATTTGGTGGTTTGATTAATTTTCTTGGGGAATTGTGATCCAAACTTGATAAATTGATGTATATGAATTCAAAATGTTGATATGGGCCATTAATATTTGAAGTTTGACTGTAATTTGGCCACGGTTGACTTTTTACCCAATACAGTTAATTTTAGGTCATCTGATCAATTGACTGAGCACACTTGAACTGCAAGACTTGAAATTTTTCATGAGAAATATTGAAGGTCCATAATTATCCATGAAAGTAATTTGAAGCATTAAAAGTTAAATTGCCAATACAAAAACTCAAACCCTAATTTTGGAGGTATCAGTGTTGAGGAGATGTCTTGACCTAGCCAATCCTTGTGCAAGCTTGAGTCATTGGAGATCTTGTGGGAAATATCTTGAGAAATGAGTGGGAAGATTTTGGGGTGCAACACTCCCAAATCTTTTCACAATAGACAAAGGAATAAAATTAATGCTAGAAACCAAATCAATCAATCCCTTCCCAGATCACTTTCCTTCTTCGGTAGAGCATGTTGAATTATAACACTACAACTTGCATCAACCATGATAACTTCTTGATTCTTCGATCTTCTATTTTTTGTAAGGATATCTTTCATGAACTTTGCATACATAGGCATTTGCTCCATAGCTTCGGAAAATGGAATATTTATTTGCAATTTCTTAAATATATCCATAAATCGAGCATAATGCCTAGTGTTATCCTTCTTGGAAGGAGCATAAGGATACGACAAATTTTAAACCGGAATAGTATTCACTTTCCCTTTCTTATTTCTCATATTTTCTTCTATATATTTCTTTTCTACTTCTTCCTTCTCCAATTTCTCCTTTTCAAGTAAATCCTCCTTAACATTCTTTTCTACTACTATCTCATCTTCTACTTCCTCTTCTACCATAATTTCCTCATCAACAACCTCATCACCCTTTTTTGTATTTTCTTCTCCACTAACTTCTCTTCCACTCCTTTTTACAATTGCCTTGCAATTCTCCTTCGAATTTTTTATAGTATTTGTAGAAAAGGACGACCCCGTTTATTTTTCGGCTAGTTGCTTTGTAAGTTTCCCAACTTGGTTCTCAATATTTTTTATTGCCTATTCATTTGTTTTTTTGTTTGCCATCGAAATTTGCATAAATTGAGAGAGAGTTTCTTCCATCTTTGAAGTACCACTTTGAGATTGTGAAGTTTGAGCGGTATTTTGGTATGGATTTTGTCAGTTTGAATTTCCACCATCTTTGCCTCCAACCTTGTTGATAACCTTTATTACCCCTTTGTTGGTAACCTTTTTTATTTTGATAATTTTGTTGTCTTGGTTGATAAGCTTGACTTTTGTTTTGATTTCCCATGTAATTCGCTTCTTTTCCCACCGGTGGACAAAATCTAGTTTGGTGATCACCTTGACGTAACTCACAACAAGATATTTGTTGTACTTGCTTGCTTGGAATTTCTTGCATCTCCTTGATTTGTTGAGGTAGTTTGGTTATTTAATTTATAAGATCCTCCACTTGTTGAGAAAGTAATTTGTTTTAAGCTACGATAGCATCATTTGTTCCTAATTCAAGAACTACTGACTTCCTTTGTGAGGTACCCCAGTCATGTTGAACTTGATGATCATTTCTTGCCATGTTTCCAATGATTTCAATTTCTTCCTCCAAAGTCTTTGACATTAACAAGCCACCCGTTGTAGCATTCAACAATAGTTTCAGTTGAGGTTGAAGACCATTGCAAAAAATGTGTAATTACATAATCTCATCAAAACCATGGCTAGGAAACTTTCTCAACATTGACTTGTACCTCTTCCGAGCTTCATTGAGAGATTCATTACCACCTAGAGAAAACATAGATATTGCGGTTTTGGCCTCCATATACCTAGATTGAGGAACAAATCTTTCTAGAAATTTTTCTTCTAAATCATTCCACTTTGTCATACTTTAAGTGGGTTGGTCAAGATACCAACCTTTGGCCTTCCCCACCAAAGAACGAAGGAATAGTATCTTGAAGACTTGCTCTTCTTCAGCTACTTGAGCTCCCACGGAACCATAAATCTCATAGAATTTTGTAGGATGGTAGTACGGGTCTTCATCATCAATTCCGGTGAAAGGATTCACATACAAAAGTTGTAGTATGCCATTTTTCATCTCAGAATTTCTCACATTGGCTTGGCAAGAAAACTGAGCATTCTGTCTAGGACTATTTGTGCTTGGACCTCTAGGTGGAGGTGGTGGATCTATCATAACTTCTTCTAGATTTTGGACTGTTAAAGAAGTAGATGCTTCCTCTATTTATTTCCTTTCCTTATCTAGATTTCTCCTCCTTCGTGTCTTGATATTAAGTTTTCTTCAAGTCCTTTCGATTTCAGGGTAAAAAAGGAGTTGATCTTTAGAAACACTTCCTCGCATAAACAAAAGTCTGAAAACACTACCCAAACAAGTGGAAAACAAGAGATATTATAATATTACAATTTAACTTAAAACAATAGAACTATTGCAATGCTTGCAATATCGAACGCCAATCCCCAGCAACGACGCCATTTTGTTGATAACACTTTACAGGGAAAGTATTTAAATTATCGTTTTCCACAGATATTGGTGTGATATCACTGTCGTTCTACAATAATAATCGTTTTAAGCATAAGTTTCATAAAAGAGTTTGGTTTTGGTTTTAGTAACGAAAAATTTCATTTTCATGCAAAGTATCAAGTATCGGTAAATTAAAGTTTCAATTTTAAATGTTTGGTAAAAGCGTGTCAAGATTAAGGTTCGATAATCTATTTCATATGTATTTTCTCAATAAAGTATGTGAACTCGTCAACAATAAACATAATGACATATCCTCTCAAGATGTTTCATCTCTAAAATAAATTGTGAGTTTTATCAAATTGATCCTTAGATGATTTCTCTACCTAACTATCAAATTGATAACTTTAAAAGCTCAATATTAGTGAATATCAACTCACAAAACTATGTGTAGAAATTGTTCATTGATAAGTGAAAACCTAGGTCAAGAGATGAAAATATTTCTCAATAATTATCAACTCAAATATAAACCATAAAAAAATGTATTTCACCATATATTTATCATCAAGTTGTTCACATACAAAATATCAAGCTAAATACATACAAAGATGAGATTATACACCTCTATCCTTGACACAAAAGAGGGATTTAGCTACCCATTGTCATGGTAGCTTGATCAACAAGTAAACAACAAATATTTATAAACATCAAACTTAAAGTCACAAAGATTGATGTTGGAAAGCTTTGATTTTGAGTAAAAATGGAGAAAATGGCTTTTCTTCTCTCACACACCAAGTTTCTAGGTTACAAGAATGCAAGTTATGGAAGATGATATCCCAAAACATATAAAAAGTAGCATATGAGCATGGCATGTCTGCACATCCTCGTTAGATGCTCAACAAGTGCCACCAAGCGACACAACCAAAAATGCCCACGTGACTTCACACAATGCACAAAAGTTGCAGAAAATATCTTTCATCGTCTGGTGACAAGGATTTAATCGTCGGGCGATGCCTTCTTCGCTTCTAGTCCGTTGGGCGATCCAAGCAGCGACACATTACAGACCCTCAACCAAAACATACCCTTCTCTCCAGGCTATCTGTGATCGTTGGAAATAGAACTGACTGTTTAAAGCTGGTTTCACGAAATGTCGCGGTAAGCAAGAGTCGCCACCGTCGTTTATGTTCTCCAACATGGAAAGGACAAAAGCACAGCAAAATTCCTTATTCGAGATGTCTCTCGGTTCGGGAGGTAGATTTATAGAAAGGGAAGGTGTTAGCACCCTTTCTATCTGTGGTTATCCACGGGCTCTTAGGTACTTGCTCTTATGTTTTCAAAATTTGTTTGCTTTTCAAGTGTGTGTGGGTTTTGAAAAAGTTTCGTTTGAAAAATTTCTAAGTAACTCTTGTATCTGTCCTCAAGAGTGTATGAAAAATCTGTTTGAAAACCTTTTGAAAGTGTCTGTGTGAAAAGGTGTTTTTGTTTGTTTTGAAAAGAGCAAGTACCCATGAGATCTACCTACCCTAAGGAATTAGGTTGTGTAAGAGTCCTTTAGACAGTACTATCCCACCATTGAGAGGTAGGTAGCACCATCGTTGGAGGTATTCGGGTCAATTCGATTATTAGGGACAATGTGGTCACCAAAGCAATGGTAGGACACCTTAGAAGTAACCCTAATGTCCTAGATCCTTTTTATCCGAGGCAACCGTTTCGAGGCAACTGGATCTTTTAGACAGAAGGGCGACCTCTAAGACACCCTATACTTGATGACCACGTTCGAGGCAACCAATGAGGCGTACCCTAAGAGTGGCATGTGCTTGTATGTTGTTTTCATGTTATTGTTTATCTTGTACATGTTATTTGTGAGCTACGGATGGGTTTTATTATTCATACAAGTCTTTCATGCATTTTTTAACAGTTAGGAGTGCGGAAAATAAATTGCGGAAAGATAAATTCTAGCTATTACAAGGCGCAGGTATATACATCGCCAAAAACAAACCCGTTTGGAAAAAATAAACTGCGAGAAAATAAATAAAGCGATAAAGGA
Source organism: Vicia faba (assembly GCA_948472305.1). Classification (NCBI taxonomy): domain Eukaryota; kingdom Viridiplantae; phylum Streptophyta; class Magnoliopsida; order Fabales; family Fabaceae; genus Vicia; species Vicia faba. Next base: position 832,519,439 of record OX451735.1, on the reverse strand, counting down.
GTTCCTAATTAACTATTACATTTCTGAGCAGATACATAATCAACATAACGAATTAAAAATAAATGCGCGCACGAAAGATTGAATCGGGACGTCCTTTAGGGTTTTGACCCTTTTTTTGAGAAAGAATTGAATTTGTCCTTTTTTTGTAATTAAATGAAATTAAGCCTAATTACTAATTAATTAATTTAATTAAAAGAAAAATATTTTTGTGTTTTTTATGTTTAATGAAATAAAATAAAAAAAGAATTAAAAATGTCAAAAGAAAAGTCTAAGTCTAAATTTGTTTTTATTTATTGTAAAAAAGATTAAAATTCAAACCTAATTAAACTAAATGAATTTAAGTTAGTATTTATTTACAAAATAATTAGTAAAAATATTATTATTATTATTATTTGTTTTCTGGGTTTATTATGAAAAAAATAATTATCTAGCTAATAATTAAAAAAAGAATAAAAAATAAAACAAAGCAAATGAAAAATAAAATGACAAAAATAAAATGCAAACCCAGGGGGGTTTGCGCCAGGTTTGAGGGTTTGAAGGAGCAATTTGGCCCACTAAGCTACAAGCCTGCTTGGACTTTTGGAATTGGCTGCACATTTCTTTGACTTGGAGCATGGTATCCAGCATCTCATAGCCCTTGGATTGATCTTTGAGGCCACTTGGCGCATGATCGTTTGATGCACATGGTGGAAAGCCTTTGTGAAACCTGCACAGGAACATGTTATGGAAAAATAGAAATAAGCATTTGGGGTGACCTGGGAATCGAACCCAGGTCCCAATGATGAACAAACACCTCACCAACCACTAGGCCACGCGCGTGTATCTGTTATAATATTAACAATTGAAAATAATATAAGAAACAATCATATGCTGGAGAGAGAAAACAAAAAAGCGCGCGCCATTTGAACTATCCAGTAGCAAGCTGACAACACATCGTCGTCCTCGCTGAACACCTACAAAACAAAGCAAATAGCGATGGTTTTTAATCCCCACTTAACAGGACGACGAAAAATAACAAATAGAGCTATGCTCTATATAAATTGGGCGCGATGGTTGGATTCAGTTCGTATTGATCTCCTGATTTCAACCATGGGTGTCATGAAGCGTTATTTTCCCTATTCTTAAAAGCCCCAAATCAAAAACTCGAAAACCCTAGAATTCGCTAATGGTGGTTTCGGTTCCAGGGCCCCATAATCCAATTGACTTATGCCAAAAGCTTCAGGGAGGTTCTAGCAATGCAAAACACATAACAAATCACATTAATTATGCATGAATTATGATTTAAGATTATGAAAATATAACCAAACCGTGTGACTTGTTCTGGCGTGTTCTTGGAGTGTCAAGGCTTGTTTGTGATTGATATGCGTTCCTGAATGTCCCAGCAAGGTAGTGGAATCAAGAAAGGGTTTTGAATTGGCCTGCAATATGAAAAAAAGTTTTGACTTTTTGCTTTATTTTTTGAATATGGTTTGGCCGTTTATGCAGCAGCTTGGTTCATTGTATTGATGTCTTGAGATTTTGTTTTAACACCATTGAAGAACTTTCCATTCTTGAAGCAAAATCATGATTTTGTGCACAAAATAGCCTAGCACGAATTTGGTAGCTGGCTCATGACACATAAAAGTTATTCAAACCATAAAGATGCCATTCCATTAATTTTTGGATTTTATTTGAATTATTATGGATTTAAAATGAATTAAATAAATAAAAATTGAATAAAATATAAAAATAAATGTTTGATCTTGAAATTAAGCATGGGACACGTGGGTGGCATGACAAGGCTGAATCAAGTGGAAGAAAGTGGGCCCTTTTGTCAAAAATTGAAGTTTTAAGGATAGTTGACTTTTGCCATTTCACAAAAATTTCCCAACTTCTCCAATGCATATCTTGCTCAATTTTGATCATATGAACATGTTCTTGGACATTTTGGAAAGGTCTTGAAGTCCTCTAACCAATGCCTTTGGTACCATGTCATTTGGATTTACCAATATCAAGTTATGGTCTTTGACTTAAAATGCCTTTTTGTTGACTTTTGAAAATGACCTATAATGTAGATATTGATAACTTTTTGTGAGAGCATTTCTTGGACTTGGAATGTGAAGATGAGTTGTAGGAAATGCCATCCCCTTCAATATGAGCATTGGATGGGATTTTTCTGATGAACCATGAAAAAGTTATGCCCTGGTCAAGTTATAGTTGACTTTTCAACTGTCCAAAAATGGAAACTTTTGCATCTTGATGATTTTTGAGCCATTCTTGTGGAATCATGATCAAGACTTGATCAAATGATGATTGTGGGCTCAAAATAAGATGTTGACCAAAAATTTTGACTTTTGACTGCCAAATGACCATTTTACCCCTACAGTTGGTTGTGGAGCAACTAGGGCTTTTGACTGTGCAACTTGATGCTATGAGTCTTGAAACTTGGCATGTAGATGCTTGACAATGTATATAGGCATATGTGACTTTATTGAGCCCTTGAAAACCTCAACTTCCTTGCAAGAACCAAAACCCTAATTTTGACTGGCTTAAGAGGCAGTTGGACTGTGCAATCTTTGAGAAGTCTTAAACCATTTGAATATTGATCTTGACAAACCTTGAAGAATATGGGAGGGAAAATTTTGGGGTACAACAGTTGCCCCTGTTCAATCTTCTTAGACCTGAGGATGTAGATTGGCTTGTGTGCCTTTCATGATCCGAAGGTGGAAGATGATTGAACACTAGAGTGCCCAGAAATTTGCACTCACATAGTAGAATATCAGCAGTGTGATGGCGGGAATGGGCTTATAGATGCCATTTGGAAAGATGGTGGATAGGAGGATGGGCTTATAGATTCCATCTGGAAAGATGGTGGATAGGAGGATGGGCTTATAGATGCCATCTGGATGTGACAGGACCTTGTCGGGAATGGGCTTATATATGCCATTTGGAAGTGATGGATAGGAGGATGGGCTTATAGATGCCATCTGGAGATGCGACAGAATCTTGTCGGGAATGGGCTTATAGATGCCATTTGGAGACTGTCTGTTGAGTTGTAATTTTGTAAGGTGAAAGAGGGAACCTGTGTAGGGTTACCTGATGATGGGCTCGTGTAAAACTGCATCTTGGAAAGAAGGAAACCTGTGTAGGGTTGACTGATGATGAGCCCGTGTGAAACTGCATCTGGAGCTGAGAAGGAAACCTGTGTAGGGTTTATTGATGGCGAGTCCGTGTAAAACTGCATCCTTTGAAATGGAGAACTTGTGTATGGTTTCTGGGTGACGAGTCCGTGTAAAACTTCATCTTTGGAAAGAGAGAACCTGTGTAGGGTTTCTTGATGACGAGTCCGTGTAAAACTACGTCTGGAGAGAGAGAACCTGTGTAGGGTTTCTTTGGGATAAGTTCGTGTAAAACTTCTTGAGGAACCAGGGTAAGGTTACCTTGGGATAAATCCGTGTAATACTTTGGGAGGAACCGGTGTAAGGTTACCTTGAGATAAGTCCGTGTAAGACTTCTGGAGGAACCGGTGTAAGGTTACCTTGAGATAAGTCTGTGTAATACTTCTGGAGGAACCGGGGTAAGGTTACTGCAGGGTAAGTTCGTGTAAAACTTCTTGATGAGTCGGGGTAAGGTCATCTTGAGATAAGTCCGTGTAAGACTTCTGGAGGAACCGGGGTAAGGTTACTGCAGGGTAAGTTCGTGTGAAACTTCTTGATGAACCGGGGTAAGGTCATCTTGAGATAAGTCCGTGTAAGACTTCTGGAGGAACCTGGGTAAGGTTACTTTGAGATAAGTCTGTGTAAGACTTTTTCTGAAAGAAAAGGAACCGGTGTAGGGTTACTTTGATGATAAGTCCGTGTAAGACTTCTTCTGAAAGAAAAGGAACCGGTGTAGGGTTACTTTGATGATAAGTCCGTGTAAGAATACGTCTGAAAATTGAGAAGGAACCGGTGTGGGGTTTCCTGATGATGAGTTCGTGTAAAACTACATCTGAAGTTTGAGAAGGAACCGGTGTGGGGTTGCTTCATGATGATCAAGTGGATGATTGTCTTGTCTGGTTTCATATATTAACCCATGATCAGTCGTCCACAGAATTTTCCTGGCTTGTTACCAATGTTGATCTGGAACTGTAGAGGTAGATGGTAATCATCTTTTGATTGACCTTTTCCTGAAAAGGCAAAACATTAGTTGTATGCAGTGTCATGGTGCATGAACTGCATGATATTAAGATGTTCTCAAGAGTAAATGAGATTTGTGTTGTATGATGCGTATGCATGTCATAATGCATGAAGATGTGATGTTTATGAATGTGTTTTCTTCTGGGAAAATAAATCCTTGACGATTGCTGGAAAGTTTGTTGAATCCTGGGCTGATGTTGAAGAGTATAGTTCTTCGTTTCCGCTGGGGATGATGGTTGTAAGAATAAACCGGTAGGAGAAGATGACTCCGTTGGGGAATGAACTTGTTGGAGAGATTACTCTGCGGGGAATTACTCTATAGGGAGAGATACTTCACTGAGGTTTTGAAGATAACTCTGTCGGGGATTCCGTTGATAAGTTATGTTAGGGAATTTGATGAACTCTGCTGGGGGATAGGAAGAACTTCGCCGAGGACGATTTTTCCGTGGTAATTAGCTGAGGATAACCCAGTTAGTCCCTGGTGGGGAATAACCTTTGAATAAAGCCAGGGAGAAGCTTTCATGCTCTGCAGGGGATAAGCTTCCAGAATCTACTGGGGATGAGCTTCCAGGATCTACTGGGGATATTGATCCAACTCTCTTGGGGAAACTTTTGGACTGTACTGGGGAAGTGGCTCCACTGGATGTCTGTATTCCGCCGAGGAACAATCTTATATTAAGATTGCCGGGGATACTTGCTTAAGAACACCTGTATACTCCACTGGGGAATATTGAGATCTTCTGGGGGTACCCAACTTCCTTAAGGCTGACAGTAGATTAACTCTACCTGGGGAGAGCGTTGACTTGTTGGGGGTACTGTGCCTTTTTAGGGCTGATGGGAGACCAACTCTGCTTGGGGAGAGCATGGCAGAATCTTGTCTTACTCAATGGGGAGTGAAGGTATCTTGGTCATGTTCTTCAGCTGAACTTACCCTGGTACCTCAGTGGACAGAGCAACCAGATTGCTTATACAATTCTCATTGCCCCCAGTTTCTGCGGGAGAAGGTACCTGTGGAGGTGCATGATGACTGTCGATTGACAAATTTTCTTCTGGTAGGCAAGTGACGAGATGCCGGGACATAGTCGTACGCTTTAATCCCTAACTTTTGCCTGGACCGCCCTTTCGGGTTTTCAGTCCACCGGGATACCCATTTTTGTCCTAGTCGCCTTCTCAGGTTTTCGACTTGCCGGGTGTACAGATTTTTTCTTTTCATCCCTTATTTTTGCCCGAACCCTTTTGGTTCGCTGGGAAGCCCTTATTTTTGCCTAGGCCAGTCAACCTAGCGGGTCTTTGATTGCACGTAGTATTTTTTGACTATGTCTACGCTCTCAGGATGCAGGGAGTTGTCACTGTCGGAAATGTTGTATTGCCCTACTACCATAAGATGTTTGATCGTACCAAATTTGTCGCTGGAATTCATGTCCACTGCCCCAGTTGATTCAGATGGAGATCTGCCCCTGGTTATTTGGCATTTGAGAGATTCCTTGAATCTTGACTGGACTGCCCCAGATGATAGACCATGATCATGCCGTGCCCCTTGACTGGAAGTGTTTCTTCCGCTTGAGGTGACCTTTTGGTTGAGAAGATTCTTGTTCACTAGACATTTGTCGTGCGAATTTCTCTGCATGTTCGAACAAATAGTCATATGCAAACAATGTTATTCTAAAAATGCAAAGCTTATGTCTGTCTTGAAGTTTTTGAAAATGTATTTTTTCAGTAAAACAAGCAAATTTTGTAAAATGTGATGTCAACTCAGGATTTTACAGCGAGCCTTAAGGAGTCAGGATACCTTTGTAACAATATGCTTTTGAACTAACCCATGCCTCAACTAGGACTTTTAAGGGTTATAACGTGGCCTGGTTCAACGGTTTAAGAAACAAAGGCTAAAGGCTCAAATTTTATTTGTACCCACCCGCTCTTCGTGATGCTCTTCAAACCTAAACTCAACTGATCGTACGTTAGACCTTGTTTGAGTATTTGCTCTGACATTCCGGTGATGGTTCAGATATTGACAATTTATTTTGAATAGGCATTCATTTCCTTTTGTGTTGAGGGTTTGTAGGACCTCTTTATTTTTTGATTTCGTTATCCATATTTTTGCCTGAACTGTTTCTTTTGTGATTACAGTCAGCGGGATGCCCCGGTTTTGTAAGTCTCCTTCATAGGTTTTGACTTATTGGGCTTTAGTTTTTTTTTTGGTAATGATTGCCTGTCTTTATGATTATTCAGGACCATCACTGTCTTTTGTTTTGTAAGGACTTCTTTGGTGCCACTCGTTGTGCACCTGGATCAAACTGAGAGAACCACCCTGCCCCAGGTTATGATTAAGGGTTTTGATTTTTTTTAAAAGAAAAAACTCCTACTTCTTTGGCTTAGAGGGGTTGACGAGGGATTATCTTCCTTATAACTCTGGTGTTTAGGAATCGAAACAATGCCTGCACCTCATCAGCGGGGTCTGTTCAAAAGCATACTGTAAAGATCGTGGTATCGTTTTCGTCCTCCTCCCTCAAGAGGCTTAGAATTTTCAACCGAGAGTTGAACATCAAGAAAAAATAAAAGCAATTTTGAATATAGAGAACACAATTACTTTAAAACAGACACGTGTAATGCATTAATGAAATAATAGAGTTTGACATGATAATTGTTTGAATAAGCATAGAAAAATACAATATCATAATTTAAATGAACAAGAGTCTCTCAATCCTAGCCATGTTTTGGCAAGGGAGCAGTGATCACATTGGGAGTCTCAGCAGGCTCGAATTCGATCTCCTTGGCGTCAATCATGTTCTGAATCTTGTATTTCAGCGCCCAACAATCCTCAGTATTGTGCCCCAGGCTTCCGGAATGATAAGCACACCTCGCATCTGGGTTGTAGTTTGGAGAAGAGGTCTTGGGATTTGCAGGAGGGTTGATCACCGCAATCAGATTCATTTTCAACATGTGTTTCAATGCTTGTGACAATGGCATGTTGATGTTGGTGAATTGTCTTTTAGGCTCGTTTGGCCTTTGCTGATTTCCCTTTGGCGGTTGTCGGCGTGACGCAGAACCTGAGATCATGACTGCCCCTACGTGTTGGTCGCGATGATCCTTCTGACTGTACGCAGCATTGGACTCTTTCTTGAATGGTTTCTTCTCAACGTTCGAGGAGTCACCCTTTCGTATCTTCCCGGACTTGATACCAGCTTCTATCCTCTCACCAGTTAAGATTAGATCTGTGAACCCAGCAGAAGAATTCCCAATCAGATGGTTGAAGAAAGGACCAGACAGGGTCCCCAAGAACATGTCGACGAGTTCACGGTCAGTCAAAGGCGGCTGCACCCTTCCAGCCAGGTCTCTCCACCTTTGCACATACTCCTTAAAACCTTCACCCGTCCCAAGTGACATACCCTGAAGTTGGGTACGCGTGGGAGCGAGGTCGGAATTATACTGATACTGCTTGTAAAACGCAGTAGCCAAGTCCTCCCAGTTATGAATACTGGTTCCATCCAGTTGATAGAACCATTCGAGTTGAGTCCCTGAAAGACTTTCCTGGAAGAAATGGATCCATAGATTCTTGTCAACAGTGTAAGGTTGGATCTTCCTTACATAGGATCTGAGATGCATCTTAGGACAGGAAGCCCCGTCGTATTTCGCAAAGGCAGGCGCCTTGAATTTGTGAGGGATCACCACCCTAGAAGATAAACCTAGATCTCCAAAATCCAACCCAGGTACATGTTGAATCTCCATAGCATTTAACCGGTCCTCCAGCTGCTTGTACCTGTCCTCAGCAGGAGGGTACTGTTCATCATTGAAATATGTCTCGTTGTCGGAGACCACGGGACTAGGAACCTCTCCCCCTTGTGGGTTGTCTTTCCCAGCAGATTGGGTGGTCAGCTCAGCCTCATTTTGTGATCCATTCCCAGATATGCGTCTAGGGTTGAACAAAACAGTCCTCTTCTTCTTTTTTTCAAAAGCAGAGTCTTCAATTCCTGTTGTCCTTGGGATAAGCTCATGACCAGCTCCTGGAACTGGGCGTTCTGGGCCTGGAGGGCCTTGATAGCTTGTTCATTGGATGATTCAGGATTCATGATGACTGCTGAAATAAACAGCGAAGAAGGTAAGTGACATGTAAAAAGTGTACCTGTAATGCAATGATATGTATGATATGCATGCAATGTTTTCAAGGATCTCGCGGGGTAAACAGAGAAACTTGTTAGAATTTGAATTCGGTAGCTTGATTGAAGGAACTTCATGTTGTTGAGAGTCCTTCTTCAAGAGTCAAAGCTCACCATATCGAGTGGGTCATAGCCCCTGACTCAAGTTATCAACCTTGGCTAGGGGAAAATAAATCCCCTTTGCCCCTTGCTAGACATTTGATTCATCATGACCTGCATCACAAACCCTTGAGATCCTTGAAATGGATTAGTCCTTATGTAGGATGTATGCAATGGTATGATGTTATGCTATGCATGGAGTGATGTAAGTAGGCCCTGTAATGAGTCCCAATTATGGACTGTAAATAAAACCTGCAAGGAACTCGTGTTGTTAGATAACAAGTGTGCAAGTAATTCAAGTTTGAAGGCACACAAGTCATACAAAGCCCTTAGAGTTTAGGCCAGCATGGGGTTTGGGTACTACCCTCTTGAAGTTGGTGGGATCAAACCTGTCCTATCAAAAGTAATCGGGTTCTAAGGAGCTCAATATCATTGGGTTGTTTTCTATGTTCATTGTTTTGATTTAGCCACTGAACTGGCGATCAAAATATTCCAAGAAAACAACCCTCAATGAGTGTAGTATCGAGTATCTACCAACTTCGGACTGCACCAAAGTCGGTCATCTCACTACCCCTAAAGAGGCCAGGATGGTCAAGTAAGGTTCCTAAGGTCAGTTGATGCTTCCCGACACCATGCGGCGGCCCCGTACTCTCCTTGACTTGACTCAAGGGTTACCGGTACTCACCAAAGTGCCACATCAATGTAGCAACTGCTTCAACCGTGTCGGTATACCCCGCACAGTTCCCTCACAGTTTGTTGCTACCTAAAGGGTATCCCCCAGATCCAGGTTAGGATCTATAGAACTCCCAAAATAAGCCCACAATATTAAAGCAAACAAACAAGCAATTGAAAACATAAGGGTGGTCTAATCCTAAGGTACACCTCACTTTAAAGATAATCCCCAGCAGAGTCGCCAGTTCTGTGATCGGTGGAAATAGAACTGACTGTTTAAAGCTGGTTTCGCGAAATGTCGCGGTAAGTAAGAGTCGCCACCGTCTTTTATGTTCTCCAACATGGAAAGGACAAAAGCACAGCAAAATTCCTAATTCGAGATGTCTCTCAGTTCGGGAGGTAGATTTATAGAAAGGGTAGGTGTTAGCACCCTTTCTATCCGTGGTTATCCACGGGCTCTTAGGTACTTGCTCTTATATTTTCAAAATTTGTTTTCTTTTCAAGTGTGTGTGGATTTTGAAAAAGTTTCGTTTGAAAAATTTCTAAGTAACTCTTGTATCTGTCCTCAAGAGTGTATGAAAAATCTGTTTGAAAACCTTTTGAAAGTGTCTGTGTGAAAAGATGTTTTTGTTTGTTTTGAAAAGAGAAAGTACCCATGAGATCTGCCTACCCTAAGGAATTAGGTTGTGTAAGAGTCCTTTAGACAGTGCTATCCCACCATTGAGAGGTAGGTAGCACCATCGTTGGAGGTATTCGGGTCAATTCGATTATTAGGGACAATGTGGTCACCAAAGCAATGGTAGGACACCTTAGAAGTAACCCTAATGTCCTAGATCCTTTTTATCCGAGGCAACCATTTCGAGGAAACTGGATCTTTTAGACAGAAGGGCAACCTCTAAGACACCCTATACTTGATGACCATGTTCGAGGCAACCAGTGAGGCGTACCCTAAGAGTGGCATGTGCTTGTATGTTGTTTTCATGTTATTGTTTATCTTGTACATGTTATTTGTGAGCTACGGATTGGTTTTATTATTCATACAAGTCTTTCATGCATTTTTTAACAGTTAGGAGTGCGGAAAATAAATTGCGGAAAGATAAATTCTAGCTATTACAAGGCGCGGGTATATACATCGCCAAAAACAAACCCGTTTGGAAAAAATAAACTGCGAGAAAATAAATAAAGCGATAAAGGAGGTCCTAATTAACTATTACATTTCTGAGCAGATACATAATCAAAATAACGAATTAAAAATAAATGTGCGCGCGAACGATTGAATCGGGACGTCCTTTAGGGTTTTGACCCTTTTTTTGAGAAATAATTGAATTTGTCCTTTTTTTTGTAATTAAATGAAATTAAGCCTAATTACTAATTAATTAATTTAATTAAAAGAAAAATATTTTTGTGTTTTTTATGTTTAATGAAATAAAATAAAAAAAGAATTAAAAATGTCAAAAGAAAAGCCTAAGTCTAAATTTGTTTTTATTTATTGTAAAAAAGATTAAAATTCAAACCTAATTAAACTAAATTAATTTAAGTTAGTATTTATTTACATAATAATTAGTAAAAATATTATTATTATTATTATTTGTTTTCTGGGTTTATTATGAAAAAAGTAATTATCTAGCTAATAATTAAAAAAAGAATAAAAAATAAAACAAAGCAAATGAAAAATAAAATGACAAAAATAAAATGCAAACCCAGGGGGGTTTAGGCCAGGTTTGAGGGTTTGAAGGAGCAATTTGGCCCACTAAGCTGCAAGCCTGCTTGGACTTTTGGAATTGGCTGCACATTGCTTTGACTTGGAGCATGGTATCCAGCATCTCATAGCCCTTGGATTGATCTTTGAGGCCACTTGGCGCATGATCGTTTGATGCACATGGTGGAAAGCCTTTGTGAAACCTGCACAGGAACATGTTATGGAAAAATAGAAATAAGCATTTGGGGGGACCTGGGAATCGAACCCAGGTCCCAATGATGAACAAACACCTCACCAACCACTAGGCCACGCGCGTGTATCTGTTATAATATTAACAATTGAAAATAATATAAGAAATAATCATATGCTGGAGAGAGAAAACAAAAAAGTGCGCGCCATTTGAACTATCCAGTAGCAAGCTGACAACACATCGTCGTCCACGCTGAACACCTGCAAAACAAAGCAAATAGCGGGGGTTTTTAACCCCCACTAAACAGGACGGCGAAAAATAACGAATAGAGCTATGCTCTATATAAATTGGGCGCGATGGTTGGATTCAGTTCGTATTGATCTCCTGAGTTCAACCATGGGTGTCATGAAGCGTGATTTTCCCTATTCTGAAAAGCCCTAAATCAAAAACTCGGAAACCCTAGAATTCGTTAATGGTGGTTTCGGTTCCAGGGCCCCATAATCCAATTGACTTATGCCAAAAGCTTCAGGGAGGTTCTAGCAATGCAAAACACATAACAAATCACATTAATAATGCATGAATTATGATTTAAGATTATGAAAATATAACCAAACCGTGTGACTTGTTCTGGCGTGTTCTTGGAGTGTCAAGGCTTGTTTGTGATTGATATGCGTTCCTGAATGTCCCAGCAAGGTAGTGGAATCAAGAAAGGGTTTTGAATTAGCCTGCAATATGAAAAACAGTTTTGACTTTTTGCTTTATTTTTTGAATATGGTTTGGCCGTTTATGCAGCAGCTTGGTTCATTGTATTGATGTCTTGAGATTTTGTTTTAACACCATTGAAGAACTTTCCATTCTTGAAGCAAAACCATGATTTTGTGCACAAAATAGCCTAGCACAAATTTGGTAGCTGGCTCATGACACATAAAAGTTATTCAAACCATAAAGATGCCATTCCATTAATTTTTGGATTTTATTTGAATTATTATGGATTTAAAATGAATTAAATCAATAAAAATTGAATAAAATAGAAAAATAAATGTTTGATCTTGAAATTAAGCATGGGACACGTGGGTGGCATGACAAGGCTGAATCAAGTGGAAGAAAGTGGGCCCTTTTGTCAAAAATTGAAGTTTTAAGGATAGTTGACTTTTGCCATTTCACAAAAATTTCCCAACTTCTCCAATGCATATCTTGCTCAATTTTGATCATATGAACATGTTCTTGGACATTTTGGAAAGGTCTTGAAGTCCTCTAACCAATGCCTTTGGTCCTGTGTAATTTGGATTTACCAATATCAAGTTATGGGCTTTGACTTAAAATGCCTTTTTGTTGACTTTTGAAAATGACCTAATGTAGAAATTGATAACTTTTTGTGAGAGCATTTCTTGGACTTGGAATGTGAAGATGAGTTGTAGGAAATGTCATACCCTTCAAAATGAGCATTGGATGGGATTTTTCTGATGAACCATGAAAAAGTTATGCCTTGGTCAAGTTACAGTTGACTTTTCAACTGTCCAAAAATGGAAACTTTTGCATCTTGATGATTTTTGAGCCATTCTTGTGGAATCATGATCAATACTTGATCAAATGATGATTGTGGGCTCAAAATAAGATGTTGACCAAAAATTTTGACTTTTGACTGCCAAATGACCATTTTACCCCTATAGTTGGTTGTGGAGCAACTAGGGCTTTTGATTGTGCAACTTGATGCTATGAGTCTTGAAACTTGGCATGTAGATGCTTGACAATGTATATAGGCATATGTGACTTGATTGAGCCCTTGAAAACCTCAACTTCCTTGCAAGAACCAAAACCCTAATTTTGACTGGCTTAGGAGGCAGTTGGACTGTGCAATCTTTGAGAAGTCTTAAACCATTTGAATATTGATCTTGACAAACCTTGAAGAATATGGGAGGGAAAACTTTGGGGTACAACACTATCGCTTCTGCATCGCTGGGTGACACAACTCTTCTTCGCCTTCCCAGATCGTTGGGTGACGCTCCTTGAAGATGACATTGAACTTCTTTGTTTCTTCAACTCATAGTCGGCTTCAAGCCATATCATCTGAACATAAAATGCTGAAAAACGAATGAACACTTTAAATCTACCAAGATTATTTTCATTTAAGAAAAATGACTTAAAATAAGTGATTATCCTAATTAAAAACATATAAAAGAGCTTAAAAGTGTCAATAAATGATATGGAAAATACCCAAAAGTTGACACTTAACACCCTTGTTGCTCAAGTGGACCAGATTCATCAAATGATTAAAAATATAATGACTCCAAAGATGCCTAAAACTGAACCTGTGAAAGTGGTGACTGACGCGTCTGAGATTGCATGTGTGTATTGCGAAGGTGCACATCTGTTTGATGAGTGTTCAGTTAATGTTGTTTCAGTTAACTATGTTGGAAACACTTACAACAGAAACAACAATCCTTACAACAATACTTACAACCCAGGATGGTGCAATCAACCTAAATTTTCATGGAGAAATAACCAAGGTCAACTGAAACCTCAAGCTGCCCAAGTACCACAAGTTCCTCTTGGTTTTGCTGCTCTAAACTATCCAGTGGAAAATCAAGGCAATAACTAGTTGGAAACTGTTATGAAATCATTTATTCAAGAGACCAAAAATTAGTTTATAGCACAATGGGTGAGTATCAAAAACTTATAGAACCAAGTAAGGAAAATAGCCACTGCTTTGAGCTCAAGGCCTATGGCAACACTGCCTAGCTCTACTGAAACTCCAGCTACTACATATGGAGTAAAGAATGTGGAATCGTGTAAGGTCATTAAGTTGAGAAGTGGTAAGGAATGTGAAGTATCCTTTCCAAAAAGCGTTGAGGCCAGTGGAGTCCTGCCTAAGCAAGACATTTTTGAAGATAAAGAAGAATGCAATGAAGAACCGACTTGAATTGGAAATACTGAAGTGAGTGTTGATAGTACTCTAGCTGGAAAGACTTCTCAAATAGGAAAATGGCATGCAGTCTTTCCAGAGCTGGACAGGGAAAAGAAGTTTGTTCAAGAAAGACACCAACCTCATTTTCCCCAAAGGATTAGGAAGGAAAAAGAAGAGCAACAGTTTGGAAAATTTATGGAGATACTCAAGCACCTCCACAACAACATACATTTGATAAAAGCCATTGAACAAATTCTAAACTATTCAAAGTTCATGAAGGATATGCTTACAAAAATAAGAATAGTGGGAGAATTCTCTATGATAGCACTCACTCAAGAGTGGTGATCAATGGTTTTTATATATAGTTATTTACCATTGATTCCAGTATTGTTTTCTTTTTATTGTCGAGTGTTTTATTTCATTTTACCATTGTTTATGCATTGGTTGTGTGTTTTACTGTTTTTAGTTCAAAGGAATAAATGGGGACAAAACAATGCAAAACTCAGAGTTTCAGAAAAAGGTCGAAAATCACCTATAGGAGGCCTGACACAGGTGGTCGTGTCAAGAGGAGCGCCCAGGACACGTTGAAGAAGAATGGAAGACAGGGGTGCAACATGGGTGGTCATGTTGCCTGACGCGGGCCGTGTTTCACCTCCTAGGTCATGTTGCCGGGGACAACCAAATTATCAAGTCCACTTTAAGTTCAATTAAAATTTTGTTGCTATGTGGCTAAAAAGAATTTTATGTAATTTTTATATTTTTTTGTTATTATTGATTTTTTTTCTAAACTTTTCATGCAAGGAAAGCCCTCAACTGAATTTCCTTTTGACACATAGATAGAAAGAACCTTTCATGCAAGGAGAAATCAAGATCGGCTAGCTAGACTGGCCTCCGACGAAGAACATTCAGTTCATACAGACTCAGGTTCAGAATCTTAACCCGAATCTATGGGTGAAAATCCACCATCACCAGAGAGACTTCTTGGGGACTATGAAGGAGAAAATGCTCTAGCAAGTCGGTTGACTGTCGTGAATCAACCGGTAATTGTTGCAAATTTTTAACTACACCCTTCAACCATCTGCCAGCTCGAGAATAGATCTTTCACTAGAAAGATAAATGAAGATGCAAATAAACATTTGGAAAGGTTTCTCACTATGAGCACTACTTTGAAAATTGAGGGGCACTCTGATGAGGAAAAGAAATTGAGAATGTTTCCATTCACGCTGTCTGAAGATGCTAAAGAGTGGTTTTACTCATTATCGGCTGGGAGTATTACTACTTGGGAACAGATGGAGAAGACTTCTCTTGATGAATACTTTCCTGCTTCTGTTTACATTTGCAAAAGATATGATATTGTGAATTTTAAGCAGAAAGAAGGAGAGTCGCTAGGTGATGCTTACAAGAGGTTCAAGAGGTTATTGGTAGCTTGTCCCACTCACAGTATGGATGAAACTAAGAAAATGTAGATGTTTGTGAATTGCCTCCGAATGAATACAAAGCAGCTTAATGATATAACAATCGGTGGCTCATCCAACTTTACAACAGCCACTGGTGTAAAGAAGATTGTTGAAGCCATTGCTGCAAATGAGCATATGGAGTTGTATGACAGGGTTGTTAGTAAACCAAAGGGGGTGATTGATCTGAAGTTAGAAGTTAACAAGCAACTGAAAATTGAAGAAGCAATTGCTGTAGAAGTGGAGAGAAAGCTAAAAGTAATGAACATGGGTAATTAACAGGTAGCTCAGGTTCAATAGGTACAAAATGTTGTTTGTGAAATTTTTAGTGGACGACACATTACTGTGTATGTATTGCAACTATACAATAAATTGAGGAGATAAAATTATTGAAGCAGAATAACCCATATTCTAACACCTATAATCCTGGATGGAAGAATCATCCTAACTTCTCCTAGAAAGATCAGCAACAACAAGATCCTCAGAAGGCAGCGTGGGAGGTGGCTATTGAAAAGATGGCTACCCACACCTCTCAATTTCAAGAAGAGACAAGGAAAAATCACAGGAATACCACAGCTGCAATAACAAAATTAGAAGTTCAAATGGGACAGATTGCACATCAATCATCTCTACAAGTATAAGAAAATAAAAAACTTCATGAGAATGTTAATGTTGTCACCACAAGGAATGAAAAAGTTGCTAAAGGAAAAGAAGAGGAGGTAAAATTTGATGATCATATCATAGAAGTAGAGTTGGAAGTGAGTGGCAACAAGAAAAAACAAGAAGTGGTATCACCTGTGAAGCCAGCTGAAGAGAAGACTAAACTAGTGATTAAGTTTTTGCATCCCTCTCGAGTGGCAAAGAAGGACACAAAAAAGAAAAGCTTTGATAAATTTGTCAAATTGTTCAAAAAGCTAGAGATCAACATACCGTTCTTTGAAGTACTCGAGAAAATTCTCTTGTACCAGAAACTCATGAAGGAGGTACTATAAAAAAGAGACCAGTAGAAGATGTACATGTACCCGTTGGTGAGAAATTATGTACAATCACGCCCGAGAGGAAAATCCCTATCAAGCAGAAGGATCTAGGGAATGTTGCAATACCGTGCACAATAAAAGACAGAAAATTCAATAGGGTTCTTATTAATTCTGGTTCTAGTGTAAGCTTAATGCCCTTGTCTATTTTCAAAAAGCTTGGTATTGAAACGATAAGCGAGAGTGGGACAAAATAAAAATTTGTTGATCATACCATCAAGCATTCATACCAGATAGCGGAAGATGTATTGGTGGAAATTGACAATTTTGTCTTTCCCGTTGATTTCTAGATCGTGGATATTCCTGAAAATGAAGAGACTCCTATCATTATTGATTGACCATTTATGTTGACTAGTCGGTGCAATTTTGATATCGAGATAGGTAATATGGCTTTAAAATCATTTGATGAGGAGATAACCTTGAAGGTTTGATAACACGAAAAGTTATAGCATTTTCCGCCCGACTTACATAGATAAAGCTTCTGATTCTTCGTTTATTGTGTCACGTTATGTCTCTATTTGTAGTGTTTGTAGCATATTTCAGGTATTTAGTTTTCTGCAAAGCTTACATGAGAAAAGGAAGAAGAATATTGGAGAGATGAAGAAGAAATGGCTCTTTAGCAGCAAAAACGCAAACATTCTGTATCAGAAGTCATGTCGCCCGTCACAGGCGCATCCCGCCCGTCACAAGTCCAAAAGTGTGCCCCTCGGCACACTTCTTGTCCCGACCGTCATGAAATGAAAATACGTGCCCCATGCCACAGCGTATGACACTCGTTACAAGTCACATATAAGTTACAAAAATGTCTCCATGAAGCGCACGATTTGTTGAAAATTCTCCATGATTGAAGAACGAGGATCAAGGGAGTGTTCCTACTTTTGCTCAGCACATGGAATCTATAAAACCAAGACAGTTCCCAAAATTTGTTACTGTTATACCCCAAAATTTTCCCTCTCATTTATCAAGACTTTTCTCACAAGATCTCTCTGACTCAAGACTGGATTAGGGTTTGGTCAACTCAAGACATCTCATCTTGCACTGATAACCCAAAATTAAGGTTTGAGTTTGCACAAAGATTTTTGGACTATCAATGTTTCATATGACTTTCAAACATCATTATGGATCCCTAAGATCACTCATGACAAGTTTTAAGCCTTGAACCACATTTTTGATTAGTCAACTGGACAGTTGACTTGAAAATCAGTTGTATTGGGGGAAAAGTCAACCATGGCCAATTTACAGTCAAACTTCATAATTTTTTATCAACATCAACATTTTAGACTCACATGTGTCATTTGGTCAAGTTTGGATCATAATTCCTCAAGCATTTTGATCAAATCATCAAAAGGGCAAATTGGTCAAAATTAGGGTTTTGACTGAGGAAGGGCAATTTCTGATTTTTTTTAACCTAGCAAATGACCAATTGAGTTAAGGCATGATTTCAAGGATTCAATGGCATCATCTTGACCTAATGGCATGGTTCAAAACATTGCAATTTCACTGGATTGACAAATGAAATTTGCAGTCAACTGATCAAAATTCAATTGTACACTGAAAAGTCAAACTTTGACTTTTTGGTCAAAATCAAGTACCAAGGGTCATAATTCATCAAAAATTGTCAAAATGTGAAACTTTTTCATCAAGAAATCCAAGTTTTAAGATTAGGGTTTGAATTTGAAATTTCTCTTATCTTAGAAAATTTTCTAAGTATAGAAAATTTCTTATTTTTTCTCAACTTTAGGACATTTTTTCACCAAGATGCATAATGATTCAAGGAAAGTTCCCAACATGAAAGTTGTAGAACTCCATTAAATATACAACTTTGCTTAACTCACTTTTCCCTAAAGATGCTTAGATCTAAAGATATAAATTTATGAATACATGATCATGAACTAAATAACTTAGTGAAATTTTGCTCTAATTTAGGCAGGTTTTGGACCCAACTTCATGGAAATTTCTCACCTAGTTCCAAGAGGTATCTCAAAATGCATTTCAAAGATGATTTACATAGCACATTGCAAGATTTCCAAAATATCCAAGAACTCCTCAAGATCATTTTTGAGTAGGGAGAATCGAAGAGATGAAGTTGGAAATTTCTCACTTTTTGTCCAAGCCATTTCATGAAGAACAAAGTTGCAACAAGTACCTATGCTGCCTAATCCATGCTTTACAGGTCCTAAAATTGTTCCTCACTCCTTAATTTAATGCTTACTCAGTTGACAAAGCTTTGATCCATGCCCTAGAGCCATTACCCAAGTTGAAATTCCATAAATGGCATAAAGTGACCATTGCCATTTTGAAAAAGCACAACTTTTGCCACTTTCCAATTCTTGAGCATCAGACCTATCTCCATTGTACATACAAGTCTCACAGGTGTAAAGCAAATTGTACAAGCTGATACCAACCCTAAGAGAGCAAGTACAAGCATGGCAAGCATTGTCCCTTCACTTTACTTCAAATGCAAGAAAAGCTGCAAAAAGGCTAGAACTGGCACAAATGTTAGAGGGTCACTACAAGAAAAAATGAGTTTTACGACACATGAGTTGCGACGGTTCCCATAAATCCGTCCTTATTCTTGGACTGCGACAGTTGTCACGACAGTTAGAGCCAACCGTCGTAGATTTTTAAGCATATTGAGTAACATAATTGAGACAGTTGCCAAAGAACTGCCCTCTTTCCACACTCGCGACCAGTATAACAGATTGTCGCGACTACTTTGACCAATCATAATTAATATTTTGTTATTATTTTATTTTCTCACTTTTTTCCATTTGTTTTATTTTTCCATCTTTTCACTTTTATTAATTAAATATAATAATAGTAATTAATTAATTATAATATTAGTATTATAATATTACTTACTAACTATTAATTATATTAATAGTAGTTATATAATATAATAGTAACTATATTAATATTAGTAGTATTTAAATAATATAATAGTAATGTCAATAGATATTCAATAAAAAATAGAATTATAGCATATAAATATATTTAAAAAAACAAGAAATCTTTTTAACGCATCTTGTTTCACGATTGTTCCTTTCACTGTCCCTTTGGCTGGAACGTATCATATCCCACGACGGTTTAAGAACCGACCCGGCTCAGATTTATGATCGTTCTCAACCTTTCGTAACGTTCTTTCAATTCACGCGCTAAGATTCTCAAATTCTACCGCAATTTCCTTTTCTTTTCAGAATCACAAACTCCTTTGTACATAAAGACGACTACGTGTCAGATCTGAGATATCCAATCGAAAGCATCAAATTTCCTCTAGAGATCTTCGTACTGGCCTCCTTCGATTTCTAAGCAAAGGGGAAGATCTCTCTTTGAAGTCGCACAAAGAAGGTATTCCGTGTCGCACAAATCAGCAGCAATGTCTGGAGAATCCGCCACCGCTATTCACAAGGGTCAAGTAAGATTCAAACTCTATCATTCACTATTATGATCATCGTCAAGTTTATCTTATTTGATTTAGGGTACACAAGTTCTAACCTAGTTCATATACTTTTGATTAGGTTGATCTCTTAGGCTTCATAGATTGGATTGGTGTTGAATGCCTCAATCAAAGCACCACTCTCTCTGTTTCCAGTGCTATCAAACAGGTTATGTTTCTTTTTTCTATGATTCAATTCAGAAGCAAAAACCCTTATTGTGTTAGCTATGATTTTATCTTAATGTAACTTTGCTTGATGAAAATTAGGGTTATAGAGAAGATAAAGGTTTTCATCTAGAAATTGATGCATATGAATAGTTTTTGCTTTATATTGCTTTCACCCAAGTTATTAAACTTTATTCCATTATTGTCAAAGGTCCTGAAGATAAAGTTAACCACTTCCTCATCCACATTATAGAACTAAACTACATTATTAATTTTGAAATCTCAATTGTTCTAGAACTGATGTCAGTGTTTTATCTCTAACTGACAATAATCAACATTGACAAGTGAGGTGTCCTATAAAATAATGGTGTTGTTGGTGGTCACTTTTTTCTGTCCAATTAAACTCTCATTGTCCATAAATTACATAGGGAGGTGCTGAAAGGGAACAAGGATTACTTCAGATACTGACTGAGATGGACGGATTCAAAGTTTCCACAGCACAGGTAAGCTTTAATTAAATTCCAAGATCACAAATATGTTATTTGATATACTGAATTTGAATTTCAGGTGCTTGTGATAGGTGCTACAAATAGATTGGATATTATTGATCCTGCTCTTTTGAGGAAGGGTCGTTTCGACAAGATCATTAGAGTTGGTTTGCCTTTAAGAGATGGAAGACTTGCCATTTTGAAGGTATTTTACCTCCAAAACCTTGATTTACTGGGATCAGTCTATAGTATTTCAATATTTTAAATTTCTTTTTTCCTATTCTTTTTGGTGCATAGTGCAAACTAGGTGCATGCTATGAATAAGTATTTTCGCTCAGAAGAAGAAAAAGATACTCTGCTTAACGAAATTGCAGAGCTAACAGAAGATTTTACTGGGGCAGAGCTGCAGAATATACTGTAAATAATCTTTGATAGAAGTTTCTGCATCAATCCATCATCAGAATATAGACTGACAGATCACGAATAAATGACAGGAACGAAGCTGGAATTTTAACGGCCAGGAAGGATTTGGATTATATTGGGCGTGACGAGTTGCTTGAGGCATTAAAAAGGGTTTGTGATTTCTCAGCTTCTTTCTGACTCAGCAATTTCTTATGATATGTTTAATGCATTTTTACACCATCTAATGAAACTTATGGATTTGCAGCAAAAAGGAACATTTGAAACAGGGCAAGAGGACACTACAGAAATTCCTGAAGAACTGAGACTGAGATTGGCATATAGAGAAGCAGCTGTTGCTGTTATTGCATGTTATTTTCCTGAGCCACTCCGCCCTTTTGTTGAGGTAACATTATTTCTTTCAATTTTTGTTGAGCAACTTCATTATGCGTGGAAATGTGATTGTTTCATCTGTGTTGCCGTGTGTTCATTGTTTGCAGAAATAAGTTCTATTTGCAGCCAGCCAAATATGTCTTATAGTGAAGTTTCTACATGCATATTTGTTATGCAGAGATTTTGCTTGAAAAGGGGAAGATCAAAGCTGAGGATAAATAGTTAGCTTTTGAATTGTTAAAGGAAGGATTGTTAAAGGTTAAGTCTAATGTTGAACCTCTAGTAGTAGTTTCGAACGTGCCTAATATGACTCGAGTCTGATTTCTGTTTTTTCAGGGAAAGGTTGGTTAAATTGCAAGGCTAACTCAGATGAAAGGTTGAGCTGGTAAGATGCGAAATCTACGAAGTTAATTGTTTTTAATTTTTGCTTCTGGTTTTCTATTAGTGATTGGAAAGGTTTGATTATCAGAGGTTTAGGTTCAAGTGAATCAAGTTTGGACTGGATGAATTGAACCGTTGCAAATCGGTTTTTGTTTATGGATCAAACTGGTTTAAAGGCTGAATTAAATGAAGTATGATTGAATGATTTCTTTAGTATGTCCATTGTGTATAATGAACTGAACTGGATATGGTTAATTTTGTATATATGCATGGCTTCAAAAACCAACAAGGTATCTATTGTTAAACCTTGGACTACTGGAATAAGTGGACAGCTTCAAAAAGCACTTGTGACAGGTGTGCCAAAGCTAAAGAGAATAGATCTTGAAGTAGCATGTGAAGATTTTAGTAATGTAATCGGTAAATCACTGATTGGTACATTGTACAAAGGAACTTTATCTAGTGGAGTTGAAATTGCTGTAGCTTCTGTTTCTCTGACATTATCCAAGACTTGGACAAAGAATTTAGAAGCTCAGTTTAAGAACAAGGTACCAAAACTGACCAACTTCAATTTTTTGTTAAGCTGCAATTTAAGCATATATCAATTGTGACTTAACTATAGAAGCAATTATTTGTGGTTTTCAGATAGACACACTATCAAAAGTGAACCATAGGAATTTTGTCAATCTTATTGGACATTGTGAAGAAGAAGAACCTTTTACCAGAATGTTGGTTTTTGAATATGCGCCAAATGGAACACTATTCGAGCATTTACACGGTGAGTACCCGTTAGTAGCGCTTAATGAAGATGTTTCTGTTTAGGCAAACATGTTTGAGTTATTTGATCATGTTTGAAATTGCAGTGAAAGAAGCTGAGCACTTGAACTGGGGACCGAGACTTAGAATTGCGACAGGAATGGCTTACTGCCTACAATACATGCATGGATTAGACCCTCCTGTGGCCCTTACCAATCTGAGTTCTTCAACTGTCCATCTAACAGATGATCATGCAGCAAAAATCTCGGATTTGAGTTTCTCCCGCGAAACAGATTCATCTGAAAAGAAACCTGATGGTAGAAAAGACATTGATATTGATATGACGCAATCAACAAGTCCAGCGAGTAATGTTTATAGCTTTGGTGTTTTGTTATTCGAGATAGTAACCGGTCGGATTCCTTATTCGCTGGATAATAGCTCAGCTGAAAACTGGGCAGCACATTATCTAAAATGGGACAAACCTATGAAGGAAATGGTGGATGCAACTCTAGCATCTTACCAAGAGAATCAGGTGGAACAAGTTGCGGAGTTGATAAAAGATTGTGTGGATCCTGATTCGGAGAAGAGACCGAGAATGAATGAAGTGAGTGAGAGATTGAGAGAAATAACGAAAATGTCGTCTGAGTTTGTAGTTCCTAAACTTTCTCCACTTTGGTGGGCTGAGCTTGAGATTTCTTCTGCATAAGCATGGTGAAGTTGAAATGAATGAATGAATCAGATTGGATGTATGATGTGTATGGGCTGTTTATTTATGGTTGCGGGTCTGCTTCTATTTAAATATCAATTGGCTTATGTTTTCTTTTGTTTTGACGCTAATTCCATCGGTGGAATTAATGCAAAACTGTCTTGGTCTTATGCAGGTTTTGTTCATGGCATGATTCATGGATTTTTGTTGCACGGCGCTTATCATGAAGTTGATGAATATGTGAAGCCACATTGGAGTGCAGAAGCTTGAGTTAAAGCACGATTAAGTTAAGACATGTGAAACCTTTATATTGTGAAAGAAATTAGGAGCTGAATACATAACTCAGTTGAAAAGTTTCTAGAAGTTAGAAGTTTGTTTAAACTTGCCCTAAGATATTGCCTATGTTTTGTGTGAATCTTGCAGGCTGCTAGGTATGCGTAGCTTGGACCAAATGGTAGTCAAGGAAGGATCATGGTCCTAGCATGGAAGTTTAACACAAAATCACTTAACACTAAGGACTTTCATGAATTTTGTAGAATATTGTAACATTTTTTGTAATTCTCTCAAGTTGTAGCAAACCAATGTAAATATTAAAATGAAATTTGGCCTTTGATGATATTTGAATTTTTCTTGTTTATTGGTAAAATTTGCACTTCTTTTTACCTTTGATCACATTTTTTTGATATTATTGATGATTATTTGATATTATTGATGATTATTTGATATTATTGATGATTATTTGATATTAAATGTTTTTATTGTAATTAACTTTATTATGTTGAAAAGTGATAGAAAATAAAATAAAAATACTATAAATAAAAAAATATTAAAGTAAATAATAATTTAAATATAATAGTAAAATATTATAGTAAAATAATATTATATTTAAAATTATTTTACTAAATAATAATTTAAATAAAAATATTATTTGAAATTTATAAATCAGATTACGACGGTTAAAACCGCCGCAATTTCTAACTTACGGCGGTAGAATAACCGTCGCAAACAACAACAAAAACAAAAAATAAAGTCAAATTCACGACGGTATATAACCGTCGCTATCTGTTGTGCGTGACAGTTTTGCAACCGTCGCGAAATAGGTTGGGGACGCACGATTCTGCGACGGTACTTCTACCGTCGTAGATTGTAAATTGCGACGGTTTTAACCGTCGTAATCAGCCAAAATAACCGTCCCAATCTATCATTTTTCTTGTAGTGGGTTCACATGAAACCAATTCCATACTAATATACAAACATAACACAATACAGAGGAGGATTAGTTAAGGCTTGAAACACTCCTAAGCACAAAAACACTAAAAATATGTCCAAACATGCAGTTTTGGCATAAGCATACCCATCTTCCATTTGGCTCGTGCGTTTCAAGTTTTGATTATTAAAACATCTTACCTACTTGATATCAAACCAATCTAGACCTTCATCCCTGTTTTGTAACCACTTTTCCATCATCTTCCGTTGTTGCTTTCAAATCTTGCAGTTTGACTTGGCCAAGGAGTTTCAGGCACTTTCAGAGCAAGGCAGGGGTTGGAATACATTCAGGGAAGTTCAAGGAAGCTCAAGCAAGCATCAGGCCTCCATCAAACTCGCTCCAGTTCCATACATGATTTCAACTGAAGGAGGTAAAATCTCAACTTCTATCTCCTTATACAGGCAACCATTGGCCACGATTTGTGAATAAAAAAATATAGCCCTCATTGCAACGAAAATGTACATATCTTTATCTTGCATTTATTTTACTTGAGTTGAGAGAATTTAGAACTTGAAGTTTCTGAAAATATTAGGTTTAAATTTAGGGCTGTTAAAATTCTTTCTGACCTTTGATTGTTGGTTCACATAACTTATATGGTTGGAATCGTGAGTTCAAATACTACAACTTTCATGTTATAAGTTTTCATTTTCATGGAAGTATGAGAGAGTTACATGATGTCTGGCCAAGCTTGAGGAAGAAGATGAAGTATAGGGCAAGGACTTGTTTTGGGTTATATTATTTTTGCTTTCCTTAAGACAATGGATATATAGCCACCTCAGTGGCAAAGTAGCGCGCTGGTAAGATCCATGTCCTGGGTTTGAACTTGGGCGCTACTTTTGGTTTTCCATATTTTTGCCATTTTTCAGTTTTTGTGACTTTTTGCAGGTTTGGGCTTAGTTCCTTGGGCCATGATTTTTTTGCTAACATTACTACCAGCTTTGCTACATCACCCCCTTGCCAACTTTTTATATTTTTATTTTATTTGTTTTATTTTCATTTTTAATATATTAAATATTTTCTTTGATACATAAAAATCCTAAAAAATGTAAATTTCATAATATTGCATTTTATTTTATTTTATTTTATTATTCACATAAAAATATATTTTATTTTAATAGATATCATATATTTTCTTAATAAATTTGTAAAATATAATTAATACATATTTAGTTTAATTTATTTTTCATTTCATACTTATAAATATTTATTTTTTCATATATAAAATTTTATATTTTTATATAATATTATTTATTATTTTAATATAAAGAATACTTAAAAAATAATATGTTAGGAACTTTATTTTCTTTTAAAATAATAATTAGGGTTAAGCCTCCCTTTTAAAAATTAATTTCTTTTCCTTATAATTTTAGGTTTAGATTAAATTTTCTTTTACATAAAAACAAAATAAAAATCTTTTCTTACATGTATATTATATTGCATCTTTAAATATTGCATTGTATTTATTTTAATTCGTACAAATTCGATTTGGTTGTAATAATTTATTTAGGTTTACATTCTTGAAAATCCCCATTCAAATTTGTATCCCCCCTCCCATAAAATTGTTGTAATAGCTTAGTAATATTTACATTATGCAATTTATAGCTTTACATGTCTTGATTAGTAATTAGGGTTTGTATGATAAGATCAAAACAAAGCAAAATAGAACACCCTAAAATACAAGACAAAATCAAAGCTCGAAAAATAATACACCTGCACACAAGAATCCTTAGGGTTTCTCCACTTGGTTTCCTAAAACAAAAATGGTCATGTTACGCATGGGAAGTATCTTGGCAAAACAAAATAAATATAAGATCATAGTCCATCGATGACGCTATTCAAAAAGTCGCCTTACAAAATTATCTTGGTCCCTCAAAAATGCTAAGATACTTTGCAACATTGCTAATCATGGTTATAAGATGACCCACGCTCGTCCCGTTCACATCCAAAGATAGGGTTGTTTACCAAATCAATGGTAAGACAACAATGTCAAAGGAATAGAAAATACATAAGAAAGACATTTGAGTAGGTAGATTACTTCTAGTTACTTGCTCTATTTCAAAACAACAATCCTTTCTATTTTCAAAAACAAACACACACATTTCAAAAACATCTTACAAATATTGAAAACATTTTCAAAAAAGACAAACATCTTTGTATACATTCTTACGAACGAGAATCATTGCAAAGATTGCCTAAACGAATGGCCTCTTTTACAAAATAATTTCGAAACCACATCAAGCACAATTTCAAACAACAAAATCAAGTGATCTAAGCAAGTAACTAAGAGCCCATGGAAAACCATGGATGAAAAGGGTGTTAATACCTTCCCTTTTCATAATCTACCCCCCGAACTCAAGAAAACATCTCAAAGTTATTTCCTGTGCTTTTTCACCTTTCCTTTTGGATAAAAGAAAAGTCGGTGGCGACTCTTTCTAACCGCGACATTTGCAATAAAACGTAATACCTCAAGTCAGTTCTCCCACCGTATCACAGAACTGGCGACTTTGCTGGGGAGAAATAAGAAGTGGGGTTACCTTAGGGTTTAGATCATGTTTACTTGCTTACATTGTTTGAATTGTTTGCTTTACATTATGGTTCTTTGTTTGGGTTTGAATCCTCCACCTGGATTTGGGAAACATTATAGGTAAATAGCAATACGTTGTGGAAACTGTGCGGGGTATACCAACATGGTCTAAGCAATAGCTATGTTAGTGTGACATATTTGTGGGTACTGGTAGCCTTTGAGTTAATCAAAGAGAATACGGGGCCGCTGAATGATGTCATGAAGCACTAATGAACTTCTAGAACCCTTTATTTGACCAACTTGGCCTTTAGGATGTAGTGAGATGACCGGCTTTGGTGCAGTCCAAAGTTGGTAGATACTCGATACTACACTCATTGAGGGTTGGTTTCTTGGGATATTCCGGTCGCCATTAAAGAGGCTTGAGCTGAAACAATGACCAAGGAAAAAATCCAGTGATATTGAGCTCCTTAGAACTCAGTTACTTTTGTTAGGACAGGTTGAGCCAACTAAACTTCAAGAGGGTACTTACCTATAAAACCCCATGCAAGCCTAAACTAAGAACTTGTTTGATTTGCTTGTATATGAATACTTATACATAACATCATGGACATCATGAACATCATATGCATCCACTAACTATTTCAAGGATTTTGGATATTCATCTTTGTTCTTGTTTTGTAGGATATGGATTCACTCTGCAGGAAAACTATCCAAATCAACCTTGTAAGAATTCCTCCACAACTCAAGGAGCTAGCTTCAAGGATCCGTGAGAACTCTCCATTCACTGAGAGGCATGTTCGTCTACTCAACTTGGTCACCTCCAACACAGAGGAGGATATGATGAAAGTGCTCTTCCAGTTCTTTGATCTTTTGCATCATTGCTTCACATTTCCTGACTATTAACTTGTGTCTACTTTGGAAGATTTCTCTCAACTCTTGAGGAATCCTATTCTCAATCAAATACCTTTTAACGGTACGGAAAGAGATCCAAAGCCAGAAGAGATTGCTCAAGCCCTGCACTTGCACTCATATGATATCACAACTCATTGGGAAACTAGAAGTGGTGTCAAAGGCTTCTTAGCAAAGTTTCTGTTTGAGAAGGCCCAAAGTTGTTGGAATTCCCTAGACTTGCAAGATTTTGAGGAGATTGTGGCTCTTCTTATCTATTGGATGGTCTTGTTTCCCAATCCTGACCAACTCATAGATGTGAGTGCCATCAAAATCTTCATGTCACGCAATCTGGTGCCTACATTGCTAGGAGATATCCTATACTCTTTTCACACTCGTACAATGAGGAAAAGAGGTGTCCTTATGTGTTGCACTCCTCTTCTAGAAAGATTGTTTGTTTCTCATCTTCCCCAATCAGTCTTAAAGAATGAGCAAGGATTAAGGTGGTCACAAAGGTTAATGACGCTCAAACATTCAGATATTCATTGGTGATCTCGATCCAAAGAGAATGTTATCATTGTTGACCATTGTGGGGAATTCCCTAATGTCCCTCTACTTGGCATTAGGGGAGGCATCACCTACAACCCATGCTTATCTCTAAGACTGTTTGGTTATTTCCGAAAGGATGGCCCTCATGAGATTCTGATTCAAGGCTTGGTATTCGACTACGACAACGACGATCAAGGTCTTCGCCAGAGATTCATCCGAGCTTGGAGGATGCTGAACAAGGTGGACAATAGGACTTTGGGACACAATAATTCCATCCCTCTTAAGCCTTACCTCAAGTGGGTACTAACCCGCGCTCAAAGTCTTATGATGCCTTATCCTTCCATTCTCCCGGTGATTATGAAGCCTGTTAAGGAAGGAGAAGTTCCATACACTATCCTACATCCTGACATGCCCACATCTCTTGAAGACCTACAAAGGGATTGGATACAGCTCAAAGGAGAGCGAGATACTTTCGAAGCCCAATTCTACGCAAGCGAGAAGAAGGTTTTGGAACTCACTAGGCTACTTCATGAGGAGCAGACTCTAAATGCCTACATAGCACCAAAGAGGATACACACTACTTTTTTATCTTAGAGTGTTATATTATTTTGCCCAAGGGGAACTGATGTACTCAAACTCTATCTTATTAATATAACGTGTGTTTTCTTTTTGTTTAAAACAAATTTTAATTTTTAAATCCTTGAAAACATTGCATGTATACATATCATTCATCATAACATAAACAGGTCTTTTGCGACGAGTTTCCTCATCTCTCTACTGTTTATTTCAGTAAGATGGATCTCAAACAGACGGTCAAAGATCTTCAAGCTCAAAACATGCAGTTTCAACAGTTACTCATGACCCTAGCCAGGGGGAAATATGAGTTGAAGACTCTATTAGCTGAAGAAAGAAAGAAGAAAACAAAGAAAGCCACTGGGGTTTTGAATATGGGGAGAATATTTCAGGGACAGACTAGAAGAACCTTTAATTTTGCAACCACTTCCGGGGAAGGAGAAGGAAAAGGAAAAGAAACAGTGGTTCCGTCAGAATCTGAAGAGGGGGAAGAAGAGGAAGACTACTTAGAGGAACAATACCCTCCGGCTGATGATAAGTACAGACATCTTGAAGAGCGTTTAAGCGCTATGGAAATACAAAGGGTACCAGGTCTAGACTTTGAAGAATTGGGGCTAGTATCTGGAATTGTGATCCCACCAAAGTTCAAAGTGCCTTTGTTTGCAAAATATGATGGAGTGTCATGTCCTAAAATGCACCTCCGATCATACGTGAGAAAGATTCAGCCGCACTCTGCCGATAAAGACCTGTGGGTGCATTTTTTCCAAGATAGTTTATCCGGAACACAACTCGATTGGTTTTACCAATTGGAAAGGGACAACATCCACAACTGGGAAGACCTTGTCGCAGCTTTCTATAAACAATACCAGTATAATGCAGATTTGGCACCTACACGTACTCAACTTCAGAGTATGACTATGGCTTCAAATGAGGGTTTTAAAGATTACGTGCAAAAATGGAGAGATCTAGCTGGGAGAGTGCAACCCCCTCTGTCTGAAAGGGAGTTGGTGGATATGTTCTTAGGCACTCTATCGGGCCCTTTCTTCAACCATTTGATTGGGAGTTCATCTTCTAGATTTACTGAGTTAATATTAACCAGAGAGAGGGTGGAAGCTGGCATAAAAAGTGGAAAGATTCAAAAGGATTTATCTGCCTCTATAGCTGTGAGAAAGTCGTTCACAGGAAAGAAGGAGGTGTCTGCTATTTATCCATAAAGGAACCAAGGGAGAGCTGAGCGTCGACCAATGGTAGGGGCCGTTATGATCCCAAAGCCTACATTTGATCAACCAAGAAGTAACCAACCGAGGGTGGAAAGGCCAGTCCGGCAATTCACCAGGATTAATATGACTCTAGCCCAGGTTTTACCACATCTTCTGAAATCTAATCTGGAAACTTTAAAAGAAGCTCCAAAAAATCCCAACACTGCGTCCCCTCATTATCACCCAAATGCCAGATGCGCATATCATTATGAAAGTCTGGGTCACGACACTAACAACTGTTGGGCCTTGAAAAACAAAATTCAAGACCTCATAGATGCAAAATAAATTTGAGTTTGATGCACCCGAGAAGCCAAATGTCATTTCCGCTCCGATGCCTAGGCATGGTCACAACGCCAATGTTATCGAAGAAGATTTGTTTGTTGCTACTGTGGATGAACTCTTGACTCCGCTCCCGATCATTAAGATAAACTTGTTGAAAGCTGGTATATTTCCAGGTTGTAATGAAGACTGTCATCTTTTCTTATCATCACCAACTGATTTCCCTCTGTTGAAAACAGGAATTCAATGCTTGATAGACAACCAAGAGATTCATTTTGAAAATGCTCATGTTTCACCTGTTCCTGTTGAAGACGTTTCAATCATAACCATCTCCTCCAATTCTTCCAGGGTCCCCAAAAGACCCATTAGGATTACATAGGTTCCGAAAACCGCTCCTCCTATAATCACAATGCCCGAGCCGGTCCCGTACGAATCAGACAAAACAGCTACGTGGAATTACGGTGGAGAAATCTACTACCATGGTATCAAACAAGATGGGCTGACCGCCGAAGAAGTGAGCTCTGAAGAAGAAGATTATGAAATTAGCAATATTTTCGGAACTAGTAAGATTACCCGTAGCGGTAGAATCTTCTCTCCAGAGATTGCCCCTCCAAAGGCAGTTTTTGGACCCGTGGCTGCTCCAAAGATTACCTCGGTACCAATAATCATATCTGCAAGTGCACCTACCGACAAAGACGACACGACCCATGCTGTTATCCCTACCAACACTTCTACTGCTGAAATTCAAGGAAAAAGTATTCAAGAAGAGCCTGTCCGGACGAAGGCTCAACCACTAGATATCCCCGAAACCTCCAAGAAGGAAATGGAGGAGATCCTGAGGATAATAAAGAAGAGTGACTATGACGTGGTTTAACAGTTGGGTCAAACTCCCTCCAAGATCTCCATGCTAGCATTACTACTGTGTTCTGAGGCACATGCAAAAGCTCTGGTGAAGTTCCTGAAGACAGCCCATGTGCCACAAGAGACGTCTGCTGACCAATTCCAAGACTGTGTGTCCAGTTTGACAGTTGATAACGGCCTAGGCTTCTCTGATGCTGATTTGACACCAGGAGGGAGAAAGCACAACGAGGCTTTACATGTCTCTGTGGAGTGTAGAGGGACGACTCTGGCCCATGTCTTGGTGGACACAGACTCATCTTTGAACGTTTTACCGAAGAAAGCTCTTGACATATTAGATTGTGAAGGGTTGACATTGAAACCCAGTAACATAGTTGTGAGAGCATTTGATGGCTCAAAGAGGATGGTCCACGGGGAGATGGACATCCCCATAAAAGTGGGAACTCAAACTTTCAGCTCAACCTTCTATGTAATGGACATCCTCCCCTCTTACTCCTGTATGTTAGGACGGCCCTGGATCCATAATGCTGGTGCTGTCACCTCTATGCTACACCAGATGCTGAAGTACCCGGTCCATGGAAAGATTATCACTGCCCATGGAGAGGAGGAGTACATGATTAGCCATCTAAGTTCTTTCCGGTATGTAGAGTTGGATGGCGAGTTCATTGAAACTCCTTTTCAACATTTCGAAGAGGTCTCTCAAGAGGTAGCAGTAACTAAGGCGGTATCCCCGATCCCCAAGATCATGAGACCTCCGCTTTAGATGTCATCTCTAAAGGACGCCAAGGCAGTAGTAGAGAAGGGTGAATGCACCTTCTAGGGGCAGCTTCCGGACATTCCGTATAAATCTGACAAGTTTGGCTTAGGGTTTACTTCAAATGCTCAAAAGGTTGTGCGTCGTGCCCGTGATGGAGGGCCACCTTTGAAGATTAGTAACCGAGAGGTCAATGCAGTGGAAAATGGTGAAGAAGATGGCAGCTTGGAAGATTGGATATTTCCTACTGTCAACGGAGGACTTCACAATTGGGAAGCCAGATACTTTGTCCCAATAACTTTCATCTCTCAGTAATTTATCTTTTACATTTATGTTGGACTTGTAATATTCAGAAACAATTCGCACATTAAAAACCTTGTGTCTTACCCGAGGCACAATGGTCCATTTGTAAGGGTTTTTATTTCATCTTCATATGACATTCAATGAATCATGGACGTTTTTCCACATACAAACCTTTTGTGCTCATTGTCTTTCTTTTACATTTTATTGTTTAAAGATGGCTATACCCTTACAAACACCCACACTCACAAATGCAGGTACCCCTCCATTCCGGATCCCATGGGTAACGATACTGCTATGGCCTTTAGTGACTCTGAAGATCTAATCTACCAAGCCGAATACGAAGGTGAGGAAGATTGTGAAGTACCAGGGGAATTTGCCAGACTACTACAATAAGAGGAAAGACCTATTCAGCCTCATGAGGAATCGTCGGATACAATCAACTTGGGTACCGAGGAAGATAAAAAGGAAATCAAGGTGGGTGCCAACCTAGATCCGAGTGTCAAGGAGCGTCTAATTCAGATATTGCATGATTATGTTGAGATCTTTGCCTGGTCATACAAAGACATGACAGGACTTGATACAGACATTGTGGTACATCGTCTACCCACAAGAGAAGACTGTCCACCAGTGAAACAAAAATTCCGCCGCATGAGACCTGACATGTCAGAGAAGATCAAAGTGGGAGTCATGAAACAGTTCAATGTTGGATTTTTGGCTGTCACTTCCTATCCTCAATGGGTTGCCAACATTGTTCCCATACCTAAAAAGGACGGCAAAGTACGAATGTGCATGGATTATAGAGATTTAAATAGGGCCAACCCCAAAGATGATTTTCCACTTCCCCATATTGATATCCTGGTTGACAATACAGCCCAACACAAAGTATTTTCCTTCATGGACGGATTCTCAGGTTATAACCAAATCAAAATGGCACTTGAGGACATGGAGAAAACTACATTTGTCACGCAGTGGGGCACATTCTGCTACAAAGTGATGCCATTTGGACTGAAGAATGCTGGGGCAACTTATCAACGCGCCATGGTAGCCTTATTTCATGATATGATACATCATGAGATAGAGGTCTATGTAGATGACATGATAGCCCGATCACAAACTGAAGAGGAGCACCTTGATCACTTGCAAAAGTTGTTTGTGAGATTGAAGGAGTACAAGTTAAGATTGAATCCAAACAAGTGTACATTCGGAGTCTGGTCCGGTAAACTCTTAGGTTTCGTTGTCAGCAACAAAGGCATTGATGTTGATCCTGCCAAGGTTAAAGCGATACAAGAAATGCCTGCTCCTGGTACTGAGAAGGAAGTCATAGGATTCTTGGGACGCTTGAACTATATTTCTAGATTCATTTCTCCCCTAACAGCTACTTGTGAGCCAATCTTCAAACTATTGAAGAAAGATCAAGTAGTCAGATGGAATGATGAATGCCAGATTGCTTTTTACAAGATCAAAGAGTACTTACAAGAGCCTCCTGTTTTGATGCCACCAGTCGAGGGAAGACCACTGATCATGTATCTGACCGTTTTAGAGAACTCAATGGGGTGTGTATTGGGGCAGCATGACGAGTCTGGCCGAAAAGAGCATGCTATTTACTACCTGAGCAAAAAGTTTACCGACTGTGAAACCAGATATTCACTGCTCGAGAAAACTTGTTGCGCTCTGGAATGGGCTGCTCGCCGGCTAAGACAGTATATGTTGACTCATACCACTTTGTTGATATCTAAGATGGATCCGATAAAGTACATCTTCGAAAAGCCTGCTCTGCCTGGGAGGATAGCTAGATGGCAGATGATCCTAACAAAATATGACATACAATACACTACCCAGAAAGCTATAAAGGGCAGTGTGCTAGATGATCATCTTGCTCATCAAGTTGTAGAAGATTATCAGTCCATGAAATTTGAATTCCTGGATGAAGACATCATGAAATTAGACAATTGTGAAGAGATCAGACCATATGACGGGCCTGAACAAGGATCCCGATGGACCCTGTTCTTTGATGGGGCATCCAATGCACTCGGTAATGGTATCGGCGTTGTACTTATATCTCCGGAAGAGTGCCACACTCCCTTTACTGCCAGACTTTGCTTCAATTGTACAAACAATATGGCGGAGTATGAAGCATGCACCTTTGGTCTCAAGGCTGCCATAGACTTGGGAATCACATCTTTAGATGTGTTTGTAGATTCAGCTTTGGTCATCAGTCAGATCAAAGGAGAATGGGACACCAAGCACCCAAACCTTATCATTTACAAAGAACATGTCTTGACATTGCTACCACATTTTGAGCAGATCACCTTCGAGCATTTCCCGCGAGAAGAAAATCAACTAGCAGATGCTCTAGACACAATTTCATCTATGTTTAAACTTAATTGGGATAACGAGGCTCCCCATATCACCATTGAACTAATGTACAAACCAACACACTATCACGAGATTAATACTGAAGAAGTAGTGGACCAGCATTAGTTTCATGAAGTCAAGAGGTATCTCGAGGCTCAGGAATATCCAGAAGCAGCTTCAATCAATGATAAAAAGTTATTAAGGAGATTCTCTGCTAAGTTCTTCCTGAGTAATGGAATCCTATACAAATGCAATCATGACTCCATTCTGCTCCGGGTGTGGATAAGATTGAAGCTAAAAAGATCATGGCTGAATTACAAGAAGGTACTTTTGGCACCCACTCCAGTGGGCATACGATGGCAAAGAAAATCCTACGGGCAGGTTATTATTGCTCTACCATGGAAGCAGACTACTATCAACACTCTCGGACCTGTTATAAGTGTCAAATTTATGCGGACAAGGTGCACGTACCTCCGGTTCCTCTAAATGTCTTGACAGCTCCTTGGCCCTTTTCTATGTGGGGAATCGATATCATTGGGGAGATTAACCCTACATCCTCCAATGGACACTGTTTCATTCTAGTGGCCATTGATTATTTCACAAAGTGGGTCGAAGCAGCTTCCTTCGCATCCGTTACTAAGAATTTTATTTCTCGCTTCATCAAGAAGAATCTCATTTGTCGATACGGTATCCCAGAAAGGATCATCACTGACAATGGTACAAATATTAACAATACTATGATCACCGCTTTGTGCGAGCAATTCAAGAATCAACATTACAATTCATCCCCCTATCGGCCAAAGATGAATGGTTCCGTTGAAGCTGTGACACCCCAAATTTATTCAAGTGTTAAATAATTAGGAATTTAATTATTAAATTAATTAAAGGCTTAATTAATAATATTTTGGATTAAATGGATGAATTAATTATGAAATTAAAAAGGAAGACCGGGGGGTGTAAGGTTGAATTAGAGGTGTGTGAAGTAAAAAGCTCTACTAAATAAAAACTAATTTATTACTATTATTTGGAAAATAATAAAAGGAATATAAAAAGAAGGATAAAAAGGAAAAGAAAAAGAAGGTTATTTGGAAAAGTCATTATACGTGAAATTGGAGAAGAGAAGAGAAGAGAGGAAAAAGCCAAACGCCGTGAATTCGAAGGATCATCGCGAGGTAAGGGGTGATTTCATTTAGTTAATATGCCTTATAGGTTTTGGAATCAATAGGATTGATTAAGCCTGTTAGGAATCCCAATTTAGGATCGTTAGGTTATGAAATTCAAACCCCAATTCCATGAATTTTTATGTTTTGATTCAATTTGATATTATGAGGAAATTGTATGATGTTATGGTGTGTTACAATCTCATTGGAATCATGCATTATAACTTATTTTGACACTGCTGTGAGTTGGATTCAAATGGGTATGAATTGGATGGGATTGGAGTAGTAAAATGCTGTCAAAAATAGCAGTTTTTGACTCTGCAGGTCGTGGGAACCGGTTCCCAGTGGGGAGGAACCGGGTTCCACTGTGCGAAGTTATAAAAACTGGCAAAATTGCACGTAGGAACCGGTTCCTGTATAGGTAGGAACCGGGTTCCCATACATTTTCCAGGAGGGTGATTTTTGAACTTCGCAGGAACCGGTTCCTGCATATGTAGGAACCGGGTTCTGCTGTAACTTTTTGAAAAATATTAAACTTTAAAAATTCATAACTTTCAAACCGTAATTCCATTTTAGTCGCCGTTTTGGAAGTTGTTTCTTAAATTAAATACTCTATTTTATAAAATGAAGAAAATAACTGTAACTTGATTTTATTTTGAAAATGTGTTGACTTTCTGATTATGCGGTTTGTTATTATGTGCATATTTGGTGTATATGCAATGGTGTATCCATGATAATTGATCGTATCAGGTCTTGGTGGATGAAGTGCATGTTTATGCTGTTTGATGTGTGTATGATAAATAATGATATCATGTTTTTTTGGTTTTGGTTCAGTTATGATAAATTGATGTATTTCATAGACTGATTTGATGTTGCATGCTGGTGATGTGCGTGCATATGCATTGTTTTGGTGAAGTTAATTCCCATTGTATGGAATTTGACATGTATTGCCGTTAACTGATACTCGGGTGATGATGGGTGGTTAGGCTGGATTTGTGTCCTGGTGTTTATGGACGAATCGATGGTTGCTGTATTCGGTTGATGATGGATCAGTGTTGGGTGACTTGGTCACGTGTTGGTACCACATGCATTGTGTCTGCATTTGTGTTTGCATGGAATTGTAACATGTTAGGATGTCTTCCAGTGTTACAATTCTTTGGTTAATTATTGATTTGTGCATAATGACTTGTATGATTGGAACTGCATGTTGAATCTGAATTTATGCTAAAATGGGTGAAATAATATGCTTGTGATATAATGTTGATTGAGAAGCTTATAATGCATGTTAATTATGAGAAATCTCACCCTTACTTTAACAATTTCAGATTAAAGTTAGCATCTCAAGAGTTGGTGAGGATGGCTCTAGAGCTATGTTACTTTAAGTCCGCGTGTCAGTGTCGTGCTCTGATAGGTTGTAACACTGGGGGAAACGTTTGAATGATGAGTTTTATTTTATACTCTATTGTTTAATTTATGTTGGGAATACTTATGAAGTGAAGTTATTCCGGTTTTGAGACATTTCCGCTGTGTAGAACATGATATTGATTTGAATATTTATCTTAATAATTCCTTCAGTAAAGCATGACAATTGTAGATTTGAGGTTTTTATATTTATCTTGGATTGTGACATCCTTGTTTTCCATGTTACTCTGATTTAATTAATATATTCGCAGGTTATTTAGAAGGGGTGTTACAATAGTGGTATCAGAGCATAGTCGGTCTTGTCTTGTGTCGTTATCCCTTTTGTATGCGACTAGTGTAAGATGACACTGTCGATACTTGTGTGCTGATGAGGTTGTTTTGTAATGTTACAGAACAATGGCCGGAAGAGGTAACAGAAGAAACGACGATGCTCTTGTTGAAGCATTGGGAATGTTGGCTGGAGTACTCGGAGGGAACCAGCAGGAAGCTGTGATTGGTGCTGACCGACAATTGGGGAATTTTCAGAGGAATAATCCTCCGTTGTTCAAGGGTGCACATGATCCCGAAGGTGCTCAGAAGTGGTTGAAGGAGATCAAGAGGATCTTCAGAGTAATTGACTGTGCTGAAGGGCTGAAGGTGAGATACGGAACTCACATGTTAGCAGAGGAAGCTGATGACTGGTGGGTTGCTACCAGAACTGAAATGGAAGAAGATGGTATTGCATTGACTTGGGCTGTGTTCAGGAGGGCTTTTCTGAGGAGGTACTTTCCCGAGGACATCAGAGGCAAGAAGGAGATTGAGTTTCTGGAACTCAAGCAGGGTAACAAGACTGTCAGTGAGTATGCTTCGAATTTTACTGAGTTAGCGAAGTATTATGCTCATTATACTAACGATGCAGATGGAGAATTTTCCAAATGTATCAAGTTTGAGAATGGTCTTCGTGATGAGATTAAGCAGGGTATTCGGTATCAGCGTATCCAAAGATTTCCTGATATGGTTGACTGTAGTAGGATTTTAGAGGAAGATCTTGCTAGCACTAAGTCGAATGCTCAAGGGTATGTTGATAGGAAGGGTAAGCAACAGATGGATCGTGGTAAGCCTTATGATAGAAATAGTCAGAGACCCGGTGGTTGGAAGAAGTTTGGTGGAGGAGATTCTAGTTCTTCCATTAAGTGCTACAAGTGTGGTGAGACAGCACATCGTATGGTGGATTGCAAAAGTAATGATAAGAAGTGTTTCAAGTGTGGGAAACTCGGCCATGTAGCCAATGATTGCAGAGTAAGAGTGGTGACTTGTTACAACTGTGGTGAAGAAGGTCATACTCGTCCTCAGTGTACAAAACCCAAGAAGGAGCAAGCTAGTGGTAAAGTGTTTGCATTGTCTGGGTCAGAGACTAAGCCAGATGATCGGCTGATTAAAGGTACATGTTTTATTAATGACATACCTTTGATTGCGATTATTGATACTGGAGCCACGCATTCTTTTATTGCTTTGGATTGTGCTAAAAGATTGAATTTGGAAATTTCTAATATGGATGGAAGTATGGTTATTGATACTCCTGCGTCGGGTTCAGTGACTACTTCGTATGTTTGTAGGAATTGTCCTATTATGATTTTTGGTAGGGGTTTCGGTATGGATTTGGTGTGCCTATCATTAGAACAACTTGATATCATCCTTGGAATGAACTGGTTGGAATTCAACCAGGTTCACATCAACTGTTTTGCGAAGACGGTTATTTTTCCTGAAGAGGTTGGTGTCGAAGATGTGACTATGTCAGTTAAACAGATGAACCTAGCTGTGAAAGATGGTGTTGTGGTATTTATGTTGTATTCTGCAATAGAAGTAGAGGGAAAAGCAAAGAGTGATGGATTGCCAATGGTGAATGAATTTCCAGAGGTGTTTCCGGAAGACGTTAGTGAATTTCCACCTAAGAGGGAGGTAGAATTTACTATAGATTTGATTCCTGGAACTAGTCCGGTGTCGATGGCGCCTTACCGTATGTTGGAATCTGAATTAGCGGAGTTAAAGAAACAGTTGGAGGAGTTACTTGAGAAGAAGTTTATTCGTCCGAGTGTTTCGCTGTGGGGTGCTCCGGTGTTGTTGGTTAAAAAGAAAGAAGGTTCAATGAGATTATGTGTTGATTACAGACAACTGAATAAAGTTACAATCAAGAATCGGTATCCTTTGCCGAGGATCGATGATTTGATGGATCAACTAGTTGGAGCTTGTGTATTTAGTAAGATTGATCTGAGATCTGGATATCATCAGATTCGTGTGAAGTCGGAAGATATTCAGAAAACTGTATGGACATTACGAGTATTCTGTTATGCCGTTTGGAGTTACTAATGCACCTGGTGTTTTCATAGAGTATATGAATAGGATATTTCATCTGTATCTTGATAAGTTTGTGGTGGTGTTCATTGATGATATTCTAATTTATTCGAAGAGCAATGAAGAGCATGCAGAACATCTCAGAGTTGTGTTGGAATTGTTGAAAGAGAAGAAGCTTTATGCGAAGTTGTCCAAGTGTGAATTCTGGTTAAGTGAAGTAAGTTTTCTTAGCCATGTAATTTCCAAGAATGGAATTGCTGTGGATCCTACGAAGGTAGAAGCAGTATCTCAGTGGGAAGCGCCGAAGAATGCTTCTGAGATCCGTAGTTTTCTGGGTCTTGCAGGTTATTACAGGAAGTTTATAGAAGGATTTTCCAAATTAGCGTTACCGTTGACTAAGTTAACCAGGAAGGGTCAGATGTTTGTTTGGGATGTTGAATGTGAGAAAGGATTTCAAGAGCTGAAAAGGAGGTTGACAAGTGCTCCGGTCTTGATTTTGCCAAATCCGACTAAGTCTTTTGTTGTGTATTGTAACGCATCATTAATGGGATTAGGTGGTGTGTTGATGCAAGATAAGCAGGTGGTGGCTTATGCTTCGAGACAATTGAAAGTACATGAAAGGAATTATCCGACTCATGATTTGGAGTTGGCAGCTGTTGTGTTTGTTTTGAAGTTGTGGAGGCATTATTTATATGGTTCTCAGTTTGAGGTGTTCAGTGATCATAAAAGTATGAGGTATCTCTTTGATCAAAAAGAGTTGAATATGAGGCAGAGGAGATGGTTAGAATTTCTAAAGGATTATGATTTCGGTTTGAATTACCATCCTGGTAAGGCAAACGTTGTTGCGGATGCCTTGAGTAGGAAGTCCTTGCATATGTCGATGTTAATGGTCCGTGAGTTAGATTTGGTTGAGTAGTTCAGAGATTTAAGTTTGGTATGTGAAACTACTCCGAATAGTGTGAAATTGGGTATGTATAAACTGACTAGT
The DNA here is from genome assembly GCA_948472305.1 of Vicia faba. NCBI lineage: Eukaryota > Viridiplantae > Streptophyta > Magnoliopsida > Fabales > Fabaceae > Vicia > Vicia faba. The sequence continues at coordinate 832,478,844 of OX451735.1, read as the reverse complement.
GGTATTCTGGAAGAAATTCGGAATGGTCAGAAGTCCGATGTTGGGTTAGTTGATAAATTGACATTGATCAACCAAGGTCAAGGAGGCGAGTTCCGGATTGATGAGAATGGTGTTATGAGATTTGGTAATAGGGTGTGTGTTCCGGATGTTGCAGAGATTAGGAAGAGTATTTTGGAAGAAGGACATCGTAGTGGATTGAGTATTCATCCTGGTGCTACTAAAATGTACCATGATTTGAAGAAGTTGTTTTGGTGGCCGGGAATGAAAAAGGAAATTGTTGAGTTTGTGTATGCTTATTTGGTTTGTCAGAAGTCGAAGATTGAGCATCAGAAACCGTCAGGATTTATGGAACTGTTGTTTGTTCCAGAATGGAAATGGGATGGAATCTCTATGGATTTTGTGTCTGGTTTGCCAAGGACATCGAAGAATTGTGATTCTATCTGGGTTATTTTTGATCGGTTGACGAAATCTTCTCACTTTATTCCGATAAGAATGGATTATCCGATGGAAAGGTTGGCAGAATTGTATGTTGAGAAGATTGTGAGTTTGCACGGTATTCCTTCTAGTATTGTGTCGGATCGAGATCTGAGGTTTACATCTAAATTCTGGACGGGATTACAAGAAGATTTGGGTACTAAGTTGCGTTTGAGTTCCGCTTATCATCCACAGACAGATGGTCAGACGGAGAGAACGATTTAGTCGTTGGAAGATTTGTTAAGAGCTCGTGTGTTGGAGAAAGGTGGAGCTTGGGATAGTTATCTACCATTGATTGAGTTTACCTACAACAATAGTTTTCATTCGAGCATTGGTATGGCTCCGTTTGAGGCATTGTATGGTAGGAGGTGTCGGACACCGTTGTGTTGGTATGAATCTGGAGAGAGTGCTGTGATTGGACCGGAAATTGTCCAACAGACTTCGGAAAAGATTAAGATGATTCAGGAGAAGATGAGGACTTCTCAGAGTCGTCAGAAAAGTTATCACGATAAGAGGAGGAAAGATCTTGAGTTTAGCGAAGGAGAACATGTTTTTATGCGAGTTACTCCGATGACTGGTATTGGTCGAGCTTTGAAGTCAAAGAAGTTGACTCCATGTTTTATTGGTCCGTTTCAGATTACCAAGAGAGTTGCGAAAGTTGCTTATCATATTGCTTTGCCGCCGTCACTTGCAAATTTGCATGATGTTTTTCATGTATCTCAGCTAAGGAAGTACATTGCTGATCTGTCTCATGAGATTCGGGTAGACGATATACAAGTACGAGAGAATTTGACTGTGGAAGCGGTACCTGCGAGAATTGAGGATCAGAAGTTGAAACAGTTGTGAGGCAAGGAGATCGCGTTGGTAAGAGTGGCTTGGGGAGGACCAGCAGATGGAAATGTCACTTGGGAGCTGGAGAGCCAGATGAAGGACTCGTATCCCAAACTGTTCGTCTAAGGTATGTTTTCGAGGATGAAAACTCTTTTAGTTAGGGAGAGTTGTGACACCCCAAATTTATTCAAGTGTTAAATAATTAGGAATTTAATTATTAAATTAATTAAAGGCTTAATTAATAACATTTTGGATTAAATGGATGAATTAATTATGAAATTAAAAAGGAAGACCGGGAGGTGTAAGGTTGAATTAGAGGTGTGTGAAGGAAAAAGCTCTACTAAATAATAACTAATTTATTACTATTATTTGGAAAATAATAAAAGGAATATAAAAAGAAGGATAAAAAGGAAAATAAAAAGAAGGTTATTTGGAAAAGTCATTATACGTGAAATTGGAGAAGAGAAGAGAAGAGAGGAAAAAGCCAAACGCCGTGAATTCGAAGGATCATCACGAGGTAAGGGGTGATTTCATTTATTTAATATGCCTTATAGGTTTTGGAATCAATAGGATTGATTAAGTTTGTTAGGAATCCCAATTTAGGATCGTTAGGTTATGAAATTCAAACCCCAATTCCATGAATTTTTATGTTTTGATTCAATTTGATATTATGAGGAAATTGTATGATGTTATGGTGTGTTACAATCTCATTGGAATCATGCATTATAACTTATTTTGACACTGCTGTGAGTTGGATTCAAATGGGTATGAATTGGATGGGATTGGAGTAGTAAAATGCTGTCAAAAATAGCAGTTTTTGACTCAGCAGGTCGTGGGAACCGGTTCCCAGTGGGGAGGAACCGGGTTCCACTGTGCGAAGTTGTAAAAACTGGAAAAATTGCACGTAGGAATCGGTTCCTGTATAGGTAGGAACCGGGTTCCCATACATTTTCCAGGAGGGTGATTTTTGAACTTCGCAGGAACCGGTTCCTGCATATGTAGGAACCGGGTTCTGCTATAACTTTTTGAAAAATATTAAACTTTAAAAATCCGTAACTTTCAAACCGTAATTCCATTTTAGTCGCCGTTTTGGACGTTGTTTCTTAAATTAAATACTCTATTTTATAAAATGAAGAAAATAAATGTAACTTGATTTTATTTTGAAAATGTGTTGACTTTCCGATTATGCGGTTTGTTATTATGTGCATATTTGGTGTATATGCAATGGTGTATCCATGATAATTGATCGTATCAGGTCTTGGTGGATGAAGTGCATGTTTATGCTGTTTGATGTGTGTATGATAAATAATGATATCATGTTTTTTTGGTTTTAGTTCAGTTATGCTAAATTGATGTATTTCATAGATTGATTTGATGTTGCATGCTGGTGATGTGTGTGCATATGCATTGTTTTAGTGAAGTTAATTCCCATTGTGTGGAATTTGACTTGTATTTCCGTTAACCGATACCCAGGTGATGATGGGTGGTTAGGCTGGATTCGTGTCCTGGTGTTTATGGACGAATCGATGGTTGCTGTATTCGGTTGATGATGGATCAGTGTTAGGTGACTTGGTCACGTGTTGGTACCACATGCATTGTGTCTGCATTTGTGTTTGCATGGAATTGTAACATGTTAGGATGTCTTCCAGTGTTACAATTCTTTGGTTGATTATTGATTTGTGCATAATGACTTGTATGATTGGAATTGCGTGTTGAATCTGAATTTATGCTAAAATGGGTGAAATAATATGCTTGTGATATAATGTTGATTGAGAAGCTTATAATGCATGTTAATTATGAGAAATCTCACCCTTACTTTAACAATTTCAGATTAAAGTTAGCAGCTCAGGAGTTGGTGAGGATGGCTCTAGAGCTATGTTACTTTAAGTCCGCGTGTCAGTGTCATGCTCTGATAGGTTGTAACACTGGGGGAAACGTTTGAATGATGAGTTTTATTTTATACTCTATTGTTTAATTTATGTTGGGAATACTTATGAAGTGAAGTTATTCCGGTTTTGAGACATTTCCGCTGTGTAGAACATGATATTGATTTGAATATTTATCTTAATAATTCCTTCAGTAAAGCATGACAACTGTAGATTTGAGGTTTTTATATTTATCTTGGATTGTGACATCCCTGTTTTCCATGTTACTCTGATTTAATTAATATATTCGCGGGTTATTTAGAAGGGGTGTTACAGAAGCTACAAATAAAAATATCAAAAAGATCGTACAGAAAATGACAATCACCTTCAAGGACTGGCATGAGATGCTGCCATTTGCTCTCCACGGGTATCGTACCACGGCTCGCACGTCAACTAGGGAAACACCCTATTCTTTGGTTTATGGTATGGAGGTTGTCTTGCCTATTGAGGTTCAGATCCCCTCTTTGAGAATTATGAAGGATGCAGGTTTGAATGAAGACGATTGGATCCAGACTCGACTTAATCAACTAAACTTAATTGATGAAAAGATACTTACTGTTGTTTGTCATGGTCAGATGTATCAAAAACGGATGATCAAGGCTTTCAACAAGAGAGTCAGACGCCAATTATATCAAGTTGGAGATCTAGTGATCAAACGCATTATCTTGCCACAAAGTGATCCCAGGGGAAAATGGACTCCTACATATGAGGGACCATTTGTAATCAAGAACATATTCTCCGGTGGGGCATAGATCTTAACCTCCATGGACGGTGACGACCTGCCACACCCTGCGAATGCAGACATAGTCAAAAGATACTACGCATAAGAGACCCGCTAGGTTGACACACCTAGGCAAAAAAAGGGGTATCCCAGCGAACCAAAAGGTTTGGGTAAAAATTAGGGATAAAATATAAAAAATCTGTACACCCGGCAAGTTGAAAACCCGAAAGGGCGACTTGGACAAAAAAGGGTTTCCCGGTGGACTGAAAACCTGAAAGGGAGGTCCAGGAAAAATTTAGGGAATTAAAGCGTATGACTATGTCCCGTTGGATCACTTTGAGGACAATCTCTTCACTGACAAACTCGGAGTTTCTGATCAATTCAATCATCTTCGGACGAAGCAACAAATAGATAAGATATTCGGAGATACGGAGGCTATAGCAGAATGGGAACCCCATGGGATTATCACACATAACTATCTCTCTTTGTATAAATTTTTTCTTACTTTTATGGAACCATCCTCTTACTAGGATGTCTGTCTCCTTTGCACAAAATACTTATTCAAAGTAAATACAAAGATATCTCTTTAAAGTACAAAAAACTATTTGTCCTTTTTTCTTTACACTTGTGTTTTATTTGCAAAAACGTCTAATGATTCATTAATGAACATATGCATTTGAACATAATTACTGTTTAGAAATAAACAAAATGAAAAAAGACAATTACTGACAGGTTGAAAGAATAGGAAAATGTCTTTAGGCTATTCCATGAGCAATCCCCACAGTACGTCATTTAAATCCCCAGCGGAACTAAAATTTCAAATTATTAATCCCCAGTAGAAGTCATAAAAATTCTCTGGATTCCCCAAGCAGATTCCTCAAACAGTATATGGCATTGCTCTCACAATAGGATTTCATCAATACTTAAATTTCAAGACATGAAGAATCCACATATCCTCAGCAGCAGTCATGGATTTATTTTCCTCAATCATATAGCAATACAGAAAATCAGCTTACATGCGCATACATTACATCCACATATCATAAACATTGATAAAACACATACATTGCATCATACATCTCATGCAACATAATTTTGTGTTCCAGCTAACATTTTACCCTTTTCAGGATGAGATTAACAACTACCATTAACAATATGCAATCGTGATATGGTTCAGATACGCTCCAGACACGGATGTCATCCTGATACTCATTCATATTTCAAGATTCAGATACAGTTCAGATACGCTCCAGACACGGATGCCATCCTGATACTCATTCAGATTTCAAGATTCAGATACGCTCCAGACACGAATACAATTCTGTTACTCATTCAGATTTGGCTTTCAGATACAGTTCAGATACGCTCCAGACATGGATGCCATCCCGATACTCATTCAGATTTCAAGATTCAGATACAATTCAGATACGCTCTAGACACTGATGCCATTCTGATACTCATTCAGATTTCAAGATTCAGATACAGTTCAGATACGCTCCAGATACGGATGCCATTCTGATACTCATTCAGATTCATCTTTCAGATACAGTTCAGATACTCTCCAGACACGGACACCATCCTGATACTCATTCAGATACAGCTCAGATACGTTCCAGACACGAACACCATTCTAATGCTCGTTCTTTCAGCTTACAAGTTACACTTCAACAAACATTCTTGGATGGCATCTACAAGCCCATCTCCAACAAGGTTCTATCATTTCTCCAAATGGCATATTTAAGCCCATTCCCTCAACTACGCATCGCCGAGTGCAAATTTTTGGGCACTCTAGTATCCAATCATCTTTCACCTTCGAGTCACGAATGATAAGATTCGCCAATCTAACTCCTCAAGTTTAAGAAGATTGAACAGGGGCAGCTGTTGTACCCCAAAATTTGCCCTCTCATTTATCAAGACTTTTCTCACAAGATCTCTCTGACTCAAGACTGGATTAAGGTTTGGTCAACTCAAGACATCTCATCTTGCACTGATAAACCAAAATTAGGGTTTGAGTTTGCACAAGGATTTTTGGACTATCAATGCTTCATATGACTTTAAAACATCATTATGGATCCCTAAGATCACTCATGACAATTTTCGAGCCTTGAACCACATTTTTTATTAGTCAATTGGACAGTTGACCTGAAAATCAGTTGTATTGGGGAAAAAGTCAACCATGGCCAATTTACAGTCAAACTTCATAATTTTTTATCAACATCAACATTTTAGACTCACATGTGTCATTTGGTCAAGTTTGGATCACAATTCCTCAAGAAATTTGATCAAATCATCAAAAGGGCAAAATGGTCAAAATTAGGGTTTTGATTGAGGAAGGGCAATTTCTGATTTTTTTAACCTAGCAAATGACCAATTGAGTTAAGGAATGATTTAAAGGATTCAATGGCATCATATTGACCTAATGGCATGGTTCAAAACATTGCAATTTCACTGGATTGACAAATGAAATTTGTAGTCAACTGATCAAAAGTCAACTGTACACTGAAAAGTCAAACTTTGACTTTTTGGTCAAAATCAAGTACCAAGGGTCATAATTCATAAAAACATGTCAAAATGTGAAACTTGTTCATCAAGAAATCCAAGTTTGAAGATTAGGGTTTGAATTTGAAATTTCTCTTAACTTAGAAAAATTTCTAAGTATAGAAAATTTCTTATTTTTTCTCAACTTTAGGCCACTTTTTCACCATGATGCATAATGATTCAAGGAAAGTTCCCAACATGAAAGTTGTAGACCTCCATGAAATCTACAACTTTTAATCATACACTTTTCCCTAAATATTATTGGATCTCAATATATAAATTTATGAATACATGATCATGAACTAAATAATTTAGTGAAATTTTGCCCTAATTTAGGCAGGTTTTGGACCCAACTTCATGGCAATTTTTCACCTAGTTCCAAGAGTTATATCAAAATTAATTTCAAATATGAGTTATAGAGAACATTGCAAGCTTTCCAAAATGTCCAAGAACTCCTCAAGATCATTTTTGAGTAGGGAGAATTGAAGAGATGAAGTTGGCAATTTCTCACTTTTTGTTCAAGCCATTTCATGAAGAACAAAGTTGCAACCAGTACCTATGCTACCTAATCTATGCTTTACAAGTCCAAAACTTTTTCCTCACTCCTTAATTTAATGCTTACTCAGTTGATAAAGCTTTGATCCATGCCCTAGAGCCATTACCCAAGTTGCAATTCCATAAATGGCATAAAGTGACCATTGCCATTTTGAAAAAGCACAACTTTTGCCACTTTCCAATTCTTGAGAATTGGACCTGTCTCCATTGTACATCAAGTCTCACAGGTCTAAAGAAAATTGTAAAAGTTGATACCAACCCTAAGAGATCAAGTACAAGCATGGCAAGCATTGTCCCTTCACTTTACTTCAAATGCAAGAAAAGTTGCAAAAAGGCTAGAACTGGCACAGCTGTTAGAGGGTTAACATGAAACCAATTCCATACTAATATACAAACATAACATAATATAGAGGAGGATTAGTTAAGGCCTTAAACACTCCTAAGCACAAAAACACCAAAAATCTGTCCAAACTTGCAATTTTGGCATAAGCATACCCATCTTCCATTTGGCTCGTGCGTTTCAAGTTTTGATCATTAAAACATCTCACCTACTTGATATCAAACCAATCCAGACCTTCATCCCTTTTCTGTAACCACTTTTCCATCATCTGCCATTGTTGCTTTCAAAGCTTGTAGTTTGACTTGGCCAAGGAGTTTCAGGCACTTTCAGAGCAAGGCAAGGGTTGGAATACATTCATGGAAGTTAAAGGAATCTCAAGAAAGCATCAGGCCTCCATCAAACTCGTTCCAGTTCCATACACGATTTCAATTGAAGGAGGTAAAATCTCAACTTCTATCTCCTTATACAGGCAACCATTGACCATGATTTATGAATAAAAAATGTAGCCCTCATTGCAACGAAAATGTACATATCTTTATCTTGCATTTATTTTACTTGAGTTGAGAGAATTTAGAACTTGAAGTTTCTGAAAATATTAGGTTTAAATTTAGGGTTGTTAAAATTCTTTCTGACCTTTGACTTTTAGTTCACATAACTTATATGGTTGGAATCGTGAGTTCAAATACTACAACTTTCATGTTATGAGTTTTAATTTTCATGGAAGTATGAGAGAGTTACAGGATGTCTGACCAAGCTTGAGGAAGAAGATGAATTACAGGGAAAGGACTTGTTTTGGGTTATATTATTTTTGCTTTCCTTAAGACAATGGATGTATATCCACCCTAGTGGCAAAGTAGCACGCTGGTAAGACCCATGTCTTGGGTTCGAACCTGGGCGCTACTTTTGGTTTTCCATATTTTTGCCATTTTTCAGTTTTTGTGACTTTTTGCAGGTTTGGGCTTAGTTCCTTGGGCCATGATTTTTTTGCTAACATTACTACCAGCTTTGCTACATCACCCCCCTTGCCAACTTTTTATATTTTTATTTTATTTGTTTTATTTTCATTTTTAATGTATTAAATATTTTCTTTGATACTGTTGTACCCCAAAATTTGCCCTCTCATGTTTCCCAAAGTTTTTCCCCTGCATGGTTGGTTACAAACTCTTGCCTAAGGAAAAGGTAACTTTTTGAGTGGTGCTTTAAATACATTTCGATTGGCATTCTGAAAGACTCTTCGATTGGTGTTCTGAAAGACCCTTCGATTGGAATTCTGAAGGAGTATTTCGATTGGTATTCTGAAGGAGCACTTCGATTGGCATTCTGAAAGACCCTTCGATTGGCATTCGGAAGGAGCATTTCGATTGGAATTCTGAAGGAGTAGTTCGATTGGCATTCTGAAAGACCCTTCGATTGGCATTCTGAAGGAGCATTTCGATTGGAATTCTGAAGGAGCACTTCGATTGGCATTCTGAAAGACCCTTTGATTGGAATTTCAAAAAGGTCCATTTGAAGAAATTTTCGAAACGCATTCGAAGGAGGCCATCAGCCCATTGGAAAGGGAGCATTCGAAGGCCAGTTACATGTCATTCAAAATTCAAAAAAAGGACAAGATCCCATGTGTTTATCCAACATTACGAACTCTCATTCATGGTTGTCAAACACATAATCAAGGTCATTTAAACCTTTGTCTTCCTGTCCCATCTACCACCTCTATATAAAGAGATCACAAGTGACACGAAACACATACAACACATGAAAATTATACACACAAAAACTCTGCAGGAGGAGAACGAAAATATACATAAAAGATAGAGAAAAGAAGCAGGGAGAACTTGGAGATACGCTGCCAGTACTTCCAGGAAGCCATACCCAAACCTTGCACCAGCCAAAGCCTGCCACCCAGCGAACACCTCCACCCTCAGAACTACAGATCAAATCACCTCTGTTTGGTAAAGAAATCTAATCTCAAACTCATTTCGATCTCTGATTGCATATTCATGTTCTTACTGCTGTTTGTGAATGATTTAATGTGCTACATATAAGCTACAGCGCAGAGTTGGGACTGTGCCATTGCTTGGGCACAATCTGAGTTTCTCTTTCGAATCCCAGGATAAAACAAAC